>JAWNOU010000051.1:2425000-3625000 GCA_035045725.1 Drosophila ezoana
CTTGAGATCTTAAATATTGAATCTTACGAGTTTTATGCCTTGTTTCGGACAACAGTTGAATTTGTGTTTACACTCGGATTGGACTTGTTTTCTGATCTTTATTGTTTCTGTCTGTGAGTGTGTGTGTGTGTGTGTGTGTGTGTGTGCGCGTGCTATTTGCTTTGTTGGGTGCACTAAACGGAATTCTCTTGAAATCGGATTTTGATCTCGATAGCACGCTTTGGCATTTTCTTTGGGACCGATCTCTTTTCCGTTCGTTGGCCGTTTGGGTCGTTTTTATTTTCGTTGGAGATCGTCGAAACGAACGAAGAGTTATGTTATGTGCTATATGTTATATCTTGGCGACGCGGCACTGTCAACATTCAGTCAGTCACTCATATTCCGGACATCGCAATGCCAACGCCCTCGTCTTCATCTTTGGCTGTTTGTGGGCGTGTAGGGTCTTAAGGGGTCTTCTTCAAGATGCTGGGCCTTGTGTTCACAGCGTGTTATTTTCTCGCTGGCTCTAAGAGACAAGCGATCTTGTTGTGCCTCTGTATGTTCAATGTTGTTTTTACCATACGATTTCATGTTGGTCTTTTTCTTTATGGCCAACAAAAACATTGCGCAAGGCCTTGAAATTGGAAATTGGGGAGAACTCAAAAGAAATAAATATAGACAATTTGGCTAAAAGATTATTCACTCAAAAGTAACATGAAATGTTCAAGACATCTACCAAATGTAGCCACAATAATAGAATGAGTCATTCACGCACTCGAAGAACAAGGTTCCGGGCTCGAATCGATGTTGGGTTGACCTACCCTAAGGGCATACGATCAAATTATAAATGTATTTTAGCTGTAGCCTTCATAATAAAGCTAAATGCTGATACATCTACATTCTGTCTAGTGTTATGATCGAATTAGAAAAATCGCTCGACTTGCGAATTGTGCGGCTAAGATGAGTATTTTATATCGTAACTCCGTTCGAACTCGGCCTTAGACTCGGAGCGTGAAACTGCTTTACTCATTCATTTGATTGTTGATTTGATTTATCATATTCATTTGTAATTGCCCGTTCTACTGAAAATTTATTGTATTCATTTGTAATTGAACGTTCTACTGAAAATATTGCAAAACTTAAATATTTTTATATCAAAATTGTCGGCGATATTTGATTTGGGTAAAAGAGGTATTTAATGCTTTCCCTGAATGTTTTTTAGATTCGGACCAAGAACTTTTGACAGCAATCTGGCTTGATTCGGGGCTTCCTTAAGCTTTCTTTTTTTAGCAATTGGTTTGATTCGGCTCATAGTAAAAAGTACATTTGAATTCCAATTTACTGTCAGCCCAAAAGTCTTCAGGCAATTCGACAATAGCTTTACTGTTCATTTTAAGATATCGAAGAGCAGTTAGTTATTTACAATTTCGTACTCTCTTATCACACGTATTTAATCTGTAAGTTCGGCCAACCTTCCCACAGTTTCTATACCCAGGGGGTAGTCAGGTTCCATTCAATGGCTTGCTCCGAAATCATCCTTACCCATGCCCCAGCCCACCCGGAATGCTATTGTTGCAGTGCCATAAAAGTTGACCAAGTTGGGGCTCAAAGACAGCCAAAAAAAAAAAAAAAAAAAAGTACATACAAATGAACTAATTTAGTTTTCTCAGCGGCTTTTATGGGCCGCGGCAGCGACCAGCAATGAAATAGTATGCAGAATGTAATGGCCTGTTGGCTGGGAATTTCTCACAGTGTAGAAGAGCGTTAAACGCATTGTAGTGTAGCATAAATTCACTTTATTAAATAAAACTACAGCAATGGCAATAATTCTTTGGCGCATTTGTAAGTGGTCTTCAGTTCCGCTCTTCAACGTCTGGTGGGCGTCTTGGCGTCATGGTGGGCGTCCCAAATGGCAGCTATTTTGGCTATCGCTGTGCTTTATACACACATATATACATATATATATACCATATATATCTATTGTGACGACCACGCGGCAGTCAGTCAGTCAGTCTATCTGTCGGGCTTACTTAACAAAAATAATTATGTGGGATACACACAGCACACACAACGCGCAACTAAATTAAGCATATTTTAGCTATTTTTATATAGAAAAAATAATAATGCCATCGCCGACGTCTGCTGCTTTTGCTGCTGCTGCTGCTGCTGCTGCTTCTTGCTGTTTGTTAATGGCTTTGAAATGAGCAGGGGCCAGCGAGGAGCAGACCCCAGACATGACGAGGCCACAGCCAAAGATGAAACTCTTTCGCAAGGCAAACGCCAACGACAGCGACAACTTCCACCTGCATAAAAAAGCGCACGACGAGGCGTCGTCTCATCATCTCGGCACACTCCCTTTTTTACCCACTAAATATCTATCTATATATATGCACCCTATATCAAAAGTGCAACATGGCAATATCAGCACCATGGCTGGTTGTTTAATCTGAGAAAATATTTTTAAACGGATTCTTGAACTGCTTAAGTACAGGGTATGCAAAAGGGGATAAGCTATCAGTCGAAATAAATATTGAGTAAACAAACAGAAAGTACAGGGTATTCAGAAGTCAGCTTAGTTCTGTAAGTGTGTGAGTGAGAAAGGGTGCTGGTTATTCAAGATATATTTAAATTACCAAAAATAAATTTTAACTTATTTTGAAATTAGATACTGGGTATCTACAAGTCAAGCACAATCAAGTACATAAGTGTTCTCTTCTCTTTTTATACCCTGAACCCATTAAAAATGGGTAAAAGGGGTATTATGTTTTTGTGCAAAATCCAAATGTATGTAACAGGCAGAAGGAAGCATCTCCGACCCCATAAAGTATATATATTCTTGATCAGCATTAATAGCCGAGTCGATCTAGCCATGTCCGTCTTTCTTGTCTGTCCGTCCGTCCGTCCGTCCGTATGTATGAACGCAAGGATCTCAGAACCTATAAGAGCTAGAGACTTGAAATTTTAGATGTAGATGCTCCTAGTTCCTACGCAGATCGAGTTTGTTTCCGATAATCGATAACTTGCCCCGTTTCCAAGTAATCGATAAAAATGTATATCGATATCCTGTTTTTTAAGCAATTTTGGTAAATAATAAGAGCTAGAGTTACCAAACTTGACATGTTGCTTCTAGAAAAGTATATATATATCGATTATCTTTCATTTTATACCTATCGCCACCTCCCCGCTACTCTCTATCTATAAGCGCGAGCTGCATTTGGTGTTGGAATATGAGGGTTCAGGGTATCCCCTAGTCGGGAGCTCCCGACTAGAACCTCTTACTTGTTTTTCTATAATTTATTTTTAAAATCATCCCCGCAACCGACTTGCAACTTACAAAGACGCATCGCGCCAAAAGCAACAACAAAAAATTAGGGAAACTGAAAAAAAAAAAATAATAAAAATTGACACCGGAAGTGGCTGCCTCATCTGCGTTGGATGTGTCTCCGGCGCGAGACAAATTACTTGATTTGCATACACTCTCTCTCGCTCTTGGCTCTCAGGTTTTAGCTAAAGTCGAATCCGAATAGCCCAGAAAATGGGAAAAAAACATCTCAGCATTGTCATTTTTATGCTTGCTTTTTCGTATGGAAATTTATCAAAAATTGTGCTTTTCATTTGAAGCGCGCGCAAATTTAACGCGCAGCCAAGCGCAACAATGACTGCCTGTAGGGGAGGAAGGGGGAGCGGGGAGGACGTGTAGGTTGGGGCTTGGGGACAGCAGCGCCCAAAGCTACTGGGCCAACTGTCAGTCAGAGAGCAGACAGTGCGGCTTAGTCGTAGCTGCGTTTGCCCCATTCGTTTATTCATTAAGACCAAGCGCCAATTGATGGTTTTTTATTACGCGATTTTCTCTAGATTGCAGCCAACATAATCCCAATAAGACGCTGGCAGCTGGGTCTGCTGCGTTGCCAAGGCAGCGATTACCGCGACAACAACAACAACAACAACAACAACAACAACAACAACAACAACTACAACAATGACAACTAAAAGAAAATCCAAACTGCTGCACAGTGTGACAAACTAACCAAGGCAAATGGTCTGTCGACATATTTATCAATAGCTACGTACTGCCTCAGATATTTATGGTCCATAACTCACAGCTGGCAGTCATTAAAGAAAAATATATATATATTGATCAAATTTTAACAATTTAATGGATGATTGCGTAATGAAAAGCTGTTCAAGGCAAAGCTAAATGCGATTGAAAAATATGGTTCACTTTATGGAGTTATTATTGATACAGGTGAAGTTGCAAGTGAACAGAGAAAAATAAAAAATTAATTTTAATTGAATATTGTCTGTTCCCTGTACTTATATGTTGTCATGGTATGTGTAAAGCATAGAAGGAGATGTCTTCGCACCCATTAAGTTCTTTGTTTTTATCCATAATTTAATATTCGAGTCCGTCGTTCTCTTTCTATGCAATCTAGTTTCTTTGTTCAAAAGGGCCATGAAAATAAGGCTGGTATAGCTTTTCTGTTGCAGGCCATACATACATATGTTTGATTTTCCCGGTTCCGACCACTCTATCATATAGCTGCCATAGAAAAAATCGGTCGAGAATCAAGTTAATTAAGATGTCTTAACGACTTATGAGTTCTATTATGCGCCACACATGTAAGCCAAATCTTATCAACATCTGACTACTATGTCATATAGCATATAGCCTTTAACACTAAGCATATAGCATATAGCCTTTAACACTAAACACTATAGCATATATCATATATCATATATCATATAGCATATAGCATATATCATATAGCATATATCATATATCATATATCATATATCATATATCATATATCATATATCATATATCATATATCATATATCATATATCATATATCATATATCATATATCATATATCATATATCATATATCATATATCATATATCATATATCATATATCATATATCATATATCATATATCATATATCATATATCATATAGCATATAGCATATAGCATATAGCATATGGCATAAAGCACATAGCATATAGCATATATCGTATTTAAAGGAATCGCTCAAAATTTGAGTTTTTATATGGAAAAAGGCTGTGTCTTTCAGAACATCTGCCCCAAACTAGCAATTAGCAATACGGCATATTGCCGTACAGCCGTAAACCACATTTATACCAGGTGCATTAATATTGGACGAACCGGATATAGTCGCTTTTCCTGGTTTTATAATATACACAGAATGAACGCTTTAATTATTCAGAGATTGTGTCGATTTTTGACGCTAGGATCGAAGTGCGATTTTAATCGTCAAGCCGAATTTTTCCAAGTAATAAAGGAAACAAAACTTATTATATATTTAAATTATTTGTTCAACACAGTTCAAAAACAGAAAGTAAAGTATTGCTGGGAAATATTAAATTTAAGGTTTTTATTTATTTCCATTGCAACTTGACATTTAAAAGCTTGTGCATATGTTTTTGTCGCGTGTGTAATCTAGCTGTTTAAATAACTATAAGATTAGACATTTTTTTTTAAATAAAGATCGCCCTATAAATAAGTATAAGTATATACATTTATATATAGATAGATAAGTGTGAACTGGCGCCGAACTTGATTGTGCAATTGCATCTGAACTGGTAATAAGGGCCTCTAAATACCCTTAAGGGTGCTTGCAAGACAATTATTGCATTAATCGTGACTAAAAATAGTTTTCCCTGCCACACTTAGTTCAAATACAGTACTCTGCACGTAGATATGGGTTGATATTGTATATTCGGTTTCACATTCAACTATCTGATACGTTGTCATCAGTTCATAAATGCTTAATCCTTTGAGGAGTGACATAACCAAATGTCTGTTCGATTCTTAGATTTTAATAAAACATAATAACTTGCTTGGTTATATCATCGAACCAATCAATTCTCTATCAGCTTATCAGCATGCTTCAATTGCACCTGTCTGGGCTTGCGACCGATTGGCAAGTTCAGGTCAGAATCATTTTAATATTGAACTTCCCACACAAACAAGCACACACACACACACGCACGGGCAACAAACAAGTCAAACAAATTGTCAACATCAAAGAAATGTGAAACAACAACATCAACAAAATGGACATGCAATGAAAATGAAAAAACCAATCTACTCAAGCCGGCTGACACACACAAAGATACAGATACAAATACCGACCCGGCCATGGGCTGGAAGAGTTGTTCGCAAAGTATCAGGGTGAAAATGTGGGGAATTAAGTCAGTCAGTGACTGTGTAACAGTTAACTGAATTTGTCTGCCGTTTGTTGCACAATCTGCGGCTGGGGCCCGAAAGAGAGCGAGTGGCCTATAGCCCGATGGAAAGTCTTGCTCAATCTACCGACTCAATCTGTGGGCTGCATGTTAAATGTTGAATCCAGCCTCAATGCAACTGCAACTGCAACTAATTAGTTTTCAGGCAGCAGCTGCTGCTGCTGCTGTTGGTGCTGTAATCGCAGCGCAACAAACGACAATTTTCCCACTGAATTTTCACTTTTCTTTTTTCACTCTCCTTTGTTTCTATGCCGCAGCACGGAAATTAAAGCTAAACAAGAGCGTTGCGGACAAACAAAAGAATTTATGAGTTCGAAAACTTTTCAACAGTCAAAGGGACGATGGGACAGGAGGAGGGTAGGCGTATTGTTAGTATTGTTCTATCGCCGCGTATCTTTTATGCGTCCCATTGGCATCGTTTGTGCCGAAATATTTAAAAGTCCATAATGAGCATAGTTGAGAATCGTTATTATGAATATTTAAACCAGCTGATAAACCAGTTGCTGCTGCTGCTCTCTATGTGATTCTAAGAAGTGCGCTCTGTGGCCTAGGCAAGGTCTCAATTGATTGGTTTTTACATTAAGTAAACACTAGAGTGCTCTAGTCGGGAGTGCCTGACTAGAAAATACCCTGCTCTCTGCCCCGCACAATGTGTGAAAACTACATTCTTGATTAATTTTAGTATATTTATAGTCTGATCTTTATGAAATTTTCAGGGCATAGAAAATTCGACATTTACCAAATATAAGGCTCTGCCTTGAAAAACTAGTTTTATTTTTGAGGTACAAGAACCTAAGTACCAAGTTGGTGGTGCTTAAAAAGGCATGTCTCAAAATCGATGTTTATCAATATTTTGAAAATGAAAGAGGAGTTCGAAAAACAAAAGTAAACTAGATCTGCTTATGAGGAATATTTCAAATTTCAAGACCTATACAGGGTCTCAGCGGAGCATGATAAGTGTAAATAAATTTTTTCGTGTAGGAGATACATTTTTCTGCCAGTTACGCACATTTACACAAAAACAATATGCCCACTTTGAGTGTGTTTAAGGGGTTTAAGAAACGCTTTAATCCGCTAGTCAAGCCATCTATTGGCACATTCTCTCAGTTCACGTATGTGAGTCGTATACTTAATTAATTTAATTGTTTTGTTTGGCACTCGCCGGAAAATAAGAACAGCCACGTTCCGCATAGAACATTCTACAGCATATTAAAAGCGTAGAAAGTTTGTCAAGTAATTACTTTGTATATAACAGAGCTAAAAACTTTATAAAATAACTTTTAATGGACTCTTGGCTAGTTGAATTTATTGATAAGGCATACAGCAAGATGAAATCGCATTTCACATTATTTGCTAACTTTTACACATTTTAATGCAATTGGCCCTTTTTCTAACAGTTTAACATTGTAAACAATTTCTGACATTTACAAAAAAACGTATCGTTTTAATTAAACTGTCTGTTGCAGAAATTTTCATAGAGCTTTTTGTTTGTTAAAAGAAAAAGCAACCTACGCATTCGGAGAATGGGTAAAGGCTTTTAGCTATAATTTTAAAAATAGCATGCTTCGGGAAAGTCGTGGTGGAATGAATGAATTTCTGATAGGAACACAAATTCAAGATTGTAACTTGGCTACTTTAAAATATTGGCAACACCATCTTCGTATCTCGGAAATATATTATAATAATATCTAGCTTAATGGAAATTCTCTTTGTTTCCGTTTAAGGGTATCGGAATAGGTGCCAAGTACCTTTTGCGAGTGTGTTTTTGGTGCTGCTGCTACTTAAATTTAAAATCGAATTCAAATACGAAATCAAATTCAAAATCATGGCCATGGCTCACATGCGATTTCTCGATTACGGCTTTCGGCCACACAACAAATACACACATGCCAATAACAATAACAACACCAAATACATACAAATAAAAATAAAAATAAAAATAAAATGAAAAAAAGTAAGATAAACAAGCTTGGTTGAATAAATGAATATTAAATGGCCAAACGACGGTGGAAAAAAAAAATACAGTTGAAGAAGAAGAAGCAAACAAGTAAGAACGTTGCAATCAAAATCGCCCGACTGCGCAATACTCTGTGTCCAGCATAATAAATGGGAAGGCTTCCTCCTTTATACGACTCTAAGGCAGTGGCTACAAAACTGTATTAAACATCGGGTTTGACGATTGGTGCGTGTATGTGTGTGTGTGTTTTGCTGATTGGAATATGCAACCTAAGCTGTAGCAGTGACTTTGCAACTGTGTTTTAAAGTATCGCTATTAGCGATTGATGCGTATGTATGTGTGTGTGTTTTACTGATTGGAATATGCACCCTAAACTGTAGCAGTCGCTTCACAACTGTGATTTCAAAACTGTATATAATATCGGCATTAGCGATTGGTGCGTATGTATGTGCGTGTGTTTTACTGATTGGAATATGCACCCTAAACTGTAGCAGTGGCCTTGCAACTGTGATTCTAAAACTTGTACTCTTTTATATAGGTTTTTAGCTTGTGTTGAGCTTCATTGACAGATCAATTTTGAAAGTTCCTATTTTTATCCTCACACACTGAACAAACTGTACCCTAATTTGGGGCTCTGCCAAGCTAATATACCACTTTCCGCTATAGTTACAGGGCATACAAATATAAATAAGCGTATGGCAAATCCAAGTGATATTCGATACGTAAATACCACAAAATGTTTGCATGTTTGTTTGTTTGCGCTATCAATTTGCATTGTGAATGTGCGAATGGGATTGAGAGTGCCAGTTTGAGTGCTGGGTGGCAGCGGGCGGGGGCGGTGACAGTGGTGGGTGCAGAGAACGTAAAAAGCCGCACATAAAACGCAAACCTAGAGCCAAAGCCAAAGCCAAAACCGAAACCAAAACCAAAACCAAAACCAAAACTCGCAGCACATGCAACCAAATGCGACGCGGCGAACAGCGCTGAAAGCGCACAATTTGATTGACGGCGACGATGGCGACGCTGACGACGACGCTGATGACGACGTCATCGTCAAAGCATTTCAAGCTTGAAACTTGGCCTAAGGTTTCTGCTGAGGCGACGGCTGCGTTGCCGCCCACGTACAGCCCAGCAACAAAAAAAAAAAAAAAAACAAAGAGATACTTTTACACTCAGGCCACGGGAGCGGAAGCAACAGCTTTCAAAGCCGAGAGTGTGAGAGCGGAGAGTGGAGACCCGCGGTGCTGCGGACCGCGAGATTGGCGTGAGAGCGACTGCGGCGGCGACGGCAAAGGCAACGGCGACGGGCAGCGGATTTTCAAGCTTTTGCGGTTTTTAGTTACAGCCAGCCAACTTGTTTAGGCACAGTGGGTCGCAGTTTCAATTTCTAATATTCTTGGCAAAGTTATGACCAAGGTTTGACAAGCAAATTATTATCATCTTTACTATTTCATGATGTGTTAAGTATATCTAGGTCGTAAGGAAGCTTATCAAATCAAGCTTTTTAAATATTTATGTAAACTCAAATATAATGGTTATTTATATGATCTTTTTATACCCTGAACCCATTAAAAATGGGTAAAAGGGGTATTATGTTTTTGTGCAAAATCCAAATGTATGTAACAGGCAGAAGGAAGCATCTCCGACCCCATAAAGTATATATATTCTTGATCAGCATTAATAGCCGAGTCGATCTAGCCATGTCCGTCTGTCTGTCCGTCCGTCCGTCCGTGAACGCAAGGATCTCAGAACCTATAAGAGCTAGAGACTTGAAATTTTAGATGTAGGTGCTCCTAGTTCCTACGCAGATCGAGTTTGTTTCCGATAATCGATAACTTGCCCCGTTTCATAGTAATCGATAAAAATGTATATCGAAATCCTGTTTTTTAAGCAATTTTGGTAAATAATAAGAGCTAGAGTCACCAAACTTGACATGTAGCTTCTAGAAAAGTATATATATATCGATTATCTTTCAATTTATACCTATCGCCACCTCCCTGCTACTCTCTATCTATGCAGCGCGCGCTGCATTTGGTGTTGGAATATGAGGGTTCAGGGTATCCCCTAGTCGGGAGCTCCCGACTAGAACCTCTTACTTGTTTGATTTCATACAGACTTTTGCAAGGTGGTTAAGCCCCACTTCTCTACAAAACAGATTAAGAAAGGAATAAAGAAAGCTTAGGAAATTGTATCAAATTTTTTCATTTAATGGGAGGTTAAAAACAATTGATTAATTGATTTGATTAAAGAATTGTCTTTTCAATCATATTTCTTTTATTAATCAAATTATTATTATTAATCAATTGGGAACGATAAAAAGAGCTCAAAAATAAAAAAAAAAACAACATCAGATCGATTCTACGATAAGTACATCAAATATTGATGCTGACTTTTTTATTGTAATTACTTTATATTGTTAAAGTTCAAGCGAACATGGGGTTTTCCACACGCAATTGTGGAAAAATCGCAGAAAAAAGTTGTATGCAACTTTTTCAACGCTCTTGGATGAAAAGTGGGGGTCAACGATTTTTTAGTCGAAAGTTTGTTTAAACCAATACGCTTAAAACTAATTAAATACGAATAAATGCGAATTTTATGAATACGTGTGTCAGCGATTCTGAAAAACAACCCGCAACTGTGGTAAATTGCAGGAAAGCGCTTGTATAAAAGTTTTTTATTTACCATCCAATCGTCATAATTTGATACGGGCTTTTACACTTTTCGCAAAATCTACCCCTCTTGGAAAAAAATGCGGTTTAAAGGTCTTTTGAACAATAGTTTTTATTCGGCTTTAAGCTTCTCATCACGAGACTGAATTGGGAAGAAAATTTAAATGTTGGATCTCCAACTCATTTTCAAATATTTAAAAAAAAATAACTAGATTTAAAATTTCCACGGGCCGAAAATAGTTCGAAATTTGATCTCTTAAATTTTAAGCAAGAATCTTGAACCGGAAAAGAACGGTGAAAACCAGCTATTTTTATATAAATCTTTAATCGTTTTACAACAGGAGTAATAACAATTGCTAAGCACACACGTACTCGGACCACTGTGCATCATGCTTTTGTCATTTACATTGTGGCGAGCAATTACATGCGACAAGCCAAGCGGCTGTTGGTTTCTTATGGCCTTTTTTTTGTAGGCGTGGCCCAGTTTTGTTGCTGTAGTTTGCCACATTTGGCAGACACAATTTATGTCAAGCCAACATCTTTGGCGCTGTGCGAAAACATGCGTAAAAGTAGCTGCGAACGAAACCCCCTGCCTCCTCCCGGACCCCCCCTTTTGTGTTGCTCCAATCCCAACTACAGTGGTGGCAAAAGCATATGTGCTTATATATGTATGTGCGGCTAATAGACGCAAAAATTAAAACGCCAGCAAACTTTGCGGGCAACAACAAGAAAGGGTGACAAAATGAGTGAGAGAGCCAGCTGTGCGTGTGTGTGTGTGTGTGCATGAGAGGAGTAGGCGCTGGCAGAGGCTGCATTTAACAGCGGCGTTGACAGCCGCGGCGACTATGAGAATGACGACGACGGCGACGACGACGCTAGTATCTGTCAAACATGTCATACGCAAAATAGCTTAACTGTCATAAAAACAACAACAAGCGGCGGCGGCGGCAGTCAGGAGGGCCGTAAAACGCTTTATTACAATCCTAACAACGGCAGCAGCAACAGCAACAGCAACAACAACAACAACAACAAAAACAGCAAGTCTAACGGGGCACATATGGCAAATGTGCGGGCGCGTTTATGTCTAACAAGTGCAGGGCTTAAAGTATGGGGGGAGCGGGGGCCCGAGGTATGTTTAAATTCTTATTGAGAAATTGTCTTGTTTTTTTTGTTGCCTCAAATTATATTTGTATGCTTTATTTGTTTTATTTATTAACTTATTTCGCCGCTCTTGCATCTGCCCCTTTTAGCCCAGGCTCGCGCTCCCACTCTCTCTTTCTCGTTCTCTTTGGTTGTTGCTGCTGCTGCTTCTTCTAGCCAAAACGCCAACGCCTCGTAGGCGCACACACACACACTGAGAATAGTTTTTCTTTTTGCCATGTCCGTGTCCCCCTGTCTCTATGTGTTCGTGCGTGTGGCATTTTAATAATAGCACACACGTACAATATGAAAGCTCCCGCTGGAGCAGCAAAAAAAAAATATAGGCAAAACATAGAAAAAATGTTGCACTAAAAACTTCAACACCCGCATTCTGGCAAATACCAACATAGCAGAAAGCACAAAACTTCTATGCAGCTCCAATTCATCCACACCCACACACACACAGCCACTCACCCAAAGAGCCCTTTGCTTATGGGATGTGCGGGGGAGGGGTTCTCGGCTGGGTTAGGATGCCGCAATAAAGCTCATGTTGTCTGCGGCAAAGGCAACAGTTATACATATATCAACATATATATACATATATATATGCGTACGTATATACGTACGTATGCACGCTGATTGGTTGAGCGGTAGCAGGGGGAAGGTGGGCTTGGCTAGATACAACCCTTTCCCCAAAACAGGAAGTTTGTAGTTTCTTTCAATTAGCACAAGAGCGAGTGAGAGTGAGCAAGAGAGAGAGAGAGAGAGAGAGAGAGGGAGAGAATAAGCGAGATAGAAAGAGAGAGACGGAGATAGAAAGAGAGAGAGAGAGAGAGAGAGAGAGAGAGAGAGAGAGGGAGAGAGAGGAGGGCAAGTCGAGAATTTATTTGCCGCATTTGTTCATCATAATATGGACATACATATATGTATGTATGTACATACATATGTCCATGTGCATACGTACATGCAATTAGATATTTTGTTGTATATTTGCGCAATTGCTATTTATATTTGTTGTTGTGACGGCATAAACAATGCTTACACAACGAAGGCGCGAATTTGGATTCGTTTATTAAATATTATTGCATTTGCGCTTGTTGCTGTCGTCGGAGCTGTCATTGTTGTTGTTTTATGATTGCCGTGGCAAACACGCTAATAAAACATGCGACACAGGGCCACAACAAATCACACACAGACGCACACATACATGTTTTAATGGAAATATACCTCTTGCTGTTGGCACCTCCGAGGGACGCGCGCGACGCCTCCACTTGCTCCACCGAAAAACAACAACGATTAAAACACCGACAGCCGAAAAGGCAACGTTGAGAGCGGCAACAAAGTGCAACGGCGGTTTGTGATTTGAACTCTTGCTACTTGCCGCCCCCGAGACAGCGAGAACGACCGTTAATTTATTTAGTATTTTTTGTTTTTGTATTTGCACACACACGCACGCACACACTCGTTACTTGATTTACAAACAAATTTGTTTTTAAACACTTTGTACACAAGACGCGCGCCGGAGCCAAACAAATGCAAGTCGACGCTTGCTCTCTCGTGCAACGACTGAATCCGAAATGAGCAAAAGCACCGTTGAAACGGGCAAAACGGCGCCAGCTGATTTTAAAAACAGTGCTGCCAAACGATTGGTTATTAGAGTGAACAGTGCAGACCAACAGCTGTGCAGCCATACTTGGGTCGGTTCCCAACACTTAAAGAGGATTTTTTTTCCCCCAGGTGGCAACTATTTATATTAAGAGCTCGGCGCGTAATTTAAAATTTATATACACAATGGCAGTTGACAATTGAAAAGTAAAAGTGACAAATTAAAATCATTATTGATATTGCAGCCCGGAACAAGCAGGGAACGTGCTATACACTCCAATATATAGTTTATACACAATATCGCTGTAACATTAATGGCATTTCTTGGTGCACCATTTCCAGACGCATCCGTCATTTTTGTTGCATCCAAACCCACCAGGATATAGTGCACAAAAGTCCTCAGAGTTTTTGAACTCGCAGCTATTGTCTGGGCAGAAGTAATTGTAGCAGGCGGCGGAGCAGTTCTCTCGCTGACCCTGGGCACATCCAGAGCAGTTGAGCATTTCTGCAGATGGATTCAATAAAACAGATAACAAAGACTTGTATCGAAGCTGATTAGCTTTGATTATGAGCTTCACTTACCGCTCTCTTGGCAATCGGCATTCATGCAACCCGACAATGGTGGATTCGGCGGCATCACCAGCATTGGAGGATCATTCAGCTGCACAATTCGTGGTGGCTTCAGATAGATCACTGGGCTGGTACAAATCCTTGTATCACATAGCTTTTGGCTGCGGTTGAAGCACACCCATGTTGGTGGATAGGGTCGGCAGATACGTGGGCTCTTAACCGTGCAACAACCCGTAGATGGCCGCAGGGTCACACTGGCTGGCGTTGAGGTTGAAACAACTAATTTCGTTGGTGGCTTCGCTTTGCCGTAGCTGTTATCTTCGTTCGGATCGTAGGGCCTAATAGTCTCGTATTCCACACGATTCAAGTTCTCTGTCACCGTCTGATACTCATGCTTGTTCTTGAGCACATTATCGATCTCGAGTATGGTTGTCAAATAGCCTGGCGCCTGGCAGCGCTTGCCGCGCCACACTGTGCCCACGGGACAGGCGGGCAGAAGACAACGACCTGCATGGAATTCGCCCTGTGAGCAGATAATCTTGCGGCACTGTGCCTCAAGAAATATCGAGCCGGGTGGACAGCGGGCTTGTTCAGCAGGTGGAGGCATGGGCGGAGGTTCAAAGATGGGCTCTTCGGTAGTGGTGGGTTCTTCTGTGGGTTCCTCGGTAGTGGTGGGTGCTTCTGTGGGTTCCTCGGTAGTGGTGGGTTCTTCTGTGGTGGGCTCCTCTGTGGTGGTGGTGGTGGTTGTTGTGGTAGTGGTCGTGGTCGTGGTTGTAGGTGTGGGTGGATATGGGCAAGGTACCGTATTTATCAAATAGCACTTGCCATCCGTATGCATAAAGTATCCTGAAAAGTGTTGTCATTTAAATGGCTCTTAAATCGGATAAAGATTAAACTCACCTTGCGGACACAAGCTCGGGGCTGGGATCGGGGTTGCAGGTGTGGGTGCATACGGACAAGGTTCCGGTTTTATCAAATAGCACTTGCCGTCCGTATGCATAAAGTATCCTTAACCAAATTGTTGTTATATGTGAAGCTTTTAAATCGAGTACAAATTTAACTGACCTTGCGGACACAAGCTCGGGGCTGGGATCGGGGTTGCAGGTGTGGGTGCATACGGACAAGGTTCCGGTTTTATCAAATAGCACTTGCCGTCCGTATGCATAAAGTATCCTTAACCAAATTGTTGTTATATGTGAAGCTTTTAAATCGAGTACAAATTTAACTGACCTTGCGGACACAAGCTAGGGGCAGCTAGGCTCGGGGTTGGGCTCAGGGTTGTGGGTGTTGGGGTTGTGGATGCGTAGGGGCAAGGCTTCGGGTTTATCGAATAGCACATGCCATCCGTGTGCATAAAGTAGCCTAACCAAATTGTTGTTACTTAAATAGCTTTCCAATCGAATGGCAATTCAACTTACCTTCCTGACACAAGCTCTTCCTATAGCACAGGCCATTTACGGACTCATAACCTTGTGGACATGTCATCCACTATAAAGATTTCATTCATTATCTGTCTAATTATGCAATCGACGCCGCATTACCTCTCCATTAGTATCTTTATAACCTTGCACAGCACACACGGATGAGCATATAACGCAGTATATCGACACTATCGCCCAGTATGAAGTCAACATTGTCGCATCCGGTCTCAGGCGATGTTCTAACAACTAAGCTCGAACGGCAACTAATCGACTGCAGCTCACGAAAAATGTTTTGTGGCGCTTGAAACATAATTGCCCCGCCCTGATAACCTTTGCTGGAAAGCTGCACGCTTTAGGTGAAATGCTCTGGTTTTCACGTTTGGCCAAGCCACAAACTTTGCTCACAGATCATTTCTAATCGGCATGCTCGTCTATCAAGTGCTGCTTCTACCTTGGGCTCTGTTGACTCTTCATCTGGCCAGTGTCAGTGCCCAATGTCCCCAGAGCTCAATAGCCGTGAACGCTCCGTGCGGGCAAGCTGCGATTTCCTGTAACGCGCCCTATGTTCCTCAGAATGGGGCTTGTGTGCTGCCAACTGCGACTCCGAGTGGATGCGGTGAGTGATTAGATTAAAGTTCGCACAATTTATATGTATATATGGTCTATCATTATTCAGGTCCAGGTCAAGACTGCGCAAACGGAGTTGTGGTAAACGTTTTTCCGTCAGGGTTAACCAACGCACCAGTTCAGCCTGCTCCTTGTCCAAATCAACCAGTTCAGCGCCAGCCAGCACCTTATCCAATTACACCAGTTCAGCCTGCTCCTTGTCCAAATCAACCAGTTCAGCCTCTGCCTGCACCTTGCCCTGTTACACCAGTTCAGCCCCAACCTGCGCCTTGTCCAAATCAACCTGTAACTCCTTATCCACCCGTTCAGCCCCTGCCTGCGCCTTGTCCAAATCAACCTGTAACTCCTTATCCACCCGTTCAGCCTCAGCCTGCACCTTGCCCAAATCAGCCTGTAACTCCTTATCCACCCGTTCAGCCTCAGCCTGCACCTTGCCCAAATCAGCCCGTAAATCCTTATCCACCTGTTCAGCCCCTGCCTACACCTTGCCCAAATCAGCCTGTGACTCCTTATCCACCCGTTCAGCCCCAGCCCCAACCTTGTCCAAATCAGCCTGTAACTCCCTATCCACCAGTTCAACTTGAGACCACAAATAGACCCTATAGACCTCCTACTACTACCACTCGACCACAAACAACAACCAGAAAAACGACGACAACCCGGAAAACGACGACCACCAGAAAGACAACGACCCCACCGCCGCCTGCTCCGCTGCGTATCTGCCCAAGAGGCACAGTCCTTATAAATGACAACTGCCGTCTGGTATATTGCGGCTCAAGGGTTTACTCGAACGGGCGTTGTGTGGAGCCGCGGTGCCCCAAGGGCACTTACTGGACAGGTCAGAAGTGCGATCTACCCCAGCCGATTGAGTTGAGTCCCATTCACCTGCAGCGAACGATCATCAACGAGAACTCGAAGAATACGCCCGACTTGGTGCTAAATAATGTTCAGCATTTGATAGTCAATGCCTCTCTCACGCTGCCAACAGATTACAGGGACTACGAGGAGGAGTCCGAGGAGGAAGTGGAAGTGGAGGAGCCAACACCTGCGCCATCAACACCGACCAAATGTTGCACTGTAATTGCGCCGCGCACCTGCCGTTGTCCGGCGGACAGCAATCGCTGGCAATGCTACAATCCGAGGCAGCAGCTGTGCGGCGACTTCTGTAGGACCCCCAAGGTAGCGATAAGGCCAGCAAGTGTGAACACCTGGAACGTCAACGATGCCCAAATGCTCAGCATGCCGCCCAACTGGAACTCGGGCTGTCAAGCGCAGGGCAACTGCATGCAAGCCGCAGGTGACTGGAATTGGCTTTAAGATTTGGTTCACAAAGGGTTTCTTATGGTTTTCTCTTTTGCCATTATTTCTTTCTAGAGAGGTATGATTGCAGCGGCTGTGCTTCGGATCAGATGTCCTCCTGTTCCCCCTACTGCTACGACTACCGCTGCAACAGCCCCAGCTGTGCCTACTACGATCAAGAACAATTTTGCGATTCGCCACAATTTGCCGACTCCGTGGGCTGCCGTCCTCAGGATGGCTGGCGTCGATAGGCAATCTGCCCAGCTCAGCTTCGAACTTGGTCAATAGTTGTTTTAAATGTAAAAATAAAATAAAACTTCTATTTTTAAATATCGTCCTTCTATACGATTCTCATGAATTCAAGTATGACTTACAGACCTTTGTTATGTTTTGTATTATATTAACAGCTTGCGTTGACACTTATTTACTCTCTAGCTACCATTCTCCCTCTCTCTCTCTCTCTCTCTCGCTCTCTCTCTCTCGCTCTCTCTCTCTCGCTCTCTCTCTCTCGCTCTCTCTCTCGCTCTCTCTCTCTCGCTTTCTCTCTCTCGCTCTCTCTCTTTCTCTCTCTCTTTCTTATGCTCTTCTATTGAAAGTGCAAGTGGTACGTTAATTGTTTGACGCTGCGTGGGGCCTGCCAAATTATTATTGGAAATTGATAAACAAATATAAGACTTGACGATGATGGATTTGAACCGATAACTTCTCATTTCTTCAGACACCAAAGGCACCGTTTCAGCTGCATGTTTAGCCTGTGCATCAATTATCACCAATCTGTCAACAATCAGTCAGACAGGTTAAGCCAATTCGGACCTGGACACAGGTTATCACCTAGTTTTAATTCAGATAATTATAAATAAATAAGATGCTTATGCGACAATGTGCCATAGTACATAGATTAAAATAAATTAGAGCGTGTGCGAAGAGCAGGATAATTTGCGAAGAGTCACGAAAATACTCAACTCGCGTCGTGAACTATTGCACCTTCGGCTGTGCATGACGTGAGCACACCTGATTCACCTGTGTACCGCTGGGGCCCTCTAATCATCGCTCTCTATCATTTTATTGTGGTTTTATATTAAAAAACCATTAAAATTATATGAGAAATAAATATATGATTATTTATATATTAAATTAAACAAGTAAGAGGTTCTAGTCGGGAGCTCCCGACTAGGGGATACCCTGAACCCTCATATTCCTACACCAAATGCAGCGCGCGCTTATAGATAGAGAGTAGCGGGGAGGTGGCGATAGGTATAAAATGAAAGGTAATCGATATATATATACTTTTCTAGAAGCTACATGTCAAGTTTGGTAACTCTAGCTCTTATTATACCAAAATTGCTTAAAAAACAGGATATCGATATACATTTTTATCGATTACTTGGAAACGGGGCAAGTTATCGATTATCGGAAACAAACTCGATCTGCGTAGGACCTAGGAGCACCTACATCTAAAATTTCAAGTCTCTAGCTCTTATAGGTTCTGAGATCCTTGCGTTCATACATACGGACGGACGGACGGACGGACGGACGGACAGACAGACGGACATGGCTAGATCGACTCGGCTATTAATGCTGATCAAGAATATATATACTTTATGGGGTCGGAGATGCTTCCTTCTGCCTGTTACATACATTTGGATTTTGCACAAAAACATAATACCCCTTTTACCCATTTTTAATGGGTTCAGGGTATAAAAAGAGAATTCCTATTAAAAATTGCATACTTGGCGCTTACGTCATTATACAAAATTTGACCGGATGCTGATGTTTGCCTTTCAAAATCGCAAAGATTATAAATACATATTATAACATTAACATTCGTATTTTAATCTGCGTAGGGAGATTAAGTGTTGAAGTGGAAAAACATGTGAGTAAACTTCCAAGGCTGAATCAAACTTTTCGAATAATTTGACTGAGGCAAAAGTCCAGATTAAAATACATTGCAGCCGAATTTTATCTTCACATATTATTCCCCTCATATTACTTCTTTTATAGTCAGTAGTCGATAAAACATACAGATAAACGGGCTTGACCATATCGAGTCAATCGCTTATTCTTTCTGATGATTTACTCAATTTCGTTGAGAGTTCGAGTTTTAAAGAAGTAAGAGGTTCTAGTCGGGAGCTCCCGACTAGGGAATACCCTGAACCCTCTTATTCCATCACCAAATGCAGCGCGCGCTTATAGATAGAGAGTAGCGGGGAGTTAGCGATAGGTATAAAATGAAAGCTAATCGATATATATATACTTTTCTAGAAGCTACATGTCAAGTTTAATAACTCTAGCTCTTATTACTTACCAAAATTGCTTAAAAAACGGGATTTTGATATACATTTTTATCGATTACTTGGAAACGGGGCAAGTTATCGTTTATCGGAAACAAACTCGATCTGCGCGGGCACTAGGATCACCTACATCTAAAATTTCAAGTCTCTAGCTCTTATAGGTTCTGAGATCCTTGCGTTCATACATACGGACGGACGGACGGACAGACAGACGGACATGGCTAGATCGACTCGGCTATTGATGCTAATCAAGAATATATATACTTTATGGGGTCGGAGATGCTTCCTTCTGCCTGTTACATACATTTGCATTTTGCACAAAAACATAATACCCCTTTTACCCATTTTTAATGGGTTCAGGGTATAACAAGTAAGAGGTTCTAGTCGGGAGCTCCCGACTAGGGAATACCCTGAACCCTCTTATTCCATCACCAAATGCAGCGCGCGCTTATAGATAGAGAGTAGCGGGGAGTTGGCGATAGGTATAAAATGAAAGATAATCGATATATATATACTTTTCTAGAAGCTACATGTCAAGTTTAATAACTCTAGCTCTTATTACTTACCAAAATTGCTTAAAAAACGGGATTTTGATATACATTTTTATCGATTACTTGGAAACGGGGCAAGTTATCGTTTATCGGAAACAAACTCGATCTGCGCGGGCACTAGGATCACCTACATCTAATTTTGTATTTTTAAATATCGTCCTTCTATGCGATTCTCATGAATTCAAGTATGACTTACAGACCTTTGTTATGTTTTGTATTATATTAACAGCTTGCGTTGACACTTATTTACTCTCTAGCTGCCATTCTCCCTCTCTCTCTCTCTCTCTCTCTCGCTCTCTCTCTCTCGCTCTCTCTCTCTCGCTCTCTCTCTCGCTCTCTCTCTCGCTCTCTCTCTCTCGCTTTCTATCTCTCGCTCTCTCTCTTTCTTATGCTCTTCTATTGAAAGTGCAAGTGGTACGTTAATTGTTTGACGCTGCGTGGGGCCTGCCAAATTATTATTGGAAATTGATAAACAAATATAAGACTTGACGATGATGGATTTGAACCGATAACTTCTCATTTCTTCAGACACCAAAGGCACCGTTTCAGCTGTATGTTTAGCCTGTGCATCAATTATCACCAATATGTCAACAATCAGTCAGACAGGTTAAGCCAATTCGGACCTGGACACAGGTTATCACCTAGTTTTAATTCAGATAATTATAAACAAATAAGATGCTTATGCGACAATGTGCCATAGTACATAGATTAAAATAAATTATAGCGTGTGCGAAGAGCAGGATAACTTGCGCAGAGTCACGAAAATATTCAACTCTCGTCGTGAACTATTGCACCTTCGGCTGTGCATGACGTGAGCACACCTGATTCACCTGTGTACCGCTGGGGCCCTCTAATCATCGCTCTATATCATTGTATTGTGGTTTTTTATTAAAAAACCATTAAAATTATATGAGAAAATAAATATATGATTCATTTGTTGGTCAACCTGTTCTTTGATGGACTTACTCATGGTACTCTCTCGCTCTCTCCCTCTCTCTCTCACTCTCGCTCTCTCTCTCTCCTTCTCTCTCTCTCTCAAACCGATAAATGGAGCCTAATCAATTTTATAAGATAGCGCTATCTAATCAATGGGCTAATAATTATGGTTATGAAAAGCACCGTTTGTACTGAAGTAGACCAAACGAGTTTGCAACTAACAACTCGAAAGGAACAGAGCCAGTTGATGCAAACGTTCCGAAAATGAAGGTGGGTGTCCAACTTATTTATTAATAATGCAATTTGATCGGAGCTATGCCGGAATGTCACTCGATTCTTATATATATGTATATATATAGATATATTCCGTCATAGCTCCGATCAAATTTATATTTATATATAACGTGCACCTTTTGCAGCTTGCCGTTATCGCGTGTGTGCTGCTGCTGGCCATGGGACCATGGGTCAGTGGCGAGGTCGACGATACCATTAAGGATAAGATTGTGCTGCATACGCCGCTGCAAAACTATGAGCAGCCATCGCTGCGCGACTATGAGGAGTGCCAGGCGAATCGACAGAGCTGCATGGATACCTGTGCCGGGCGGGAGAAGTGCGAGTCGGAGTGTCCGCTCTGCCCGGAGCTAACGGATGAGCCGCTGCTGGTGCAGGGCGTCAACGATACCAGCTACGTGGCACCGGCACAGCCGGCCCTGAACACTACCAACATCATAAGGCTGACAAACGAGATTAACAATATTATCAAGAACAACATTCAGGGCCGCAACGAGGTGAATGTCAAGGTGCATCAGAATGTCTCCCAGGTGGGCGGTCGCTTCGGACTCGGCTACAATGAGCAGGGCTCCTGCTGTTATGTGGTGCGCCGAGAGCGAGACTGCGAGCACAAGGAGCACTGCAGGGAGCACTCGCGTCATCGGGTCTGTGGCGAGCGTTGCCAGGCGCGAGTGATGCACGCGAAGCGTGTGGTCATCTGCGAGAAGGATCAGCCAGATGTGTGCCAGGAAACCGTCGAGTATGTTCCGGTTCACCGACGCAAGTCCAAGCAACGAAAGCAAGCCCGAACCCGATCCCGAACCCGACCCCAATCGCAATCGCAATCCCAAGCTCCACGCTGTAATTACATGAACGCCTGGCCCTATGTCGCCTGCGGCCAGAATCCGAACAGCATTCGCTTGAAGCGCAGCAGCTGCCAAAATTGCCTGCAAATGAACTATGGCTACATCCTGCAGAACGGTCTGCCAACCGGCTGCTCCGGCTGCTATGCGAATCACGCGGCCCCAATAATACCCTCGCCTATATTGTATGCGCCCTATCCATATCCAAACTTTGGCTTTAACTATCAGCCGCCGCCAGTGTACGAGGATCAGGGCCAGGAGCAGGAAGAAGAGCAGGAAGAAGAGCAGGAAGAAGAGCAGGATAAGGAGCAGGATAAGGAGCAGGAAAATGACACTGCCCAGGACAAGGAGCTGGAGAATGACACCGATACCGACAGCGGTTGGGTGTTGGAATCGGAAAAGTGTGTGGGTGCCGATGGCCAATTGGAAGATTGCAAGAGTGGCGGCAATGGTAACGATGTGCCCAAACGTAAGCCTTCGCCTCCAGCGCACTTGGAGGATGACTCAAAGGAATATGACTACGATCCGGGCTACGATGTGCCCGCCCAGCGTCGACGACGCCGCCAAAGCAATAACAAGTTTATACGTTCCCTTTACAGCCGTCACAATGGCAAATGAGCAACTGCATCAGCAACGCTAGGATTTCCAGCTGCATAGCCAACGAGTCCAAAACGCTTTTCAATTTTTAAGAAATTAAAAAAGAGAATTCCTATTAAAAATTGCATACTTGGCGCTTACGTCATTATACAAAATTTGACCGGATGCTGATGTTTGCCTTTCAAAATCGCAAAGATTATAAATACATATTATAACATTAACATTCGTATTTTAATCTGCGTAGGGAGATTAAGTGTTGAAGTGGAAAAACATGTGAGTAAACTTCCAAGGCTGAATCAAACTTTTCGAATAATTTGACTGAGGCAAAAGTCCAGATTAAAATACATTGCAGCCGAATTTTATCTTCACATATTATTCCCCTCATTTTACTTCTTTCATAGTCAGTAGTCGATAAAACATACAGATAAACGGGCTTGACCATATCGAGTCAATCGCTTATTATACCCGATGATTTACCAATTTCGTTGAAAATTCGAGTTAAAAAAAGGGAATATTTTGTTAACTTGAATGCAAAATACGAAATGTATGTACACCAGGCAGTTAAGAGAAAGCAAAGTTACGACCCCGATAATAACGATATGTTTCGAACGATATGCTAAATCCAAATCGAAAATATTTAATGTCCGTAGTAAAAAGATTCAGCTGGTCATTATAAATAATATATATATGTATATATAGTATACCCTGGTATGGTCGTGGCAAATTTGTGCTTTACATTTTAGATATAACTTTTTCATCCAGTTGCCGCCAGTGGAAAATTTAATCCATTTGAAAATATGCTTAGAGTCAATCGCAAAATAAGAACCAAAAGTTGGAACCCGGTTTCCACCGATCTTGTGGTGAGAATCTTGAAGTCGAAAAATTAACTTTCAAATTAATTTCCACAATGATCTCAGAAAATAAGTTTGCAGATAAATTTTACGCAGAATTTTCACAGTATTGGGTGGAATTTCCAAAACCGATAATGGACGTTCGTTTGCATGGGGCGAAACTTAAAATTCCGCCTTTATAACCTGTAACCCAAATTCTTTATCCAAGAGAGATTTTCCGGAAAGTGTGAAAGACTCCTTAAATGAATTTGAACACAGATTTTTGAAAATGAGCTTGAAGCCAAAAAAGTTTCATACAATTTTTCAAAGCCCCTTCTTAATGTGCACCTTCATCACATAAGGTAACTACAGTACAAATTTCAGTTTCCTAGTCCTAACGGTTTGGGCTGTGCGTTGATCACCAAATAGGTTAGTCAGTCAATCAGGACAAACAGTTTTATATTTGATTGTAACATAGACTTGCTCAACTTTATTATAAACTTTTTACTCGGTTTTTATACTTTGCAATGACCGTTTATAGAACAATCTATCCAATCGTTGGTTAATCAATATGAGGCAGTATATTATATGAGGTTATATAACTGAAGGGGATTTGCCTTAAGGGCTTAGCAAATTTTTTCATTTCATAGTTCAATATATCATTTGTCATATATATATTTTATCTAATTTCAACATAGTGCGTATAACTTTTCTATTTGCCCGATAATCAATATTTGTTTATGATTTGCATTTTGCAATTTAACAACAAACAAATTGCGAATACGCATTCCAGTAATTATATAATTTGGGTAAACTTGATAAGGTCAATTAGTGGCCGATTTGTGTGTAATTGGTTAAATAATAATTTAATTTGTTTTAATAACATTCGTTTTGATGTTGGGACTTTAATCTGCTTATAGACTAAACAACATTAAATAGAATTTTCGCATTTGGCAAAAAATACTCAAATTGTTCTAACTGTTGCGTATGAGCGTAGAAATTGGTTTAAGAAAACAGTTTTAGCATAGTAGGTAGATAGTTTCTCTTTGTGGGCGTGGTCATCTGTTTGACTGTGCGCCCTTTGAACGTGTGAAACAAAATTACTAGACTTATGGTAATATTGCGCTGTATGAATTGTTCGTAAAGCCAGTGCTGACATCAGGATAGTTTGGTTTACTTAATGCCCAGTTCCTTCAGCTCAGTTTCCTCATCAACCGAGTCCTCATCATCGGAGCCATGCAGCGATGGCGCTGGTGTGGTGTGTCCTGCAAAATAGAGAGGAACAAAAATTAGAAATGTTTTCAACTGCAGCTAGCTAGCTAACTTGGAATCATTATTCATATTGCATTGCGTATCTTGTGATTCATAATCGCACCCGTTAACAGCAGTTAAATGCGATTTGACATTCTAAAATCATTGAAATATATGATGTCATTTAAAGATTACATATCAGCCGAGATAATGATATTTAAAAGGCAACTACATTAACACATAAATACAAATTGTGGAGTCAAAATCAATTGAAACATATAACATCTTTAACAGGGTTCTTTTTTATTAATCCATTCAAATGATTAACTAGAACTTACGCGAAGATGTGGGACTGGGCGGTTCGCTTTGTGGGCGCGAGAAGATCAAATTGCTGCGTGAACCGTACGCAGAGCTCTCATCCACATAATCTGGATAGACGGCCTGCAAGGCCTTCACCCTAGCCTGTCTGTAGTACTGAGAAGAAAGGAGAGAGACGAGATATGAATATTTGTCCGATTTAAGGGGTTTTATAGCTAAACTTACAATGCCTAGCGTACGCCAGTCAAGCAGATCGCTGAGGCGTTCCGTGCGATTGCGCTGAATGATGCGCTGGCGGCGGTTCAGACGTGAGAACTCCATCATAAAGCTAGACAACTGCTGTATGCTGTTCTCCAAACCAATATAGCGACGATCAACAATGTAGATGCCATAGGACTTGGGATCGCTGATGTGCTCCTGCATGAAACAACCGAAGCCCGACAGATTTGTGGTCACACTTGGTATGCCCATGACGGTACACTCGGCGGGTGTATAGCCCCAGGGCTCGTAGTAAGATGGGAACACGCCCAAATGGCAGCCGCGCACAAATTCCTCGTAATCGATGCCAAACAATGGATTTGTCGATGTCAAAAACTCCGGATGAAAGACCATTTTGACGCGATCGTGAACCGAATTGAATAAATGACAGCGCCTGATTGAAGAGAGAACCGGATCGTTCCAATCATCGGCCACGTTGTGCGTGGTAACCGGCGGCATTGAATCACGTTGCATGGCATACATACAACGCTTTATCTTCACCAGATCATCCTTCTGCAACAGCTCATCGGGGCTGGGTATGTGACCCTTTACGCATGTATCGAACATGCGCTTGCCCACCGCCTGCTGCACATTGTTGATGGTGTCGCGCAGCTGCTTGATGACCGCATGGCCACGCAGCGAATCCACATTAAAGTTGTTCGTCTTGGTGGGAAAGATGAGGAACGCCACCACAGTGGTGTCGGGACGCTCGTGCTTCAGCATTGCATTTAAGCGAGCCAGTGCCTCGATGAATATATCAGCGCCCTTATTACCAAACTCATAACGGCCAGCAATGAAGAAGTACAGCGTCTTATCCAGATCAAAGTCCATGTGGCTAAAGGTTAATGATCGGTTTAAGTGAGGTTTAAAAAACGTGTAAAACTGAGAATTACCCATAGAAATGACCGCGCACAAACTCATTGATCTTCTCCTTGGCAACGGCATGCAAATTCTGGAACTCATGAATGGCCGAAAACTTTTTCACATTCAGGCCATTGGGCGTTATGATGTCCGGCTTACGTTTGAGCAGATGCTCCGCCTCGTAGCCTGTGATTTCCGAGACAGTGGTAAAGACATGCGCCAAATGCGTGGCGCCACGCTCCATGCAATAGCGATGATAGATTTGACGCTTGCCGGCCTCCTCATCCACAGCAAACTTGTCGAGATTGTTGTAGAAATCGGTGTTGCCAGCGCACAGGTAACGACCCAGGAGAGTGGCATGCGTGGTGAACACGGTAGCGATCTCAATGAGTCGTGTGCGCAACACAATGAGACCCACGCCAGCCTGCCATTCATGGAAGTGGGCGACAATGCGCGGTGAGTTCAGATCATTGTTCTGGGAGTAGGCGATGGCACAGTTGCGGAACTCCTCCAGGAACTCGGCAATCATGAAGCCTAGAATAATGGCATCGTTCGTCTCTATATCTAAATGGGGCACGCCAATGTTGCACTTCTCCCACATCTCTGACTTGAACTGATCCAATTTCCAGGCGGCCGAGCCAATGTCAAACAGTATCAACTGGGGATTGCCATCGACGAGCCAGCGACCGGTGTGAATTTTGTAGCCTCTCGAGCGTAGCGTGTTGACCGCATCCAGCAGCGGATTGCCACGTGGAAATTCAATTTCCTCCATTTCGGTGCGTGCACAATGCTCTTTGTAGGGGCCCATCATGCACAGCTGCTCGCCCATCTCCTCCGTGGACACATAGGCCTTGGAGCGTATCACCGTATAAATGCCGCCAACCTTGTTGGCCACTTCCCAGGCGACCTCAAAGTTCCAGCGATTCTCGCGCGATGCATTATCGCCGCGATCGAAGTAATCCTTCAGGTCCGTGCCGGACTCCACCCGAGAAAATCGACGATTCATCTGTGGTTAAAAAGAACGAAAGGTGTAAAAATGATTTAAATACAATAGAAAACCAACAAATTTAAAACATTGAAGCCAACCCGTACGGCCATAGAAGAATCTTGGTCTTCAAACCGATAGGACATTTGACGCCGCAACATTGTAAAGCTTTGACGGCGTTGGTGGCAGTGGACAGACCGGGAGACTGGTCTAGCGGACAACCAACCGGACCAGGCAATCGAAGCAAACTGATTGATAATCGCAACTAAATTTAGCTGCCGGCTGACCCAGAAACGAACATTAAGCTGTAAAATGTAAGCTGGTGCTACCAAAGCCTCATCGTCATCGTCATCGTGTCAAGCGCCGGCTGCTCGCGTTGCATCATCAACATCAACATTAACATCAATAACCCGGCACTTAGCTAGCTGGAGGTGCGCCCCGGCTCTGAACTGATAGTTGACAATTGATAACATCAAACGCAGCTCCTCGCCCGGCCATGGCCCTGACACTGTCGTCGTCGTTGGGTTGCGTTCGTCGTCGTTCATTCGTCGTCCATAATTTGGGGTCTGCTATATTTAGTTGAGTTCGAAATGAGCAAAGAAAATCGCTGCCGCTGCCAATTTCCTAATATATGTATATAGATATGTATGTATGTATGTATGTGTATGCACGTATCTATGTATGTACTACTGCGCAGAGTACACAAATGCAATCCCTCAATAAATTCGTCAAAACTTTTGACTAGGGAATAATGAAAATTATGTAAGTTTGCTGGGAAATTTTTTTAAACTATTAACTGAAATTACAAATAGGTTATTATTCTGGCTGCACCCCGGATCCTTATTTTAGTACCCGACAATTAAGGCAAACATTTCTATGCTCTATGATTTGTAAGTTGAATTTGCAATCGAGGTATAAGATATTTTCCAATAAAATATTAATTTGTTCACCAGGTAGCTAATAGTTGGTTCATTTTAAAAAATAGCTCTAGCAACTTTAGTCAATCTTACGTAAAGGCCGCTTAGCTACTGTTGACTTAATTTCCAACAAGTGTTAGCACTAATAACTATACCTATTTAGTATTGGACGATTAACGTAATTCTTAATTAACGTAATTCTTTACGTATCACGAGGCATGCACAACAGCTGCAGCGCCTAATTGTTATTA
Source organism: Drosophila ezoana (assembly GCA_035045725.1). NCBI lineage: Eukaryota > Metazoa > Arthropoda > Insecta > Diptera > Drosophilidae > Drosophila > Drosophila ezoana. The sequence goes on from JAWNOU010000051.1 coordinate 2,453,716, forward strand.
ATTCTCGGTGCAGCGGGCTATCGGGCATTACCCAGCTTTGCCCGGCCCAGGTTTTAATAGGCGCACGTGATAAACTTGATACAATTTCGATTTTTTCAAATGACTTTTAAGTCAAAAGTATTAAAAACAAAGTGCAATAATTTTCAGCTCATTGCACCCATCCCGTGGCGTGAACTTCAAAAATCGTTAGGACATACATACATACATTCTTTAACAAAGTAGAGCTATGACTTTTTCAATGTATGTGAAATTAGGATCACATTTAGGCACTCGGAAATTGTTGAACGCCAAAAAAATAGTACGTGACCATGTTGCCGATCGAAAGTAAAAGTAAAGAAGAGGAGTCAAAGATTTGACAATGAAAATTCAATTTCAATTGGTCGTCGTTTGGCACATGGTCAATTCATTTTCTTACGCTTTTATTGAATTAATTTTAATTTCAGCTGATGAGCGTGAACTGCGGCGAGGCGTCTCTTGCACGCGCGACCAGATATTCTAGTGTGTGTGCATAAATGTATATATATACATATATGCGTACACACATACATATATTTCCGAACTTAGGCTGTGCTGATGTTTTGGCCTGTGACTGCCGCGGCCGACGTCGCCGACACCCGCAGCGGCTGCAAGAAACTCCAACAACAACAACACAACAACAACGCACTGCTACAGACACGACGTCTGTGCTGTGTGTGTGGCAGGCAATGTCTCTTTTTCTTCATTGCCGAGCGCAGGCACTGGTAGCGTAAAAGTCAAATAAAGGTCAGTGGCTGCGTCGCTGTGCGGGCAGAGCATTAAATATTTTCACCATTGTTGGTAGTTTCTTGGGCATTTAACCCGCTCAACAAGTATAACTTGATAATTTTGTTGTTGCTGGCGCGAACACGAAGGAATGTTTCTACATCTAATTCTAACCGGTGCATTGATAATAGCAGCAGCGAAACGGCTTATCAGCGATTTGTTTATGTTTCACGTTTATCAATTTTTGCACTAGTGAAATATGATTTTGTATTGGCGCCTGCCGCCGCCAGCGTCGGCATTGGCGCCAAGTGCAATATACTGATAGCGATAACGAATTTTATTTGCCATGTGTTTGTCTTTCGATGTGTGTGTTTACACACATAATGGCACACGCGCAGCTGTTAATTTATAATTTTTTTACGCAAAACTCATTCACCTTGCAGCCGTCGTCGTTGTAAGCAGGTACAAACAAAACAAACAACTGGCGGGCAGTGTTGTTCAGTCACTTAGATAATCGAACAGTGGCAACGCTTCGATAACAATACCAGCATGTATGCTAGAAATTGTAAAGTAAAAAATATATAAAATTATTAAAGGACATGATGATTTCCTGTTATTAACATTGTCTTTATTAAGGAAACATAATAAACCCCAAGCGTACACATTCTAAAATGTTTTTTATTGCATCTAATTTTTAATTGCAGAGCTGCCACCTAATGCATTCAGAAAATCTTGTAGCAGTGAGCTTTAGACATAGACTAAAATACGCGCACTTTTTTAAAAATACTTGATGCCATACAAAATAGGAACAATCGAACATTGAAATATAAATATATACAATACATTGTAAACATTTTACTTGACATTATGTTAGCATGTCACCATTTACTGATTTGTATTGATTACGTCACATTTTACTTCGCTGTTTCGCATAAAAACTCATATTTCAAAAGTGTTCAGCGTCATAGCCCTGCGCTATAAACAATTTAATATCATTTATGGTGCATCAAATAAAGAACAGGGCAAACACGCAAACAGTATAGACAAAAGATAAAAAAAACGTACCAATTGATTTTCAACTTGACTACCTAAAAAGGGAGCGTGAGGAATAGTTGGTAATTAGGTCAGCTCGTTTTTTATTCATAGTTGATAAAATTTGTTGTGAATATTCTTAATTTTTTGCATAATTAAATTATGCTACCAACCAATTCAATCAATTTGCCAACTCTGTGTGCGAAACAATTTGTCAGCTGTGGCGGTTGAAATGACAGAAGCTTGGAATCGCGCCCAGTCATCATTACAGGGCATCATTCACTTTGTCATCTTGCCAACTTGCGGCCAAATCGAGTCCTGACCGGCCCCCAGCCTCACGAACAACAATTGACATTCTGCGCGCGACACAAGGTCAAATGGCATTTATGTTTTATTATTTTTTCACGCCCGCAAGAGTATGCATAGTGAAGCACAGTCTCAACCTCTTCCTTTCCACGCTTTTCCTTGTCTGCTGTTAATATATGTGTGTGTGTTTGTGTGTGTATGCGAGTGTGTGTCCTTGCCAAGGCAATTGATAACAGACTCAACAAAGCTCAGACTGCTTAAGGCTTGCCGCTGACGTCTGCTGCTCTGTTTGCGAATCAACTACAAATGTATTCAGTTCACATGCATTTCCAGTTTCAGTTGAACATTAAGTTTTCTTCAATTTCCGCTTACCCGATTGCACTAGAATTTTTCAGATTTCAGATTACCCAAAGTGTTGCAGCTGCCTTGAAATGTCCGTGGTTATTGCAGTGGGTGTTATGTGAACATTTAGACCCTCTCCATGCCAGCCACACACACGCACACACGCACACATCTAATCCAGCTTGTGGCTGTCAAAAATGTGAATGCAGCTGCTGAGAAATTTTTTCTGGAATTTGCAGCTGGTCAGACAAGGGCGAACATAGCCAAAAAACAATCTTTGACCGCAATTCAGTTGAAAGCTGCGCATGTAAGTAGGCAAAGCATTTGATGTGCTGCAAATCAATTTCGCCTCAAATTCAAATTCAGACTATCTCGACTATCAATATTGATTTTGCGAAATGGTTTTCTAATCTTAACTCGAATATAATAAGAGCCATATATAACAAAATGGGTAGATGACGAATATTTTTCATTTTCGGTACCTGCACCTATTTCCGACTTAAATTTATAATTTTTAAGGTATACACAACTGTAAATATTGGAAGCTAATTATTTAAGATTGTGTTTCCCATATACAAAGGGTATCTCCTGGTCGGGCACTTTATTGTGGTTGATGACAGCACTAATGCTGAAATTGTTAAACTTAATTTTAACCAAAATGTATCTGCCGGTACACCAAATATGGTTATTTATAGCTTTAGAAGCTCCATTCATATTTCAGGCTTATCTAATCGTCGTGCTATTTTTGAAACCACTCCACAACTGGGTCAGTTCGATCGGCGAATGCCTTTGCCACGCCATTAAGAGCTTCATTAAAAACTTTGGCATAATTCATTAGTGCCCCAGCGGCACGTGAACTTGAAGCCGGTGGCAAAGTCAATTGCTGGCACTGGTGACTAATTCCATTCACAGCCATCCGAATATTGCACGACAATAAAGATAATAACCCAATGTGGTGGCAACAACAAAAAAAAAAAAAAAACATAAGAAACAGCAAAGATTTTGACAGGTGGTTGATAGGTCGACAACGAAATATCCTGGAATGAATGCGAATGTAAGAAAATGAGAAGTTATCAGATGTTTAAATATTTTGTAAAAAAATGCTTTGATCTATAATACAAAAAAAAGCAATAGTAAATGTTTCTATGTAAAATTCTTTAAGGAAACTTAATATATTTGCATATATTTAACTATAAGTTATGAGAGCAACAATTCGTATATCAAAACTATTGAATGTGGATTTGGGAAAACATATTCGGCAAGTACAAAAAATGTCCGAAAGAAAGTATCTTAAATTGAATTGAAAATAGAAGGGAGTTGACAATAATGATATCATTAAAAATTAATCAATCTATCATTTTCGTTCATTATACTCTATTTGACATAACTTTAGAGTTCTATATTATCAATTTAGACCAATACTTTTGCTTTCCACATAAGAATATATACTAAATATGACAAATTTATAATGTTTGTCATTTTATTCAATTAACTTGTATTACATAGAAACCTTAAATACTCTATCATCCTAACAGAAAACAGGGTATGCAAACAGAAAACGTGAACACTGTGCCCCAAAAGAGGCGCCAACTTGCAAGGCGTTGAAAGAGGACGTTGTCATTATGAATTGTTGCCTACTTATTGGCGCATGCGTCAACTGAGCTCGTGCTGCTGACTGGGACGGGATTGGGACCGTGTGGCACATGCAACATGCTGAACCTTGTCGTTGGTTGTTGATGCTCTGCCTCCGTTTGGGTAACAAAATGCTGCCCGCCTTCAGCAGCAGCAGCAGCAGCAACAGCAGCAGCAGCTGACGATGATTTCGAATTTCGAAAACTGTTATCAACAAACAGGCGAACGATGTGCGTGTGTGTGCGTGTAATGTGCGTGTGTATGTGTGTGTGTATGCGGCTATGCTTGCGGTTGTGTGAGTGCGCACTTGCTGCTTCTGCTGCTGCTGCTGCTGCTGCTGCTGCTTTTGGCAGATACAAGCCCATCAGTTGGCGGCTGTTGCACGTCGCGTGCGGTTTCGTTTTGGCTACTGGGCGGCTGTTGCTGCCACATCCTTTTCTCTTTTGCTCTTTTGCGTGTCGCCAATATTCAAAGTGCGCTTCGTTGTCGCTGCCACCGTTAGTTTTTGAATAACTAGAAGAAGAAAAAAACTATTGCACTAACCGTGGTCCTGCCAAGTGGCGGAGTTGTCATTTACCAGTCGCAGTTCGCGACGCGCGGTCGTCCTCGCGGATTCTCTACCTGGCACAGGCTTCAAATACAACAGGCAGAAATTTATTTCAATTCTAAGATACAAATATTATAAAAAATAAATAAATCATAAATTTAAATTAAACAAACTTTATTTCAATTCACCTGTCAAAGACTATTAAATAAATAATAGGTTAATAATCTATGAAATAAATTCCAATTAACCTCTCAAAATTAATTAAAGAATATAATTATTACAAGAAAAACAGTATAACGAAAATTGTTTGTTAATAAATAAATATATTAAATACTAAAATAAACTTTCCAATTTAATTAACATAATAATTCGTTGAAAATAAAAGACACAAAAAACTTATTTATATAAAATAACAAAGTAAGAAGAAAAATCAGCCACAATAATTATATTTCCAATTAAATTAAAAATAATTTTAATGATCTTAAATGTGCAAAGTAAAAATATCAAAATTCACAACATTTTTCATGCTGGAATAAAATTTTTAATGCAAAACGGATTACGATACGAAAATATTAATCAAAATAATAAGAAGAAAGACTTAACGCTTAAAATATTAAACGAAAATAAAAATAAATACTTTTTTTATCATTTACATGTTAAAAAAGTTTTGAAAATGTTTAACTTAGGCGCAAAACAAGTTCTGAAGTCTGAAAATGCATTAAATTATTTTTATACCCTGAACCCATTGAATAATGGGTAAAAAGGATATATTGTTTTTGTGCAAAATGCAAATGTATGTAACAGGCAGAAGGAAGCATCTCCGACCCCATAAAGTATATATATTCTTGATCAGCATCAATAGCCGAGTCGATCTAGCCATGTCCGTCTGTCTCGTCCGTCCGTCCGTCCGTCCGTCCGTCCGTCCGTCCGTCCGTCCGTATGTATGAACGCAAGGATCTCAGAACCTATAAGAGCTAGAGACTTGAAATTTAGATGTAGGTGCTCCTAGTGCCTGCGCAGATCGAGTTTGTTTCCGATAAACGATAACTTACCCCGTTTCCAAGTAATCGATAAAAACGTATATCGACATCTTGTTTTTTAAGCAATTTTTGTAAATAATAAGAGCTAGAGTCACCAAACTTGACATGTAGCTTATAAAATAGTATATATATTTGCATTTGGTGTTGGAAGAAGAGGGTTAGGGGTATCCCCTAGTCGGGAGCTCCCGACTAGAACCTCTTACTTGTTTAATATTTTACAAATATTGTTAAAAAGTCATTATTCAATAGAATAATAGAAGAATATCTACTTTAATTTGGATAACAAATTTGTTGATTCAATTAAATTGTGCCTGATTACGCTGTAAGCTTCAGAGAGAGGCGCGCTAGTTAGAGACATCAAAAAACCGCAATTATAATGCGATTAAAATAATTAATTAAAGGCGCGCTAGAAACGTCACAAGCAGACACAATAATGAAAATAACAAAAAAATGCATGAAAATAATGAAAATATCTCAGCAGCCGACGGTGGCTCATTGAAATTCATTACGAACTGGCAGAAGCCGCAGGCAAAGGACCTCGTTGGGTCCTTTTGGGGGCGGCAGCGCATCAATTTTTCAGGCAATTTAATTGAAGAGCGCTCAAGAATTTCAGATTTAAGCCGGCTGTAATGACGGCATTAAACACCAAATAAAAACCAAAAAATTTCTTTATATGATTTGCGCACACAGGAAGCAGCCATTATCGACTGCTGAGATTTTTTTCATATTTTTTATTTGTTCGGGCATCACGCCTACAAAATTATAACGAAGAACACGTGCAAATTGCGCAAGGCGAATAAAACCAAAACCAACGCGAAATACAATAAAATAAAATAAAATAAAATTAGCTTTGCGTCGTCGGGTCGTTTTAACAAATTTATTGTACACATACGCATATTGTTTATGGCCGATCCCCCAAAATTCCCTAGCTGTCTTACGCGGCGGCAAATCTGCTGTGCGTAATGGAAATCAAAGTACATAAAAATCAAATTAAATGCCATAAATAAAACCAAATAAACATAAAATACAATTATATGCATCTTCATGTGACCCGTGCGAGTCGCGAGTCGTCCGTTAACCAAATTCAGATTCAATTCGTGCCCCATTAAATATTAAAAGTTCTTAAAGCAGCCGCCACGGCAGGTACCTCCCAGATCCGCCGTGCTCCGCCGTGGTTACCCGTCGCCCCACGTCTGTTGCCGGGTGCCTTTCCTCTTTGGTGAGTATGTTGCACGCCTCTTGTCGGTTTCTACTGTCTGCATACATACATATATGCATATACATTTTTTATAGTTGGGAGGGATTTGGGCTCAGTTGTACTTTACGAACTACATTGCATGAGCCCAACACACACTTCTTCAGTATTCAGGGTATAAAAAGTAAAAACTAGAAAGAAAAAAACGTTATTTGCTCGAGAACATACGACAAATAAAGAAGAATATTTGCCAAGAATACAAATGGATTAAATGAACATAAGTAAATTTTAGATGACGTTTACTCCATTTAAGCTATCCATCTTGAGAATCATATATTCTTCTTCAACTCTTTTCCCTTCGCACTCAATTAAATTGTATTCGATTTTGTACATTTTGGCATTTTGGCACCTTAGATCGTCCGTTTGCGTACCTATTTTTTCTTAGCATATTTATTATTTACAGATCCTATTTGGTTGGCAACCGAATTTATATTAGATTTAAATTCCATGCTTAAGAAATTCAGTCAAGCCCGCCACAAGAACCCTTTCGTACTTTTTGCCACGCCCACTCACACATTCCTGCAAAGGCGCAAGCAAAAATGTATACGCAAAATATATAAAACTTTCAACGAATTTTTTTATTATTTGTTTCTCATTTCATTCGTTGTTTTTGTTTTTTTTTTTACTTTTCCTATTTTGTGGTGTTATTTGTTTTGTTTTGTTACTGCGGCATTTACGAAATTCCAATGCTTCAACGCCTTCAGTACTAGGAACAATAAAAATGAAAGGACACCCATGCCAGATGCTCATTTGCATAACACACACTGCGAAAGCATGGAGTGCGCCTGAGCTGCGAAGGAAGTGTGTAAACTGTTTGAATCATTATATTCCAAATGCTCTTTAAGGCACAGAAATCTGTACGCGCACAAATGGTGGGGCTTATGTTCTGGCTGATTGCGGCTTTCATGTGGCATTATTTGATGTCCTGCATAAAACTATTTATGAAAATGCCACACACTCATTTTCTGTGCTCACATCCGACTGCCGGCTGCACTTGGACAGCTCCGCCCAGGAACGCTTTTATGGCTGATAGATGGCCCGCCCAAAGCAGTCCCAGACTTTGTTTTATGTGCCGAGCCATGCAAAACTTCAGGCGAGTGCTTCGTAAAAGTTAAAGTGGTTTACTTAGGCGCAAAGTAACATCAAAAATGGCAAGAAAAAGACAAAGGGCATCCGCGACATTCAAAATTAATCAATGGATGCTCAGATAAATCGCAGTTCCGGTCATTGCTCAGCTAACGATGGATGCGCCAGTTGTTGAGCAAAACAGCGGAGACATTTCGAGCTCCTAAAGGCAGACAACGCGGCGTATTAGCAATGTGTATTAAATATTGAAATATATATTTAAGCTTGTTGAGCAATAATTCATAATTCATTGGAATTGAAATTGGGAGGATGCACCAACCGCAAATAAAGAAACCTTTCGAGCTAAAAATGGCCGTATAGTTTTCCAAGTAAGGTCAATTCGTTTAATTACGCTTTTTTCGAACTTCCCGCCGGGGATAATCGACATAGCTCCGCCGTTGACCATCGTGTGAAAGATCATCGCCGTAGAAAGATCGACATATCTCCGCGCACAGATTTGACGTTTGGAAGCGACATAACTGCGTCGTTGACCATTGCGAGATTATGTCATTCAAGAGCGACATAGCTCCGCCGTAAAAAGATCGACATATCTCGGTATATCTCCGGAGACTAGACGTTTGGATATATCCCGTTACCCCGGGATGGATTTTTCGTGGACTATGTGATACCTGTTAAGTCAATTTACACTAAGATCTTTTACTCGTATTTCACTCACCAAATCTTTGGACATTGCGAAAAGTATAAGTTATATATATATCAAATAAGTTTTGCTAAATGAGTCTTTGCTACAGAGCTTTCACCTGCAACTACACTCAGTTAACCTTTGATTATCCATAAGTATCCTTGGAATTTGAGCTCGAAAGATCACACTTCTTTTTGTTCCTTGGAGAATCTTAGATTGTTCACAATTACTTTATTCAAAGAGCTTTAAGAAAGTTATTTAATAAAACTTTATAGCAAGTGCTCACTGTGTATATACGCATGTATGTGAAGCTAATCATTTTATCAGCTAAAGCTGACAATTTTCTAGCCAATTTCGCACGGCTGTTGCAAATTTGGCCCGTGACATTTCAAAGTGTCAAAAACGAAATTGGAAAATTGTCGCTTAAGTGAAAAACATTCAAATAAGAAAATACCAATAGGCATTTTTTCATGTGGCAGCAAAAAAGAAAAAGTTGCCACCTGTTGCCAACAGCCGAAAGCGCGGTTCAAAGCGCACAAGGTGAGGTCAAAGGGCCATGTCAGCTGCTTAACGGTTCGTCGAGCAATCAAGTGGCACACAGACACGCATCCCAATGAAACCGGAGGCGAGGCCGGAGAACAGTTGGCTATTGTGTCAATGTTGTCAACTACTGTGGAAAGCGAGAAAAAAACAATTTGATGGAGTCAGCTTGTAGGTTGAATTTTCCATACAAACTTTTGCGTGAAAATTTCAAGTGTATGCGGGATGTGTGGGGATATGTGTGTGTGTGTGTGTGTGTGTGTGTGTGTGTGTGTGCACATGGCTGTTAAATTTAATGCCGCCTACAAGCAATTTGCATGCATGCGGCTTATCATTATAATCTACACGAGAGCTAAAAAAGGGGCTGACAGTGCTGTTTTGGATAACCCACCCATGGTCATTGAGGATGGGTTCTCACGTGCCCGGATGCCGCTGAGAGGCAGCATCATTATACGTCTAACTAATGTTGCCGTCGGTACATGCTCATATTACGTGTTATTATTATTTTATATTATATAATAGAGTAATGGTAGTCAAAAAAAAAAGAAAACAGCTCATTGGCACGGGACTAAATATACCATTTGATGTTGATTTCTATTTATTTTTAGACAACTATTATAATTATATTGATACGACTACTAAGATAATTATCGCTGACTGCACCCGTGACCCCCATGATAAGCGATCGAAATAGTATCCACAGAAAGTTTGGCCATCTGGTTCACTCACCCCTTGTCAGGCCCGCATGCCGTTGCAATAATTGTGTTCAATTATCTAGTCGCCTGTTATACCCGTTACCCATTGGGTTTATTTGTTACGCTGTTAAGCTAAGCAAGAAAATATTGTTAACTTTAAGTTAATAGGAAGCTTTAAGTGTAAATGTGTGCTTCTAATTCACAATCAGTTACAGTCGCTTACCAGTGTTATCATTCAGCTTGCAATTGGTTGATATTAGTGCTGTAAAACGATTAAATTTATCGATTGTGCTGTCGTCGGTGGTCAGCACCGTTAATTTCTGGCAGTATCAAACGCTTTTGCCTGTTCAGCTTGTGTTTTAAATTAGTAAATAAAATAACAAATAACGATGTAAATATAAATATCAAAAATATTTAAAGCTGCGATTAGCATGGCTGCCAGGGGCGTATGTTGCAATAGATTTATATTCGATATAGATTTATATTCGATTGTAATGTTATCGATCAACTATTATCAAATTGAATACTTTCTTATTTGAAATCAGTTGTACTTTTATTGTCAGGTTTGGTATATAAAAGTCGTGCATACTCAGCACGGTTTATTTTAGGGATTTCGTTTTGTGTTTGTTATCCACTTGCCGTTTGGTTTGCTTGTTTGCTCGACTCTCGATTTGTTTTGCTTGACTGTTCGTTCCACTCCCCAATCCACCCACATTCCGTCGTTTATTAAGTTAATCACTCGTTGGTTGTCTTTGTTGCTGCCGTTTGCTGTTGTTGTCGCTGTTGTTGTATCTGCTGATAAGCAATATTACACTGCGCTGTGATTATCATCAATTATTGACAGTTGATTAAAGTTTCGCTCAGCTGCGCTTTGTCTGTCCCTGGAATTGCGACAGTCTGCGGCACAAATATTATATTGAGGCAGTAACAGCACGTCCTTCTGGTAATTGAGCAATCGTTTCAATTGGGGTTGGGCACGGGACTCGCCTTACAACATTGTATATATCATAATGGAGGATTTAAATTTAAGCGCAATTTTTCATCGTCCTCGGCACACAACTAACCATAATGGCTGGCACAATATTTAATACATTAAAGATAAAGTTTTATACTGTTTTTCCGTTCTTTTATTAAAAAAATAGCATATTAACATATTTATGTAAAACATAGAAAGCCAAGCCGAAGATTAACTAATTTAGGTATATTGATTCCTTGTCAACAAATTTCGTTGGTTGCATTTGTTAAACCAAAATTGAACTAATTAATCCGTTGGCTTACGAATTATATAGCATTCCGAATTTAATAAACATTTTTTTCATACTGGAAACAATACAAAACCGAATTATTGTCTCGTAAAAATATGGAATTACTTTTTAAAACAAAGATTGATACAAACAAATATACACAACATCAAATGCAATATTATATTTAAAGATGGTTCTTTAATGAGGCTTACAGAAAAATATATTTTACACTCGGATTTTTCCACAGAACCATTTTGAAGTTCGTTGAAAAGCCAAATGAAAGTTTCCTGTCAAGGAGTTGTTTAATCCAGACTATTCCAAAAACTATGCCACACGTTTTTGGAAGAAATACAGTAAAAACAAGTAAGAGGTTCTAGTCGGGAGCTCCCGACTAGGGGATACCCTGAACCCTCTTCTTCCAACACCAAATGCAAATATATATACTATTCTAGTAGCTACATGTCAAGTTTAGTGACTCTAGCTTTTATTATTTACAAAAATTACTTAAAAACGGGATTTCGATATACATTTTTATCGATTACTTGGAAACGGAGTAAGTTATCGATTATCGGAAACAAACTCGATCTGCGCAGGCACTAGGAGTACTTATATCTAAAATTTCTGTCTCTAGCTCTTATAGGTTCTGAGATCCTTGCGTTCATACATACGGACGGACGGACGGACGGATGGACAGACGGACATGGCTAGATCGACTCGGCTATTGATGCTGATCAAGAATATGGGGTCGGAGATACTTTCGTCTGCCTGTTACATACATTTGCATTTTGCACAAATACAATATACCCTTTTTACCCATTTTTAATGGGTTCAGGGTATAAAAATATTGAAAAATTTGTTTATGTTTTTCAATGTCAGCGAGATGCTTGTAATTTAAAACAATTTAAATTTAACTTATTGTAAGTCTTATCGATAGACGATTTATCTTTTAAAAAGAGGGATTTGTCATGTTTTGTACCTAAATTTCTGGGTACATAGTTAAAATTGCTTGAGAAACTGTTTTAGCATCAACAACTAAATAATGCTAGTCACATACTCCCGCACACACACACACACACACGCACACAATTTATGTGTGTTTGAGTTTGTTGTGCTTGTGTGCCATATCGGAAACTTGAACTCCCGTGCCTCGCACAGGCATTAGCCAAATTTTATGCTCATCCAGTCAAGACCGCAGGCAGCGCGTGAATAGATGCTAACTTATGCAGTTATTTGACTGTGGATCAAACTGAATTAATTATTCAAATGACCTCACATAAATCAAAGGCATTTGCTGAAATTTACGCCACAATTTGCGCCGCCTTCAAATTTTCGGGCGCGTAATTATAGAACATAAAACAACAGTCTGTGCCAAAGTTGACCTTATAGGGCTAATAATAGATTATAAGCCGACTTTGAATGGGGCACGCAAATATTTTATGCCCGTGAATTGGGCCGGCTAAATGTTATTTGTAATGTGGCCAAAACTTTTGGCTGTTGCTCAGCCAAACGCTCTCAATACTTGTTTCTGGCCATGTCCTTCTCGTCCAGCTGACAGTATGCTGTTTGGCCGCCTGATTTGCATACTTATGTCTGTAAGTGATATCTCGTGCTGCCTCTCGCGATGATGTTTGTAGTGGGCGTGGCTGGCATCAAGCTGCCAGTCTCAGCGCCGCATGTAGTCGAGCAGATATAAATTTAATGCTCACCCGGCGAGTGTTTCCGCTACTTCCGGCTACCCGACTTATCGACTGTCTGACTGTCTGACTGCCTGACTTTCTGACTGTGCTTGTATGTGGCGGCTGTGTGATAAAAGTCTGAATTATTAAATAAGCATAAATCACGAGGCGAATACAAGCCAGCGTTGTAATCGGATGGCGTGTGACAGTGAGAAAACCTCCCCTTCGCACATTCCGCAAAGCACGTGTCTGCATGCGAGGGCGATTCAGTAAATGGGTTAATACAAAGTTGTCCAAACAACTATTTTAAATAACTAAACTACTTTTGCTTGAATACGGAATCAGATTGATTTGAATGCAACATAGCTAGAGAACCTAAACTAAAAGATATGTTAATCTTAAGATATTGAAAAGTAAATACTCAAGACAATAAAGTTCATATATACACAATGTAAGCTTTTGCTTATAATATTTACTTACAATTATAAATAATAATAATTGTACCCTGTAATACATTTTATTGAATTTAAAAACATTTAATATTTAATACCAAATAATTATGCTCAATTTGTTGAATTATATCAGATTAATATCTATTATTATTTTGTTTTGTAAATATTTCACTTTTATAAAATCTATATTATTTTGTAGAAAATGTTTTGCAAAATATTACATTAAAATGGAATGATTAATAGTTATTGCGTTTTTAACAGCGTACAACATCCTTAGCGGAAATTGTTTAACCAACGCCTTTGGCGCTTTTCGAGTTCATATCATAAAAATTTCATAGACTTTGCCTTCGAGCTGGAATTTTTGGTAGCTGTCACTACGTATTTGAGTGTGTGTGTGTGTGTGTGTGTGTGTGTGTGTGTGTGTGTGTGTGTGTGTGAATATGCGTGTGTGTAGATGCCTGGCAGCATGCGCTTGTACTTGTGTGGCTTGTTGTTTTTGGGCGAGTCTATTAGTTGGTTGGCCCCACCCAATCGATATCATATTTCACATGTTTACGCATGCAAGTCGACCATTTGCATAATCAGCTTGCGTATAATTAAAAGGCAATCGAGGAGAGGAAGCTGCTTAGACTTTCGGATCAGCATCAGCTTCAGATTACGTAGGTGCTAAGGCAAAACTTTCTGCACGCTAGGCAAACATTTTCACCTTGTTGCCACGCTGTGCGTTGCCGTCTTAGCCATTTCCTTTTGACGTTTATTATTCTGGCCGACAGCACACCTGTTACTCGCTCATATCCTTGCCGGCGCGGGCACACTTCGAGACGAAAGCCAATCACTCGCACCTAATGAAATTGCCAAGGTTGTTGGCACAAGCCTAATCGAAAACGGAAATGAAGGCGCTTGCGTTATGCGGCACAGCATATGAGTTGAGTTTTAGTCTGTCAAGGACCTGTGTTGTTATAGCAAGCTGTGTGCCACCGTTCCCGGGGATCATAAGTAATTTTAAGATACACAGTTGCCTAATAAGAAGAACTTGTTGATTCAGAGCATAAACTGAAGGCTTAAAGAATGTCGCCGGGCCCTAATTCAGCGAAAGAAAAGGGCATTGTCCAACTTATATCTAAGCTCTTATAAGGTGACCGAAAATTGAACTAAAACCTAATACAACGAACTTATTCAGCTCATCATAATTGTTTTATTTTGCTTTTATTGCATATTTCAACTTTTGGAAACATATTCCACTTGCTTGTTGTGTCTCTATTAGCTCAGTAAATTAGCAAACCAAAGTTTGTGTCCCATCTTGGCAAAAACTTTAATTGGCAGTCTAAACAAGTGACAAAATAGCTGTTGGCAGCGCAAGCAAAGAGTTAGGACAAAGTTTTCCTCAGCCCAGCAGCACTTTATGCTCGTGAATAGCTATTAAAAGTTGCTAAAAATACGGCGACAAGCCTTGACAATGTAAACAATCCTAAAAGCTGAGCAAACAAAGTGATAATAAATTCAATTTTAAGGAAAATATATATATAATATATTGCGCATACGCAGCGTTCGCCAAAAAATACGTATACGCCGCGTGGTTACAGTGCTTAGGTAAATGTTGAACACTTTTGAATTCAATTCAAGGGCTACATTAAATATATAACGCATACGCAGCGTGCGCCCAATATTACGTTAACATAGTAGTTAAACACACAAAATAATAAAAGAATGTGATGAGAGCGTAAACTGAGTAACTGCAGGTCTGACTGTCTGTCAGTACTGTCTGTCAGTCCGACTGTCACGTTAATAGCGAGACCCGTTTAAGCTCTAAGAACTCATATGCATTTGTCTCACGTGTTTGAGCGCCTTTTATTGCCAATGTGCGTCGGGGGTGAGTGGAAGCGGAAGAGGGCGGCTGTCTGCTCGACTTTTTGGCACGTTTAACGTTCATTAATTTGCAGCGTGTATGTTTTTAATGAAGATGCGTGCCTGCTCGGGCTCGCACACACACACACACCCACACATACACTTTATTTGAGCTAAGTAGGCCATAATTAATGCTAAGCCGAAAAGTTAACCCAGCGCTTGTTAAATTTATCATCATCAGCGTTGACACTAAAGCAGCTTTGGTCTTTAAAAATGTACTTTACGCTCCGCTCCATATGCTAATTAGTTGTATAATTTCAATTATAAGTAATTGGCGCGACTTTAAATTTGACTTTCGCTTGTACTTTGGAGCAATTAAATCTGAAATCATATTTTCATTTGTTCTCAATCCCCTCTGTAGCTGTGGATTCCTAACAAATATTCACTTAAAGAGCTGTCAAATGTCTTCAGTTACTTTTATTCACTTCAACATTCAAGTGAAACCTTGCCGGAAGCTCCGCCCGGGACAAAGATAATAAACCCAAATCCCGAGTAAGCCCGACCCAAAATAACAAAAAGTGCATCAAGGGCATTTAAGCGGCTTGACTTGATTTAAATTTTTCATTTGCTGTGCTTGGTCCGTTTGCCAAATAAAATGTTTAAATAGCGCGCACGCACACAAACACACACACTAACACACATAAAGAGGAGAGACACAAACTAATGCAAACTAATCACCGCTGACAGTAAAAGGAAATAAAAGACAAGGCGCATAGGGAACTGCGAACTGGACACAGAACATTGAGCAATATCCCAGTAAGCATAGAAGCTCGTAAAAGGGTCTGCCTTATGTGACAAGCACACACACAAGCACCCGTATGCAGAGCCACACACACACACACACACACACACACACACACACACACACACACACACACACACACAAGGGGCAGCCATTTTATGGCAGCTGCGTGTTTAGTTTTTGCCTTGCTTTGTTTTTAATTCAAGTTGATGTGGCAAAGCGCAAATAAAAGAAACAGATTTATAAACAGAAGCGTTGCGAGTTTATTTTCACGTCTCTCAGATTTGCTAAGTGAAATATTTGTGCACACTCACATAGAAAATAACAAAACCGACAAACAAAACAATTGCAACAATGGGCAGGAAAGCCGCCAGAGCCACATGTGACTGAAGCTTTTGTCAAAATTTAACCGTGCGGTTTTCACATTTCTGTTTTCACTAAATTTCCAGGCATTTTCAAAATAAAACAACCAAAAAAAAAAACATTTCAGAGTCATATCTAGTCGATATGGTAATACCCTGCACTCAAGTCTAAATAAGCCTGCGCTTAAACAGACGCATTTTATTACTAGGTCCTGAAAGTTAATATATGTATTTTTTTAAAATGTTTAAAAAGAAACATTTAAGAAAAGTATTCATATAATTTATTCTCAATTCCGAAGTGAAATTTTACCAACATTACATTATTATAGAATACGCGGGTTGCCAAAATTCAGATTCGGGTTCTTTCAGCGTTCAATGGGAATATGGTCCTAACGGGCTTGAAGGCGTCGATGACTCAAATTTTGTATACCCTTCCTACATTTTAATGCGCACAGAGTATACAAATGTAGCCACAAAAGGCTAAACAAATGTGACAAGGCCACTATGACTAGCATTTTAGTTTAGCCCAAGCTAAAATTTAGGCAAATTGCAACACATCAATTAGCTGTGAGCAGCTGCAGAAACTCGGCAGTGTTAAAATCTGCGGTCGCAATTTTAATGAAGATACGCCGCTTAAAGAGATTATTGCCTTGGCCTAATTTCAGGTCGAATGCCTGTAGAATGTGAAAAAATTGAAGAAAATTGAACCTTGCAAAGAAATCTAGATACAAACGTACGAGAGAATGGGAAAACTCAGCTGGCATATTCTAAAAGAGTCCATTTGAATTAAAGCTTATTAACAGCAATATTAATTTGCAAAAAAAATATGACTTACAATCGCATTAGCGTAAAAACATATCAAGCTATGGGCTTACAGTCTTGTTCATTGTCTATCATCTGAAGTTTCAGCTTTCAAAATTTTATAAATCAAACGAAAATTAGAGCCCGGGTCAAACCATGCCCCAGGCAACAAAAAAAGGGATAACGATGTTACATATGTTATGCTTCAAAGCCGCAAAATACAAAAATTGAAATAAGAGAACGCTAGCACAAAACCCTAACAAAACTCGCCAGCAAACAAAATAATATCGAGTGCCCAGGGCGACATATTTAAAAATGACAGCACAGCAATTACAGGCAGAAGAGAAAAGGATAAGAAGATACCCTGCAAAATGGCTTATGGCTTAGATGACTTTACATTTCTGGTCGAGCTCTAATAGTCCCAAAGATCCTCTCTATAGTTTGACGGACAGTTCTCGCCCTATCAACTTGGCTGTTCAATATGATAACGTACATAAATATGCACAACATTATATTACCCTTAAGTAAAGGGTATACAAAAGGAAAACATGCCCTAAGCTGCTGTCTGTCACACACAGTGTGAGAAACAGACGACAACGGAAACTGGCAAAAATAGATGCTGGAAGCTGCTTATAATATTTATGGCGTTCATTCTAATGCCAACTGTCAGCGTGAAAGTAAATCTCCTCGGCACATATGAAGATGTGTTTTTGTATGCCACATAGAGGCAGAGACAGAGCCGGAAAGCCGCTTATGCGTTGCTGCGACATTACGCATACGTCGTGTGTGCCGTCCAGAATTTGTTTTCTGAGCCATGCATACTTAATTTATCATAAAAATAAAGTGCACATTCATGAGTCGAGTCCACGATGAAAGCAGGTGACATTTGGAAGAACTGGCCCAGTTAGCTAACTAAATTATTGTGCTTATTAACTAACTAAGGGCTTAAGTTAGGCAGCTGCATTACTGCAGCCAGCTGCTAATAAAACAGGTTTAAATTTCTCTTTTGATCGAGCGCTTTAGTTAGAAAGAAAGTGGAATTATGTGATATAAAATAAAAAGCTTTTAGCGCCACATTTTTTTTTATGATGGGCATAGAATCAACGATGGAGTTGTTCTTTGCTTGGAAAAAAAAGCATATCACTTTCCCGATCTTTCTATAAAACAAATATATAACTCAAGCTTGGTTTCATCTCATGTCAAACGAATTCTCTAAGGAACAAAATAAATAAATGCCAGTGTAAACATATGAAAAATGTGTTTCTTCAAATTAAGTCTCAATGCTCAACTCAAACTGAACAGCCGACAAATCAAATTTGCAATTTTATTTTAAAATAAATATAAAGCAGAATAAATAAAAGCACACGCACAAATTGAATTTCAAATTGGGCAACACGGGAAATTGTTGGCCAATGATATTTGGCCTTCGGTGTTAAGCAAACCAAATGAAAGCAAATAGCATAAGCTGCAAAGTTAAAGACCGCTTCTAAAGCCATTTAACCAAACTATAGCTGGCGAATACTTATATTGTCTGACACATCTCGCAGCTGGCAATTTTATTAGATTTTCGTGGAATTTTCGTTTTAATTGCAGTCAAGCGATAATTTAAACTTGTGTGCTTTCCTATTTATATTTGCCAGTAGTTTTGTTACTGCTGAAAAATAATTAAAATAATTTTACCCTGTAATCATTGAACTATTGGTAAGATGGCCATAGGAGTAGCCATAAAACCTACTCATGAAATGAGTATATATTTTGCAGAGCTTTTATCATTAATGTTGTGCAGAACTTTTTTGAAGTAAAAAGTAATTTTAAATACCACCCTTCTTTGCGATTCTCATGAATTACAGTAAGAATAACAGATTTTAATGCTTTCCCTCTCTCTCATTTTATTCCTATTTCTTTCTCCTACGCTTAGTTTTACCCGCTCTCTGTATATCTAAAGGATTGTTTACTTCGTACATGTGCATGCGAATTTTTGGGTAAGTACATATTAATATATATGTATTTATATTCTGTATATTCATAAGAACATATGTTAAGGCAGTTGAGCCTACCTCACAGTACCTGCAACTTTCGTTTTAAATACAGGGAATCAGTAGTCGAGCCATTAGGCAAGAGCATTTTTGTTTGTTTAATTTTTCGGTATTTTTGTGGTTTCCTTAACAGAGGCTGTGGTATTATTCTGTTGCATTCCTTGGAATTGTGCAAAATGGCAGTTGCTGCTCAAGTTCTTAACTCTTTGCGAGATATGAGAAATGAACTTTTTATTAAAAAAAGGTAAAACAACTGAACAAAGTGCTAAAAATGGAAAAAAATATAAATTCATGTCTCGCCTCTGCGTTGTATATTCGCAATTTGCAATTGGAACCACACTTTGTTGTGGGGAAATAAAATTTCAAAAACTGTTAACCGCAGCAGATGCCAAGGAGTCGAAATCCCAAAGCATCGCAATATAAACGGTTGCTAGGTTGTCTCAACTTTGACAGTTTTATTGATATTCCACCCACACAATAAGCCCGCAGGCCAAAACTCAGCCAAATATTTGATGGCTTTTCGTAAAGTTAACGCTGCGTGTTGCATACTTTTGGGGTGCTGCAGCAAAATCCTTCTTCTGTGCCTTCGTGTGTGTTTGATATATTTAATCGGGTAGAAACCATATGCAAATAGACAGCCGCAATCGAAGACAGTACAAAATAAGCTTTTATGTGTGTTTTATGAAAGAGTTGCCTGCTTTCTGCGTGAGCTCTCAGATTCTGCAGCATATTTGTATAAACGCATTTCGATTAAATTCGGCTACTCATGCGAGCGGGCGCAGAAAAGTTTTGGAGGTTTCTGCGGGTCCTGGCAGGAGATGGTTTTGTACTCCACATTAAGAAGTTCGATTCCTTTTTGTCAAGCCGTTCGCTGTTTCCTCAATTTATGTTAAGGCCTTCTTATCAATTGTAATTATACATATCCTGCATAAATTGGATTAGATTAAGTTCAATCGACTCAGCAACATGTTTCTATCTTAGTAATTTTTTATGGAATTCCTCGACAGCCTCTCAGGATTGTTTACGCTTAGCAAACGATAAAGACGATTGTTATGACTGGTGCTTGGACTTAAGCTATTGTCCCTTTCTCACTGTGAACCTAAAAACACTTTTAATAAATAATACTCAGCGAATGAATAGATTTTCTGTGTTTGAGTATTGTTTGCCTTGAGCGATTTATTTAATCTTGTGTACTTCATAAGGTCCATTATTCACATTTCGTGAACATTTCACGACTGACTGATAACTTTCGCTAGAATAACTGGTAATTGCAAACAAGTTGAGTTGTAGTTGTCTACCCACTGGCTTGTTCTTTATTGTCTTGTTAATAAAAGCGAGACTGTTTGTTATTTGTTTACTTGGCCAATTGCTGCATATTCCCAAAATTTGATTTATCTCATTGTGAATGCTGTCGACTTTGAAGTCATTCATTCCCTTTCAGCTCTTGCGGCTTACTGTTCATTAACATACGGTCGATGTCTGCCATCCACGGCTTGTCTG
Organism: Drosophila ezoana; assembly: GCA_035045725.1. NCBI lineage: Eukaryota > Metazoa > Arthropoda > Insecta > Diptera > Drosophilidae > Drosophila > Drosophila ezoana. The sequence goes on from JAWNOU010000051.1 coordinate 2,474,332, forward strand.
TCAACAAATCTATGTTGTGCACAACAAAAGAGGACATCAGACATCAGAGAACAGTCTGAGTGCTATACAATAGCCGCCTCAATACAAGTAAATACGCTTAAACGTAGCATAAATAAACCAACATTGGGCTCGGCAAGCAAACATGTGTGTATCTGTGTGTGTGTGTGCGTGTGTGTGTGTGTGTGGGAGCGTGTTTGTGTTTGTGTTTGTCATGTAGGAGGGTCGCCATCTTGTTGCTGTTGACCCATATACACAGTCATTGACAGTTGACTTTGCGATTTTGGGGCACAGCCTGATATAAAAAGCTTTAAGTGCAAGCCACATGACAAAATAGTCGTCTTTAAAGACAACAGACAGACACCGAAATTCCACAGAACCTCAGCATGAGCTCAATTATATTATATAGAATGAATCCAATTTGGACTTTATGCGAAAAGACTCTCGCTCTATCAAAAATTGTCATGTAGTCTACAAAAATAATTCCCATAATGAACCTTTCATGGGTAAAAAAATAGAGCTTGAGCGAAAAAGAGAAAAGGCGAGATATTTCGAATTTATAATACTCTTGCATAATTCAACGAAATAAATTCATTTAGCTCATAATATATTCTATATATCTATGATTTAAATCTAAGCTTAGCTCATTTATAATAGTTATAATAGGTTATATATATATACTTTAAAGTATATTTTTAGTTATAGGATTTAGACCATGCCTTAAAAGACACGAGGTGGATTTGGCTCTTTAACCCTTAGTTCTACTTTAGATTTAAATGGTGTCCTTCTCAGAATTTTCGCTAACATTTAATCGTGTTTTGTCTGCGAATAATTAAAAGGCAAATTCAATTATGTCAGTTATTTGGTGGCATGCAAGCTCTTGCCTCGGCTCAGTAATTAAATTAGTTGCATAATTAATGCATTTAGCCGTAAACTGTTGCATAAATCATTTTGCCACATAAATCTTTCCTTTTCAATTCTCATATCTATGCGTGCTTCAACAGAAAGGCGAAACCGCAAAAACCGCACAGAATATTTTGAGGTTATGAAATATCCGCGAAAGCCAACAGAAGAAGTGTGTGCGTGTGTTTGTGTGTGAGTGTGTGTGTGTGTGTGTGCGTGTTTGTATGTGCACAAACAGCCTAACATATTTCTCTTTCAATCTATAGTTCGCACTTCTCCACTGTCTCCCACTAGCTCCGCCTTTCCCTGTCTCCCCTTCTCCCTCTCTCGCACTCCCTTGTGCACATTTGCCTATCTCTTGCACATTTCACATGCTGCGCCTGCCACCGAATTGATTTTCAATTTTTACGCTCGCCTAAACGGAAAATTCATGATGAAGCATGGAACATGACAGATTGGACTTGTCGATGGAGAAACACATTATGGCAATAACAAACATGTTTTTTGCCAGCAAATTGCATTTACTAGGGACCTGCATAAGCTCAAATAAATAAACACATCCTTAAAACTCGACTAAAGTTTTGTTAGCCTTGAGGAATGGTTGAAACTAGAAGCTTGAACAGATTTTAAAAGCCTGTCAATTGACAAAAATATGCAAGCAATTTGAGTATAATTATCTAGTTGATTACACTCTGGCAGAAGACGTTATTATTTTGTCACGAAATGTTTAACGCATTGAGGAAAACAATCGTTTAACTTAAAAAATTATTTTCAATTTCAAAATAATCTTGTTTAAGACATTTCTCGTTGAATCGTGAAGACCAAAAAGATACTTGTTATACAGATTTTGAGAAATATATATTTCTTGAGCTTGAAAATTGGCTTAAACTGCGCTTAGTTTCGTTTTTCAAACCCAATTTCAACATATTTCACATATTTTGATAACGAATGAAATGTAGCTTTACATTGTATACAATTTATTGACCTTTCAAAATTGTTGCCTTGACTAAGATTACTTTCTACTTGTCTATTTATGATAGAAGCAATTTCCTTATTCTGTCTGTGAGGGTATTGAATCTTCGGCGCCCGTCAGACGCTTATTCTTTCTTGGTTAAAGGAGGATGCAAATTGGCTGCCATTGTGCATTCCATCTATGAGAGAAAAAGAGAGGGAAATAGTGCCACAAGCAAGGACAGCCATATATCTTAGTAATCCTTTAGAATGGTATTTGTGATAATATAGCAGCCAAGACAGCATAGTATGTATTTATTAGTATTTTGAGGCTATACAAATGTAATATGTAAAATACAAAACCACATTAATAAATGCGCAATGCAATTGAAGCTTCCATTTCATGGCCAAAGGCGCATTCAGGCATTCACATATTCAAATTAGCCGTTGAAAAATACAATTTACACATTTCGTTTATATTACATTATTTGAACAATTCCCCTTGTTTACCATTTTGACAGCCTTAGGCGCACAAATTGGAATTATATTAAATTATTAAAATAAATGTGAGCAAATTGTTTCTGACAATTGCACAAATAGTCATTTAAATGTTGAGCAAATATTTAATTAAAAACTGGTTAAATGATTTTCAGAATTGTTAAACAATTGAATTTAACACTCAAATATTTTATAACATTTATTATATACACGGTCAAGGTAGGAAGATGAAAACTTTCTAGAATTCTTCAGACAAAAGTCTTACCGTTGCACGTGTTTTCAAATATCATTTAACTTTGTTTATATTCCAAGTCTTTGCAAGTTGCTGCAACAACTTTCCTTTGTATTCCTCACAGTAGCCGGAAAATGCGGACTTAAAAAATATTTAAGCCCACACAGAACTATTTACTGAAAAAAATAAAACAGCCAAATGCTATGTGAGTAGCTGGTTCACGTGGCATAAGGCAGACTTTTCCGCAAAGTGGCAAACAAAATGGCGCGTTTGCCAATGCCTTTTTTATGGCGTCTTGATGGCAATCACTTCCGGTTCAGTGAGCCTTTCTGCAGCTTTGGCTGGGCCCCAAAAAAAAACTGTCCAAATTTTAAAAAGCCAACCAAAGTTGACCTTCGTTTCATGCAGATTTGGCAGCAGTGACAGCGAAAGCCGCATTGCCTTTGGACCTGCGCATAAATTAACCAGTAGTTAATGTCTTGACCAGATGTTAAAAAAATGTGCGTTAGATAGATGGCCGAAAAAGTTGGCCGATTGCCCAAACTCCAGCTACATTTACTGTTGTTAATCACTCACGACATATTTTTTTACTGCCTCGCACATTAATCAGCTTTTGGCAAATCAATCTAGGCCGAAATAAAACAAATATATTCAAGCCCTTTGCTCCAAGCTATGTGCGGGGAATGAGTTATTGACGAACTTCGATGATTATAGTCAAATCTTTAGCTAACTTTCAGGGCACAAGAAAGAGTTTATATACCAAAGCGAAGAGTCAACCTTTACCAATAAGTTTTTGTTGGGAACAATTGTGAGAGCTATTGAAAAAGGGAAATATTTATAATCTGTATATCTAGATCTTATAATCTACGAGTTAAGCTTAAGGCCATGTCGCAAAATCGATATTTATCGATATTCTAAAAAATGGAACGAAATATCGAAAAAAGTAATAAACTCTGAGAAGAAGCTTTCTTCTGCCTGTTACATTCATTTTCATGGCTTCCGGGTATAAAATGTCCTCCGCCAAGCGAAATTTAAAAAACTATGAATATTATTATAGATAGATAGCTTGATACCAGATGATGTTGTTTCTCTTTGTATCATCCAGAATGCTGTAAAAAGCTTTCAGCAACCTGCCGAGATGCCAGGAAAAAAAGCAATGCAGACCACGTTTGAAACTTTCTGTGACTTATTTAAGTTAATGGAATTTTGCAACTTACGGCTAGCTACAGGTACGCTACGGACGATGCAGTGTTGTTTGTGCTTGCTTCTATTTGCTCTGTTGCCAGCAAATCCCTAAGTTTTGTGCGCCATTAGCTGTTTACTTCAAAAGGTTGTTAACTGAGCTTCAAGACCCAACAAATTCCTCTTTTATAGCTGCTGCCAACACAGCTGTTGCAATGCTGCAATTCAAATTAAATTTGTCAGATTCATATAAACTACAAACCAGCCCGGACAGAGCAGACAGTTTAATGGAATAAAACACTTTGTGCAGATTATAAGCCCCAGCAACTAAGTTCAGCTGCATCAAAGTAAGTTTAAGTTAAAAATGCAGATTACTGGCTTTGGCCTGTAGTGCTCAGTAAGTATTTCAGAATATGTAATACACTCAGAGAAATGTTCAGTAAAATCTTTTTATAAAAGCTAGCGCAAAATAGATATTCTTGATCTCACAATGAAATCTTTTTATCTAAAATAGCTCAAAATGGCTTTTCTTGATTTAAACAAGAATGATTTTTTTAATACCAACATTAAAATTATCATTTATATACCCTATTGGCAAAAATAAGGAAATTTGTTTCAGGAACCTTAGCTTAGGAGATTGTCTACATATGACCTTTCCGGTTAATATAATGGGAAGAAGGAATAATCTATGAAGATATATTGCACACTTTAACGAAATTGAACGAAGAATTTCGCTCAGTGCAGTTTACAGAAACAGCTTTTAAGTTTACAAGAACTCAACGCAAAAGCAAACAGTCTGCGGCTAGGTATTTTACGTTCATTGTAAAGACGAATTCCCTGAACTGAAACCTAAGCTGTTTCTCTCAGGAACTCAACCCATTTAGACAAGAAAACGCTTAGCAGCATCGCCGTTTTATTATTAACTTTAATTTAACCTTCAATAAAACACTTAACCCGCCCCGCATAAATGAAATGTTAACAATGTCAGCCCAGAGCAATAATTAAAGCTGAATCATCGTTCAAATAAATAGAATAGAATTTTTATTGCAGACAGTTCAAGTGTATCTGCACCAACTAACAAAACGCTCGTCAATTGAAATATCCTCGAAGCTGCTATTGTGTCTTTGTTTCGATTAAGGTCTTTTAATTGAGGGTCCTTAGACTGGGGTCGTTTGCCAGACATTTCGGCTTTTGCCCTTTGACATGCATCAATCATTTTGTGAATATTCAGATTGCGTACGATGTTGATTTCGTTTCAAGTTCGTGCGCTTTTTGGCACTCTAATTATATTTAATTCGCCAAGTGAAACGAAACTCAGTGACCCATGCGAAATTCACTGGATGACTGAATTTTATTTTGCATTGTTTCCACTTTACAACAATACCAAGCAATTAAACCCTTTGAGCGGAAACGCGCTCCTAAAAGCACGCAACATTTTTGGTCTGGCATATGTGACGGGCATGTCAAGCAACTGCCACGCCCATACGCCCATCATAATTAGCAGAGCATTGGCTGTCAGTTTTGGACGAATCTCCAGCACGTGCATTTGATGGCCAAAGTTGCTCTGGTCAAAAGTTTCTGGCCAAAATATAAATCTTAAGCTGTCCCGAATGCCGTCAGCAACAGGCACAAAACAAAAAGTACACACAAAAACCGCAAAGCGAAGAAATCTTTGCCACAGGGACTTTTAAATACTCTTACAAACTAATCCCAGATAATTAATGTTTTTAATATCTGCGAGTAGAGTTTCAGAAAATTCTAGCTAAACTATTTTAAGATTTCTAGCCAAAACTTCTTTTGGTTTAATTTGTCGGCAACATCTGAACCTAAACTGCAGCTTCAACTTGCCACAAATATGTGAAGAGCTCGAAGTCAGAGTAAATAATCGAAATATAAATAGATGTGGATAAAAGTCAAAAGTTAAAGACTTAGTTTAAGTTATTCAGGAATTTAATGAATTTAGTATTAAGCAGTATATGAACTTGCTGGGCACCTCGAGGCCAAATTTATTAAAAAGCAATTTCTTGTTGTATGAGGGATACATGAAAATAACATTTACTAAGAACTTTAAAGCTTACTTTAAGTATATACAAGCTGGATGGCGAACAGTTTTAGTAAACTGTTGTAATGGCAAACAGTTTCAACTTCAAAGTATATATGGGAAATATAGAAATTCCCAATAGTACAACAAAAGGCTAAAGTCCTCCAATCAAATCGAAGATTACTTAAGCTTTAAGAACACAGAGTCTTCAAATTAAATTATGATTATTTAAGTTGCCCAATTAGAATTCCTTCCAATAAATAAACTGACAATTAGGGAAAAGAATGCGAGAGCTTGTGGAATCTTCCCAATACAATGTGGTAAGCATGAAAAAAGGTTTGTTGTTCTTTATACACAATTATTACACCTGAACAAATAAAGCAGCCGCAAAATATATATTTTTCTTCTGCATGACCGCCTAGACTTAAACGTGCTACAGACTTTCCCTTTGCAACTTTTCGTGGAGCAAGCAATTTGACATAGAGATTAAATTTTTAATTAAATGCTTGGGGCATGCATTGGCAAAGGGGGTCCGTCCCCACATGACTTGGCATATGGCTGTGGGTGAGCACAAAAGGATCAGCAGAAAATACCACTTGGCAAATCATCGAGGGACACGCATCAAAATAACAGTTAAAACGCAATTGAAATGCTGTACAAAATGCCAGGAACGTGAAATCTCCAAAGAGCAGGCCCCCAAGCAGCAAATATAATTGACATTGAATGACCTTTGCCAATAGAGCTGGTGTGAATCAATAATTAAATAGAAGAAAAATTCGAATTGGGCGAAAAAAAAAAAGCAAAAAAAACAAAAGTAGCAAATGACCAGAAACAATAAAGAAAGGGAAAGTGGGGCGCTCCGAAACAATAGAGCGTGTGCATACATCCAAAGGACTCGAAGGACTCGCTGCAGACTCAGCGCAAAGAGACAAACACAGGCGGCAAAAAGTGCGAAACAATTGCGTGCTAAACGCCAAAAACGTCAAAGTCAAAGTCAAAAAAAAAAAGAAGAAAATTGTTAGAAAAACACAAACAAAAAATGAAAAGATAAATGACATCGCTAGAAAAGAAATAGGACCATGGACAGTTCTATGACATTCGATGTTTACAGCACTGTCCATTAGTTGACTAAGCTCTGGATGTTTTTAAATTAATTAAGGTCAGAGGCAAACACGCTGCGTGTACAAAACTATTTCATTCATATTTGCTGATGTTCATTCAAGGCATGAGACTGGCAACGAAATTGATCCCCTGCTCCCAATTGAAAATGGACTCAATTTGCGAGTATTATCGGGCTAGCACGGCAAAAGAACGGAACATCTTGACAATACTCGTTAAAGTTCAAGTTGATGTCAAAGTTTATGCTATTTGACAGTAAGTTGAATTTGACAGGAACTATGGCAGCCGCTCACAACTGAGCTCTTAGAATCTACAACATTAAATCGGATCGAAACTCAAGATTATTTTAGATTTCACAACAATTTTCGAAATCCATGCAAGTTGAGTTTTGGCACTTGAGAAATTTTTGTAGCCTCTTTTGACCCTTATTTTACCTTGCTCAATTTGCTTGTGATTTTGGACCCAAGATTTGAGTGCGGGCTATCGGCAATTCTCAGCTTAAAGAAACGTAATACTCCAAATTTTTTGGCCTTTTTGAAATTTTTATTTTTTTTTTTCAGAATTTTTAAGTTTTTGTTTTGATTTCATTATAAGTTGAAAATATGCTAAGCCACAATATTGTTGTTTTCATATAATATATAGTATGGCAGATATATATTCTCATGTGCAGTGAAAAGTTCAGTTATCCTTAGAATTTTATTGAGTACTCAAAAAATCAAACCGTTTATACTTGAAATCCGAGATTTCTTTTTGTTTTTTTTCTTTTGTTATCAATACAATTACAAATATAGCGTCTAAAATATACAAAAAAGGAACAATTTATGGCGCTCGGGTTGTTCAAGAGCGGCTCATAAAAGAATTGGTTTTTTTTTTTATTATAATAAATGTAAATCGAATTTTTGATTTTTGTTTTTGTTCATATACTTGCACTTATTACTAAGACATGAGCTAAGAAATTGAAAATAAAAACTTTTTATTGAGAGTTGTTGTTGTAAATGTTTTCCTTTAGTTATTTTTTTTTTTATTATAATTGTATTATTATTATCATTTTTTTTATTGTTACTACGGGAAGTACGCACTTGGCGGCAATATTGAGTTGGAGGCAGCCCCCGGTTTTTTTGGGGCTGGCAGTTTTGAAAAAATTCAATCGTTGTTGAGGATTTTGAGACTACAGATTCATTTTTGCTACTTTCGTTGATTTCCGGTTCTTGTTGTTGTGGAAACCAAGGCTTGTCGTTGTTTTGGGGACCCCATTGATGCATTCGTTGTTGTTGTTGTTGTTGTTGTAGTTGTTTTTCTTTTAAAGTTCGTTTTCGTTCGTTTACAAAATTGAGCGGTGAGCTGTCAGAAATGATAATAATATGTATATTAATAACAATCGAACAACCGATTTGAACCAAAAACAGATAATAATAATGCGTGCAATTTTCTACGAATCGTTTTCTTTTTTTAGAATGTTAATCACAATTTGTATGGTTCTTCAATTTGGTCAAATGGTTACTACAACTACATAGTTACTTGTATGGATAGACTACGACTATATGGTATATAATGTTCTTCTAGGGGTAATACGGGATATACATATGTACTACTTGGTATACGGTACTACATGTCGGATAATGTAGCTTGCATGAACAAATTTTTCACATGCTGTGGAAGGGTTTGTTTTTTTTTTAATTTTTTTTGTTTAAATAATATTCTTACCAATTTGTTTGTATTGCATTTCGTTACATGTAATTTATGTAAATTAAAGTACAAAAAAATTACAGAAGTGCTATATGATATAGCATCGCTTGTTATTAGAGCTAACGATTTTGATAGATTTTTGTTTATGTTTTTATTTGTTTTAGAAATAATCCTCTGCCTCAGCTGTGTTTGGCAAATAAATGTAAATAAAATAAAAATAATAATGTTAAAATATTCATATTTGGAATTGAATAGCATGAGAATTGAATTCAATTATATTTGGACTAAGTATGTTTCTCTAAATTATCCAGCTATCTCATGCCTTAAATCAGATTTTGTCCGCAAGTGCTTAAAATGGTTTTCATGAGTTCCACGAAACGTTTTCAAATAGTGGGAGCTTAGAGTATATATACAGGCTGCTTTGAATTGTATATACAATAGCAGGACTTAAATAATAATCATCTTGCGACTACTTACGTGTCAGGGGTCTGGCTGGGTGCCTGGACCACAGATAACGATTCTTCACCGGCGACAAATACGAATCACGGGCCACGGGGCTCGAGGCGCGGGGCACCGAGCTGGCACGGAAGGGCACCAAATCATCCACATCCCACCAGAAGGGATCGCGCACAATCGATGAGATTGGCAGCCTGGGGCTGGGGCTCAGCATATCCCTGAACCGGTTGCGTGGATGGAAGATTGGAAGTCCTATTTGTGGTTCGACATAGCGTTTTGAATGTGTTTATTGTCAAGTAGCAAAATCATCATCAATGTTTGTTGTTGTTGTTGTTGTGGTTGTTGTTGTTGTTGGTGGTGGTGTAATGTGCGTGTTGTAGGGTATACAATTAGATTTGTTGATTTTTGTTGTGTTTTGTTGTATTGCAATGTATACAAGAAGAGCAGAAAGAAAAATATTTTTTGCTTTGCTTTTAAACTAAAATACAAAAATTAAACAAAAAAAAAAAACAAGAAAAGACAACGCTTTAACATCAACAATTTTTTGATATTTTCCATGCGTATGTGAAGTTTCGTAGTGGAAAATTAACCAAAAATCAGAAAATGGAGAATAAATAAAGATAGGACAGAGAGAGAGAGAGAGATAGTGAGGGAGGGAGATAGCTGCCAGGCGCTACGGGAAGCGATTCAAAAAGCAATGGAGGTGGGGAGAAGCGTTTAAATGAATTCACGATTAAAGACTTTAAGCACGGCGCCTACTTTTGGGCTAACATTATATTATTATTTTTTTTTGTTTTTTTTTTTTGCTGATGCTGTTGGTAGTACACTCAACACAAGGAACATAATAAAAATGTTGTTGGATGGCAGCCAAAGTACATAAAAAAAATAAAAATTTTGACAAATTCTAGCGACACACGCACAAACCGACTGAAACAGATACGAACGCATCGCGAAAAATATGGCAATCATTTTTCAACACGTTCGTCATCATCATCATGATGATTATTATTATCATTATCATCATCATCATTGTCGTTGTCGTTGTCGTTGTCATTAACATTTTGTGTCGCATTTGGGCAATAGAAGCCATAATAAAGAACAACAACGAGAAAATTTCGTCTCTTCTTGTATAAAGAAAAACGGTTAGGATGAATTTTGATTTTTACCCTCAGCATCGTAGGCGACTTCGGTGGGACGTGGTCCCCAGCGACCGGCTTTGACAGGAGTGGGACTTGGTGAGCCGGCGCGCTCAAAAATGCTTGGCCTACTGGCGGCTGCATCGGCGGCCGCCGCCTCAGCAATTGCGGGCAACTTACTTTCAAAGAGTTCATCCAATGGTTCCAGCGAGCTGGCGCGGAAGCTTGGCCGCGTGAACGGAGCCAGGCTGGTGGCGCGATCGAACACGGACGGTCCGCCGCGTGGCACGCTGCCCTCGCGATTCCAGTAGACCGGTGGTGGCACATAGGGCTCACTGCCAGCGCGTGTGCTGCGGCTGGGACGGAACGGCGACGCCGAGCGACGAGCTGCAAATGTAAACGGAAAACAAATTCAAGGCTATAGCACGAGGCAGCGCTTAAAACTCCTAGTAACAATTTGACATTTTGTAATAGGATCAATTATATTGTGGCCCCTAATGAGATACGTTCTCAAGATTGTAACTAATACCCAGTTTTCTTTATGGTTTTCTGGTCGCTAAGAGACAGACTCACAAAGTGAACAGTTCATTGGATAGAGCAAAAGCAGTGCACATTGTATTCCAGGAAAACTTTTAAGTAAATTCCTTATGCCTGCAGCTTGTTTGTCTAAGAGATGTGGTCACTTGAAAAATTGCGCATTTAATTCTACCTCTTCTGCCTTATGAAAATTCAATTTAAGTCCTTACTTGTCAAGGTAAGCACACTTATGCACCATGCATATATGCACTTGAATAGAAATCCCATTTCATTTATATTCAAAGTGAAAGCTTTCGCCCTTTCTTTGACAATTTTCATACAATGTGTGTGTGATTATTTTTTCACATTTGCAAGCTACGTCAACGATATGTTTATACAACACTTCTTATTGAAAGGTCCTTGGAAACATGTCCAGTTGCTGCCTTGCTCCCTTGCTGCCTGGCATACCAAGTGGGTGTGGATTTCAAAAGATATACTAAGTCTAATAACCATGGTAATGCGAGCTCTTCAAAAAGAACACAACTTTTAAATTAACTATAAGAGAGACATATTAATCAAATGCATTTCTTTCGCTTCTTATTGAATTTCTCTTCTACAGATTGTTTAAGATTATGTAAGTACTTACCGGCAGCAGTTCCCAAATAAACACAACAACCCAACGATGTTCAGACATTCTAACGAAACTCTAAACAACACACTAAACAAAATACATAGTACATAGTTCATAGTACAAAATTACAAAACTGTGGCCACGAAACAAGTTATGACAATTTGACACAACATTTATATGGAGGTATTTATCTATTTTGTAGAACTTTTCGATTAAATACTGCCAGAGGAAGTTAAACATAATTATATGTGTACATAATAAATTATACTGAATGTGAAATACATTGAATACAGTCTTCGTTAAATATTTCATTTGATTTGAAAGTTTTAGTTTTTTAAGTATTTGGCAGTTTATTTACAGGCACCGCACAGTGTATGTATCTATGTTCTTTTTTAGTAGTTGTGAGCTGGGGGAGCGACGCAGAAATGATATAGACAATCACAAAAGAGGACGTGGGACAACAGATAGTATTAATTGAAATCAAAAAAAAAAACTTTAGTGTTACAAAAAAAAACAACAACAAGTGATTTTGGTATATACATTGAAAAATACAGGACAAAAGTCAGTTAAGTTTTCTAAAAATCGGTATATGCAAAACACAGTTGTTTGTATTAAATAGTTTTTATTAATTCCTTTTGTATTAATCTAAGAGTTTCTCAAAGTTGTGTGAAAAGCCAGCTCAGTGCGACAGCGGTACATTGCTTTACCATACAGACTGTCGGCCGTATTTTGCGCTCAAAAAAACACTTTAGCTTTTCTATGGGACAGCTGTTAGAAAAAATGTTGAAGGCTTAAAGTAGTTGGGGATGGATACGGATCTGGGTTTAAATGATGGCATAGTGAGCTGGTGAGTTTTTATGTAATGGCTGGTTAGAATGCTTTAATGAAATATACATATGTATATATAATTATTAAATGGTTTATATGATTTATATTTTCTGAGTATGTCTAAATTAAAATTAGATATTTATATGTGTTTTGTTTGGTTTTATTACTTTCGTTGTTTGTTTGTTGTATAATTAAGTTAAAAATAAAAATTAAATAAAGCATCATATCATACAATGAAACATTTAACGAAATTCTTTTGTTGTTCTTGTTGTTGTTGTTGTTGTTGTTGTTTTTCTTCCATTTACTATATTTGGGGTATTTGGATTCTTTTTACAGACAAATTAATTTAAAATTATTATTTATCATGTTACTTGCTGTTGGTTTTGTTGTTTAACAATTTCTGCATAATTTAACAATTTACTAAAGCTAAGCCAAAACAAACGTTTTCAACCAGTTAGCTTTTTTCGAATGTAAACGCTCAGTACATCAAACTGGCTGCAAGATATATATAGTATACGATATACAGTGTTAAAGATATTGTTCGTTCAGGCATTTAAAGAAATCGTCTAACGCAAAACTTGAACAACGCAAATTTCTTATGTCAAAAAAATTTGCTTGTCAAGTTTCGAGTTGATGTTTTTTTTTTTCTCATTTTTTTTGTGTGTTGTCTGAATTTGAAAAAATTCTGTTGAGTTCTTGTTGTTCTCGTATTGATGTTGTTTTCTTTGCTATTTTTTTTTTTTTTTCGTGCTTACATTTTGTAATTTTTCTAGCTTTTTTACAAGTAGTCTTAAATTTTGTTGTCGTTTAACATTAAATTTCAAATTTCGTAGATTTTTATTTAAATGTTATTGTTGTTGTTGTTGTTGTATTGGCTACTTTCTGCTGATGTTCTTGTGTTTGTTTGTTTTTTGATTGTTTTTCTTGACGTATTTAGAAAATGTCTTTGATATCCTTACCCTTGTTGAGTTCAGTCAACAGCTTATCCTCTGGCTCGTATTCCAAAGGCACCAAAGAGTTTGGTGTGAGTGGCTTGTCTCTCAAGTAGAGACCATAGCGAGATGGATATCTGAAAGGCACAAACAATATCATCAGTCAGCTGTAGAACTTAAGCATATCATATGCTTCCATGATATAATAGTAGGGTGTATAAAGAATTGCCACACACCTGCGCTCAATTTCTTGCATGCGCTTCAAATGATCATTCCAGGCCTTCTCTGCATCGTAATTAGCTGGAACTGCGAAGAGAATGTATATGAATCAATATAGAAATGTGCACAAAACCTAAATCAAAGCATTCAAACAGAAATGAAAGTAACTAAAACATTATATGTATTTGCTTACATTTTAAGGCAAAATAAAATGTTATTATATAGACTGTTAAACTGGGGCTCTCAGCGTTTGCGTTGTATTCCCATTTTTGTCAATAAAAAGCAGTTGGATATACGTACGATATTTATCCAATAAAAGCAGGTTTAACAATTAAAAAGCAGCAGAAAAGAAAAGAATTGAAAATAAAATAGTTTTAAAAAGTTGCATTTAAATAAGGAAAGCCTTGGGTATGAAAAGATCAAGTGCAAAGTGCATCAAATGAAATCAAATGATGATTAAATGCGATACAAAATACCTGATGAATGTTATGAATGTGAAATGCACAATTGAATACACGTTTTCCAAAGCTCGAGAAATTGTTAAGAAAACAAAGATTTTATTGAATTTCAGCCAACAGAACTACATAAGAAAAATGACTATAAACCATTCTGAATATTATGCTACACACAGCTAGGTACACACATATAAGCTAATGCTACAGATTCCTCTCTCTTAGTATTTACTAAATATATAACTAAAATGTTGATTTTGCCTAGAGAGAAAATATCTTTTGTAGTGCGCTGCGTCGATATTTAGTATATATATGCAGTTATATATATATTTGATTTGAATATATTTTTTTTAAGTTTCTTGTATTTTTTGTCGAAAAACATTTATGTATTTTCTGAAACATTTATGAGAAAAAAAGAAAGAAAAAATTGGTTAGTTTCGAAAATAAAAAAGTACACTTGACTATGTGACTGTGTGTGACTGTGTGTGATAGGGGTGATAGGGGTGTAGGGTATAACATAAATAGAGCTTTGTTATAGGCACACACGCGGGGAATGGACGCTAATTAACAATCGCAAAAATTATATAAAAATAATGATGTATCTAAAATTGTATGCCTCAGTTATTTGATCCCCAGCACGCGTGAGAAAATTGAAAATGTTTTCCCCAGTCTTATGTACCTGCATTATACATAAGTATGCCTATATGTATATATAAATGTATATATATATATATGCATGTGTGTGTGTGTGAGTGTGTGTGTGTGTGTTTACCAGCAGAGAGCTTATGAACATGTGTATATTTTTTGTATTCTAATTTTGTGGGCCTTTGCCAAAAACAATTCACCGAGCGCACAAATACTGAAAATCATTGACGTAATTCTATTTTGGCTTTCTGCAGTTCTTTCTTATTCACTTCTTTAATTATTTTATATAATTATGAAATCATACAGAAAAATGTATCGTAATTTGGCAACCCGTTAGCAATTTAAGGTGTGCTGGCAATAAGAATGCACGATTGACATATGCAATGATTGACAGACTGATTGATTGATGCATGGCGTGACTGAGCCAGAAAATCAACTTGTTATCAATTCAAGTGTTGATGTACAGCTAAATATGCATGACTGATAGATGCAATGATTGAAGTGCGCTGACTGACTGACTGGCTGATTGACTGATGGATGGCGTGACTGACCCTTAAGATCAACTCGCTATCAATTCACGATATATGCAATGGTTGTAGTACGCTGACTGATTGACTTATTAACCGATAGATGGCCTGATTGAAGCATAAAATTAGCCTGTTTTGCAAAGATTTCAAAATGCATGATTGATATACGCAACGATTGAAATGCGCTGACAACTGATTAAAGGCGTGATTGAGCAAAAAATACAATAGTAAAGTAATCAATCAAAGCTCTTAGGCAGTAGAATTGTGCGGGTTACTGTTGCTGTAGGATAAGTTGTAGTACTTAGTATAATAGTTGATCCAACTGGGCAACTTACTTGTTCTGCTGTAATGATGATCGTAGATGGCACGTGGCGAGTAGCCGTAGGTGTCACGGCTGACTGGCAAATATCTGTATCCAGATGACTGAACGCGCTCGTTGGCCGTGGCGGGCTCATCGTAGATGCTCCTGTATGTGGGCGAATCCAGGTACGAGCTGTAAGGGCGAGAGGCTCTTGGCGTCTCATGGGCGCGAATATCCTCCGAACCTGTGGAGTGACAAAGGAATCAACAAAATTATAACTAATTGATATACACTGGGATTGCTTTACTTCATAAGGTTTTGTGCTATTTCAGCTATTTGGCTCATTGCCAAAAAATTGATTTCATTTTTGTGTTTTGTGTTTCGTATTTTGAATTTTGTTATTTTGCCTTGGCGCAGCAGCCACATTTTTTCGCTTTGTTTGGCTCATGAGCACATAGTTAAGATATTTTCAATATACATACATAATAGATATATATATATATGTGTATATATAAATTTAAAAGAAAAAGCTTTTCACATTTATACGGCTCTGTGTATAGCTTTTTTGGCCATTACGCTTAAATGACACCTGCCAAAAAATAGACCAAAATTCTATACGCTGCTTGTGCTATTTATGTAGCTCCCAAGTCTATAAGACTCTCTCGAAATACAAATACATGGGATATTCATAGTTTATGTTTATATTTCATAGGTCTTACAATACTAAACATATGTGATATGATATTTATGCTTACCCTTCAGGGATCTGATGTAGGATTGCCAGAATTTGGCCTTCTTGCTGGGGCTCTCATTGCGCCCAATCATTTCCAAATGGTTTTTGAACATTTTGATCGATTTGTTTTGTGTCTTTCAAGCACAAGAAATATTCGTTGAACTCGTTCGCTGCAATACCAAAAAGTATCCCAATTATATTTTTTTTTTAATGTTTTCCTTTTTTTACTCTTTTATTATTATGACGATTTGTTGTGTCTTTTATGTAAAAATTGTATTAACTTGCACTATGCACCAATTTGAAATTGTTTCTGTCAACGACTCTTAAGTTTTTTAGCACGTTTTGGCGCTGTTTCTGAGTTGTATTCGATTGTTCAAATGTCAACACGCACGAGATTGGGACAGCAGCACAGCCAAGAGCTGTTTTGCTATAGTTGTCGAGATGGACGTGGACGTGGATGTGGATGTGGATGTGGATGTCCAAATCTTGGCTGACTCGGCGCATTTGCTCAGTTCGAAAATAAACAGACTGTGTGCCACTTTACAGCAGAGCAAAGTTTACAAAAAACTGTATAAAATAGTTGGCTATTTGTGATATACATATATACATATATCTATCTTCAACAAGATCAATCACTAAAAATAAATTTTTAACTCAAATAATATCGTCAGCAAACGCACACAAACTATATACGCATGTATGTATATACATATCAAAAATTTATACTTATATTAAGCGGCACACTGAATTTTTCACACTCTCTCTATGTAAATATATAACTAGCCAAAATTCTATGTACATCAAGTCTATCTGCTGTTGGTCCGTGAGTCGGTATCTGTGTGCGTGTGTGCGTGTGTGTGTGTGTGTGTGTGTGTGTGTGTGTGTGACGACGATCTGCGCGAGCTGCAGCTAAATTTGGTTTATTTTTAAATGTCCTTGAGTTGAATTTTTCCTGACGGGCGTCAGGCTAAAAAGACGACGCCAAAATTCTCAATTGAATTAACTCGAATTTTTTTTTCTATTTTATATAGTCAACATTTTGTTTGATTTATATTCGATATGTTTAATTTGAAATTGATTTCAACAAACAATGTTCAAGTTCGTATAAAATTCAAACACTTCACAATTTGCTTTGTTGATTTCCATCAAACTTATTCAATATTCACTTGGTGTCAAATGTCTTTGGCTGCTTATATAATCAGCCATTGGCCATCATATTTTGTCATATTTTGATTTCAAAATACCCAGTTTATAAAGTTAAGATCAGCAGCACTTTTTGAATAGAAAATATGTTTGTACACTTTGCGATTGTTCAATAACTGCACCATAATGTTTGATTAAATTATTGAATTTATATTATTATTATAAGTATGTATTTATTTGTTCATATACTATTATTTTTTTTGCTTGGCTTACAATTTGCTTTACTCCTAAAAAATAGCGATCTATCCTCAACGAAGAATTTTTTCAAACTGCAAACCATTCGAAATTCGCCTCACCAATTTTACTCGTTTCACAATTTGCCATTTGTTTCACACACGACAAAAGCACGATGTTCCTTTACGGCGTAGGTAGCCGATCTATATAGTATCTATATCTGTACACACACATGCGTGTGTGTGTGTGTGTGTGTGTGTGGCCAAAAGCTCAGCAAGTTCGCCTATAGCTTTCGGCAAATCTGTGGGCACTCGAGGGCGGCATCTGACAGATCGCCCGTTTGCCTGCGCCCACTCATTGTTTTGGATTCAAATGAACGCGGTGACGGCGATGCTCATAAAAAGAAAATCCGAAATTCACCCACACATATACCATCATATTCATATTCAAAATATCTTCAATATTGTTCGTTGTATGTAGGGTATATTCTGTCTGATTTCTTAATTTTTATATTTGTACAATTTTCTACATACTTTCTCCCATTCATATTTGTGCATAAAATGTCGTTCAAAACATTCATTATCTCAATGAAATGCGTCAATTGTGGTATTGAACTGAGCATTGAACTCAATTTTCCTTAGAGCTAACACATATTGAATAACTTACATATGAAAGATTCTATATTCAACGCTTCTAAGTTAAACTGTTTTTCATCTTCAGCGCCTAAATGATTGCAAGAAGCTACTTCCTTACTTGGAAGATAAAAAAGCGATAACAAAGCGATAAAGAATGCTAAAAGTAATGCTTGCTAAAGGAAAAGAAAAAAGAAATAATGAAATAACAGGCTTCTTTAAACTCTTTAGATAAAACAAAAACAAAATTGTGAATTAGACTGAATATTTTGTTATCTTTTTCCTACTTTCCCGGTTCTAATTTTGAATAGTGCAAAAATCCGTATTTCGTTAGCGATAAAGGTCAATCGAATGACATTCAATTTGATTTAAACAGAATTTTTTGTTTATTCGGGCTTACACAATATCATTTCTGGTATTTTAAAATGCGTGGATGATGTTTATAAAGCCAATACCTGTTCCTGCTAATTGAAAACCAAACGAATTGAATACCAATCTGATGGCTGCATGTGGTCCATAGATAAATAAATAAATTACCTCCGCGCGTAAACAAATAGTCAACATTTTCAACTAAACAAAACAGATATCTGAAATCATGCACAGCATAAAGCCTACATATGTAGATGGAAAATCAAGTGTGGGTGTATGGCACATCCGAACCAAAGACAAACACAACTAGTTTCCAGATCTCGATGGCTATGGGATGCGGATTGAAGGGCGGTCGAGAAATACATTTATTTTTGCTCCTGTTATCTCAGCTTTGCATGGGCAGTTTGACCTTTCGACAGGGCGCCAATTGTTTATTTTCGGTTAAAAGCTTACAAACGAAATGTCCAGTTCCGCTTTAGTTTAATATTTTTGGAATAGGACAAACGAAAACCAATTTGCGTCACTTTAAGCATTCAAGGCTCTTGCATCTGCATCGGACGCTTCGTTTGACTTTGTTTGTTTACCTTACATAATACGGAAAATTTGTTTTTCCCTTAAATAAACTATTTAGATGTGGGAATAGCGTAGTTTGTGGACATGAACTTGACTTTGCGTGAAAATGCATCAACAAAAAATAAATAAATAAAAAAGGAAAATCGAAAATCACAACTTGTGGGAAATACCTGGCAAAGATCTCTTTTGGCAAATCGGCAAATCGAAATGTAAAATGCACCTACTAAAAGTTTTGTATTAAAAATCGTTGAAACTTTTACTTTCTGGCACACAACCGAATTGGCCAAGCAAAACAATTTGTTTTGTCTTTTTTTATTGTCCTCATTACACACCCAACAAAAAAAACACAAGCTACGACGTAAAATGAAAACTAGAAGTTCTTTGTTTACTTTGATGTTCAATTAACTGTCAAGAGCAAATGGATTGGGAAAATGTCTTTAAATGGTCATCTTTCTAGAAATGCAGAAATGTAGATATTTAAGAATGTCACATTAACCTGACTTTCAAGCAAATAATGATTGAAACTTAACCTCCACTCAGCGACATGACAGCTGTAATTATTATGGCATTCACAACCTAACACTTGCTATCTTCAGACAATCTTACAGAATTCTCTTGCCTCACAGCCTCATCAAGGAGAATTTCCCATTTTATTTGATCAACTAAGCACTATTTAAAACTGTAATAAAGTTTAAGCATTAATTAAACGCTTAATTGGGCTACATTCTCCAACCCATTTCTTAACGGGTTTCAATGAGAGAACAGCAATTCACACGCCACGAATCCCTTTGGTGTACAGCACGCGCTTGCACTTATAATTCCCAATTGGTTTTACCCACAACAGGCAGACATGACTCTTAAGCCATTAGCCCAATTTTGGCTGATGAGGGGCTGTGTGCAAAACTTTTACCTTCCAGACCCAGACAGGCTTAACCTTAAGACATGAAACAGCTGCATATTTAAACATCTTAATTATTTGCCCACAACCAATTTTACCCAGTGCCATATATCATTGTGGGCTCCCCGAATACAAATATGTATCATAAATAATGTATATATATGAGGCACTTGTGCAAAAGTAGCCGCTTAAGAAATGAGGTCAATTATTAAGATAATTCTTTGCCTTCTCTCAATCCGTCCTACTCTCTCTCTCTCTCTTTCGCTTTCTCTCTCTTTCTCTCTAACTGCATTTCACAGATGTAAATAGTTTCGATGCTGCCAAATAATCTGCCATAAACTATTGAGCAAATGCCATAGTGTCAGCTGAACGGACAGCCGCATTTATATCTGATGCAAAGACTATTTAATAATATAGGTTTATTTATACTAATAGTAATTTGTATATAATGTAATAAACAAAAAATTCCATTTATATGCTTTTCGATTTGTTGCACTTGCTACAAATTAATTCCCAAAAATATTTTAAAATTGTGTTTGAGTGTCAGGCGAAATGAAACGAGACGAAACTGAAAATAAAAAGTCTGCAATGTCAACGTATGCGGCGTATGAGCAATTTCCAACATTGAGTCAAAGAAAGAAAAAGATTGAAATCAAATTTTGAGTCATACGCTCGGCAACTTCCCTCCCATGGCCATTATATTGAATAAGTGAACGAAAAAAAAAAAATAGAGAAAATAGAATGAGTAAAATTGGAAACTACGAAAGCTCCCGATACTATATAGCCTATATGCTATACTCGTTCCTATGGCATCGCTCATATATGTATATTTAACCTTAACATGAAGCAGCCACCTTCAAAGCGCAAAAATGTACAAATACATTTTCTCAAAAATATAAAAATAAATATATGCATATGTATTTACTCGACTCTCGGATCACATGCGTATATGCATATCTCTGTATGCTCTATCTATATAGTAGACCCTGCTAGGGTCTTGGCGCTCGAGCGCTCGGCGTTACCCACGCAAATGAACTTGAAAATTAATTGTTTGCCTCATAATTACACTCATGCGTGGAAGAGTGTGCATGGATACACCATATAGCTCTGTACATAAGGCATTTATGTAGGAGTGTGTATATAAGATATATTTGCCCATTGCCAGTAGGTGTTGCCATCAATATTGTGTGTTGCCTTTTAAAATGTTCGTTGTTTTTTCCGTTTGTTTATAAATTCATTAAATTTAACGACAGCCGCGAATGTTTTCGCCTTTATTTTGCATATGATGTGAATTTTTCGACTTTGCTTTTGGAGGCTGGAAAATTGAATGAAAAACATGTCGACTAGGTCCATAAAGCGGGACATGACAAACACCCTGAACGGTAACTCTTTAAACTCTTGCCGACTAGAATCAGATTTTTAAACTAATTTAATCTTACCTGCAACCAGGTAACTAAGTTACACACGACTCTTCTCATCTAAAGTGAAGCCTGTCAAAACGCAGAAAACAATTTCCACCTTCTAAAGCATTCCATCACTCACTGTCAATGGGCATGACAAATTCGCACATCAGTCTAGTGCGTTGCACGATGGTCAAGGACATATTAAGGTCAACTATGCAACGCTTCAAAGTAGAACCCAACTTTGTATGCAGATTGCAGTCGCTGCCCGCTTCGATGAAATATGTAGTCATAATTTGCCATGATTGATGATAACAAGCCGCGAAAAGCTGGCAACAAGCAAACGCTTCATATCTCTTTCCCACTTTTCTTCTCTTTTAGTTTACTTTTTCGAAAAATTCATCTGGGCATTTTGCTGGCAAATACCTATGTATGTACCAAGTGTTTGTCAATAAATTCAAAACATTTTACTCGTTTCGCAACACTGTTGCTGACTGTTTGCTCAGCTTAATTAGCTGGCATTAGAGATGGGCGCATGACACGAACTACAATAGGACAAACACGTCTCGACACGCAATTCTTTCATCATTGTGAATTTTTCTTAATATTAAACGTTTAAAGAATATTTATTACTTTTATTATTTTATTTTATTAGTCTTAAGATAAATTACATAAATACAGTTTTTCTATATAAATGAAAAAAGAAACCTACCTAAAGACAAGTACCTCCGACCTCGTAAAGTATTATATATATTCTTCAATGAGCATATATATATATTCTTCAAATGCGATAGTTCATCTGATCATAAATAACATTTTTCTCATGTTTCTTTCACGCAACCATTCTCTTCCCGCCTATACTATCTGTCTTATTTACGGTCTCACTCTCATCTCTCTCTTTCATTCTTCTTTTTTCACAGCATTTTATTACATTGATTAATTTCGTGAAAATCGCAAAGAAAGGCGTTATTCAAAAATATGATGTGCACAAAAATAAAAAATATAATTCCATAGCCGAGCACACTTTTATTTTGCTACAAATTCTAGTTTAATCGTTTCGCACGGACGAGTTCACACGAAAAATATTCGTCACACGAGCACATGACTTCTAGTTAATATTACAATGAA
Source organism: Drosophila ezoana (assembly GCA_035045725.1). NCBI lineage: Eukaryota > Metazoa > Arthropoda > Insecta > Diptera > Drosophilidae > Drosophila > Drosophila ezoana. The sequence continues at coordinate 2,496,694 of JAWNOU010000051.1, forward strand.
ACCAGCTTTTTTCAATTAAAAATATATTTGATAAAATTCACCTGAAATTTGAATAAAATTGGAATATTCGACAACGAAAGAGTTTCCTGTCAACGCTGTAAACTTCCTGCGGTAGCCACTAATCTCAGCACCCTATCAATAGGTTGCTGACGTCACAAAGCAGCATGCTCACATCCTGTTTATTATTTTGGCAATTTAAACGCGCAAAAAGTTAAACAGAAATATATATATAAATGGGCATATCTATACATATATATATAGATGCTTGTATATCCCATGGGTATTCCATTCATGAAGAAATGCCGCAACGTAATTGGCCGATAAAAACCGCGACAACAAAAATGTAATAAAAATACACATCATATTCAAACCGTAGAACTGAAACAGATGACAGCATTTTGGACAATGTTTTGATCTCTTTGGCACAAGTGTTCTGAGAGCGTCTAGTGTTCAATGTTTTTTTGCTGCCCAATGCCAAATGGTGGGTGGGTGGAAGGGGGAACTGCCCCCCAATCGCCCCCTACTGTGCCCGTGAAAATGAAAGTTCTTCTGTTAGTTATTATTTCATGTTTAATTTATATTTCTATATATGCGATACACAATGTTGTGTTGACAATGTTGTCTAATTTTTGTATGTACCATGTCTAAATAAGTATTTTTAAGCTTTTTTTTTTTGTATTTGATATTTTGTATGGTTTGCACATTATTGTGTTTTATAAATAGCTGCGCTGTCGTTCTTTTTCTTTCTTTTCTATATATCATGAAGATTTATCTGCCTTAAGGCCAGCTTTTTAAATAATCTATTCTAAATACATTTCAAAAAACACGAACAGGAAAATACTAAAAAAGCGTTTTTTTCTACAACTGACGTCAAGAGTTTGTGTTTTTGTTTATAAGGAATCTTGGGGGGAATTTAAGTTAAATGCAACTTTTAAAAGCAATATTCAATATTGCCAATTAAATGAACAATATTGCCAGCTTCAAAGCGAATAAATGGAATAGTATTTATTAAATTTCAGTTTATTACAAAAATTCCCCACAAATTGACCCCAAAATGCAATGAAGTAAAACGCGGGAGCAAAATTCAAATACAAATATATATTTGATTTTTTTAAGCTTTACATTTGGCATTGGCAATTTTTTATGCGTTGCCCCAGAGCATAAATTTATGAATGGGCAGGTTTGAAGGTGGGATAACCATAAAGCATACAATGAAATATGTTTATGACAAACCAAATGGCAATAAAGCGTAAATAAAGCCATGCAAAGTGAGAGTAATGGATTCTATTTCTTTTTGATGCTCGCTCACGAAAAGTGAAAAGGGTATATAAGTTTTGAGCACGCATAATATCAATGGGATCAAGTATGAGGTTTGTATGGCTACGCCGAATGGATACATATGGACTGAATAAGGGAAAAGGGTATAGTTACAAGAGTGTAACTTTTATGATATTTACAATGAGAAGAAAGGGGGTATTTAAATAATTTTCCTTGTAAATAGGTTGCCGGGGTGTGGATATTTGTATATCTCCTTCATTCCTCGGTGAATAAAAAAACTGGTGGAATGAGCTTCTTTCAAAATGTATAAGAAATAAAATTGTAAAACTCGAAATAATTTCGTTAAAATTTGACACCCACCCAGTTTCAAGCGGTTCCCGAGCTCTGAATGGGTATTCGGCAGTCGAGCACACCCGACTGTTGTAATTTTTTGTAGCATTTGGCTGCTAGAGATTTGTGATGTGACTTGTCGCCTTTTAAAAGCTGTTCAATCACAGCAGCTAAGGAACACATTGCGCAAAAAGCATTCATATTTTATGTTGAAAGTAACCGCAGTATCTTAAGATATGGACTGATTGGTGCTGAAGCTAATTCGTTGAGGCATTCATTTGATGTTGATCTTGAATGGAAACCTTCAGCCAGACACTTTGAACTCAACCCGTTTAGCCTCATCTGTTATGCCAGGATGCACTTCGCTGCTCCGCAATTTGTGGACTGGCAGCCTGCTCGTAATTTACAGCAGATTGTGAGCAACTGCAGCCTTGAGGTGCGGCCACCAGTCTCATCTATCCGCCTGACGGTCCGCCCAAGTGCATAACTCAGTTTACAGCTGCTCATGGTTAGCATATGACTTCCAATTGACACGAGCATATGCGACTGCAACAGTAATAACAAATGTCACCCTGGTGCCCGGCTGCCCTGTTGCCCAGCTGCCCGGTTGCCCGGTTTCCCTGCTGTCACAGCTGTTTATTATGCGAGTTTGACTTGAGGATTCTCAAGGCGACGGCATTCTGAATATCTGGCAATTACTCGGTTGCATTTAGCTGCAACGGCAGGTGCCTTTGAATGCAATTGAATTAGCTTTGCAACGAATGTGCGGCCAAGGCATACCACAGTATAAATAGCAATTGTCCTGCGCACTTACACTTAATTGTTGGCTATGTACACATAAATTGACTTAGGTCAATTAACAGCCACTTACGTAGGCAATAAAAGGCGCACAGTCAAGTGGAGCATTGGAGTCGGTCTGACTTAAGCCCAAATTAACCCAAATGGCTTGCTGATAAAACCATTTCAGCATTTGCGGCGTGTCTCAACTGGTCGACAACTTGTTTGACAAGTAACACAAAATGTATGGGCGTACGCTGCGTATGCGTTATAATTAAATATTCCCGCTCGTCGTGTTTGTCGTGCAAACTCACCCAGGCTACATTTAGCATCAACTTGGGCACTTTATTTCATTTTATGCATGCCAACATTATTTTTTAATGCATTTATAATAGACAAGTCAATTTACCCAGAACCCTTTGCGCATGCTACGTGGCGTATACGTAACATTGCACTTGATTTTTCTACACAAAGCCGTTGCAGGCGGGCAGCTGCACACTGCACGATGCTGTAGAGTTGAGAGCTAATTCAATTTTATTTCCTTTTAATTAATTTGCATTTTCAAGTACATATTTTTTTGCGCATAAAAGGTTCAATTGGTGCTTTCTGCTTTACTTGTTCGTAAAACTCTTTTCATTAATAATTAGCTTATCTGCTTTTAAAACCAAAAACAAATTGTTTATCACTTATCTTTATTGCTTATTTCCAAACAAATTTCATATTTCTTTCAATTTTCGTTAAACAAAAATACGTTTGTGAGAAATTACATCCCAAACCAAGATCCAAGTTTCATGCTCGACGCGAGCATACAGAGTCAGAATTATTTTGAATGCTTGTGGCATCCAGTCTTATTTTAAAGTATCTGTCGGAAGTAATATTAAAAATTATATGTCAACAGTTTTAGTCAAATAATCACAAGTTTCTATCAGTTGGCCGACCAAATGTTGATTTAAATCAAAAGTGCTGATGGACTGATGAAAGCTGCGCATCAAAAGACGAGCCAATCTATTGACTTATTTCCCCAATGGCAACAAAAAAGAAAATAATTCAACCAATTTTGCCTGAGGCTGGCAAAAAATTATGAGGCGCCAAATGTCTGGCGCGTTGCACAAAATGTCAACATTGGTCGCTTGCCTTTGGGGATTTGCCCGAAATGTGCACAGTTTTCCATGAAATCTAAAGCCAATCGGTATTGGCCACACATCTAATGCAATTTACAAATCTTAAGCCAATCGGTATTGGCCACATATTCTAATGCAATTTATATGCAGAGCATCACGGGGCGTTTACTTAATGTGAGAAAGGGTCATCAGAAGTCAAACATAAATAATTTGAATAAGTAAGAGGTTCTAGTCGGGAGCTTGCGACTAGGGGATACCCTGAACCCTCTTCTTCCAACGCCAAATGCAGATATATATACTATTCTAGAAGCAACATGTCAAGTTTGGTGACTCTAGCTCTTATTATTTACCAAAATTGCTTAAAAAACAAGATGTCGATATACATTTTTATCGATTACTTGGAAACGGGATAAGTTATCGTTTATCGGAAACAAACTCGATCTGCGCGGGCACCAGGAGGACCTACAGCTTAAATTTCTCTAGCTCTTGTAGGTTCTGAGATCCTTGCGTTTATACATACGGAGACGGACAGACGGACAGACGGACGGACAGACAGACGGACATGGCTAGATCGACTCGGCTATTGATACTGATCAAGAATATATATACTTTATGGTTTCGGATATGTTTCCTTCTGCCTGTTACATACATTTACATTTTGCATAAATACAATATACCCTTTTTACCCATATTCAATGGGTTCAGGGTATAAAAATCTGATATCGCTTAATATCAATATTCAACAAAATTTTTCTTATTCGCACAATTCTGCTTATTACACAGTTTTTATAAATCTTGAAGTCGCAAAGAAATTGGAAATTCAGTATTTTCGTTTTATGTATCTTTAAAGTACGTTTTGTACTGCATTCGAATATATTTGAATGATATATGATAATAATTTATGAAAATGTTTAAACATTTCAGTTTGTCCCAGACTCAGGGTCAATCTTATAACATAGTTTAAAATTATTTTAAGTTCAATTTTAAAAAGTTCCCCAATAATTTCCACCTTTATCAACAGGTGAAAATCAACAATGGGCCAAAACTAGCGGCTACTAAGTGCGGCTAAAAGCTTAATAGGTAGATTAAACAGACGCCTTGTCAAGATGTATGGGCTGCTGTTGGAGAATCTATCCGAGTACATCAAGTCCGTGTACGGCGAGGAGAAATGGGAGGACATCAGACGGCAGGCGGGCATCGATTCGCCATCATTCAGCGTGCATCAGGTGTATCCCGAGAATCTGCTGCAAAAGTTAGCGAAGAAGGCGCAAACTGTGAGCATAAGAAGACCTAAATATACACTTAAACTGGTTTAAATATATGCTCTTTATATACTTTATATATACTCTATGTTTTGCAGGTGCTTGGCGTTTCGGAGCGCGAATTTATGGATCGCTTGGGCGTCTACTTTGTTGGCTTTGTGGGTCAGTACGGCTACGATCGCGTGCTGTCGGTGCTTGGACGGCACATGCGTGACTTTCTGAATGGCCTGGATAATCTGCATGAGTACCTTAAGTTCTCGTATCCGCGCATGCGTGCACCCAGCTTTATTTGCGAAAACGAGACCAAACAGGGCCTCACGCTGCACTATCGATCGAAGAGGCGGGGCTTTGTCTACTACACGATGGGACAGATCCGGGAGGTGGCGCGCTATTTCTACCACAAGGAGATGCACATTGAGCTGGTGCGCGAGGAGATTCTGTTCGATACGGTGCACGTAACCTTTCAGCTGACATTCGATAACCGGGCTTTCACCCTCGCCTCCCTGGCCATGACGCGCGAGGAGAAGCATTTGCCCATCAGCGCACACGTCCTCTTTGAGATATTTCCATTTTGCATCGTGTTTGGGTAAGCTTGTGCGCATAACAAATCCCCTGCGAGATTTAGTAACAGCTGCCACCCCCTCCTCCACCCCGGAACCCGCTCTTTTGCACTCACAGCGCTGACATGGTTGTGCGCAGCATTGGCAACTCCCTGATGGTCATATTGCCGGAGCTATTAGGCAAGAAGATTACAGCCTGGTTCGACTTGGTGCGCCCGCTAATTGCATTCAAATTTCAAACCGTATGTGCTCTGCGCCAGCGTACATGCATATTTTCTAATTAACTCAACCCATTAGATACTTAATCGCACCAACAACATATTCGAGCTGGTTACCGTGGATCCGGTTACAGAGCGTTTGGATGCACAGAACGAGGACTTGCTGCTTCACGATGATGGCAGCGAACCGGAGAAATCCCTCCGGCTAAAAGGTAAAATGCAGCATATGATTAATAAAAGATGACATAAAGTTGCAACTTTTAAAGCATCCTCCTAAAATATATAGTTTTAATATTCCTATACCAGTATTAAAATTCTATAATTATAATTCTATAAGGAACAAACATTTCTGTCTATGTGTTCGATATAGGTAAAATATTCCAAAGAAATGAAGAACATAGATAAAAATTAATCTTCTCTTTCTAAAGTTATTTTAAATTATTAAAATTATATATTCTATTTTTCATAAAAGCAAACCCCAAATCAGGGTCTTAAAAATAAATATATATATAAACTTTATAGGATAGGAAATAACAGCCGCCAATCCTCTACAACTGATATAATAATAATTATGAAAAAATACTTATACATTCTTGTTTACAGGTCAAATGGTTTATATGGAAAACTGGCGCATGATCATGTTCCTGGGCACTCCAGTGATGCCCGATCTGACCTCGCTGATCACAACTGGTCTCTATATCAACGATCTGTCCATGCACGATTTCAGCAGAGATCTCATGTTGGCGGGCACACAGCAGTCCGTAGAGCTGAAACTGGCGCTGGATCAGGAGCAGCAAAAGTCCAAGAAACTGGAAGAGTCCATGCGCAAACTGGATGAGGAGATGCGGCGCACCGACGAGCTTCTCTATCAGATGATACCCAAGCAGGTGGCGGATCGCTTGAGACGCGGCGAGAATCCCATAGATACTTGTGAGGTGGGTGCCCGGACCACTCTTAATACCCGGTTAAGTGAGACTAACCTGCAACTATCCCACAGATGTTTGACAGTGTGTCCATATTATTTTCGGACATCGTCACGTTTACGGAGATTTGTAGTCGAATTACGCCCATGGAGGTGGTATCGATGCTGAATGCCATGTACTCAATTTTCGATACGCTCACGGAGCGCAATTCTGTGTACAAGGTTGAAACTATTGGTGATGCCTATATGGTGGTGGCTGGAGCACCGGATAAGGATGCGAATCATGCCGAACGAGTCTGTGATATGGCCCTGGATATGGTCGACGCCATAACCGATCTGAAGGATCCCTCTACGGGACAGCATTTGAGAATACGTAAGACAGCTTATCCATTAAATAGATTCCATATATTTTCCACTTATTCCACACATTCCACCTATCTATTCGGAGCAGGTGTGGGCGTTCACTCAGGCGCCGTCGTGGCTGGTATTGTGGGCTTAAAGATGCCACGTTATTGTCTGTTTGGCGATAGCGTTAATACCGCCTCCAGAATGGAGTCCACCAGTATTGCCATGAAGGTGCACATCTCGGAGTCCACCAAGGTGCTGATTGGACCGAGCTATAAAATACTCGAGCGCGGCGAGATCGATGTCAAGGGCAAAGGCACCATGAAGACCTACTGGCTGGAGGAGCGTGAGAATCGCCTACCGCTACAGCTAACCGCTGGACTACAATTGCATCCGATGTCCGCCGCACCGCCGCTAACACCCATGCCCAAGGCCATTTTGCCGGCGCCTAAGCCACAGCCACCGATAGCACCGATAGCACCGCCGCCAGCTGAGCCTCCGCCGGCGGCCATGTCAAATGTGGTGCTGGGTGCCAGCGGTGCACTGGTTGCTGCCACTACAATGGCTCATCATGCGCCGGCTGCAGCAACAGCAGCCACAGCAGCCACAGCAGCGGCAGCAACCGATGAGCGCAGCAGTCGCATCTACTCGCCGGTAACCTTTAAGGATGTGGCGAGGAGAAGCATTGCCAACTCGCCAGTGCGCAGCAGTGCTGGCACCGGCCTGTTGCCAGAGCAAAATAAGCGGCGCGAATCCCGCTCCAATTCCACTGGTCACGTTTTCATGCGCTCGCCCAGCGACATCTTCGGCTCGCTAATATTGGACACTGAGGAGTTTCTGGAGGATTTGCAAATCTCGCGCGGCCCATTGGCTAACAGCAGCAACGGCGGCAAAAGTAGCTGTCAATCGCCATGTGGATTTAGCCCAACGCCACCATTTCGCATTGGCAGTGCTCCGCACAAGCCGCGCCACAGCAATCCTGACAAGTTTACGCCAGAGGAACTGGCCGCCATGGATCAGCTGACGCCGCCTTCAACTGCACCGCCGCGGGAGTCGGCAAGCTGCAGCAGCGCCAGCATGAAGCCATCCACATCTAATGCCTCGTTGGAGCGAGAGAGGAGCGTGAAGTTGAAGTATGTATCAGCTCAAAAACTTGGCCAACGGCACCACCTCCATTCTAATTAGAAAAATCACATTTTCCACCAGCACCACCCTGGAGGCGGTTAAGACACCGCCGACAGCGCCAGTCGCAGTAATCGCTACCAAATCCAAGGAGACATGTGCGGCTCCAACTGCTGCTGTTGCTGCTGCACCAACTCTTGTAGCTTGCCCCATGCACCGTGGCAAGCCGGCGCCGACTTTGGTCGGCACAGCACCAGCTGTGGTGCAGGCAAGCAGCAGCACCAGCCGACCTGTATCTAAGGATTCCATGACATCCGTTTCTCTGCATTCACCACCGCCGCATCGTTCCAATTCCGCGCCGGCCAGGTGGGCACTTATTCCTACCCAAAACGAAGGCCTTAAAGCATAATTTTATTCATTGTAGACCCCACTCTATGTCCAAAGCGGCACGCAAGGCGTTCCTGGCCGCCAAGCAAACAAAGGCCATGGAGAAACTGGACAAGATGATTGAAGAAGCGCATGAAGTTGAATCCCAATCGGCGGTCAAGGCGGCCAATATGCGCCTCGCCATTTTTGGTCACGATGGTGGTGGCGATGATCTGGCAGCCGGTGGTTGTCCATTATTTCTGCCACCACCACCGCCGCCGCAGGCCTTGAGTCGTGCCATGCCCAGCTCCATATCCGATTCGAGCATTTGTAACCATGGGTAAGAGATCGTGTCGAGTAGCTGAGGCAAATAAAATTGGATCTTTTTTGCAGCCACAGCCATGCGCCCAGCTGTCATCATTCGCTGCACGAGCCCAAGATGAGTAACAGCCAGAGTTTCCAGCATGCCCGTAGCTCCGGCCCCATCTCACATCAGTGCTGCAGCGGCTTCAGTCACGGCAATGGACGACACTCTCATCGCATGCACTCGAATGCCTGTACCGTACTATAAATGAGCTGGGATGGGATGGCAAATGGGACTGGCATTCGAAATCTTAGAATGCCCCTTGAGTCATATCGTCTATATCTCAATGTTCTCACGCGCTTCTCTTGGAGTATAGTCAGCAATTATTAGATCTTAAACTGTAGTTAGATGTTGATTCTCATATACATATATATGTTACATGTGTATCTACTTGTATTATTTATATACATATGTATAACTGTAGTTAGTTGGAAGGCTTTAATGTCCATGTCTATTAGAAGAAAACAACAAAAAAAACACTGTTAAAACTGTTAAAGTCGAATAGTTATATTTCTACATAATTGCTTCTAAATGTACCTTGATAAATATTCAACACAGGCTACAAATTTCTGGACCTCTCGAAAATGACAATACCAAAAAGAAAACTTTTAAATTAAGTTAAGGCTTAACACATCCCGGCACCACCTGAGGCACATATGTAGACATAAATGTGCTCAAATAAACTGTATACCTTTATCTTTATGGACTTAACTGTTTTATATTGTCAAAATGCTTGATTATTTTTCTAAATTGAAAATGAAATGAAGAGTCGGAGCAAGTACGTTGAAAAGAATTGATTAAAAGTTTATATTTGTATTTTCAGAAATGCAATAATTGTATTTGGCTGAAGTACAAAACCTCGCGGCCAGCCATAAATTGTTATTTTCAATAAATATATAACACGAGTATTGAAACGGGACAAATGCGACGCTTAAAATTTTAGGGAATTATCTTAATTTGGTTTCGTTACTTAATTTTAATTGTTAGGCAGTTTTTAAAATTCTATAACTTAGGAATTGGTTTACAAATAAAGTTTGATTTCTATACTTTAACGAAACCACCAGCTCCTTAACAAGGTGAATTTAAATAGTTGTAATATCTTATAATGTTGACATAAATTATCGTACTTAAATAGACGTTCCACTAATTGTTATCAACTTTAAATGCAAACTATTTTGGAAATAGTTTTTCAGCTTAAACATAAATATAAATGCACTTGCTTGGAGTTTGTGTGCTCTTAAATAAATATGAAAATAGTTGCATTAACCAGAGATCATAAAATGACAAAAAATATGTATATTAATGTGCTAACTATTTAATTTGGTTGGTGTTTTCTGTTCATAGAGCTGTGTTTAAATTGCACTATAGCATATCACATCTGAAATAATTGCAAGCATATAAAAAACAAAATGAAAAAAACTGAAGTTAAAAATATATATATCTATGTATATAGTATGTATGTACTTATGTGTAAATAACCACATGTTAAGCGTAGCAATTTTTTGTTTAAAGGTGACTAGATTTTTGTTGGGTTGTTTGGTTTTTGCGGTGGGTTAGTTCAAGTAGTCTCAGAAACACTGTTCACCGATTCATCGTTGGAGTAGATGAGAGTGCCATCCAGCGTTTCGATTGTCTGTATGGTGGTCTTACAGTAGAAGCAGACCTTGGAGTTCATCATATGCTGCATAATGCAGTCGCTGCACGATTGATGTTTGCAGGGCGTAAAAACGGCAGTGATCGGCTTGGCACAGCAAATGGGACACAACGAATCCTCCGAGGGTAGCGTTATATCTGAGAGCAGAGACTGTTTGATGCGCAGATTCTCAATAAGATGGCGCACATCTTCGATTTCTTCATGGGACACATGGGTCGGATCTGTAAAAGATAATGGACTAAGTAAAGCAAATTTTATGGAACGTTAAGCAACTCACAATCAGAAAGCGCAAACTTAATAATCGGTGGATCTGCGCGTATGCGCTTAGAGTTATTGAGTTGTGGCAGGCGCACATCATTAGTCAGCGGATCAATATGTGGTCGCGACGAGGGATCGAAATTGCCACGAGGTATCTCCTTCTGCTCCAGCAGCGGAGTGCGTATCTCGCCCAGCGCGAACTCTAGTGTGGCAAACTGAAAACTGGGATCGGTGAGAAAGGCGCGCGATATGCGTGTCACCTTCTGCGGAGTCACATCGTTGTCAAATTCGGAGCGCAGCAAGGCCAACAATATGCCCAGAGCCGCACTAATGATGGGAAAATGTGTGACGGCATTCAGATCAGCAGAGCACATGTCCACCACAAACTGAAAACAACCTGGCGGCACTGTGACGCGTGACAGCACCTGACTGATCAGCTGGCATATGCGATTCAATAGCAAGTCACTATTTGGACGCGACTCATCGGTCACTACGTCCGGCACCACAGTTATGATCATTTCCAGACAACGCATCAACGATACTGTTAGCTCAAAGCACATGGAGCAGATCTTCAGCTGTTTCGGCTCAAAGAGCGTATTCTCCTGACGCTGCGCTGTGTTTTGTATCTGTAAAAAGTATGCGAGAGATCATTGTAAACCGAACATACAGCTAGAAGCAGCAGCTCACCTCCTGAAGCAGCAGTATAAACTCTGAGAAGGCCCAATTTAGCTGACTCAGCACAGAGTTAAGGAAAGTGGTGGCAAACGGTTCGTCCTCAAACATCTTAGAGCCAATTAAGCGCTGAAAGTGTTTGGACGGATTTGCCGGCGCCACATTGTGTAACAGACCAGTGTGCGATTCGTTTTTCGAGCGACTGCGGCACAGTCCCTGATGCAGCGGCTGTGAGCCGCCTTGCCACACACTGGGCTGACGCGAATCCTTAAAGGCATAGCCTTCGCCGAGCCAAAAGCGCAATAACAGCCAATTGCTTTGACCCCAGGCGCGATTCTCGTATGGTCGCAGCAGAGCACGCACTAAAGCCCCCTGAGAGCGCTTTGAGCAACGTTCTAGCGCACGCACGCCCGGCTTGTGGCACGTGAGTGTGCCCAATGCCTGCAATAACGAATCTTTGCAGGAGGCAAGCACAATACGCGAATCCGCCGAATGCAAGCCCAAAAACTCTGCTGCGGCATTGACAGCACACTCTGAATCCGCCACTTCAAACTGAGCGCGCATGTCATGATGACTAAAGTCCATCACAGTGTCCAGCAAAATGGGCAACGTATTTATGTAGACCTCGGGTACAAATACAAAGAGTGGACCCATGTTCGATGCGCTCTGTAACCAAGGCGATTACTATATGTAGCTACAACTTTTGTGAAAATTTCAAGACTTGCTCACCGATAATGTGCGCAGGATGCGCTCCAGTAGCCATATCAACAACGAGCGCCGTTGGCTGTTCAGTGCTACAGCACGCAGCCAAACTTGTTTCCTTGCCAGCGATATGGAACGTGTCTGTGGACGGTAAAATAAAATAATAAACAAGTGAATTCAATGAGAAAGTCTGAGATAATCACTCACTGCAAACACATTTTGTCGCTGACTGAACTTGGAGCGCAATTCGGACATTATATGATGATGATTGTCATTCATACAAACATTCGCATGCTGTTCCAGGGCCATCAGTTTGCGTTCGATATCCTCACGGTAATATTTTGTCTCTTTTAGCACCTCATTCAGTGTGGCAATCTCATCACGCACCCCGGCTATCTTGACTATATATTTGTGCCCGGCCGAGTAGTAAAAGAGCACGCAAATGTCCAGCAGCTCGCATACGCTAGCCTCTGAGGATAAGCTGCCTGGGGCTGTGTCTGTATTTTGCGCTATGCGCGGATTAAGAAAGTGGGTGAACGTTGAGTTGTTAGCGCCTTGCGTATGACCAATCACCGCCACATTGTTGATATTTTCGCCTAGCAGGTAAAGTGTGGTATCTGAAAACGTTGTATGTTAAAAGTTGCGCAAACTAATTAACAGCACTCGCCATACGTACCCACTTCGTTGACCCGTACAGAATTGTGATCCTCGTCATAGATTTGCTGGGTACGTTCCATGCCCAAATACGAAGCGATGTCCCCCCTGTGCACCTTACGCAGATGCGATAAAACTCCTCCAACGCGATCAAAGTGCATATAATCGAATGTACCATCAACAAAGTAATCGGCATTCACTTCCATAAGATGAGTGGGCAGTTCATCCTTAAACAGTGATCGCACCTGATCGACTAGTATACAGACAAAGGCAAGAGCCACTGGCGGATCCAGCGGATGCTGTATGCTGGACTGCATAAAGAAAAAGGCGTGAAAGGGCTGCAAAATAAAACGAGTCGTTTAACTGGGAATGGTCAGGAAAGCTAATGGCAATAACTAACGCGCTGCTCCATGCTTAAATCGATGACATAGCGCCGCATTTTGCTTAGAAAAAGTTTGCGACTAGAGGGAGATTCTCCGCTGCCATCTGTATTGATCATCAGCGTTTTTAGCAAATCTTTTTGGGCCGCGTACAAAGCTTCGGTGATCTTGCGCACCTTTTCCACAGCATTTAAATATTTGTCCTTAGGACCATCAATGCCCTCTGTCCAGGCCATATAATCGGGCAGTATCTCCTCCAATATATAAAACTCTAGCGGATGTACGTACAAAAAGAAGGCCAAGCTGGAAAGCCAAAAAAATAAAAACAGAATTCATTTGCGTAAGAATAGGAACAAATTTGCAAATTCACAAACCATAATTCTCAGCTTACCAGTGTTTTTTGAAGAGCTTGCCCTCCAGCAGATACTTGCGCGTTTGCTCATGCAAGCAGATACAGTGAAGTACGCTCAGCGCCTGTCTATGCTTCTCATAGTCCATGCCCTGTACGGTGTGCGTATAGATGGCCAAAAGGGCATTGACCAGTTTGCGCAGCACAAACTTGACTTCATCGGCCTCCATAAAGTTCCAGAACAAGGACAAGAGCCCCATGAGCACGCTATGTGGATTTTCTTTCTCAGCCGGCAGTGTAGTCATATTTGTGATACGCGTCAGTAGCACATCCTCAATGATATAAGGATCAAATATTTCATTCGTGAAGCGCTCAATGAGCAACGTTGCAAATATACAGTAGACCGTCTTCTTGGTGGACACTCGTATGTCGCCAGTTGTTTGGCTTGTGCGTGACTGTGCATTATAGTGCGAGAAGATGCCAGCCAAATTGATGAGATAGTCCATAATTAAATTGGCTCGACGCAGCTTCAATATAGGGCGTGCCATCAGAGGTTGAAATCCGGCCACTGGATATACAAACGGTCGATTGCCAAAGTTCGCCTGCACGCCCTGTGTATAGCCCAGCGAGATGGCAGGGAAAAAGGTAATGCCCGGCCCTCTCTGAATCTTATCAAAGGCCACGCCCATTGAACGCCCATTACGATAGTACTCAATAATCTCGCGATCAATATCAATTGTGACACCTATGATATCACCAATTTGCCACTTCTCGCCGTATCTGTTCAAGTTTTAGGATTAGAATCAAGAGTTCGATTTCAAGGACTTCGACTTACTTTCTGGTTGAGATGTGCCAGACCTGTTGCTTGCTGCCATCGTAGCCATAGCTGAATTTTGTGTCGCCCACACCGCTATTTTCATTAAATCCACAATTGCTTGTCGCCCAGCCCATCTGCATGACGCCTTTCGTGTGCAATTGGATCTAGTAAAGCAAACAAGACTCAATTAGAATATGTCGATAACGCGCACGTGCACCCCATACTCCAAAATCTGTTTAGAAACTTCAATGTCATTGACCGTTGGCTAAGCAACCACCAATCCATAGCCCATACCCTTACCCCAGCCATTAGCCGGCCGTAACAGCAATGATTACCTCATACATCCAACGGCCGCCATAAACGCAACAATTTGCGCGCACCGTGTTGAAACTGCCCTGGGAACGCAAGGCCAGCCTATCGGTAGACACACGCACAGTTGTCGTATAGTCCACATCAAAAATAGCCAACTCGGGACCGATGCGCGACTCTGTCTCCATATAGAGTTTTCGTATCTCCTCATTGCTGTCCGTTTGTATTTGCTGAAACTTGTCATCCAACCAGTTCCTAACAATGGTCATTTGCCTACAAAAGATTCAGAATGTGAATCATGTCTCATGTCTGACAACTGATGCAACGCACTTTGTCACGGAGAGCTCATCGAGCTTTGGCGTTCGCGGATCCGGCACAGTGGAGCAATTCGCTCCCTCCAAATCATCTTCCAAGTCAGAGTTGTAGTTTTCCTGATCCAGGTGCTCAAAAATGTCCTCATTGAAAACTTTCACGAATAATTTTGATATCGACATCTTGGCACGGTTAGTGTTAGTAATACATGGCTTGCTTTATACAGACATACATATCAATTAAAATATTTCAAAGTCGACAATTCGATCTAAATATTTGATTTAAAAATAATAATCTAAGAACAAGGTGTGAACGTATGTCGTCAGTGAGAAAAATACCAAAATCTTATCAAACTGAAGCAGCTGACAGATTACAAATCATCGATAAGTTTTCGATAGCGTCAACTTTTGTTGACGCGTCACATTTCTGATTAAAGCCCAATTTTATTAAAAATATTAGCAATAATTATTAAATAAAAATGAGCAGCGACTGGGACGAGATCAAACGCTTGGCAGCTGACTTTCAAAAGGCGCAGCTGACTTCCACGCTGCAAAAGTAAGTAACAGTCAAATAACTAATTAACAGCTGTCACCTTATAACCTATTAACTCTGGCCAGGCTTTCGGAACGGAATTGCATTGAAATAGTTACTTTGCTGCTGGAGAAGCAACTGCTGGATGTCGTTTTTACGAATGATGGCAAGGAGTACATCACCCCCGACCATTTGGAACGCGAAATACAAGATGAATTGTATGCAAACGGGGGACGCGCCAATCTTGTAGAGGTCAGCAAAACTCTAAATGTTGATCTGTCGCGAATTGTTACGCTGGCGGAACGCATAGCGGCCGAGAATCCACAGATATACCTTATGCTTGGCCAGCTCATCGATGAGGACTATATTACGCACATTGCGCAGGAGATCAACGAGAAACTGGCGCAACGTGGTGAAATTTCTATATCGGATTTAACGTCACAGTTTGATCTGCCATCGGATTTTCTGCAGCAGAATGTGGTGGAAAAGCATTTGGGCAAGATCATTAAGGGTCGTCAGGATGCCAGCAATCCGCGCGTATTTTTTACCCAAGCATACATACAACGTTGCAAGGCGAAAATACGTGGCGCTCTGGCAGCCATCACCAAGCCCACCAATGTGGCTGTTATTCTGCAGCAGATCAATGTGCAGGAGAAGATCTTTCATTCGCTGCTCGATGAAATCTCGCCAGCCGGACAGGTGACCTCTAAGCAGGCCAATGCTCAGTATGTGCCGCACATTTACGCCAAGACACAGGCCGACTGGGTCAACTCATTTTACAAGCAAAACAGCTTCCTGGAGTACGAGGCTATCAACAAGCTGGGCATTTCCGATGCCAAGGCCTACATACGCAAGCAATTCCCCAACGAACAGTTCCTGTTCCTTAAGCGTATTGCGCTGGGCGCACGTCTTATTGAGCTGACCGTGGTGTCCGCCCTGAATGAGTGCACTGCTACCAAGCATTATCTAGACTTAGCCACCATATTGCCATCCAATTTGTCGGAGGAAGACATTGCAGAGGCCTTCGACGCAGTCATGGCCCAAAAGCACTGCAATCCCAGCCATTTTGTATATCTGGAAAGCATCGGTAGGTGATCTACACCTAAAATAATCAACATTCTCTCTCAACACTCTTGCTGCAGTCTTTTCCCAGGCATATCTTACGGAATTGGTACAACCCTGTCATGATATGGCTCTTGCACTGGCCAAATCAGCCATCGACAATGGCGTCTATCAGCAATATATTGTAGAAAAAACGCTGGCTCAAAAGGGCAACAACCCCAGCATCGCCCACGATGCAGATGACGATAGCAAAATGGACAAGCGCGATGAGCGTCGCAAAAAAGCCGCCTCCGGCAAGGCGGGTGGCGGTGCTCAAGGACGAGAAACTAAAACCAAGTCGACCAAGAAGCATCAACGCGGCCGTGCGGCTGCTCACAATTATGACAGCGAGGATGAAGAGGACACAGTGCAGCAGTCAGCTGGTAATACGCGAAAATCCGTTAAAGCGCTAGAACTGGTCAAAAGTTCGGATATCATAAATCTGATCAAGATCACACTGGAGGAGGAGGGTCTAGAGCACTTAGCCAAGCCAATTGCTGCGCTCTATTTGAAGTAAATTGAACTGCAGTTCGCCATGTCTCATTTTAAGCTCATTCCTTTTGTATTTTCATACATAGCCAGCTAAACCAGGTCGCGTTAGCCAAGGCCCAGGAATTGTATGAGGCGACTCCGCAAACGAATCGACGCCAGACACATGCTGCCATACAGGAACGCGTTAACATGCTGCTCGTCGACATACGCCTCTACGAGAAGGGCCTAAAGCTGTTCCACGCCGACACGCAAACGCAGCTGGTAAAATATTTGCTTAAATCGCTGGGCAACGACATTTGCAATGAACTGACGCTTTATGTGGCCGCCGAATGCAGTCTGTCGGTCAAGTCCACAAACCTGAACGTCGATCAACGCATTAAACTGATACAAGAGTGTGGTAAATTTGAAAAAAATAAACATTCAGTCATGCCATTTGAACTCATTTCCTGGCTATATTCCTGACTAGATGCACAGTATCGCAACGCTTTACTGGAACAAAACAAAGCCTTGAACAGAAGCATTGAGGATTTCGAGTTGGCCACGGAGTCGGTTCTGAAAGCGTGTAGTATGATTATCAAAAAGGCTGATAAGAAAAAAGATCGCGCACTGATTGTCGGTCACAAGGAGAAGCTACTGCAACAGTTATTGGAGTGCCATGAGCCCGCACTTTTACTTCATCTGGCTGCGCTGATACTCTTCACCACAATCACTGGATGCATTTTGCATGCGTCCGGCAAATTTGTCTCGGCCATCCTGCAATACATTCGTGCCACTCTAAATGAACCGCAAAATGCCCTGTTGTTACGTTATCATGGTATGGCTTCAGTATTATGTTAATCAGGTCTAAATTAACATGACAACTTCTTGCAGATCTCGTCCTGCAAATGCTGCAACAAGCAACGCCTGACAGTGCCGAATTCAAGTCTATTAACGAACAATTGCAGTCGCTGCAAGCGGAGGTTGTGGATCTCGCCCAGAACTATTCACGTGCATCCGTCTCTAAGGCTGATTAAAATACTACTCTAAAACTTTCGGGCTTCCAAAAAAAAACAGTCCAGATTTAAGTTCAAATTCAGTTTCAATATAATTGGTTATGGTCTGCTTTAGAAGAAATATGTATTTTGGAATTGTTGAGTATTGTGTAAATAATTTAAAAATTGTTTTATTTTTGCTATGCGCGCAAGTCTCCTAAATACAATCAATAAAGTTAAGAGTGTCTGAATTTGTATCACTTTTTTTAGGTTGCTCAAAGTAGTACTTATCTACGTAAGACAATCAAAACAAGAGGCTTTACCCGAACTAGCTTATATACTACAGACGCTTTTCTTATCAACACACCAACACAAAAAAAAAACGATTCAAATATTTAAATAAACATATGGTTATAAAAGTATGTACACTTTTTGTTTATGCATAATTTGTAGACAGATTCTTGAATAGTCGCCGACAGTTTTGAGCAGTTTTATAGGGGAACCGGCGGATTAAGTTATTGCTATGCTTTCTTAGATTGGAAATATCAATAGTATTTGATTGTGGTTGACAATTCAAAAGCAAAAATCTATCATTGAGCTAAGTTTAAATCGCGTTAAGTGTTATTGGTATAAATTTTTGTAATGTATGCACTTTATAAGCTATGTAGTCTTTGTAGAATCTGCTTCGCCTTGTCGCAGGATTGCCTATCGAATAAAATAGATATACACGTTAAATGGAATTTTTCTATATTCAAAGTTTTAAGTCATTTTTGGATACATACATAAGTAGCGGGTTATTAGCATCGCAATTGTCCAGCGTTTGTCGTATATAGCTAATAAATAACTCCAAATTCTTCAACGTATCGCTGTTGGTCAGCAACCAAACTGTTGGCAAAGTATTCACAATAATATAGACCTTGCTGATTGCATCATTTGGCGTGCATACACGCATGGCCATAAGAAGATAGCGATTTAGCAGAGCTCCTATGGCTAGCTCCCGTAACGGCTTATCGGCCAGAATACCCTGCCAGCTTAGAAAGTTGCGAAACAGTTTAAGACCACTACAAAACTGACGCTGAAAGAACGAGCCTTTGGCCTCCTGCACCCTTTAATTGAAAACGGATTAATAATTATTTTATTTAAAGCTCTTCACGTAATAGACTTGCACTTACTGCTTGGGAAAGATGGGTATAAATACGTCGTTTTCCAGCGCGAGGCGCATTCGTTCCAAAATTGATTCAAAAAGCTTTTTCAGTTGCTTGTTGCTGCTGCTTAGCGGGAATTCACGACCCAGGCGGTTGATGAAGCCTACGAGCCGTAGCGTTTGTGTCGTTGACAGTGGATCCCAGCACTCCGCAACCAGGGCTGAATGCAAACAGTATCCAATTAACGTAAATAAACTAATCTATTATCCGGGTGTATTTGGGGTAGCACTTACAGTTCACTTTGGGTAGCACAATCTTTTCTATCAGCGAGGGCACCAGATTTACATCGGGATCCTGCTTTAGACGGTCAACCGTTTCATCTGACTGGCAGGCGTAAAGCATACACGCCTGATACCAATTCATGGTTTCAATGTCTGTGTACTCCTCTAGCAGTGGCGACCATAGTAGCAGCTCATGACGCACCAATGGCGCCAGCAATTTGGGTAGGCAGAGAGTAACAAACGCATCCTGATACGAATTCATATCGGTTTTTCGCCAAGCATAAAACTTAACAAGTATCAGATCGATTTTGCAGAAATCATCAGTGACATCTTCGAAGACTTCTGCTGCTTGCGATTCGATTAGTTCCTTCGCTGCTTGGCACTGTTCCTGCTGTTGATCAGCAATCTCATCGTCGCTAGACATGCCATCCAGATGGGAGGCTAACAAATAGTTGCGCTCACGCTCACACCGACGTCGCGTTCGACGGCCTTCTCGCTCAGCCGCACGACGCACTTGCTCCTCGTGTTCCGGTGTTTGACGTGCAGCAGCCGACAGTGGTTCTGCAAGTTGAAATCGAACATGAGACGAAATAAATAAATTAATTAATTTCAGGCGTCTTACTTGATGCCTCAGCCATCTCCTTGGCTTGATCGCGCACGTCTTGCCGCCGCCGATTGACTAGATAACGTTGATTCTTGCCATACAGCTGCAAAGCGCGTTTCTCCAGATCATTTATGAGCGGCGACTTGGCAGCCAGACAGTCGACCAAGTCGTTAACATAACATTTAATCTCTTGATAGAACTTGTATTTAGCGGCCGCCGTAGGCGCATTCTGATGACACTCAAGCTGTTGCAGTTTCAAAGATTTTAGCTCAGCTGCAATGCGCGCAATGCTGGCACTGTGATCCTCATTTCGCTCCTGTAGTTCTGACAGACGCGTTAAAATTGCTGTGCGCATTTCCTGTGGTGTCCGCAAAGCCGTCGCCTTCGCCTTTTCCCTCTTGGGCTTGGCTACGCTGGAACGCATTACTGATGCCATGGCACTTCGTCTGTCAATGCTGGACTTTGCATAGGCCTGCTCCAACAAAGTTGCCGTTGATGGCGGCACCTGTCGCGCTATGTCCTCCAGTTCCAAGGGTTCATCGCCACTGGGCGCTGATGGCTTGATCATGAAACGTGAAAGCACGGTTTCATGCTGAGCGTGGACGAGTTGGGCGCCAGTGACACCCTTGCGTATCTGCTGATTCTCCCATTCGTGCATTTCGCGATCGGAATCTTCCTCGGTTACTAAAGTGAGAATTGAACAAAGATTAAATAAATTATATGAAAGAACAAACGAATCACTACAGAAATGACGTGCTGTTGCCGTCTGGTCTTGGACACATTGTACCAGCTATCAGACTACTACATACAATCATTCTCAACGGCATAAAACTGTTCACGACGCTCTTCACGCTCCTTTCGACCCGTTATGTCGTTCATATCCATGCGCTCTTCATCGTCCGACTGATCGCCTTCGACATCTTCACGCGGCAATCGTGTGCTAAGCTTAGGCGCCTCCTTGGGCTCCTCAATGGGTATGTAATCACCAGCACCTAAAGATTTAAATTTTTATTATCATTAATGCTTGACAGCAAGACATGTTGTGCCTTTACCCTGCTCCCTAGCTCGCTGTCTGCGTTTCCGTGCCGCATGGATCATGGCAGCATCTGGTATGGAACCGCTTTCCAGCATTTGCTTTAAGTGCTCCGGTTTTGAGAAGCGATGCCGCGCTTTATCATGATCCCTATCATCCGTCTGTTCCTCGTCGCTCATATCGTCGCGACCAGCGCAGAGCGCGGCACGTCCATTTAAAAGAACATCAGGAGTTTCTGACTTCTTGACAACAAGCTGGTTTTGGGAGCAAGAATGAAGCAAATATTATTGAATGCGTTTGCTGGAAAATATAGAGTTTTACAATATATTTTGTATACATTTCGAGACCACCCAACTGAGCCTAGTATACATTTGTACGTTTTCCATTTACATATATGTATTATATACAGATATATATTTATCAAATATTTCTAAATTTATGGGTGCATTTAAAGACCATTTGTATCGCTCGTGTTGGTCTCGAAGTGTCTACTGGCTTTAGAAGGGAAGCATGCATTAGTAAGTGCGAGGGAGTGGTTAATTGAAAACAAAGGTTAAATGTGCAATATAAATCTAAAATAAGCACCAACTTATTTGTAATAAATATTTAGATTCTGACAAGGATCTATCTTATGGCTGTAGCATTGTTTTTGGAGCAATTTTGTATTCTTGTTTGCCAATCTGCAGATGTGAATATAAGCATTTTAAACAATCAAGCCAAAGACATATCCAAGATTATATGTATTGCTTATTTTTTTTGGTTTGTTTTTCCTATTGTAAATTAAACTGCTCCATATTCTTTTTATATATTTGTTTGGTACGTAAATCGTAAAAAATTGTTTGTTGTTTTTTGTAGGAAAATTGAATAATAATAACCTTACCACAAAGTCGTCTGTGCGTATTTCGGTTTGGATCATATCATTATCACACTTTTTACTTTTACTCTGTACTCTGCTAGACAGATTGGCTGGACCAGCACCCGAAGCAGTGGCACTGGACGACTCTAAATGCTGGATAGTACTACCATTCTCGTAACCCGGGTGTCCGCTCAGTCCAGTGTGTTCCGCACGCTCCTCGCGCTTCTTCTTGCGTCGCTCCTTGTCCATCATTCGCATAACTTTCTTGCTGTGCGAGGATTTGCGCACTTGAAACACCTCCCCATCGTCCTCTGCATGAATAGAGATTAATATCAAACGCTTCACATTATCATTCAAATAGGATCATTCACTCACCATCGTCAGCAAAACTTAGAAGTGCCTTAGGCTTGTGCTGGACAGTGCCTGCGGCAGTTGTTGCTGCAGTTTCATCGGGTTGTCGAATTGTTTTTTTTGTTTTTGTATCTTTATCACGCTTTCCGGATGCGGAAATTATAGGCGGAGGCGGTGGGGGCGTTTCCATACCCCCATCAATGTCCATAGCCGACGCATCATCGTCCTCGTCTGCATTACTTGAGAATACGCGTCGCTGTATTTTCTTTGGTTTGCGAAAAAGCGACATTTGCTACACTCTTTTCTTTTATGTTAATCGTAAATTACAGTATTTAACAATAACTAAAAGACAAATTTAGCACACAAGACGTTTTCGCAATAAAATTTCTTCTTCGATCCTATAGTCGATATCACCGACTCGATAACATGTGGCTTATCGAATATGAGCAAGGGCTGCATTAAACAATATTACTCCACCGTTAAGAAGCATTTTGCACTGGTCGGATGAAAGCCATTTAACGCAAAATTAACTCACACTTTACAGAATATACTTAGATTACTGTACTTTTTATATATTATTGGTATTTACTCAAATTCAGCAAAAGTAAAATGCCAAAATTAAGATCATTTATAATGAATCTTTTATTTGTTCTCAATTGGTAAGCTGTTATTAAAATGTTAAGTTCTAAAAGCCTCATTGAACGAGCCATGTGAACGAACCAGGGGATTTAGTTCGGGATTTAGTTCGTAGGTTCATTTCATTAAGTCGCTCGAACGAACTTATACCGTGCGATTCCGTACTGTTTAGTTTCGCTGGGTTTTTGTCGCTTAAACAGGTTGAATTATTTTGTACTTTAGCCTTATATTAAACAATGGGTCTCAAGGGCTGTGAGGTGCAATTGGACAATCCATGGAACACTTACTACGCTGGACAAACTGTCAACGGCCAAGTCAAAATAACTTTTGACTCGCCCAAAAAAGTACGAGGTAAGAGTTTGATTTAAATACATATATGTATTCCGACCTGTATAATTGAGTTGGTATTACTCATAAAAGTGACGGCATCAACAGAGCAGCTAATGATAATCACTTTATATACTAGAGAACCAAATGCCGAGTTGGTTTATAGGACAGCTGGTTTTCTAATCTCTCATAACAAAAACCTTCTGCTCACTCGCAGAAAGCCGGTCCCGTTAGTTATATATATGTAAATAAATAACCGAACCACCCACCCATGGCGTGGTTTTTGGGTGGACCCTGTTTTCTTTATTATATTTGTATACAATTCTGGAGCTGGCTACAAACTAAAAAACATAATACTTTCAATTTCTAATGTCTACGCATTCAATACAATATTGAGCATTAAATTTATAATTGAGGTCAGCCTATTGGTACGCAACAGTGGAATGATGCTGTTTGCGATGATGTCATCGGTTTGGCAGTCATAGAGCGGGACAGAATCGCAGAGCTGAGCATTTGTCGCAGTAGCCAGTTATTTTTAGCATTTGCGAGGCACGCAGTCGAGGTGTGCGAGGTGTGGCACGAAAATAAATAGTATTCTTTCCAAACACAAGTAAATTCCCAACCACTTGTTCAACGCAGGCATTATTATACGTTTTTTGGGCGAAGCTAACACGGAGTGGACCGAGGAGCGTAACGTAACAACAAGTGAGGGCAAGACTGAGAACGAGACTACGCACCTCAAGGGACATGAGGAGTACTTCAAGATACAATACTATTTGCTTGGCGGCAAGAACAGTAAGTCATGCTCTTCCATCTCGATTAATCAACTGTTAAGTTATCATCCTTTGCTTTATAGGTTCCGAAACCGAGCTGCCGCCGGGCACTCACACTTATCCGTTTACTTGCGCCTTACCGCCCAACTTGCCTTCCTCATTTGAGGGTGAATTCGGTCATGTGCGCTATACCATCAAAGTAACCCTGGATAGGCCTTGGAAGTTTGATCAGGACATGAAAATGGCCTTTACTGTTATAGCGCCAGTTGACTTAAATCTCAATCCGCGCGTTAAGGAAACGTTTAAGCTTGAACTGGAAAAGTCATTCTGTTGCTTTTGCTGCCGCTCTGGTCCATTGTCCGTCATCACAAGCATACCACAAACTGGTTATGTTTCGGGTCAAATATTGCCCATAACCTGTGAGGTTGATAACACCAGCAATGTGAATCTCACCGCAGTTAAATTTGAATTGCGCAAACTTGTCACTTTCCATACGAACCAACCGCGCAGTGAGAAACGCGAATCAAAAGTGATAATTGCCCAGCTGAGCGTTGGACCCGTCAACGCCGGAGAATCTCATACATTTACACAGCAAATGGAAATACCTGCACTGCCTCCAACTAACTTACTAAATTGCGGCATAATTGCACTAGACTATGATTTGCATGTGGAATGCGATGTAAGTGGACCACATCGCAATCTCACCGGCAAAGTGCCAATTACCCTCGGCACAATACCGCTGGCTGCTTTAAAACCACAAACAGAGGATCCCTCTCTAGCACCCACACAACCGGTTAGTCCAGTTAGTCCACCCGGCGATGGTGGATTGGGTGGTGCCCTTGGCTGGAATGTGGCGGATAGTGCCGGCGGTGCACTTTACCCTAATATTCGTTAGTACAAATTTAATTCGCCTGACTAAACAAGCGTACAAGGAATCTTTTCATTTTATTTTTGTAGCGCCCCCCCAGTTTGTGGAAACGGAATACCGTGCACCAATCATAAGCGGCCGTGATGATTCGGAGCATACGCAAAGCATCGGAGACAACACCTTTGCTCCGCGCTATCCAACATTTCAGTTCAAGAACGCGACAGCACCAGCAATAAGCCCTTAGTTTAACTGTCGCGCTGCTATATTCCAAGTGTGCTTCATATTTGTTAATCTGTATCCTTTTCAATGTTTCTTATTATATTTTTTCAATTCTCATTTATATGTAAGCTTTCCGTCCAAAAGAAAGCATTAAAATAATCGTCAGCCAAACACAATTTTAGTCAATTTGGAATCTCAATTATCCGCTCAAAATATGTATGTATATTTGTATTTGCGCGTGCGAAACTAAGAAGTGCTCGTGATAAATTGTATTGATATTAAACACCTCTATTATTATTTGTGTCTTTATACGCTAATCAAATTGGGTGAATAAAAAGCGGGATCAGAGCACACATTAATTTTATTGAAACTGAAACAGACCAATCCATAGTCATACTCAATGACATCCTTGATAGCATGAAATACCTGAAAATCCCGAGGAAAAATGACGGTTTTAATGGAAATATGTACTTAAGCTTATCATATATATATATATGTATATATATATATATATATATATATTTGTCATTAAAAGTTGGTAACAATCGGATTTTAAAAACAAAAATCGATTGTGCTATTGTGTAGTGCAGAGTGGAGAAGCTTAAATCATTTGTATTTATGAATATAAATGTGCGTTTGTATAGGTAACCAAAATTTGGGGTAAATTATTTGCATGATTCTTCTCCGGTAGCTCCGTCAACACATTTCCAGAACGTAGAAATAAATTTATAAGGCCTTAATAAATAATATTTATACTTTTTTTTAAATGTTGACCGTGTTGAGAGATCGTCCAGTCTGTATACTACACGATTTCTGCTCAAATAGGTCCTTAAGACTGAACACTTGTTATCAGGAATCTTCTGATGTCTGTTTGGCTATTCTTTCGCATTCTTCTCTTAATTTTGCACCAGCTGCCTTTCGTTCGGCTCGGCGGTTAGGCTCCTTTTTATTCTTTTTGGCTTCCCAAACATCCTGGTTTTGTGTCTTTACTTTCTTTGATTCACTCTTCGCCACTTCTTCCTTACACTTCTTTTCTTCGGCCAACCTCAGGCACATTTCTTTTAGCTTTTTAAAATTAGCCATTTTCGCGCATTTTTCTTTAAAAGCCAACTGTTTCTTTCGCAACTTTTCCTGCATGGCCATTTTTTCGCATTCTGCTTTCTCGGCATTCTCTTTGCATTGCTTCTTAAGCTGCTTTTGTTTTTTTTGCTCGCCTTTCTTAGCCAATTTATCACCCTGTTCTTTTTGGCCCATTTCCTTGCATTTTTTTGCTTGTGCTTCCTTTTCTTTTTCCTGCTTAGCTGATTTAGCGCATTTTTCTTTTTCAGCCATTTGCTTGCATTTATTCGCCTGAGCTTCCTTTTCTTTCTTTTCTTTTTCTTGCTTAGCTAATTTAGCGCATTTTTCTTTTTGGGCCAGTTCCTTGCATTGCTTATCCTGGCCTTCGTTTTCCTTGCTTTCATTTTCTTGCTTATCTAATTTCTCGCACTTTGATTTTAGAGAAAGTTCCATGCATCGCTCTCTAATGTCCTCTGGGCTTGAACAGCTTTTGTTATTCGTTGGCATATTTTTCGGCTTTTCAGCCACTTTTTTGCACTGCATTCTCAGTTCTTCAAGCCTTTTCATTATCTGACAATGCATTTCTGACTCCTCTTTTTCCTGAGCTTCCTTTTCTTTCTTTTCTTTTTCTTGGTTAGCTAATTTAGCGCATTTTTCTTTTTCAGCCATTTCCTTGCATTTATTCGCCTGGGCTTCCTTTTTTTTTTCTTTTTCTTGGTTAGCTAATTTAGCGCATTTTTCTTTTTCAGCCATTTCCTTGCATTTATTCGCCTGAGCTTCCTTTTCTTTCTTTTCTTTTTCTTGGTTAGCTGATTTAGCGCATTTTTCTTTTTCAGCCATTTCCTTGCATTTCGCCTGAGCTTCCTTTTCTTTTTCTTGGTTAGCTAATTTAGCGCATTTTTCTTTTTCAGCCATTTCCTTGCATTTATTCGCCTGAGCTTCCTTTTCTTTCTTTTCTTTTTCTTGGTTAGCTAATTTAGCGCATTTTTCTTTTTCAGCCATTTCCTTGCATTTATTTGCCTGAGTTTCCTTTTCTTTTTCTTGCTTAGCTGATTTAGCGCATTTTTCTTTTTCAGCCATTTCTTTGCATTTCGCCTGAGCTTCCTTTTCTTTCTTTTCTTTTTCTTGGTTAGCTAATTTAGCGCATTTTTCTTTTTCAGCCATTTCCTTGCATTTATTCGCCTGAGCTTCCTTTTCTTCCTTTTCCTTTTCTTGGTTAGCTGATTTAGCGCATTTTTCTTTTTCAGCCATTTCCTTGCATTTATTCGCCTGAGCTTCCTTTTCTTTCTTTTCTTTTTCTTGGTTAGCTGATTTAGCGCATTTTTCTTTTTCAGCCATTTCTTTGCATTTCGCCTGAGCTTCCTTTTCTTTCTTTTCTTTTTCTTGGTTAGCTAATTTAGCGCATTTTTCTTTTTCAGCCATTTCCTTGCATTTATTCGCCTGAGCTTCCTTTTCTTCCTTTTCCTTTTCTTGGTTAGCTGATTTAGCGCATTTTTCCTTTTCAGCCATTTCCTTGCATTTATTTGCCTGAGCTTCCTTTTCTTTCTTTTCTTGGTTAGCTGATTTAGCGCATTTTTCCTTTTCAGCCATTTCCTTGCATTTATTCGCCTGAGCTTCCTTTTCTTTCTTTTCTTTTTCTTGGTTAGCTGATTTAGCGCATTTTTCTTTTTCAGCCATTTCTTTGCATTTCGCCTGAGCTTCCTTTTCTTTTTCTTGGTTAGCTGATTTAGCGCATTTTTCTTTTTCAGCCATTTCCTTGCATTTATTCGCCTGAGCTTCCTTTTCTTCCTTTTCCTTTTCTTGGTTAGCTGATTTAGCGCATTTTTCTTTTTCAGCCATTTCCTTGCATTTATTCGCCTGAGCTTCCTTTTCTTTTTCTTGGTTAGCTAATTTAGCGCATTTTTCTTTTTCAGCCATTTCCTTGCATTTATTCGCCTGAGCTTCCTTTTCTTTCTTTTCTTTTTCTTGCTTAGCTGATTTAGCGCATTTTTCTTTTTGGGCCAGTTCCTTGCATTGCTTATCCTGGCCTTCGTTTTCCTTGTTTTCATTTTCTTGCTTATCTAATTTATCGCACTTTAATTTAAGAGAAAGTTCCACGGAGCTTTTGTTATTCATTGGCATATTTTCCGAGTTATCAGCCAATTTTTTGCACTGCATTCTCAGTTCTTCAAGCCTTTTCATTATCTGACAATGCATTTCTGACTCCTCTTTTTCCTGCTTTTTTTTTTCAAGCTTAGCTAATTTAGCGCATTTTTCTTTTTCAGCCATTTCTTTGCATTTATTCGCCTGAGCTTCCTTTTCTTTCTTTTCTTTTTCTTGGTTAGCTGATTTAGCGCATTTTTCTTTTTCAGCCATTTCCTTGCATTTATTCGCCTGAGCTTCCTTTTCTTTCTTTTCTTTTTCTTGCTTAGCTGATTTAGCGCATTTTTCTTTTTCAGCCATTTCCTTGCATTTATTCGCCTGAGCTTCCTTTTCTTTCTTCTTTTTCTTGGTTAGCTAATTTAGCGCATTTTTCTTTTTCAGCCATTTCCTTGCATTTATTCGCCTGAGCTTCCTTTTCTTTCTTTTCTTTTTCTTGGTTAGCTGATTTAGCGCATTTTTCTTTTTCAGCCATTTCCTTGCATTTATTCGCCTGAGCTTCCTTTTCTTCCTTTTCCTTTTCTTGCTTAGCTGATTTAGCGCATTTTTCTTTTTCAGCCATTTCCTTGCATTTATTCGCCTGAGCTTCCTTTTCTTTCTTTTCTTTTTCTTGCTTAGCTGATTTAGCGCATTTTTCTTTTTCAGCCATTTCCTTGCATTTATTCGCCTGAGCTTCCTTTTCTTCCTTTTCCTTTTCTTGCTTAGCTGATTTAGCGCATTTTTCCTTTTCAGCCATTTCCTTGCATTTATTTGCCTGAGCTTCCTTTTCCTTTTCTTGCTTAGCTGATTTAGCGCATTTTTCCTTTTCAGCCATTTCCTTGCATTTATTCGCCTGAGCTTCCTTTTCTTTCTTTTCTTTTTCTTGCTTAGCTGATTTAGCGCATTTTTCTTTTTCAGCCATTTCCTTGCATTTATTCGCCTGAGCTTCCTTTTCTTTTTCTTGGTTAGCTGATTTAGCGCATTTTTCTTTTTCAGCCATTTCCTTGCATTTATTCGCCTGAGCTTCCTTTTCTTCCTTTTCCTTTTCTTGCTTAGCTGATTTAGCGCATTTTTCTTTTTCAGCCATTTCCTTGCATTTATTCGCCTGAGCTTCCTTTTCTTTCTTTTCTTTTTCTTGGTTAGCTAATTTAGCGCATTTTTCTTTTTCAGCCATTTCCTTGCATTTATTCGCCTGAGCTTCCTTTTCTTTTTCCTTTTCTTGCTTAGCTGATTTAGCGCATTTTTCTTTTTCAGCCATTTCCTTGCATTTATTCGCCTGAGCTTCCTTTTCTTTCTTTTCTTTTTCTTGGTTAGCTAATTTAGCGCATTTTTCTTTTTCAGCCATTTCTTTGCATTTATTCGCCTGAGCTTCCTTTTCTTTCTTTTCTTTTTCTTGGTTAGCTAATTTAGCGCATTTTTCTTTTTCAGCCATTTCCTTGCATTTATTCGCCTGAGCTTCCTTTTCTTTCCTTTTCTTGCTTAGCTGATTTAGCGCATTTTTCTTTTTCAGCCATTTCCTTGCATTTATTCGCCTGAGCTTCCTTTTCTTTTTCTTGCTTAGCTAATTTAGCGCATTTTTCTTTTCCAGCCATTTCTTTGCATTTCGCCTGAGCTTCCTTTTCTTTCTTTTCTTTTTCTTGGTTAGCTAATTTAGCGCATTCTTCTTTTTCAGCCATTTCCTTGCATTTATTCGCCTGAGCTTCCTTTTCCTTTTCTTGCTTAGCTGATTTAGCGCATTTTTCTTTTTCAGCCATTTCCTTGCATTTATTCGCCTGAGCTTCCTTTTCTTTCTTTTCTTTTTCTTGGTTAGCTAATTTAGCGCATTTTTCTTTTTCAGCCATTTCTTTGCATTTCGCCTGAGCTTCCTTTTCTTTCTTTTCTTTTTCTTGGTTAGCTAATTTAGCGCATTTTTCTTTTTCAGCCATTTCCTTGCATTTATTCGCCTGAGCTTCCTTTTCTTGCTTTTCCTTTTCTTGCTTAGCTGATTTAGCGCATTTTTCTTTTTCAGCCATTTCCTTGCATTTATTCGCCTGAGCTTCCTTTTCTTTCTTTTCTTTTTCTTGCTTAGCTGATTTAGCGCATTTTTCTTTTTCAGCCATTTCTTTGCATTTATTCGCCTGAGCTTCCTTTTCTTTCTTTTCTTTTTCTTGGTTAGCTGATTTAGCGCATTTTTCTTTTTCAGCCATTTCCTTGCATTTATTCGCCTGAACTTCCTTTTCTTTCTTTTCTTTTTCTTGCTTAGCTGATTTAGCGCATTTTTCTTTTTCAGCCATTTCCTTACATTTATTCGCCTGACCCTCTTTTTCCTTCTTTCCCTTTTCTTGCTTAGCTAGTTTTCCACACTGTTCTTTTTGAGCCAATTCTTTGCATTTCTTCTCTACTCCGACAGCCGTGCTTTGCTTTTCTGCGTCTTTACCAGTTTTCTTATTTATGGCGCTACATTTTGCCAATTCAACCAATATTCTGCACTGTTCCTTCAGCTCTTCAAGCTTTTCCAAAACCTTGCACTGCCTTTCGAACTGTTCTTTCTCCATCCTCAATTTGCTTAAGTTGGCCGATTCCTCGCAGTTTTCATTTTCGGCCGGTCCCTGGCTTTGCTTTCCCTTCTGGTCGTTCTTCGGGGCCGTATTCTTACTATGTTCATCAAGCTGCTCTTTTTTATTAGCTTTGGAATTGCTTTTCTGCTGTGGACTACTTTTGCCTTTCTCTGACTTAGCTTTGGCCTCTTCGGCCTCTTTTTTAGCTAGCTGCTTTTGTTTTTCCAGCTTAGCACATATCTCTTTCTGGGCCAATTCCTTGGATAGTTTTTTAAGCTTCTGTTTTTGCTTTTTGTGTTTTTCCAACATCTCTGCTTTATTCACAGTTCGTGTTTTTTTTTTCGTAGGCTCTTGAAACTGTCCGCATTCCTGTTTCTTAAGTTCTTCGTCCGCCAACTTATAGCCCTCTTGCTGCTGATAGAATTCTGTGCATAGCTCACCAAGTGCGGTCGCTTCTTTGCTAAGTTTTTCTAGCTCGGCTAATTTATGAGAGTGCTCCTGTTTGCCTAAAGTTTCGCATTGAGCTCTCAGATTTTCGAGCTCTTTCAGCAGTTCACACTTTTCTTCTTCAGCTAATTCCTGGCATTTTTTCGAAATTTTCTCCTTCTCTTTATCGTCCTCTTTCAAATTCTCGGCGCCAAACTCTTTGACCACCAAGCGCTGGCAATCAAGCTTAAATTTTCTAGCCAATACTTTGAATTGCGTTTTAAGCCTATTTTTCTGATTAGAACTTAACCGATTTTCGCCTGACGATATCTTATTGTGTCGGCGAATAATGACTTTCATTTTTGCAGAATTTGCGTCTGTGTTGGCATCCGAGTGAACTTTAATTCATTAAACAATTTATTGATATACTTACAGAGCTTTTTTTTCCTGTCGTTATTCGAACCTATAGACATATTACGTGTTGTAATTTGCCAGTTTTCGATTGTTTGCGCCAGGCCTTTATATAGTAAGGAGCTAAAGTTTAACGTGATCACGGGCTGCATGCACGAATTGCAGGCCCTTATGCACGCACCCCGTGTAAACATATTAGAGCCGTGCTATTAATTTTATTAAAGAAATTGGTATTTTTACGAAAAATTTTTAGATCTGGCCCAGAAAAAAATCAAACCGAAAATGTAGTTTTCACTACAGATCAACAACTTTTTGATGATAATTTTTACTTGACAAACAATACCAAGCTTGCCGTATGTATCCAAACAACTGACGTTAACATATATTCTTATTACTTCAAATTATACCGAAAAGGTATCATTTTCGGCCTGTACTCTCATTATTTAACAAATTATTTATTCCTTGGGAATCGTAAGGTCTCTAGAAGCGATCGTTCATTTTATACCAATGTATTCCCCCAAAAGGATAAATCGATGAATCCAATTAAAAACAGTTGATCAAAAGCAGCTCTGAATGAAAGTCGGTAAAATAGTGTTGAGAAACGCGGTTTTTATTATTGATGCAAGTTTTTCATTATGATTATATGAATACATTTTCGCTTCTCGTTTCCAGATTTCATGTAGGGGGGGTATTAGCTCTTTTTGGAATCTTCCGGGTTGGTTCTATTATCAAATACTCCTTAGCTGGACAAGTGCTGAATCCGAATTGTATATTGCCGATCGATAAGTTGCAAGAATAATGACTAAGGCACCACATGAAGTTTATAGCCAGCTAATACCAATTTGTTCAATAATGAAAGGGGTTTGTCTACTTTTGGAACTTCTATTGATTTCTTACTCTCAATATACGATTTATATTTTAAAAGGTCCCAAAGCCTCTCAATAATTATGTATATACTGATAGTGATTGTAAACTATATAATCTAAACTATAATTTACCATATTGTTTTCTATATTTAAATATATGTTAAAGCAATCTATACTCGGATTCTCGACATCATGCGGGCACAACCTTTGCAAATCAAACATTCCGTTCGAAATATTCCACTACGAATTCTCAGTAGAAAGATTGTGTTATCTGCACAATTAGCAGTGGGTAATATTTGGATGACACTTTGCCCCAAATTAGCCAATGGCGAGAATGTACTTCAAGGCAAAATTAAATAGATCCAACTTTTTACTTTTCATTATTCTTCACAAATATCTAAAATTTGATAAAAGTGAAATTTGTTTCAAAAACTTTTATATTGCTTAGTGTATTGAACTCTTCCAGCTTGACTCCAATTATTGCGCGTATTTGAATTCGTTGTCGCCAATATAAACAAACCTCTTAGTGTCTCTTTTCGGTTCTGGAAATAAATAATACTGTGACCAAATAAGTTAGTAATTTGTTATTGACTTACAAATAACCTAATGGTATATGTGATAGGCTTATTTATAGCGTATTATCAACTACAACAAATATATAATATACATCAAATTGCTGTCATTCTCCTCGATGTGACATTGAATCCCTAATAAAAGTCGGTCTTTAATCTGATA
Source organism: Drosophila ezoana (assembly GCA_035045725.1). Classification (NCBI taxonomy): domain Eukaryota; kingdom Metazoa; phylum Arthropoda; class Insecta; order Diptera; family Drosophilidae; genus Drosophila; species Drosophila ezoana. The sequence continues at coordinate 2,529,806 of JAWNOU010000051.1, forward strand.
ATCTGTTTTAGCTGCGAACCAATAGGTGACGCTAATAATGACATATCCTTTTACATGACCGACAAAATCAAATTTTTAATGTGGTTTTGCTGCACACCAACAGGTGGCGCTAGTAACGATCTATTCTTTTATATGACAGGCAAAATCAGATTTGTTTTTTTGTATAGTTTTTGCTGCAGGTGGCGCTAATAACGATATATCCCTTGTATGACAGGCAAAAGCCGATTTTTTATATATTTTTTTTGCTAGAAACCACCAGGTGGCGCTTATAACGATCTATCCCTTTATCTGACTGTCAAAATCGGATTTGTATTTATGCACTATATACTTACCCAAGTTTTGGATTAATTGTCGACCCAACGCGGCGAAGCTTCGTTTGCTGCATTCCCCGTCGTCTTCGGTTTCCTTCACTTCGTTCAATTTCTCCGAGCACTTTTTAGATCCACCTTTAATCACTATTTCGCCATTATCCTTCTTGTTTTTAAGCTTTGTTCTTAGGCTTTTGTCCTCGCATTTGTACGGAGTGCCACCAAGAATTTTTGTGCTATCAGTTTTATCGGTAAAATTAACCAAATTCTCCTCCGTTTCTGTCTTTTGCACACGTAAAATGACACTATCATTTAGGGTTGAGGTCAGTGTCTGTTTTTGGTCTGACATGGCAGGCAAGCAAACTGATTGGGGCAGGACCAGCTGCTTTGAACAGGACACGCCAAACTGATTATCGAAACGATAACGTGAGTCCGTGTTATTCACACCATGTCTATTTTCTTGGGATTTATTTCTTCGCTCCTTAAGTATGGCTTCTTTACCAAGCTGTCGTTTTTCCAGATCCGGCGAAATAAAAGTATCTTCTGTCTTTTGACTAGCATTTGGTCTAATAGATTTTTTGCTCTTATTTTCAGTATGATTATCTAGCCATGAGTTTCGATTATGAACCACGGAGTAGGTGGTGATATTTCTGCGACCGCTTTCATTGTTGTTTTTACGCTTGCCCATAAACATGTCATAGAGATATTGGGAGATCGTAGACTTTGGCTTTGGTTTTTGCTGTGCAGAGACATCTAGTTCATTGACATCTAGTTTATCGACATCTAATTTAACGATATCTGGTTTAGCGATATCTGGTTTAGCGATATCTGGTTTAGCGATATCTGGTTTAGCGATATCTGGTTTAGCGATATCTGGTTTAGCGACAACTAGTTTAGCGGCATCTAGTTTAGCGACATCGAGTTTAGCGACATCGAGTTTAGCGGCATCACGTTTATCGACAACTCGTGCATCGACATTTCGTTTATCGATATCTAGCTTATGGACATCTAGTTTTTGGATATTTATATGTTTAGTTTTCTCTAGAATTTGTCTTGCTTCGCTTTCTCTCAAAATCCTTTCGGCCTTAAATCTTAACGTTTCATCATCGTCGTCAATATTTATAGTTATATTTTCTGAGAAGTCGCGATTCTCACCCTCTGTTGCGGAACTGTAAAGGATATCATGTGTTTTATCTTCAGCCTTGATTTTATTTGTCTTTACAGTCGAATTGTCTTTCACATTGCAAGTGATGTCCTTAGAAGTTTTAGCATTGCTACCTTTATCTGCAATTAGATCGGTGCGGAATTTCTTTCCACTTTGATTCTCTCTTTCCACTTTCTTTGAATCGCGTCCCACATTATCTACATTCGTCCCATACTTGGAACTAAGGATTTCGGTTTTGCCATAAGATGTCAAAGTTTTGCCTGAATTAAAGTTACCCAACGATGAGGACGTTATATGACAATAATTTTGTCCAAGAGACTCCAGCTCTCGAAGCGATACTGTTGGCATATTTTTACCTGCAATTGTATCACTCTCCTTAGACGTAGCAGAACTCTCTGATAAACCCTTAACGATTGCTGCAGCAATAGTCGCAGTAATATCTCGATCATTACCAGGATCATCCTTTGCGATTGCGCCGTTTGTTGGATTTCCAGTGCCAACTGTAGAAGGCGCATTCCCAATTTTCTCTGGGCTGGTGTCGGCCTCACGTCTAGATCTCAGCTCGTCGGCTAGACTTTCAAGGAACTCCGCTTTTTGTTTCTCTTCCTTAATCTTTTCCCTTAGTCTAGATATGACCTCTTCTTGATGGCTTTTGGCTCCCTTTTCTTGCCTCATTGGTAGCTTGCGAACAGCCTGCAAAAGCGAAGCAATCGTGCCCCTATTCGGTTTTTGAGAAGAGCCAAGCGCAGTTGACTTTGTTTCCGGCTCAGATTTCAGCCCATGCTGCGGCCTTGCAGATTGCTGAATTTCTGCTTTCCTGTTAAAGGAATTGGGTTGTTCGATACTAGACCGATATTTTGAATCTGAGTTGATGCCATCCTGAATATAAGCTGACTTTGATTGAGTCTTCAAGGCGTTTTCCGCGACACTGTTCGCCGAGAGCAACTCAGTTTTTTCAGGCTTGATTGTATCACCCGAGAGTTTTTTATCAGGAACGGGCAGAGATCTTACGGCACTAAAAGACTCCAGCAAATCGTTACCGGGTTTTTCAGGGGTAGAGAGGTCCTTATCGGAGGTCTCATTCGCTTTGTTAGCTGAATATATATTGGTTGACTGCAAGGCTTTAGAAGGCAAATCTGTGACTTTATAAAGGCTATTTGAGTGGTTCTTTGGGGTCTTATCCAACTTCTCTGCTGAGGGTTTATTGTCGTGCTTCGATTTGTGAGACCTTTCTCCATCTCTGTTGAAGCTCTTCGGTTTGAATTTTGAGGCCTCGTCAGGTTTCATTGCACCCGATATCTTGATAAACTGAGTCTGTGAGTGTTTAGTTTTCGAATTCCAGCTCTTAACATTGTTGATGGAATTTGATTTATTTTTTGATGCCTCGTCAAATTTGGAACTTGGTTTCTTTACTGCAGATTTATTGTCGGGCTGCAACTGACAGGATTCAGCTTTGGAAAATCCGTCGGCGGCTTTACATTTACTGCTATAGTTATCTTTTGGGGCCTTATCAGATTCAGTTGCTGTGGGTTTGTTTTCTGACTGGATTTTGGATTTGTCCTTTGATGCTTCATCCGTTTTGCTCGTTTCAAATTTGTTGTCCGACTTGTTCTGATGGGGTTTAGCATTAGAGAGCTCATCGTCAATTTTAAAGGCGGTATTCGATTTGATCTTTGAGGATTCATAAACTTTGCTTGGGGGGGAGAGAATCTTAGCAATCCATTCGTCATGCTTATTCGAATACTTTAGTACGTCCTTTAATGCTTGGTCTTCTTTAATTACTGAAGTTTTGATTTCTGTCTGACTTTGAACGGGCTTGTCCCCAAATTTAATGGAGGTGTTGGATTTGTCCTTTAGCGGAACAGCAGATTTGAAGGCCGAGTACTTTTGATCAGCTTTGCCTTCCATAGCCATTCTATCTTCCGTTTCGCCGATGCTATTGCATCTCGGGTCTTTTGTTTGAGCTTGATTTGATTCCGCTTTGTCAATGCTATTGCTGCGGGTGGTTTCCATTTTCCATGGTTTAAGTATCGTTGCGTTTTTGATTTCGGTACACGAAGCTTCCGTTTCGGGTGAACTTTGTACTGCACTGCCCAGGCTGTTGCTACTTGCACCCTCTGTTAGAGAATGATCTGGCTCTGGTTTCGTTTTGCTAATACTTTTCTGGATATTTCTTTTGGACAAACTTTTGGCTTCTTCTGCAGATTCTAATTTATTTTTCACAATCTCTGGTTTCGCTTGATTTAACTTATAATTTGTTTTAATTTTATCTTCACTATTTGGTTTGTGGCCAACCACGACCAACGACTTAGACTTTCCGTCATTAGAACCAACTCCCTTCGTTCCCCCTTCGATGGGCAACTTAGCTCTAGTCTTGAAAAGCTCTCCAAACATTCCCTCCCATGGTAATTGGGGGTCAGTTTTAGATATTCCGCCCACGTTTTCATATGCCAGATTCCTTGCAGATTCTGAACGTTTTTGCAATATCTTAGTTTGAGACGATTCTTGTTGCCCGTCAAATAGTTTGGTGTTACCGACCCCCGAATGGGATGAGGAAAAAGCTTTAAAATCTGTTTTACCACCCTCTTTGCTTGGAACTTTTTGCGATTCGGTCTGCGAAGCTTTGGAGGATTTATCTGGTAGCTTAGCCCCAGCGTTTTTTTTGGAGGTGGCTGTTACCGGACTTGACGATTTATCTTGCTTTTTAGTAGTCTTTGAAGCCTCTTTATCTGTCTGGCTTTGAACAGGTTTTGATTTTGAAGCTTTCTTACTTTCAATTGAATCAACAAATGCCCTAACTCTGCTTTCCACGGCACTCGCATTCGAGTCAAACTTATCAGCTTTGTCTTTAGATTCATCCCCAACCGTTTGGCTAGATTTCGACGAAGTCTTAGCGTCCGTCGATTTACTGATTGTATTTTTGCTTTTCTGCTTGTTGCCAGCAACGTGGCCCAGTGCCTTTATTTCTTGTTCTATGGACAGCTTGGGTACAGTTCCTGTTGCCATCTTCTGTTTGGGTTTGGAATCTACGAGTTTTAGGTCAGTGGAAATGGTTTTATCCTTTTTCGCTACTCGCGATCGCATATGTTTTTTGCTGCCCTTGGGCCCGGTGTCATCATCATGAAAGTGTCGTATCATCGGAGCCAATTGGCGGTAGCCAGCGTACCTGATGGACAAATAGGTGTACAGGGATCGTGTGCACCGCCAATACAGTAAATTGGACATTTCGTATTTTTTTTGTAAGTCTAAAGGTAAGCCACCGAAACTAAGCGAATAAAAATCGTGTTAAAATTTTGAAACTCTAAGAATATAACTTAAATTTTGTACCAAGCTAACAAATTTATTGTTCCGTAACGCACCAGGTATTACATTTTTCTGAATTATAATGCAGGGCTTACTTGAAAATTATATCTAAAATTTGACAGGATTATTGGTATTCCTAGGTTGTACATGTATCATAACTTTGATGGCACCGCCTGTTCCAAGACGCGCTGTTTCAAACGCCTTCGCGGTCTCCGTAATGTTGAAGTGATGTGTAACAAGGCGCTTTATATTCACCCTACCGGAGGCAACCAGCGCTAGCGCAGCGGAATAGCTTTAAAAATAAATTGATAGGTTAGCCAATAGCTGGACGAATTATAGAGTTTTCTACTCACTCGTTACAGTAGCGGAACACACCGCGAATGTCCACCTCTCGAGCCAAGGCATTGAACAGAGGAAGCTTCATTTCCGACGGGCCCATGCCCACGATAACAACAACACCACCGGATCGTGTAGCCTGACGTAACAAAGGTTGTGAGCATTTGTAAATTAATCAGGTCTTATCAGTGAAGCTCTTACAAAGATTGCTAGCCGTGCGGTGCTCTCCGCTCCACAGCAGTCGATGGACTTATCGGGCTCATCACCCATTACTTGACGCACACGATCCGCGACATCTTCATCGGTGTCACCAGGTTTCATCAGGAGAGTATGAGTGGCGCCCAATTCCTTGGCGACATCCAGACGCTGTTGCACCAAGTCCGTAATTAAAATCTTCGTAGCACCCATAGATTGCGCAACCTTGAACACTTGAAATGAAATATGGCTCGGTTTAGTTAATTTCAGGCAACCAACTTACCAATAGCGTGACCAGTCCAATTGGTCCTGCGCCCAGGATGAGCACCTTAGAGCCTAAGCCCACGCCCGCTCGGTTACAGGCATGCACGCCCACCGACAACGGTTCCAGCAAGGCACCCTCCTCCATCGTGACGTGATCGGGTAGCTTGAAGCAAAAGTCCGCAGCATGCTTGTAGTACCGGGTCAGGTTGCCGTCGTAGGGTGGCGTGGCACAGAATGCCATATCCGGGCACAGATTATAGCTGCCCTGCTTGCAGTGATCACATTTGTAGCAAGGCACGCCTGGCTCAATGGCAACGCGGTCGCCCACAACGAGATTCTTAACTTTGCTGCCCACTTTGGCCACCACGCCTGCACTTTCATGGCCAATGACCATGGGCTTCGTGACCACAAAGTGCCCGATGCGACCCTTTGTCAGATAATGCACATCTGAGCCGCAAATCCCGACGCTATCCATCGCCACCAAAACCTCTGTAACAGTGTTAAAAAACAAAATCGATTATCCTGTTAATCGATACAGATGTATGGACTTTCTTCTGACGAGCTGAACATACCATCTGCGGAAATATCCGGTATGGGGCGTTGCTCCTGCGCATGGAATTAGAGAGTCAAATAAACGAAATTATTTTTTATTTCTATTTGCTTGTCTGATTGTCATACCAAACGCATGTCGTCAATGCCATGCAAAACAGCTGTCAGGTTGTCCTTTGTCATTTTGATAATGCGTGTCCTTGTAATATAATCGAATGTGTTTACGGAAAGAAGTCCGCACGATTTGAACGCCGATTTGATACTAATTCAACGTTTTCCAATGTCGCAGCTCGTCGAGCTTATCAGCAATTTATTTCGAATTTTTATATAATTTTTTTTTTTATTGTTGTAAGCTTGTAATTTGCTTGCACTTCCCAGCATTTGTGTTGACATGTTTGTTTGACCTTGCATTAGTGGAAGTGCATATGTGTGTGGGAGAATTAAACTTGTTCACACCTTGTTTTTTTACCCTTGCAAAGGGTATTGTAATTTTGCAGTGAAATGTGTAACGCATAGAAGGAAAGAAAGAATAGAAAGATCTCATGAAGTATATTTATTCTTGATCAGTATCAACAGCCGCGTCCGTCTCTCTGTTTCGTTGCGAACTAGTCTCTCTGTTTTAAAGCTATCTTCAAGAACCTTTGCCGAAGTCCCTCTTTCTGTTGCACGCAGTACATATGTTGGATCGGACCACCATATCATATAGCTGCCATAGGAATAATCGGTCGAAAATAAAGTTGTTGTAATGAAAACATTTTGTTTTTCTAGACATCATGCCCAAACTCAGCATTTATAGGTCGGACTATGCTCCTTACATTTCATATCATATAGCTTTCATAGGAACAATAGGTTTAAAATTCAGCTGTAAGAGATATTATTTTATTTCAAGATATTTTAACCATACTCGGCATTAACTTTTTTCCCTGTGCTTTTTAGCTACGGGCAAAGCACTATAAGCAATATGAAAAGGTTGGGTCTGCAAGGGTATTAACACTTCGGCGTGCCGAAGAGAGCCCTTTATCCCCGTTTAATTCAAACTGCATGCGTTTGTACTATTAAAGATAGAGACAACAATTTTAGTCGAGCCAAGCGCCGCATTCTTGTCAGTGTTACCATTTTAGCTACCTTTCAGCTAAGTCTAGCGTATTTAAAGGATATCAGCTTGAAAACATCTATTAGATAGAAATATAAGTACATTTTATATTCTTATTAGTTATAGTTATTCCCTTATTTTAACTTGTGGTTAAATAAGAAGAAAGAAAGGATAGTTTTATCTTGAAAGACAAAATGTTAATTTTCGACTAATGGGTTCTTATGTCTTATGTAATAAAATATTTACGTATGTTATACATACATATATACACATACATATGTCGCTGATGTCAACTTAAATATATGTAAATACAAGTGAATTATTACGAAAGCTATGTCAATTATTATTGTAATGGGACTTTACAAATCAGCTGACTTTTCTAATGGGCTCATCTTTTCTACAAGCGAATATAATAATCCACACATTAACAAATTATTATCAGTTAATAGGTAAAAAAAAAAAATGCTTGAATTACGTTGCACAAATTTGAGTGCATGATAAAACATGTTTATGACACAAGGTTTAAGCCTTAGCTAACATTTGTTGGGATTATTGGCAGGTTGTTCGAAGGTCTTTGCGGTCTCCATAATGTCAAAATGAAGAGGAAAGCACGGCTTGTCACCAGCTTGAGACTAGCCTCATATCCAAACCTTTATTGTAACATATTATAAAATTTATTGGCAACAAACGATTCTATTTTTTTTTACCCTACGGTAATTGAAAATGGGTAAAAACATAAAAACTATTATAGCTCGATGAAGCAAACAAAGATATATAGAAAACAAGTAAGAGGATCTAGTCGGGAGCTCCCGACTAGGGGATACCCTGAACCCTCATATTCCAACACCAAATGCAGCTCGCGCTAATAGATAGAGAGTAGCGGGGAGGTATAGGTATAAAATGAAAGATACTCGATATATATATACTATTCTAGAAGCTACATGTCAAGTTTGGTGACTCTAGCTCTTATTATTTACCAAAATTGCTTAAAAAACAGGATTTCGATATACATTTTTATCGATTACTTGGAAACGGGGCAAGTTATCGTTTATCGGAAACAAACTCGATCTGCGCGGGCACCTGGAGGACCTACAGCTATAATTACCAAAAACGGACGCATAATGGGTGCAAAGTAGAAAATGCTTGATATGCCAATACTTTTGTGTGTGTCTGTATACTACTTTTGGATGCCTCAAAACTCCCTAACACTTTGGTGTTTCCTATTTGAGCTCTGAAATTTCTAGAAAAATTTGACTATAGAATGCATTTCCGAAACATATTGTCGGTTGCATTTTTATTTATTATCGCCCCTAAAAACTGCGAGCTTTTACATGCAAAATATTTATCTTGATCTTGGATTAGTTATCTAGTTATCTTGTCTCAATTCCCAATGTCTAACTCTTTGGAATTTTCCTAACATATAAAACTATTTAACATTCATTCGAAACATAAGATCAGCGGCAGATTTCAAGACATTAATTTCAAACAAAGGAATGCACTTAAAATTTTATTAAAATCTGAATAGAAGGTATTTTGCCAAAGTAGACCGAAATTGTTGGTGTCCCTGGATTTGCAATTAACCATAATTTTAATTGCACCGTCTAGAGTATCAAGGGATCGTTCAAACGCCACTACAGCTTCACAAAGGTGCGTGAAATTCTTAGGGTATTAGCAACAATGGATCAATGCCGGTGCAGTTCTCTATTCCGATGCAGCCTTCTTGGGGCTAAGCACCAAGTTTAGTCTTCAAGCTTAGCCAAGCCTTAGCCGCATTCTTAAATGAAATATTGAGGCATGCAAATAGATGTTCATTTGTACGCGAAGTTCTCAGTTTCCATTGCACAGGCATTATAGCACAAATTTACCCGATGTTGGTGGTACACTGTTAAAAATATATCCTGTAATGATCGATGCCGCCGAATTCCGGAGAGTGCAGGTCTGTCCCACAAATGTCACGAGTTTTCATTTTTAACAAGGCCCCTGCACATATGAATACCAAAGAAAATAAGGGAAAATAGGGACTTACCATTATCTTGAAGTTTGTGTAAAGGAATTATATTCTGCAAGCAATACTGGAAATACAAAAGGAACAATAATTGCTTGCCTTTTATTGTCCTTGCCAAAGGCAAGCCTTATCGCCATGTAAGAAAGCAGGCAGGTTATCCTTCGAATTTTTGCTGTAGCGGCGATAAGTTAAGACAACATCATATTTTTTTACTGAAAGAAGTCCTCTCGTTGTAAACGTTGAATTGCTGTTTCTCACGGTTGACCTTTGGCACTGTAGGATAAACGGCTGTTGGGTCACTTCCTGTGGAACACTGATTGTTTCTTCTCCTGGATTCGTGATTGCGAAGGATTCACTGGCATCATGCCTTCGGCTTATACAGCAAGGGGCCGAAGCTTCATTTGCCATCAATTGCTTTCGTAGACGTTTCTTGATCAGAGCTTCGAGGCTCGCTTCTTCATTGTGCAAATGTCGCATTATTGGAGCCAATGGACCATGGCCGACACACCTGCTGGGTAGAAAGCCGTGTAGACTACGCGAAAATCTCCAAATATTCCCTTTGGCCATTTAAATCTAACTGCTAAACTGTGCAACTATCAATTTAGATAAAAGTCGAAACGCTTTCGAACTTCAAATTTCTTACACTAAATAAATTTTGTGTCCACAAGTATTTCATTCAAATTTTTTGATTTATGTTACAAGGATAGCTTTAACGTATAGTTAAAATTCGACAGGATTATTGGTGTTTCTCGGTTGGACATGAATCATAACTTTGATGGCCCCGTCCAGACCATCCCGAGCCGTCTCAAATGCCTTCTCGGTCTCCGTAATGTCGAAATGATGTGTAACAAGGCGCTTAACATTCACCCGACCGGAGGCAACCAGCGCCAGGGCAGCGGAATAGCTACACGATTAAGAGATTAGTTATCAAATAGCTGATATGATATGAATTGATAAAGTTCCAACTCACTCGTTACAGTAGCGGAAAACACCGCGAATGTCCACCTCTCGAGCTAAGGCATTGAACAGAGGAAGCTTCATTTCCGGCGGACCCATGCCCACGATAACAACAACACCTCCAGATCGCGTTGCCTGCGGAATTTCGGTAAGATTATCATATAAACTATCAATACGTTTCGCAGTTTAGCTCTTACAAAGATCGCGAGCCGAGTGCTGCTTTCCGCTCCACAGCAGTCGATAGCCTTATCAGGTTCCGCACTCATTATCTGACGCACACGATTTGCGACTTCTTCTCCGGTATCATCTCGATTCAGCAGCAGGGTGTGTGTGGCGCCGAGTTCTTTGGCAACATCCAGACGCTGTTGCACTAGGTCCGTGATCAAAATCTCCGTAGCACCCAAAGATTGCGCAACCTTAAAAAAATAACATTTTGTTGCATTTACAATACAGAAATGCTCAGTTCACATACCAGTAGAGTAACCAATCCAATGGGTCCTGCGCCCAGGATAAGCACCTTAGAGCCTAACCCCACGCCAGCACGGCGGCAAGCATGCACGCCCACCGACAGCGGCTCTAAGAGGGCAGCTTCCTCCATCGTGACGTGGTCGGGTAGCTTGAAGCAAAAGTCCGCAGCATGCTTGTAGTACCGGGTCAGGTTGCCGTCGTAGGGTGGCGTGGCACAGAATGCCATATCCGGGCACAGATTATAGCTGCCCTGCTTGCAGTGATCACATTTGTAGCAAGGCACGCCTGGCTCAATGGCAACGCGGTCGCCCACAGCGAGATTCTTAACTTTGCTGCCCACTTTGGCCACCACGCCTGCACTTTCATGGCCAATGACCATGGGCTTCGTGACCACAAAGTGCCCGATGCGACCCTTTGTCAGATAATGCACATCTGAGCCGCAAATCCCGACGCTATCCATCGCCACCAAAACCTCTGTGAATAGGAAATTTAAATAATTAACGATATATCTAGAAAATCGATACGTTTTGAGGTCGATAGGTTTCGATAATTTATCTTATTTGATTTTAAGCTTACCCTCATCGGATATTTCCGGTATAGGACGTTGCTCCTGTACATAGAGTTAAAGAGTCAATTGAAATTACCAATATAATTGGGTTTTTTTTTCTTACCAATCGCAAGTCGTTAATGCCGTGTAAAACAGCAGTTAAGTTATCTTTTGCCATTTTCGGTTAAATATTTTATTATAGATAGATCTGTGAATCGAATATATTAGTATTTATTAACAGAGCGATGAAGGTCCGCACGTTCTAAACGCCAAATTGATACTAAACTTCCGATATCGTTGCGCTCAACGACAATTTGTGTCTACACGCGAGAAAATATTCAGTCATAAAAATGCGCATATGTGCGTGAATATGTATGTATATATATAAGCATACATGCGTACAGATATGTTTATTATGAATTAACTTGGGTCTTTCGTATTTTGTTTGCGGCATATGCACTCAACATTTATAGTTATAGTATATGCACTCAAAATCACATGGTTTATTCTTTTCCTTTTAAATGTCTTCTTGCAAACAGCTGTTTTTGCTTGCAATTTGCTTTGCTTGTTTACATTTCTTTTGTGCATGTTTGGCAAGTGCCGGCTTTTCTATTTCCATCTCCCTCTATCTAACACGCATATACACCAAGGTACACATAAGTATGTAAATATATGTGTGTGTATGTTTGATATACTGAGTTGAGTGAAAAGGGTATACTGCGTTTTGCACATTATTAGTTCGTTCGTCTTTATTTTTATCTAGAGACTTTAAGCTTGAAATATTAATAAAAATAATAATTTAATTGACGGGTTCAAGAATGCGGGAAACCAGTTTAACAAGAAGAACGTATATAAAGACAGGAATTTAGTTCAAACGTTTGCCCCGTTGTGAACACGGTATTGCGGAATCGGCTATACCCAACCGCAACGCTAATCTGCTTCCACCCACAACTGCATAAAATAGAATTGACAACAATTGGTAGCAAACATTTTGTATTTTAGTTTTGTTTGCTTTATTTCTCGAACTAATTTCGTAGTTTTAATATTTAAATGCATGCACGCGCTTTTCCAATCTCCCGCTTAGGGTATTATAATGTTGTCATTTAGCATGTGAGCGACCCTTTATATTCAGTATGTACGTATATATGTATATTCACGATCAAGACACCGTTTTAATGCATGCCAATCTTTCGGTTTTGGTCTAAATTTGTTTTTTTTTTGTTTTGTTTTTCTTTGCGATGTTGCAAAATCGGCTAGATCGATTCCCTATAGCATATATCTGTGTCATAGGAACGATCAGTCGAGAACTAAATTGTTGTTCTTAGGAAAAACTTGTTTGGTTTATCTTAACCAGACTCAATAAATACACAAATCATTGTACTTAAAATATAATTAGTTTATATATAAAAAAACTTAACTTTACTTAAAGATCCAAGATCGTTCACGACTCATGGGAGATGTTTAATAAATATGTGTGTGGCAGAGTATATCATCTTTAGCGCTGTCTTTTCGGTTGTTAAATATACCTCTTAAATTGTAGAATTTCTATTTAAAAACATTTGCTTATATCGCATATTTTGTATACATATATATATAGCCTCTAGTATTGGCTGTTTTTGATACTTAAAGCTAAAAAAAGTTGTTTGCTTATAATTAAGAAAAAGTTTGCCTTTACTTTGGTTTATTAATATAAATGCATAATCATTAAATGCAATCGTTATCTCTGGAGTATAACTTTTTTTAAATTGTGTTCTTAATTGTTCTTTTAAAATTTGGCCTTGTGCTAAGAATTGGAATAAATTAATAATTTGAAATAACCAGCTAATTTGGAACATTCAACGGCTTTTTGAGTATATAGATGAAATGTAACCCAATATCTAGACTCAATATGAAGGCTATGAAAGGAACAAATTTGGCCAAAAAATAACTTTAGTCTGGCTAGACTCATAGCAGATATTTGTTTTGTTTTATGATTCTAATTGGGTTTATCACACATATGGTCGAAAATCGAAACCGTCACAAATATATTTCGATATGATGCGCCTGTAGTGCTTGGGATTATATTGTTGTACACATATCATAAATCATAAATAATACCAGATAAGTCAAAAGAGGGGGGGGGGGGGGCTAAACCCAGACTAGATGGGATTCATATTAATTTATTGATGCACCCGAGCACTACTTTAATTAGTTGCGACGGTTCGCGCTGCTTTTGCTAATTAAATTTTGTTTTCTTGTTTTTTGTTGTTGTTGTTTTCTGGTTTGTTTTTCTTACATGGACAACTCCTGCCTGGGTTTGTTTATGTGCAGGCGCTGGGGATCCTGTGGCGCAACGCAAATGTCGGTTAAAATAACCACCTCGTAGGGGCTGCAGTCGGGCATGTGTAGGAAGCCGCAAAGCCAGCCGTAAAAGCCCTTTTCAATATCGGTTATGTCATTCACCCAGCTGCTATATTGCAGGCTCAGCTGCCGGAAGCCCGAGTACAAGCCCAGGCCAAAGGTGCAGAGCACAATTGCCAGTGGATAGGCCAGAAAGAGTATGGGCGTGACGAATATCTTGTGCACATACGACTTCTCCTCGCAATAGTAGTTAAACATATTGTACCAGGTCAAAGTGCCAATGTAGAACGAGTAGATGGCCGAGACGACCGTCACAAATGGCAAGCAGATCAGCGAGATGAGAAAAATGTGAAGTCCGACACCGCAGCTGCAGGTGCAGCAGAGATTGTGCCCCTTGTGCGACTCGCTGGCCATGGCGTGGGCATTGAGCTGTTCCAGTTCCTCGCGACTGATGTTTATCTGCAGATCAATGGACTGACCCTTCTTGCGGCCTCTTTTAATAGTGCCTGCGTAATGTGGAAGACAATAATTGGAGTGCCAGTTGGCATAGCCATTGTTAGGACGCACCTGTCATGGTCAGATAGTTGCTGCCATCGAGCGTCTTGCGAGCCTGATAACGCTCCAGGCTCTGATCATAAGTATTTAGCACACTTGTTTCGCCCGACTCCAGATCCTCGTAGTTGGCAATGTCTGGCGAGGCACGGCCTCCGCTGCGCGCATGTGGCAAGTCTGAGGTGCGTATGTTGACGCGCTTCTTCGAGGACGAGCGATTGCTCAGACTGAGGCAGTCCTGCGACTTGCTCAGCTTGGCATCCAGGCTGCTCTCCGAGTAGCAGCAGCTGCTGGGCGTAACCGTGCTGCTCTCGTGCCGCTGTGATGTTGACTTGGTGCCTTGCGAAACGGACTCGAAGTTCTGCAACTCATTCAGATTGTTGGCCGAACGTGTCGACTTATTGCTATGCTGTGTGGAACTGGCCGAGTTGGTGCTGGCGATGGTGTCCTGGGCGCAGCCAGGTTCCCCTGGCAGCTGTGGCAGTGGCTGTTTATTTTTGATTATCAATTTCGATTTGAGCAGCTCCTCTTCGAGGCCCGGATTTGAGGGGGAGAGCTTGGCTCGGCTTTGCTACAAATATGTTAGCCAAATTTCAAGATTCACAACCCTAATCGATCGTTGTATTAAATTCTAAGTTACCTGCACATTGACTATGTGATCCACATAGTTTTGCTTTTTGGCCTCGGCTTTGTTTTGTTGTCGTTTACGTGGCGGTATGAAAACAGGGCGTTCCTTTGTTGACACTTCCGCGCTCATCGCGCCCTTGCCGACCATTTTATTCTCTACACTATTAGTTTACTCAAAAATCTTCATGTTTTCGAAGCCAACCAGTAAGAGGGAATTGCTTTTTCAGTGCTGCACTTATTTTAACTGGCATACAAAATGCACTTCCGGCTGTCCGTCTCGGTAGCTATGTAATTATTGATTTTTCTTAGAATTTCGTTGTCCTTGTGCTGATTTTGCGTTCCTTGACGTTGCCGCCTTTTAGGTTGGGCGGATAATGTTTACCGCAAATTGACGCATGCGCAGCATCTTGTTTTAAAATGCAATCAAACAGCTGTTACTTGAAAACAATGCATTTGAATAGCATTTTAACAATTGACAGCGCAACATTATTCAAAATAGAAACTATTTAATACATTGATCGCATAGATAATCTAATATTAACAAAAACATTCAACTAATTGAATTTAAATAAAACCGTTTTGTGTGACAGTATTTTTGCATTTGGTATTTTTTAAATTCACCTCATTTAAACTTCTAAATTCCCCACCAAAAGTTGCCACATGTTAATAACAATATAGAAAAAATATTGTGGAAAGCCAAGTATGGGATATCTTAAATTTCAAAATTAATTATATTTAGTTATGTTCCTTTTATTTTGGGCTCATTAAAATGGCGCCAAAGTATCACGAAATATCGATTAATCGAATGGAATTTGGAAGAAATCGCCTAAATCAATTGCAGAACCGTTTTTTTTTGTTAAGAAATGGCAGGAACCATCTTTATTTCTGCTCTTGTGCTAACCACATGGTCCACAAACAATTAGTTCACAATGGGCGAAAAAAAGAAAGAGAGGACCAGACATCTGAGCAACAGGAAAAAGCAGCCGGCTCCGCACATCTCTATCATTCGCTATTCTGAGTTTGCTAGATCCAGTCGCTGCGGGTATTTTCCATAGTAAAGATAGCAACAAGATGTCCGCTACTGAAGGCAAGGTCTGTATTTGTACAATAATTAATTAACTACAACAAATGTCTCAAGTGTGCATTTTTACTTAGGTAATCAACTGCAAAGCTGCTGTCGCCTGGGAGGCTAAGAAGCCACTTGTAATTGAAGATATCGAAGTGGCACCCCCAAAGGCCCATGAAGTATGTCGAACAATGACAAAGCAAGTTTTACCGTTTTTCAACCCATATGTGTACATATTTCGTAGGTACGCATAAAGATTACGGCAACAGGTGTGTGCCACACGGATGCATTTACGTTGAGCGGCGCCGATCCCGAAGGTTTGTTTCCCTCCGTGCTGGGCCACGAGGGCGCCGGCATTGTGGAGAGCGTCGGTGAGGGCGTGACCAATTTCAAGGCCGGTGATCATGTCATCGCGCTGTACATTCCCCAATGCAATGATTGCAAGTTCTGTTTGAGCGGTAAAACCAATCTCTGCCAGAAAATTCGCCTTACCCAGGGCGCCGGAGTTATGCCCGATGGCACATCGCGCTTCACGTGCAAGGGCAAACAACTGTTCCATTTCATGGGCACTTCCACATTTTCGGAATACACCGTTGTCGCTGATATTTCGCTGACTAAAGTCAATGAGACGGCGCCCCTGGACAGGGTGTGCCTTCTGGGCTGTGGAATTTCCACTGGCTACGGCGCTGCTCTGAATACTGCCAAGGTAAGGCAGCATTAAATTAATAATTCACCTCAAGCAATGAACTTTTTATCGCTGCACACAGGTGGAACCCGGCAGCACCTGCGCTGTTTGGGGGCTAGGTGCGGTTGGATTGGCCGTTGGACTGGGCTGCAAGAAGGCTGGAGCCAGCAAGGTCTATGGCATTGACATCAATCCCTCTAAATTCGAATTGGCCAAGCGTTTCGGCTTCACAGACTTTGTGAACCCCAAGGAAGTCGCTGACAAGGGCGCAATTCAAAACTATTTGATTGATCTGACCGATGGTGGCTTTGATTACACCTTTGAATGCATTGGCAATGTAAATACAATGCGCGCTGCTCTCGAGGCCACCCACAAGGGCTGGGGCACATCCGTGGTCATAGGTGTGGCTGGTGCTGGACAGGAGATTTCCACACGACCATTCCAGTTGGTCGTAGGCCGTGTGTGGAAGGGATCTGCTTTTGGTGGCTGGCGTTCGGTTTCGGATGTACCTAAACTTGTAGAGGCCTACTTAAAAAAGGATCTCCTTGTGGATGAGTTCATTACGCACGAGATGCCATTGGCCAAAATCAACGAAGCATTCGATCTAATGCATAATGGCGAGAGCATTCGTAGCATAATTAAGTACTAAAACACACAACCTGTGAACATAAACATTGTTATATAATATTTTAATGCATGTACATGCCGAGCAACTATATGAAATAATAAATATGATTACCCCAGTGCACACAATTCATAATACTGATAAACTTCTGGCTCCATGCGTGGTTGTAATCTATGCTGCAAGTAAAACTCGTATGAAAAGACGACAGCTTATCTGTTGACCTTTGCACAAATCAAGTAATCTTATTATTGCCGGAATGAGCTTTGAGGCATGGGCCAATATAACTTATAATTTTAGCATCAATCTGTTTAAAAGAAATAATTCATACATATATATTTGGATAGATTGTATTTGAAATAATACAGTATATATTATTTTACAAATTTATGTCAGTTATTGGCTCTCTTCGGAATTATTTAAATATTTTAAATACTTAGTGTTAAAAATCTTTAAAGATGGGCAAAAGTTTTATGAAGTCCCGTAAGATTTACGCCAAAATATATCATATAGGCTCTGTCAAAGCATATACCGCACCTCAAGACGCAGTTAATTGGAAGTCTTGAAATCTGTTATCTCTATACATATATATTTGTTCGATATTTTGAATATATTCGTGTGATGTACTACAATAGGGTATATTGCTTTAACTACTAATTGTGTCGGGTATTACGATAAATGCGCATGCAATGTGAAATTGTGTTCAATTGTAATTGAAATAACAAATATAAATGCATACACTTCTCTTAATACCTATGTACATAATGTCTTTTAGTTTTATGCTTACAAGAACATCATGATATTGCATTTTTAATTTTAAAATTTTAATACATCGAATTAATTAATCTTGCAATTACAAATATAATTTTGTCTATGGTCAGAAAGCCTTAAAAATACTTACAATAGAAACATGCATTAAATGGACAATGCTCCTGGTAAAATACAATAATTTCTATAACTATGGGTATACATATATGAGATATAAGGGCTAGTATTCATAGTATATTGTTGAGACATTTGCACAACATTTGGAAACAAAGAATTTCGCAAAAGGCAAGAGAATTTGAAATGCGAAGTCATAAGCAACAGCTGCTGACTTCTAATAGCTTATTGCTAATACTTTTAGATAGAATTGTGAAATATATTTGAGCATTGCACGGACCAGATTAACAATACGAAGACGTGGTTGGCGGTAGCGACTGGGAACGGCCTGGCCGACTGCTTCGCCGTCGTTTGCTTACATTTGGGTGTCGTAGTAGTAGAAATCATCAAAAGGATACCCGTAAAAAACCGGGTGCTATGGCACTCACGACCAGCGCGACTTCTGCATTTCGATTTGGCCCTCCAAAGTCTTGGCCAAGTAAATAACAAACAGCTGCAGGAACGCAATGCCCAGTGCAACGCCTGCGATTACATACAGATTACGTTCCGCCCAAACACGGACAATTTCAATGCAACCGCTGGTCCATATGCGTTTACTGGCTGCTGCCACAGAGTGCTCCTGCACACCATAGCCGCACATAATATTGACTAGACCCGAGCTGATGTCCGTGGCATTGATGCAACAGCTGTAGGGCACACCGCACTTCTCCACCGAAGGGGATGAGCAGTTGAAGTATTCATTTTTGCCTGCAGAGTAAACATATATATGTGCCATGGTCTGCCTGTTGAATACTTCTATTCTAGACGTCTACTCACTCCAATCCTGATAGCCAGCATTACTCAGACCGCAGCACTTGAACTCCTGTTGTGCAAAGTCTATAAAGTTCTGCAAATCGGAATCATCGCGGTACGAGTGAATAATCTTATCGGTAAACTGGAACTCCAGGAAGGAGTTCATGTTTTGTGGGAACACAAAGCAGATTATAGCTGAAAGCAAATAAAACTTAGTCAAATGTTAACTGCTGCTGCTCGAAATTCACGCCCACCAATGGCCATTTCCATAAGAAAGAAGACCAGCAAGCACATGGAGTAGAACTTCAACAAGCACGTATTTTCACGCAGGGCGCCCAGGCATCCAGCAAAGCTGACCACAAAGACGACTATGCCCGCTATTATCATGACTAAGGATATATTGAAGATCACATCATAAACGGTTTCCAGCCGGACCCAACCAATGCCGTCCTTCAGCTTATCCATAAACGCGTAGACGCCGATAGATAAAAGCAGCCCACCAAATAGCCAAAACAAAAAGTTTAGAAGAAAGATAAGGTATTTTACACAGCTGGAAACATATGTAAAATGATGTGGATACGACATTCGCGGATGCATATAGCTGCCGCCGCCGTGGTGATATCTGTGGTTACTCATGGCAGCGTTTTGGTTTAGTTATCACAACTATTACTAATGAGTAATAAACAATTTGCAAAGCGTTGAATGGGTTTTCTGGTTTCTTCTTCTTTGAACTCTTGCTCTTTGTTGACGCCCTCTTTAAGTGTGATCTGTGCTGGTAGCTTATGAAATTCTTTGTTTTCACATTGTATCTTATTATCCTCAGGGAAGACCTTCTGCATTTAATTAAGCACACACTTCATTTTTCTTTGTTTTAACAATAATAAACAAATTTTAATTTGCAACTCTTTAGCTACCCAGCCAGCCAGCTAAACAAATGTTTACAATGTTGCCAGACTAACTAAATCAAAATTGCTATCGTTGGCAACGCAATACAACAGCTGCTTAGGCAATCAGTCCGGCAACTTTGCTTATTTTCACAGGCAGCTGTTTGTAGCTTTTTAGTTTTTCATTTTCCTTCGCTGCGAAAACGTTGCAGTTGTGTTTGATGTCCGCATTATAAGCGTTGCGTAGGACAGCTAAAAAATTATAAACAAAAGCCAAAAATAGCGCTGTAAGCAACAGCACCAAATTATATATTTGCAGGTGAGCGTTTTTCTAGCATAGCCGCAGCGCCCCCTTCAAGGACACTAGGTGTTTACATGTGTGTGTGCTTGATTTCAGTTTGCCTTGCGTCTGGCGTATTAGGCATTTTTATTGGAAAATTAGTGTGGCCGAGGCTTTAATTATACAAAATTCTACAGGCCAGATAGTTTTGTGTTTAGATTTTTTTTTTAGCAACCGTGTGCAACTGAGGCTTTCTCTCTAATGCGCTTTCTCTCCGTGGCTGTGTGCACACACACACACACACACACACATACGTAGATGGGGAGAAATAGAATGCCAAAATAAAACACGGAAGTGAGAAAAATAGCATATATTTGGTTTAGTTTGAGCGTGTGGGCGTATAAAGAGAAACACTCACGGGCAAAACATTGACTTTTCGCAATTTGTTGGTTTGCCTGCTTTCGCATGTGATTGAATAACCCATCAGTGCCAAGTGCAAACTGCAGTCGCACCGTTGCCGTTATACGTACGTTCCGTTGTCAATTTGAGGCGCTCGAAAAATGTTTTCACTTTCTCGCCACGCACTGTGGGCACGAAATTTCGCACTTATTGCTAACAAGTACAGGTGCAACTTGAATCAATTGAAAACGGGAGCCATCGCTGTCTCTGCACTTCCATACGTGCGTGCCTTTGCTGGTGAGTACGACAGACCGAGGTGTGGGGCGATTAGGCGGGTGGGCGTGTCCCGGGTACAGCTAATGGCGGCTTTATAAGCTCGCCATTTTAAAATGGGCACAGCGAATGTGAAATAATTGTTAGAGGTTCGCCCAATACAATTGAATTGATTTTTCTTTCTATGCCCAATTATTGGCGAATTTCCCATTACGGTTCAATTTTCTAGTTCAAATAGTTGGCATTAATACTTTGCGCACTTTATTGCTGTCAATTTAAATGCTATTTTTAGCCGCACAGTGATTCATGTTATTCGATCAACGGTTCGAAATTGTTTAGATTTTTTTTTTCTCAAAATGAATTCATCGTTTTTTATTGTGCGCGACACACTTCAGTGGCTTTTTTTTCAAATGTACAAAACAAAAAACAACCGGCCCCAATTTTCCCCCATTTCGTGCATCGTGTTTGTTTATATTGGGCGCCACTTAATTTAAGTGCGGCAGTATAAAATTATTTTTAACCTATGCGTTTCTTCGCTCAATTTGTAGCTATATGCAGTTTCCAAAGACCTAACAAATCTGTTTACACCTTCAATTTCCATTCTCCACTTCTTGTAAAGTGGCGATCGTTGCGGGCATTTTGTTTATACCTTGTTAATGCATATTTTGTATACAAATTGCGTGGTTAGCATTTTTTGATTTTCTTTTGGTTTTTACTTTTTATTACTTTTTTCACGATTGCTTCATGCAAGTCATTGCTGATAACAGCCCACCTCGCGTTCTTATCGTTTGTTGGCTAAGAGCTTGCAAATTTTTTAATTTATGGGCACCTTAAGTGTCGGCAAATCTACTGATAAGTTGGGGCCAAGTAATAAAATAATCTGGTTGTATTATAACTGAAAGAATACTTCAAGTAACGATGATGATATTCACAAATATTTAATTACGGGTTATAGTCGAAAGGTAATACCAGGTACATCTTATAGAATAAAGAAGGCAGGGATTAAAAACTTAACAGCTTAATGAATTAAGTACATATATTCAATTTCCAATAGAAAACTTGGCTTAAAAATGCAAAAAAAAAACACGATTATGAACATAATATAAAGGAAAATTGAATAAAAAAGAATCCTTTTTTAAAAATAAATGAAGAAAACAGAAAGAAAAGAGAAGTAAGTAAGCTTATTATTTGTATATTATACAAAAATCTAAACCATTAATATTAAAATCGCAAAGAAAGGCGATATTTAAGAGAGACAGCGTAAAAGTAAGGATGATTGAACAGCTGAACGAGATAACATTGCATAACTAATAGACTACAATGATTTTATTATTAAGTTGATTTTGAGCCTTTGTGTAGCAATTCAAATGGAAGCTTTAAATTGCGATAGTTGCTTTATTAGTGCAACTAACTGAGAAAGCAATATACTTACTAGCTATAAGATGCATTTTTCTGGTAAACTGATAGCAATTGCTCAATTGTTGCGAAACAAAGCAGAGGAATGAAAAGTACTCAAGTGTTAACCGCAAGCTTAACTATACAAATCCGACTTAAATTGCAGATTCACGTCAGGGCAACGAAGGCAAGACGACAAATTCCAGCGAATCCAAAGCCAACATGGAGAACAAAAGCGAAAAGATTACCGTAAACAAGGAGGAACTGCGCAAACGTCTAACGCCGCTGCAGTATCAGGTTACACAAGAGGCGGGCACCGAGCGCCCCTTCACAGGTGCGCGCTTTAATAAAGTTGAACTTAATTACGTAAAAGACCCCCAACCAATCTCTTAATCCAACTATTTCAGGTTGTTACAACAAGCACTACGAGAAGGGCGTATACCAATGCATTGTCTGTCATCAGGATCTATTCAGCTCGGATACCAAATACGATTCGGGTTGCGGCTGGCCAGCATTCAACGATGTTCTCGATAAGGGCAAAGTCACACTGCATCGCGATGCCAGTATACCAGGTATGTGCACTAAATCTTTAGTGCGAACCAATTTAGCTTAGATACGTTCAGCACTTTTTTTTTAGATGTTTTAGCAAAAGTTTTGCATTTGAGATTTTAGTTTGTACAGTTTTTATTTGATTTGTTTTTCGCTTTGCAAATTAAAATTAAGTTGATGTTGAGCATCCTATATATCTGTACATAAGAAATCTATATACCATAATAATAAAATAAAAGTATAGATAGATTAGAGAAATTTCTTCATTTGCAGAGACTGCTAAAAGCTCGTTTAAAGTTTTAAAAGATTAAACAAATTTTATGTAAACGTTTTCCAACAGCCTTAACTGCAATATCTATATGCAGCGCAAGTGTTGAAAAGAACTGGATTATTGTATTGTCCTTATATGTTTGTTTTGTTATTGTTATTTAAAACAAAGAAATTGTACAAAATGCATACATATATGTATACGTGTGTTATAGCCATTTGAGAGCCATGTGTTCACTGTAGTTGTTGGGCCGCTTGAGTGCAAACTGTTTGTGCCGTTATTTGTGAAATTGTCCTGTTTGATGAATGTGCAACTTATCCAATTCTGAACAGAAAAATCAAAACTTACCTAATTGAGTATTATTCTTTTATCCACATCTTTTTTGCTAACCAAAACCGAAAAATCAAAAAAAAATAATAAAAAAAAACAATAACATTTTCAAATTTCCCAAAAATCAAATTATGAAATTTCGTTATTTGCTGCAACACAACAAAACAACCACAAAAATTGACATGCTTAATATATATGATTAAAAAAACAGTAGTCATTTCAAAAACGTTAGGGATGGTACGCACCGAGGTACGCTGCTCCAAGTGCTCGGCCCACATGGGCCATGTGTTCGATGATGGACCCCCACCGAAGCATCGGCGCTTCTGCATCAACTCGGCGTCGATTGATTTTGTGAAAAGAACAACAACAGCGACGACGACATCGTCCAAAAAATAATGTTTTCGTTTATTCATGTTGTGAACAATGAGATTCTAAACACAAAGATAAATTAAATGTTAAGTTAAAGTACATATAGTACATGCATATATATATATATAAATATTATAGGACCTTATTTACATATGCAAAAATACTCATGATATATTGTTGATATGTTTATAGCGCCGATTACACTCAGTGTGTGAGATTTAAGGTGTGCGATATGTGTTGAGAACCCAAAATAACGGAAATTCCATGTATGTTAAGGGAACAGGCCGTCTGTACTAAACTTTTGCTTTAGTTCGTATTTTCTTTCACCCACTTTTAATTACGGTTTCAATATAACTCGAGTATTCAGAACTTCCATCAATATCTAATTCATAAAGCACGCACAAGCTTCTTCATCAATTTAGTTTGTCGCCAAGAATCATAACAGCGCTCTTTATTCTACATATTGTTGGGTTAGGAGTCATTTACTACATGTATATTATATATATATATATTTATTATATTATATGTATCTGTGTACCAAAGCTTGCTTAAAGAGTTGGTCGCATCGCTTTGTTTCTTTTGATACCATTATTTTTTTTTAATTTTTTGGTATTTTTTTTATTTTGGCTTACGTTTGATTTCGACTTATTTTTGTTGCTTTTTATTCATATTTTAATTATATTTGTTGTACTACATTGCAAGACTATCGTAGCCGATCCATATATTGTCCAACAAACTGAATAATGTGTATTTTTCGTATATTTTTCTATTTCTCTTTTTTTTAACTCGCTTCGAAAAAAAAAAACAAAAAAAACAATAATGTACCGCCTGTAAACGTTCTTTGGGGGTTTGTTTTGCTAACAAAACACACACACACACATTCACTCAAAACATTTAAAATCATTGTTAAACTGTAATCCCAAAACACCTGACGCATTAAATGGCTTATTAACAATCAATTTTAAAACACTATTTATACAATTCATAAATAAAAATGTACATCTAAACTGAATCATTTGCAAAAAAAAAAAAAAACAAACATTTACTTTGATTTTTCAATTTTTTATGCGCTACATTTCATTTTTCAATCGACGCCGTCCACTGTTGTTTTTCGCTCTACTCCTTCTTTCGCTATTCGTCTCTTTTTGATGCACTCGCATTACAACATTGTCATCTGTTTCGCTGTCTCTGCACAATTACATTTTTCCGTTACTTTTTCTGTTTTTCTTATTGCTTGCATCAACTCTCTTATTTTACGTGTACGCTCTTGCATATTACACTCTCTCACTCTCACTCACTTGATCTCTCGCTGTCTCTCTCTCGTTTTTCACATTCCCTACTTTGTTATTTATTTTGTAATCTATTTAATTCTTTAATAAATCGTTCTTAATCTGAACTATTTCAATGAAATGCAAATATCAATGATTGTAAAAACAAACAAACAACAATGAATACGTAACTCGAAAAACAAAAAAATGAACGAACGTACCCAATTAATATCACAATTGCAAAATACAAATTAAAAAGGGGGCAATATTTTACTACTAATTGCACATCCAGAACGCATACGCACCGAGGTACGCTGCGCCCGCTGCAACGCCCACATGGGACACGTGTTCGAGGATGGACCGAAGCCCACACGCAAGCGCTACTGCATCAACTCGGCGTCCATTGAGTTTGTCCAATCGGAGCCAACGTCATTGACAACGACGTCGGCGCAAGCCTTAAGCGCCCAGGGCACGCCTATTGCGCAGCAGTAAGAGAGCAAATGCCTGGGAGGAACGACTGGGATGAAACAATCAACGAATACGAAACATGTGCGAAAGAGTCTAACCTCAATGTTGCTGTTAAGAGTTTTTACACGTATTTTCTAACTTTCCGTAAATGTGGCCAATAATTCTTAGCATAGTCTATTGATATCTTTTGACGAATGGGCAGCTGTTCATACAAATTGTTCAAAAAAAAATAATTAACTATATTACTCCGTCTGTTTGTGTAAATAGCTAAACGTTTCTCTTTTACTTTGTTATACATATGCGTAAATACATTAATACTTTGTAACACACTCACACTCACACACACACACACAAACAATTTTAAGATGTGTGCGCTAATAAACGTGTATTTTTTACAATATACAAAAATCAATTGCATATAATTATCTATCGTTGTTTTTGTTCTGAGTTGGCGCCAATCGCAGATGGGATGCAAACAGCTGTTTTCACATCGCGTTGCCAACCAAGTGCAGAGCACAGCTGTTGCATATGCAATTAAATTGTGATGTAACAATCGTCTTCGCCATGAAATACAAATACATTTTGTGTTGACAACAATAAATCAAATAAATTGAAGTGAATTCGTGTTATTGTTTCTATTGTTGTTGTTGCAGACGGCTTTTAAATCAATTAAATCAACAGTAGAGTCGATAACAAGCGTGCACAGCAGAAATGTGCACGATCCGCATGCGTTGTGTGAAATTGTAAGTGGTGTAGGGTATCCCATATTCAGCCTGACCAACAACTGTTTACAAACACTCAAACCTATATACATACATATGTATATGCTTGTATATCTGTGTGCCTCTGACATTCAAAATGTTGTATGCCGTGTATCGCAAGCCGGCAAATTGGTCGCCGAACGTCAAAGTGAGCGCAACGTGCGCCGCGTTTTGTAACTTATAAATTTTCAATTATCTAACAATTGTATAAAGGAGCAATCAGTGTGTTGGCATTAATGCGAGATAATGACATCCAAGCAGCCACCCAATAAACCAATCCAACGATTAGATTAAACGCCTGCCTTGTCTGCAGGTCGTTTCCAAGAAGCGCACTTCGAGTTTCTAAAATTAAACAAGTTGAAAAGCATGCAAAAACAAAAACTGCAAGTCGTGCGTTCAAAACAAGCGTAGAGAACTGCTGATGTAGTTCATTAAAATATCAACCATATCTTCGCATCATACTTGTTACGACACGCGAGGTTTCATAGCGTTGCGTTGCGTTACGTTACGTTACGTGAAACGGTTACAAGATGAAGGAATGGCTAAAAATCTCATGCCTGCTGTGCGTATTTGGCTTTGTACGCGAGATCCGACCCTCTGAGCCCTATGTCACCGAATATCTTCTGGGTCCATGGCGCAACATTACGGAACAACAGGTGAGTTGGCGTATTGGCAAGTTTTTTTAAAATATCCTACATTAAATCGCTTCTTTATTAAAGCTAACACAAGATGTTTATCCAGTGGGCACCTATTCGCATCTAGTTCAATTGGTTTTTGTTTTTCTTATTACGGATTTTCTGCGGTAAGTTTTCCAAACTTGCTTAAAGTTATATCAATAAAATAAAACAAAAGGTCTTCTCTTAGCAGCTATATCATTAAAGTTAATCCATATAGCTTCAAATAATTGTTGATACAAAAAGCAAAAATGTTTGAACTTTATAAGATTTCTGTTCCCTTATGTGATGGAAGTGCACGTTAAGTCGGGGTTTCGGGAAATTCCACCCGCAAGTGTGGAAAAATCGCGAAAAACGTTTTTCTCAAACTTTTTTGTTTACCATTCGATCGGCCTCAAACTTTTTTTCAAAGATCTTTGTTCAAGTTTACATTTTTCACAAAATCAAAGCTTCCTCTGTGGAAAGTGCAATTCAAAGATATTTTTAGAGCACTTTTTAAGTTTTGTCCGATTTGCTGGGTTATACCCGCGAATAAATCATATGTGAAATCAATATGTGGAGCACGTACGATACGTATGTGTATATATATATATAATGTTTATTTTATTCGTCTGCAATATTTGTGGTTATTGTGTATGAAAATACACTTGTATTTATTTACTGATCTAATTTTTTCACATAAAATCCCGTTTCTCCTTTCCATTGCAGATACAAGCCTCTCATAGTTACAATTGGCGCGGCTGGTGTGATCATCTGGAGCATGCTCATTTGGACAACCAGTTTGCTGTCATTGCAAATATTGGAATTCTTCTATGGTACTTACATGGCCGCCGAGGTGGCCTACTACACGTACATCTATGCCAAGGTGGACAAAAAGTATTATCCGCGCGTTACCTCGCACACACGTGCTGCGATGTTTGCCGGCAAGCTAATCTCGGGCGTTACATCGCAGCTGATGATAAATCTGGAGCTGATGAACTACAAGCAGCTCAACTATATAACGCTAGCCAGTAAGTGGACTTCCTAAAAACAAAACAGAGGCTTCTGCTAATCTTTTTCCACAAATTAGCACAAATTTTGGCCATGCTGTGGGCATTCGGACTGCCCAAAGTGGACAAGAGCTTGTACTTCCATCGCGAAGTATATCTAAGGGAGGCCACGCCTGAAGCTCCCCAGACAAACCAGCTGCAACTGCAGCTGGAACCGCACTCGGAATCTGGCGAACCTGACGTGGCCAGCCAACAGACCACCACCGGCCAGCAGGTCCAGTACAATCCCATGCGGCTGCTGTGGCAACACTTTTACAATGCCTACACAAATCCGCGAGTGGTGCAATGGAGCCTGTGGTATGCCATTGGCCTTGCTGGCTATCTGCAGGTCACCTACTACATGCAGGTGCTGTGGAAGGTTATCGAGCCCGAGCCGCAGATTGCATGGAACGGTGCCGTCGACGCCGTGCTTACCGCCTTGGCGGCTCTGAGTGCTCTGGCCGCGGGATATCTGCACAGCGGTCGTTTGAGGCCGCGAACCAGTTTGCTTGTGTTATCAGTGCTATCAGCGCTGGAAGGTGGCAGCGTCTTGATCTGCTGCTGGACCCATGATATCTATTGGTCCTATGTGGGCTTTGTTATCTTTGGCGCACTGTACGGCTTTACCATTACTGTGGCCAGGTATTTGTGATGCTTTTAAAACTATGATTTAAATTAAATCGATTTACCTGCAGCGCTGAGGTGGCACGTAATCTGCAGGAGGACAGCTTTGGCCTGGTCTTTGGCATCAACACGCTGCTGGCTTTGGTCTTTCAGTCGTTGCTTACCATTATTGTCGTCTCCGAAACGGGCTTTGAGCTCGACGCTGTCGGGCAGTATACGGTCTATGCTTTTTATTTTATAGCTGTCGCCATCATATATTTTATATCCGTCATGGTAGAGCATCTATGGTATCGCGGAGCGCAGCAGGTCCAGGAAAAAACCGAAATTTTAGATTAGATCTTAGCAGTGGCGTAAGCACAAATTTGAAAGTTTGTTAAATCTGGGCTACAATTGTTGATCAACTTAAACTGCTTGCATTACCACAAGAAGTTTAATCAATGGCTTAAATGGATCTTAGTGAGCGGGCCTTATACGGCCTTCATCATCATAATATAATAATGTTAGTTTTCTTGCTTTAATTACTATTTCGTTTTTGTTATTATTCAAAATTGTACGCCACTGAGTCTGAGCATTTTGTACTTAATAGTTCTCTTTAATAAGCTGTACCATTTAGATAGAAATAAATATGTTCCTACGAGAAGCACAAATATCAATCAATGATTGTAAATGAGATCCGTTGTAGTACTCATTTTGTGTTTTAATTGTCTCATTTTAACAGATTTATGTTTAATTTAATACTTAAGTGTATAAATGACAAACAAGTTGTATGAAGAAACTTTGCAAATGGAATCATGCAACTTCCTAATTATGGCCAGTAAATAAAATGATACCTAACA
This sequence comes from Drosophila ezoana, assembly GCA_035045725.1. NCBI lineage: Eukaryota > Metazoa > Arthropoda > Insecta > Diptera > Drosophilidae > Drosophila > Drosophila ezoana. The sequence goes on from JAWNOU010000051.1 coordinate 2,558,968, forward strand.
ATTAGGGAAAAACACTTGGCCCGGGAAAAAAAACCTGTTAATATCCACAGGTCTATTAAAGGTTTGTATTTACATTTTCAATTATTTGTGCATGCAAATAGTATATAGATCACATTTACGAGGTGTGTTCGCAGACTAATAGGAAATTTGTAATTTTATGGGTACTATACGTGAGATTAACTAACTTTTTTCCATGTCTTATTGGCAAACAAGTCCAACAAGTATCGACACATTATTTGCCAAACCAGAAACTTAGTTTGTCTCTGATTGCGATCCGCGAAGCACTTTGAACGCGATAAAGAGTTAAGAGGTTTGGAATAACTTAATAAAAGAGGGCAAAACGAGCCATATTTATTATATTATTATACACTCTGTTGTAATGAACGTTTTGAAGTATGTTTGGATATAAAAGCACAGCATTTATAGGTATTATCTACATCATTTGCTAAATCCTTTAATGCGTTGTACACTTAGTTAATGGGCGCAATTAACCTTCGGCATTTTATTGCTTTTTATAACAGGTATAAAAAAGCCGCAGTTGCCGTTTTTAATAAGTGAAACTTATTAAATTGCTCGCACGGCAATCTTGAAGGCGCTTTAAGTTTTTTTTTTAAACTAATGCATTGATTTTTACTGTGTGAATTTTAGCAAGTAGAATGTGAAAAATCGTGCCAGCGATTAGGGAAAATTTTCGCGTCTACGTTAATCTATAAACTGATTACAACAAATGAAAATAAGAAACTATGTACTTATTGTTCAACTTATAACCCCATAAAAGTATGTGTAATTATTTTAATTATTTGTATGCTATACATGACAAGCTTGAGCTAGTCAGCGCTGTCAGTTCCGTCTGGCCAAGCCGTCGATTAGAAGGTGTGCTGTTCGGGCAAACGTTGGGCTAGCGATGGAGTTGTCTTGGCTAAGAATATCAGGTGTGCTCTGCGTGTTTGGATTTTTGCGCGAGCTGCGTCCCTCGGAGCCCTACCATGCCGAAATACTGCTGGGCGAGTGGTACAATGTGACACAGGATCAGGTCAATCGGGCTGTCTATCCCATTGGCACCTACTCATATCTGGCCTTATTGATTGTAGTCTTTCTGATCACCGATTTTCTCAGGTAATCGTCATACACACACACACACACACTTGCACACACAGTTAAATGTACTAATCATGCCCTACACAGATACAAGCCAATGATTATTGCAAACGCATTAACTGGAATTATTGTTTGGAGTGTGCTGATATGGACGACAACGTTGTTGGGCTTGCAAATTGTCGAGGTGTTTTATGGCTTTTATCAGGCCACCGAAGTGGCATACTATTCCTACATATATGCCAAGGTCGAGAAAAAGTATTATCCCCGTGTTACCTCCCACACCAGAGCGGCCATGTTCGTGGGTAAGCTGGTGGCCGGCTTGTCCGCCCAGCTGCTTATCAGCTTTGATTGGATGAACTATATGCAGCTGATGTACATATCTGTTGGCTGTAAGTATGCCTTGGATAACTACATAACTATTATTATATCTACTTTTGCCGCACAGCGCAAGTATTGGCCCTCCTCTGGGCCATTGGATTGCCCAGAGTTGAGAAGAGCTTGTATTTCCATCGGAAAGTCAGTGCCAGTGTCGCCGCAAATGCACCTGTTACACCTGTTGATAATATTGAACCGGCTAAGGCTGCCAAGGATGCGCCTGAACTGTCAGTTGCCAAAAAGGATCGTGTTCAGCCGCTTCAGCTGCTGTGGGCTCACTTCCACAGCGCCTACACAAATCCCACAGTTCTGCAGTGGAGCTTATGGTATGCCATTAGCCTGGCCGGCTATCTGCAAGTCACAACCTACATGCAAGTCGTATGGAAATCGTTTGAAAACGAACCCACGGTGAGTATGGCCAGACGTTATCAGCCGAGCCGTAATCGTAATCTTTCGTAGATTGTCTGGAATGGGGGCGTGGATGCCGCCTTAACTGCACTTGCTGCTCTCTTCTCTTTAATGGCGGGCTATTTGCATGCTGGTCGCTTGAAAACGCGCTCCAGCCTGTTATTGTTGGCTGTGCTCTCGGTTCTTGAGGGTGGCTGCATATTATTGGCATCCTGGACAACCAATATATATCTATCATATCTGGGCTATGTATTATTTGGGGCGTTATTCGGTTTTACCATCACGGTGGCCAGGTAAATACGGATTTTTTTTCGTTTCAGCCCATTCATATCAACAATGAATTATGTTTTGCAGCGCCGAACTGGCCAAAAGTCTGGTGGAGGACAGTTTCGCCTTGATCTTTGGAATTAACACACTCATTGCCCTCATCCTGCAAACCTCTCTCACTCTCGTGGTCGTCTCTGAGAGTGGAGGACTTAATCTGACCACATTCGAGCAATTTACCGTTTATGCGTTTTATTATATTGTGATAGGCACAGTGTATTTCGTAGCCATTATCGTTCAATATGCTTTGACATGCAAAACTTAATATATGGGCTAAATTGAGAAGGAACAATTACAATATTTTATGGTTAGTGGAGTACTCAGTCGTATCTTAAAAAATAATTGTTATGTAAATACTTACGATAACATAAGAAAATAATGTTACATGTCAAACAAAAATATATATACAATTCTGTGTTCAAGTAATGTGTTTCTCGATTATAAATATAGTTGATACAAAATTCATGTTTTTTAGATTTAAAATTAAAATCGATTAAGTATCTTATATTTACATAATTCGTAGTGTTTACATAATTTATAAATTCACCTTTGTTATTGTATTTTATTAACTTCACCAGTTCCGTTATTTTGAATTGCAGTCTTGCCAGACCAATAAAAAAGAGTAACATTGCAGTTTAGGGGGGTGCCGATAAATATATATTTATCGAATCAACTAGATTATGTTAATTTTATTTTTAAAATTTTTTGAGTATTTCAATTGTGGCAGACTTAATTCATGCAGCTTGGCGAGAATATTGTCAATTCTTTAAAAATCACAATACAAAAATACTAGATATAATACTAAAAATTTCAAAAATAAATTCAATGGAATGGCCTCACTGATTTGGGTACTTTTATGACAGCTGAAAATCTGTTTAAAGCGCTGCTATTGCAAAAGATACGTGCATTCTAGTAAAACAATGCACCTAAAGAAAACCTATTAAACTCGCTGCTACTTCGGTAATTTAGCGCGAGTGAACGTTCCATTGCAATAGCTGGTGAACCATAAAAGCGTTCTGTAGCTTAGAATGTAGATAAGCCACTCGTGCTCGAATCTCAACTTATCGAATTATTTCGAACTGAAAAAATATTGCATTTTTAAAATGCGGTTCATACGACGCGGCTTGCTAAAGCTGCTGCTGATAAGCAGTGTATTGCTGATGATCGTTACATTTTTGTTCCTCAACGAGCCAGAGGAAATAGATAAAAGCATTAAAATGTAAGTGTTTGGAATTGAAGGAACAATCTTCTGTCTACATGCATACATATATGTAGATACACATTTTATTTGTTGTTGTGCCTTTTTTTAAATATTCCGTTTTCAAGCGAAATAATTGAGAGATCGATAAGGTCTGCTATGAATCAGGGCGAGTGCCGCCAGCCCCACTTGCCCGTGGATAGTCCAGACATAATGAAATTCTATAAGCCGGTTGAAAAAATAAACTGCGGGTCAAAGCCAGATTGGGTGATGTGCGAGGTAAATGCTAATTAATACGTGCGTATTTGCTTTATATATATATGTATATATGTTTATTTGCACGCATGTTTACCTTTTGCACAGTGTACATTTATCATTTGAAACTTTCTTTAAAATGAATTTGTTACCGGAAGTATTATTTGCAAACATGCTTTGCACATTTGAAAATTATTGATAAAGTGAATTTCTTACGCAGAAATCGATATGTTTTGTCAAGCCCGAGATAACAGCAGTACACGGCGATATAACATGCTCCTATACAGATATAATACGCACGTCGGACTACGCCGCACGCTTTGGACGAACCGTAAGGATCAAGGAGCCCTATGTGCTCCAGCATAGCGATTTCGTTCGGGTTGCGTGTCATGCGGAAAGCGGGGAGAGATGGTTTGGCATGGCATTGGGAATTCGGGACACGGTGCCACGCCCAATTGCTCCCAATTTGGCGCCCAATATGGTTATGCTGCCAGCCGAGGCAGTTGCCCTGGCACAACAACAGATACAGGACCTGCCGACGACACCCTTTTACAATGTTTTGATGTTTGGCTTCGATTCGCTGAGTCGGAACGCCTTCATGCGTAAGCTACCGCGCAGCTATGCCTATTTAACTCAGCAGCTGGGTGCCATTGTCCTGCAGGGCTATAATATTGTGGGTGACGGAACCCCACAGGCTCTGGTACCCTTACTCACGGGGTATACAGAACTGGAGCTGCCGGAGACCAGGAAGCGGGTCGCATCCGCGGGCAGCGTCGATTCCTATCCGATGATTTGGCAGGATTTCGCTCGGCTCGGCTACTTGACTTCATTTAACGAGGATTTGCCAAATGTTGGCACCTTCACATATCGATTGAACGGATTCGATGCCCAGCCCGTGGATCATTATTTACGCACTTTTTACGTGCAGGCATTGAACATGCTGAGCGGCAGTGAGCCCAACTGTGTTGGCAACCAGCCAGATCATCTAATCATGCTGGATTACACCAAAAATGTAAGTGGGATTAACAATTTCAAAAATTTCATAATTCAATTAATTCTTTTGCAGTTTATGATGAAGTATCGTGACTTGCCACGCTTTGTGTTTAGCTTTCACGGCGGCCTCTCGCACGATTCCATTAATTTAGTGGGTGCGGCCGATGACGATGTGCACGATTGGCTAGTGACGCTCAAAGAGAAGTCCCTGCTCGACGATACCATACTAATATTTATGGCTGATCATGGCAATCGGTTTGCCGAGGTGCGCGCCACGCTGCAGGGCAAACAGGAGGAACGTCTGCCCTTCTTTAGTTTCGTATTTCCCGAATCCTTTAAAAAGCGCTTTCCACAGGAGTATAATAATTTCGTTGCCAACGAGCACCGACTCGCCACGCCCTTTGATGTACATGCTACGCTCAAGCACCTTATACGTAAGTTTGCTTCAGGATCCAGCGCGATATCAACATTTTAATTATCCTTTCTGGTACCACAGAGCTTCAAACATCTGGCCTAAATTATTTGACGCCTGAAAACAGCTATGATAGCTCCATTATCGACATCAAATCGGAACCCGTTCAGCCAAAAGAGATACACATCTCAGAGCAGGCGCTGGGACGCGCCATATCGCTCTTTGAGCCCATACCCAGCAATCGTTCCTGTGCCGATGCATACATTGAGCCCCATTGGTGCGCTTGCCTCAAATGGCAGCAGTTGCAGCTGAACGATAGCCGCTACGAGGGCATCATTCTCAAAGCGGCCAGCAGCATTGTGGAGACTATCAATGCGGGAACGCAAGAGAGGCGGAATCTCTGTGCACCACTCCAGCTGCTGAAAATCAACTGGGCGCTGCGCTTGGAACCACACAAGGAACTATTGCAGTTTAAGTCCAATAGGGATACGGATGGCTTTCTGGCCGACATGAGCGGACACACTGTGGTGCATGAGGAGTTATATCAGCTGCAGCTTGTCACCCAGCCAGGCCAGGCATTGTATGAGGCCAGTGTTGTCCACAATTTGCACACATTTATTGTCACAAGCAAACTCTCGGATATATCGCGTGTCAACAAATACGGCACGCAGGCGAAATGTATTTACGAACGCGATCCGGAACTGCGCAAGTTTTGCTACTGCCGGAACTAAACCTAGTCAATGCACAATCTGCACTGAACTTATTTTAAGAATGCAGTGGAGTATAACCTATAAGACTTTAGTTTTTTTAATTCTTTACATATGTTATGTATGGATTATGAAATAACGTTTGTATTCATGTGCCAAAGACACTGAACTCTTGTCACAACTTTAAGTTTGTAGCTCTCTATGTACTAGTTCCTTAGCACAACTCAACTCAAATATTATTGATAAAAACCAAATTTTGAAATAAAAACAAAAGAGACTAAGCTTTGTGTTTGTCCAATGATTTATAGTTAACGAATACAATTTTATAATTTATGATTTTCTTTTGTTTGTTTCCAATTCCAATATGGAAGATACCCAATCGAACATTTAACACAATTAATAAGAAGGTATTTATGTATTTGTATATTGTATATATGTTTTTATTTGAATATTCTCAAAAACTTTGCTTATATACTTCTGTTCATACTACATTAATTACAGATGCATCAATGTGTGTTATTTTTTGTGTAGTATTACTGCCTGCTGTATAAATTCGTAATCGCGTAGTATTGCTATATACATAAAAGAGGCTTATCGTAAAATTGAGTTTGACAAACATTTTTTAAATAACCAACTGCATATTGCAAAATTCTGATATTGTAACTTGTAACTTGGTAATGTACTCGCCTTTTAAGTGCTAAAAGGCAGATTTATAGTCCGGCAAACAAATGCGAAACATATGTTAATCATATTTCAACGGATTTTTGAGTAATGGGCTATAACACTTTGTGTACGTTCATTTGCCAATATTTTAAATGGCACGTTTTAACTGTTTGTCTGGTCTGTTAAAATGTATTTATTATTGCATGTGTTTATGTAAATATATATATATATATATATGTTTAACTGTTATAATTTATTATTATACTTATTTTTGTATAAGTAACTATAATATATCGCACACGGTACGAATCTTAACTTTGGATTGAATGCGAAAGATTGAGCTTTCTCTTTACTTTCACAATACTTCTAATATTATTTAAAAAAAAAAAATATATTATTTATGTGTTGTTAAAACCTATTGCAATCATGCTCTTGGATTTATTTGTAGAAAAATAAAAAAAAATCAATAAATATTTATTGAACAAAATAGCATCAGATGTAATAAACAAGTAGGAAACTAATAAAAAAAAGTATACTAGGACCGAAACAGAATATTAAAGTTAAAATATGTTAAGTATTTCTTATGTAGTATCTAAAAGATAGCCTTTCACTGAGTGGTCGTTTCCGTCTGCCTGTAAAAGTATCGCATACTTTACGGTATAGGCTCGGTAAACACCCGCTCTTAGACAACTTAAAATCTAAACAGACAAATGGCCAATACACACGATGCCAATACAACTTGGGGTGTACCTAATTCGGGACTTTGCATTGCATTTCAGATGTTAAACTAATTGTAAATTGTAATGATTATTTGGTTATGTGCATGAGAGAGTTATCTGAGTGTGCATCTCGTTTAGCTATAGGCTGCCGTTGCCGCCGCTGTGCCCGTTGACATTTTGTGTCACGATACGGAGGTCGCCAGGAACTCTTGGAGCCGCTGCACGGTGCCGCGATCCAATTTGCACAGATCAAAGTCGAACGTTTTGTGTGTGATCTCATAGCAGCCGGTGGCGGCGATCATTTCGACAACTTGTTGCAGTTCCTCGTTATCCTGCAGCGTCATTATCTTGTGATGCAGCTCCTGCAGTTCGTTCAGGTATTCTGTGGGCAATGGCGTATAGTTGCCGCTGCCGCCACCACTTAGCGGCTGATTGAGTGGCTCCACGGGCGAATGGCCGCTGTTGCTATTGTTGTTGTTTATTGCTGGACAGCTGTTGCTATTGTTGTTGTTGTTATTATGGCTGCTCGGCGAAGAGCCAATACTGTTGTTGCCCGCTGACGCCGCCGATGCTGCTGGTCCCTGTCGCAGAGATGGCGACTTGGATTTCTCGCGCGCTGATTTGCCCGCCTGCTCCTTCTTTGTGGATTTCAGTGGCGGCTCTATGAAAGTGCTTGCAGCATTGCTGTTGCCGCTGTTGCTATTCTGCGAGTTGCGTCGATTGCGTTTCTTTTCCTCCTTGAGATCCGCCTTGTCTAGCTTCTCCGTCTTGGCCTCTGGTGACTTTTCCAGCTTCTCTGACTTTTCAGACTTTTCGGCTGACTTTGACTTGACTTTGTGCTCTTTGCCCACATTATCAGACGCTTTGGTATCCTTTGCATGCGCACTGTTCTGTGCACTCTTAGCGGCCGCTGAGCTCTTCTGTTGGCTACTCTTTGCCGGCAGATCGGGAAAACTGCTATTGGAGCTGTCTGAATGCTGCAGCGTGGCGGCTGTTGCTGCTGCCAGTGCATGGGTGGCTGCCAGGTCTGGAGCCGATTGAGCCGAGTCCATGTCGCTCAAGTCCAAATTGCTAGAACCCTTAATTTGCGCCTGCGCCGCTCCAGCAGCTGCAGGTGCTACTGTAGATGTCGCCGCCGCCGACGCCGCCTGTTTATTGCTGTGTTTACTGTCCGCGTCGCGCTGTCGTTTCTCCTCCTTGCTGGCGGTCTTATCCTTAGATTTTTTATGCTTCTCCTTCTTGCTGATTACGGCTACAGTTTTATCCGTGCTTCCTTCGGTCTGCTGCTGGCTGCTCAAATCTGTTTTGAGTGATGTTTCAGTTGCGGCTGCTGCTGCTGCTGTAGCTGCTGATGGCTTGTCCGCTGCAGATGACTGCTGCGCCTGTTGCTGCTGTGACTTATCCTTTTCCCGGTCTTTGGGCTTGTCCTTGTCGCGCTCCTTTTCCTTGTCCTTGTCGCGTTCGCTGCGCTCCTTGTCTTTATCTTTATCCTTGTCTTTGTCTTTGCTCTTATCCTTCTTTTTGTGCTTGTGTGATTTCTTGTCCGCATTGCTATTGCCATTGCTGCTCGTCGCTTTGTCGGTTTTGGTTTCGGCGACTTTCTCGGCAGACTTTGTCGACGCTGCGGCTGACTGTGCCGCTGGCCCAGTCAGCTCCTCTTTGTCTTGGGCACGCTTACCGCTGCTGGAGGCTAGACTGCTGGCGCTCGCGCTGCTACCCAGTGAATTGGGCGTGGCCTTGCCGGTAGTCTTTAGGGCATCGTAGTTGGTTTGAGATTGTTGCGACTGTGATGTTTGCGTTTGATTGCTGCTGCTACCGGTAGCCGGACTGTCGCCGTGTCCACGCTCATCCTTTAAAGCACGTTTATCTTTGTCGCGCTCCTCGCGCTGCTTTTCCCGCTCGCGCTCACGCTCCTTGTCTTTTTTCTCTTTTTTCGACTTTTTGTTCGAGCTTCGCTCCTTGTCCTTTGACTCAGATTTACCTGTTGACTTGTGCTCGTCGCGCTCCTTGGAACGAGCATTTGGCGTGCCAGCGGCGGCATTGTCCGCCACCTGCTTCTTGGGACTCATTTCGGTTATGCCGCTTCTAGCGCCAGCTTTGGGGCTGACCGTGCGCCTGACCAGTGCGCCCGTGACTGCTGCGAGTGAGCCACTGCTGCTCTGATCGCGTTCGCGCTCTTTGTCGCGCGTTTTATCCTTCTTTGATTTTTCCTTGTCTTTGTCATGCTTGCTGCTGCTGCTCTCGCCGGATTTGCCAGACTTGCGCTCCTTGTCACGGCCATGCCGATCCTTCTTCTCCTTCTCGCGCGGCTTGTCTGAACTGTTAGACTTGTCGCGTTCCTTGCTGGACTTCTCTTTAGTATCATGTGAGCCAATCTTACTGCTGCTGGAGCCAGTTTGTAGCTTAGCATCTGGCGAATGTTTGGGCGCAGTTATAGCCAGCAAATTAGCACCCGCCACACTTCCTTTGGTAATGGGCGGGCCAAAGACTGCGGAGAAGGCGTTCACCTTGCCATCGTCAACGCGCGATTTGTGCTTCTTACTGGAACCGGAACCAGACTCGATCACCATGCTGCTGCCACCACCCTTCGCTTTCACCAGGTTCAACTCCGATCCGGACAAGTCACCTCCAACGCTGGGTGACACAGTTCGGCTAAGACTGCCGGTAGCAGCAATGTTGGCACCAAAAACGGGTACGCCGCCACCACGCATCAATTTGGCACGAAACTCCTCCGAAGGCGCCTCAAAGACATGCGTTTTGACTTCAACGCGATGCCGAGGCGGTCCCGAATTTTGCAGATCCAAATCATATTGATACATAACGCGCTTCGGCTCGTCCCTATTCCGAAAATGTATCTCAACGGGTAGTATGAAGCCGGCATAGCCCGACTCCTGTATGGCATAAGGTGGCTCTTTGATTACTGAAAAACACAATTTGATTTTTGGCGCGCAAATTGAAAATACATGAATGCAAAATCTTACCACGCTTTGGCTTGGGAAATGACTCATGGAGTATAAAGACGACCTTGTCAACGAATGCGCTTATGTCTGCCTTGTTCACGCCCTGCACATAAATCTCCCAATCGTGGGTGAAGGCCTGCGGATGTTTCTTGCTGCGCAGCTTTGATGTGTGACCAATTTCGAACTGCACCTTGACTGCCATATCGAAGACGCCGGCAACGGTAACGCATCAAACTTCTGTAGCGGCTATATTCTGCAAGAGTTTTCGTATATAAACAAAAATTTGTTCAATTTTGCTGCTCCACTCTGAGGCGGCGCAGTGTGTGTGTCTGCTAGAGTCTTATATGTGTTGGTGTACCTTAATGCAAGGTGCCATGTGCAAGGCCAGTGCAACAATATATGAAAATTTATTGATTTGCGATTGTATGCTATTCACTGTAAATCTGAATGTAAGGCCCACTTCAACACCAGCTTTTTTTATTTAATAACAAATACGGGCAATGAAAACGAAAACACTCGCACCACATACACATTGGGTAATATCGATATCGATATATGTAAATAACATGGATAATTAGACATTACAACTCTGGTCTTCTACTAAAAGGTTATCCGATTTAAACATTCGATAGAACACAATTTCCTGACTGATTATTCAAATTCGAATAATTCCAATTAGGACATAATGGCAATGCTATCAAAGGTAAGAGGTAATAAATTTGATTAAATTAAATTTGAATAAATAAAACTCATCTCTTTCATTAAAAGACGTTCCAATAATAAATGGTTATTAGCTTAAACTTTAAGTTTATCATGATATCAATAAGCTTACATTAATCAATACCTTAAACACTAAGTGGGTAAAAAAATACCTAAAAGTTTTAGCCGATCGTCCCTGAGTATCCTAATTGCTTTAAAATCGATTGCATTTAAAAATACCATCGATAATATACACGATAGTTGTGCAACTATTGGGAGCAGCTGATTTGCCATTCGCGTGCAACTGTAAAAACAATAAAATGTTTTGCGAAAAAAACCGCAATAAAACTTTGGAAATTGCAGTAAATTAAATGTGAGACAACGCCCACATACTGGTATTGTTCCAACATGGCTAGCGACTATAGCACAAGCCAATTTGTGTCCACAAACACATGTGCGGCAAGTGCAGCAAGCTCCTCACGCTGGCTAACAGAAGAAGTCTTCAAGTTGATCGATATTGTGCAACGCGATGAGGCCATCTACAATCACCGACACAAATATTACTTTTGCCGGCCATACGTGGAGAACTTTTGGCGTGAAGTGGACTTAAAGTCCCGGTGCAAGCCTTGCCAAATGGACAAATCTGCGCATTTCATTTCGACGCGAGTAAACAAACTACTTGGAAGAGAAAGTGCCGCCGTGTTGGTCGTACTTTGATCGCATGTTCTTTCTGCATCCGTACTTGCGCAAAAAGCAACAGCAGCCCAAATCGCTGGATACCCAGGTTTAAGATGCACTGGCGCACCTGACCAGCCTCTCAAGTCAAATGCAGCGGGAACGGGCAGTCAATACCTGTACAGCGGCCAATACCACAAATACAAACAGCATAGCGCAGGTGAATCCCAGCAATGCTGTCCACTCGGCACAGCAATCGCCGCAGCAGCAACAGTTGGACAACTATTTGGACTATTTTGATGATCACGATAACAACAACTCGGAGCTCGATGAGATTATTGATGAGGAGCACCGGGCACGTTTCCAAAATCATACGCTCGACAACAATGACATCAAATCGGAGTGCGAGGAGCCAGTCGATGATTACGAAGCAGAGCCTGAGCAGCGCGTTCATCAACATCAGGATGAGGATGAGCATGAGCACGAAGAGCATGAAATGCGCACTTTGGCATATGATGCGACGGTAACGGCTTCGGCGCCCAGTTCCACATCTACGCCCTCTTCCCTGGCACTAGAGAAGCGCTACACGCATTATCAACAGCATGCCAGCAGTAGCAGCAACAACCGGATGCAGCACATCAATCGCCTGCAGTTGCGCACTTACCATGAGGAGGCACGCACGCTGCGCTCACGCTCACAGGAGCTGCAAGGTGCAGCTGCGGCTGCAGCGGCGGCGGCGGCTGCTGGCGCTGCCAATTTACAAACCCACTCAAATATCTCGTTTGTGCGTCCAACATTTAGCAGCAAGCCCGTAGACATGGTGAGCACCACAACGCATACCAATGCAGCTGTAGCTGGCATCGTAGCGGCATCCACAACCGATAGTGAGCTGCCCTCGCCATCAAGCGTTGCAGCTGCTGCGACGCCCAGCAGCGCTTATCTGAGCCAACGTCATGTGCATGTGCCGCATTCGCACACGCACACACATCATCAGGGAACGCCGTCCCAACGACTGGAGCTGACCAACTCGTCTGCCGCTGTAGGTACAGCGAACACAGTGGATCTGTTCTGATGAGCCTTTTGCCCGACATACAAAAACTGAATGGACGAGATCGCGGTAAAATTAAAATAGCTTTCCAAAACATATTGCAGGATTACTTGTATCCCGACTAATCGCGACTTTTAGTCATTGCGGCTGCTAGTTAAGATCTCCCTGCACATCTGTGTATACAATTTTGCCTATAGCATGCGCAAATCGTTGTCGATTTATTTATTGTTAAGTTGTTCGATCGGCTCAGCCGAAACATTTTATTTGCATTCGCGTAATTCCTCATCTTTTAGAGCGCGCTTATCTTTGTCGCGCTCCTCGCGCTGCTTTTCTCGATCGCGCTCCTTGTCTATTTTCTCTTTTTTCGACTTTTTGTTCTAGCTTCGCTCCTTGTCCTTTGACTCAGATTTACTTGTTGACTTGTGCTCGTCGCGCTCCTTGGAACGAGCATTTGGCGTGCCAGCGGCATTGTCCGCCACCTGCTTCTTGGGACTCATTTCGGTTAAGCCGCTTCTAGCGCCAGCTTTGGGGCTGACCGTGCACCTGACCAGTGCGCCAGTGACTTCTGCAAGTGAGCCACTGCTGCTCTGATCTCGTTCGCGCTCTTTGTCGCGCGTTTTGTCCTTCTCTGATTTTTCCTTGTCTTTGTCATGCTTGCTGCTGCTGCTCTCGCCGGATTTGCCAGACTTGCGCTCCTTGTCACGGCCATGCCGATCCTTCTTCTCCTTCTCGCGCGGCTTGTCTGAACTGTTAGACTTGTCGCGTTCCTTGCTGGACTTCTCTTTAGTATCATGTGAGCCAATCTTACTGCTGCTGGAGCCAGTTTGTAGCTTGGCATCTGGCGAATGTTTGGGCGCAGTTATAGCCAGCAAATTAGTATCCGCCACACTGCCCTTGGTAATGGGCGGGCCAATGACTGCGGAGAAGGCGTTCACCTCGCCATCGTCAACGCGCGATTTGTGCTTCTTACTGGAACCGGAACCAGACTCGATCACCATGCTGCTGCCACCACCCTTCGCTTTCACCAGGTTCAACTCCGATCCGGACAAGTCACCTCCAACGCTGGGTAACACAGTTCGGCTGAGACTGCCGGTAGCAGCAATGTTGGCACCAAAAACGAGTACGCCGCCACCACGCATCAATTTGGCACGAAACTCCTCCGAAGGCGCCTCAAAGACATGCGTTTTGACTTCAACGCGATGCCGAGGCGGTCCCGAATTTTGCAGATCCAAATCATATTGATACATAACGCGCTTCGGCTCGTCCCTATTCCGAAAATGTATCTCAACGGGTAGTATGAAGCCGGCATAGCCCAAATCCTGTATGGCATAAGGTGGCTCTTTGATTACTGAAAAACACAAATTGATTTTTGGCGCGCAAATTGAAAATACATGAAAGCAAAATCTTACCACGCTTTGGCTTGGGAAATGATGGATGGAGTATAAAGACGACCTTGTCAACGAATGCGCTTATGTCTGCCTTGTTCACGCCCTGCACATACATCTCCCAATCGTGGGTGAAGTCCTGCGGATGTTTCTTGCTGCGCAGCTTTGATGTGTGACCAATTTCGAACTGCACCTTGACTGCCATATCGAAGACGCCGGCAACGGTAACGCATCAAACTTCTGTAGCGGCTATATCAATATTCTGCAAGAGTTTTCGTATATAAACAAAAGTTTGTACAATTTTGCTGCTCCACTCTGAAGCGGCGCAGTGTGTGTGTGTCTGCTAGAGTCTTATATGTGTTGGTGTACCTTAATGCAAGGTGCCATGTGCAAGGCCAGTGCAACAATATATGAAAATTTATTGATCTGCGATTGTATGCTATTCACTGTAAAACTGAATGTAAGCCCACTTCAACACCAGCTTTTTTTATTTAATAACAAATACGGGCAATGAAAACGAAAACACTCGCACCACATACACATTGGGTAATATCGATATCGATATATGTAAATAACATGGATAATTAGACATTACAACTCTGGTCTTCTACTAAAAGGTTATCCGATTTAAACATTCGATAGAACACAATTTCCTGACTGATTATTTAAATTCGAATAATTCCAATTAGGGCATAATGGCAATGCTATCAAAGGTAAAAGGTAATAAATTTGATTATGTTTGTATAACATAACTTTAAAACGCATATCTTTCATTAAAAGACGTTCCAATAATAAATGGTTATTAGCTTAAACTTTAAGTTTAACATGATATCAATAAGCTTACATTAATGAATACCTTAAACACTAAGTGGGTAAAAAAATAACTAAAAGTTTTAGCCGATCGTCCCTGAGTATCCTGATTGCATTTAAAAATACCATCGATAATATACACGATAGTTGTGCTGTTGGGAGCAGCTGATTTGCCATTCGCATGCAATTGTAAAAACAATAAAATGTTTTGCGAAAAAAACCGCAATAAAACTTTGGAAATTGCAGTAAATTAAATGTGAGACAACGCCCACATACTGGTATTGTTCCAACATGGCTAGCGACTATAGCGCAAGCCAATTTGTGTCCACAAACACATGTGCGGCAAGTTCAGCAAGCTCCTCACGTTGGCTAACAGAGGAAGTCTTCAAGTTGATCGATATTGTGCAACGGGATGAGGCCATCTACAATCCCCGACACAAATATTACTTTTGCCGGCCATACGTGGAGAACTTTTGGCGTGAAGTGGACTTAAAGTTGGAAAAGAATCCCGGTGCAAGCCTTGCCAAATGGACAAATCTGCGCATTTCATTTCGACGCGAGTACACAAACTACTTGGAAGAGAAAGTGCCGCCGTGTTGGTCGTACTTTGATCGCATGTTCTTTCTGCATCCGTACTTGCGCAAAAAGCATCAGCAGCCCAAATCGCTGGATACCCAGGTTCAAGATGCACTGGCGCACCTGACCAGCCTCTCAAGTCGAATGCAGCGGGAACGGGCAGTCAATACCTGTACAGCGGCCAATACCACAAATACCAACAGCACAGCGCAGGCGAATCCCAGCAATGCTGTCCACTCGGCACAGCAATCGCCGCAGCAGCAACAGTTGGACAACTATTTGGACTATTTTGATGATCACGATAACAACAACTCGGAGCTCGATGAGATTATTGATGAGGAGCACCGGGCACGTTTCCAAAATCATACGCTCGACAACAATGACATCAAATCGGAGTGCGAGGAGCCAGTCGATGATTACGAAGCAGAGCCTGAGCAGCGCGTTCATCAACATCAGGATGAGGATGAGCATGAGCACGAAGAGCATGAAATGCGCACTTTGGCATATGATGCGACGGTAACGGCTTCGGCGCCCAGTTCCACATCTACGCCCTCTTCCCTGGCACTAGAGAAGCGCTACACGCATTATCAACAGCATGCCAGCAGTAGCAGCAACAACCGGATGCAGCACATCAATCGCCTGCAGTTGCGCACTTACCATGAGGAGGCACGCGCGCTGCGCTCACGTTCCCAGGAGCTGCAAGGTGCAGCTGCTGCTGCAGCGACAGCGGCGGCGGCGGCTGCTGGCGCTGCCAATTTACAAACCCACTCAAATATTTCGTTTGTGCGTCCAACATTTAGCAGCAAGCCCGTAGACATGGTGAGCACCACAACGCATACCAACGCAGCTGTAGCTGGCATCGTTGCGGCATCCACAACCGATAGTGAGCTGCCCTCGCCATCAAGCGTTGCAGCTGCTGCGACGCCCAGCAGCGCTTATCTGAGCCAACGTCATGTGCATGTGCCGCATTCGCACACGCACACACATCATCAGGGAACGCCGTCCCAACGACTGGAGCTGACCAACTCGTCTGCCGCTGTAGGCACAGCGAACACAGTGGATCTGTGCGACTGCAAGACCGATTCGGATGCCATGTTTCTGATGAGCCTTTTGCCCGACATACAAAAACTGAATGGACGAGATCGCGGTAAAATTAAAATAGCTTTCCAAAACATATTGCAGGATTACTTGTATCCCGACTAATCGCGACTTTAAGTCATTGCGGCTGCTCGTTAAGATCTCCCTGCACATCTGTGTATACAATTTTGCCTATAGCATGCGCAAATCGTTGTCGATTTATTTATTGTTAAGTTGTTCGATCGGCTCAGCCGAAACATTTCATTTGCATTCGCGTAATTCCTTAAAGCTTTGCTGTCCAGAAAAAAACAACATAGTATCCTTAAAATGTTACCTAAAGGTAGCACATTTGAACAAAATGTGTTATAAATTATTTTATTTATATGTATATATAAATACTTTATGTTTAAAACAAGAAATTCATTCAAAATGTACAGTAACTGTTTATGGCTATAGCTAAGCAGTTCCTATTCGGAATCAATTGCTTTAATCGGATTTTAAATAAATATACAGAACTCTTCTGTTTGATAAATATCTATCGAGAATTATTAAATCTAAATTCATAGTAAATATTAGATTTTTAATCAAAGAGCTTTAGGTCACGCGCTATCTTCTGTATCTTATTGTCCAGCGTCTTGTCCTCGTACTCACAAATATAATAATGCCTGGACGTACAATCCTGACCGTAGTACACGTAGCTGTGCTTGCCCGCATTGTAGCTAAGACGCAGGCAGCGTCCCTTGCCCTCAATCTGCACTGTATTGTTGAGAACATCGTTGTCGTCTGTTGTTTCCTCGCTGCTGTCCACCAGATTGGAAGCCGTTGAATTGTCGGTCTTTTGCGACATGGCTATTGATGTGAGGTTCGTATTCGGATTGACGGGCTTCGCGGAATTTGACCAAATCCACAAAAGACCCGGATTGAGACCACCCAGCCAGTAATCGCGCCCCCTATGCGCCGGCTGATTGAGTAAATAGGCCATAATCTCCTCGTTCTCGGACACCTTCTCGAATTCGGCCAGGTGCGATGAGAGTCCCTTACAGGCTGTGTTGGCCGTCTTCCAGTTCACCTGCTGCTGGCTATTTATATAGTAGCAATTGTCACTAATCCGCGTAAAATTCGCAGGACAGGGATCACGCACTTCCTTCTGGTTGTTGCCGGCCATCAGATAATAGATTAATTGTTCCGTACGACGCACGCGACTTTCCAAATAATCTGATGGAAAAAAATACATCAACATTTTTCAACACTGTGTAAATTCATGAAAATCGCAAAGAAAGGTGATTGACAACACGGGAAGGCCGATAGAAAGAGCGTGTGGAGCAGGTAAGTTAAAGAGAGAGACAGAGACAGAGAGAGAAAGGTAAAGGAAAATGCGAAAGAAAAAGCGAGGAATTGTGAGAGAAGGAGAGCCACTCACTCAAGCGCTTTCTCTGAAATATTACCTTTCTATGCAATTCTCATGAATTTAAGTTATACTAACTGGAATATGAATCAAATGTTTATCAACTGGGATGAAAATTACGTAAGGATGGATATCAGATTTAAATATCTGATAAGCACAGAGTTGGCAACTCAGATTCCAGTATTGATCAAATATATATACTGATTAGATTCGGATATATGTATTTTGTACATTTTCTTACCAACACGATATACTAGCTTCTCAATGGCGCCCAGCAGATACAGGTCGTTTTCGGAAACGGCTCGAAATGTGTTCGGCGGGCTGCCATGTGGCCCCAAATGCTGCTGCTGCTGCTGCGAGTGTGGCGGCGGCTGCTGCAGCGGCACTGGTCGCATATGCACCTGAGGTGGAGCTGTGGGTCCATTGCTGGAGCTGCCGCCGCCGCCAGAGCCGCCAAAGCCAAAAAGCTGTTGCAAGAAACCGGGTTGCTGGCGCTGCTGCTGCTGCTGTTGTTGCTGCTGCTGGTGCAGCATTTGGTTCGTCATGGGCCGGAACTGTGGATTAACAATCGGGCCTTGGTTATCCACCGGCGCACGCAGATGGGGCTCCAGCTCGACAGCCTCGCCTATGCGGCGCGTAATGTAAATGTTGTTGCCGGGCCGTTTGTACGCCGAGGAATGGTAATTAATGGGTCCGCCCATCTCCCCGCCCATATAGGCTAGATCCTTGGACATGCGCTGGCTGCCGCTGCTGCTCTGGCTGCAAAGTGGCTAATTTGAAACAACTAATCCATTTTGGCATCGACTTACACACACACACACACCTCAAAACATAATCTTCGAGAAATTGTGACCAATTCGGCGCCTCAGTCAACGTTTGATTTGCGTATTTCTGCATAGTTTCACTCTGCGCCTTGCATAACCGAGGGCAAAGGCCCAGACATATAAGCATCATAAAGACCCGAAGACACATAATTGTTTTCTTTGCGGCCAGCGACATGACGACATGTAATGTTTGCACTAGCCAACGTTTAAAGATTCCACTCACAGCACAAGCAAATTGATATATGTATGTACGAACAAAATGAATATCACTTTCGGTTTCTTCGAGTTGCGTCCGCTTCTTGTGGGATCCAAACTGAGACTGAGCTGCAAGTGGAGCTGGCGTTGGCTCCGTCATGACCGTCATGGCAATGTCTCTGCAACGCATGTTGCTCATTTCATTTTTTTTTTTATTTTTTACCTGCGTCAAATGCAAAATTTCACTTTCTCCGACGCTCTTCACGAATGTAAGTCATTGGGTTTTTGTTTGTATTGTTGGGGCGGCAACTTTTTTTTAGCTCTGTTGTTAAACTCATTGAGATTGTGTTTTATTGTTTACTCGAGTTTATTGATAAATACAAATTAATTATATATCATGAATGGCATTTATTATCGAAAAACCAGCTACTGGCGCATATATTTTAGTCAATTAAATATTTTCATTGCCCAAATCAGGTTTAAAACAATTGTTTATGCTGATAGGTGTGATCTCTACGGTAAATCAACACGTTCCTCGAGCCAAATAAAATATTGATATACAAATCTTGTTAGTACCTTTGGGGGCTTAATGCATCATTACTATTATTATTATTATCATTATTATTATTATTATTATTATTATTATTATTGTCATTATTATTATTATTATTATTATTATTATTATTATTATTATTATTATTATTATTATTATTATTATTATTATTATTATTATGGTCATTATTATTATTATTATTATTATTATTATTATTATTATTATTATTATTATTATTATAATTATGATTATTATTATTATTATTATTATTATTATTATTATTATTATTATTTATTATTATTATTATTGTTATCATTATAATATTATTATTGTCAATATTATTATTATAATTGTTATTATTTCCATTATTATTATTAATATTATAATAATAATTATTATTATTATTATTATTGTCATTATTATTATAATTATTATTGTTATTACTAATTATTATTATTACTATTATTATTATTAATTTATCCAAAAATTGAATTTAATGATTGAATGACTTTCTATAAGGGGGTACTCTAAGATTGCTTTGACAACCGATTTTAATAGATCAAAGATTTTGGTAGTTGAAAGTCTGTACCAGAATTTTAAAAGCCTTTAGTTGCTGATCCATAAGTATTATAACATATTTTAGCTTCTTTTTAACCTTTGCTTAAAAATACCAAGTTTACATCTGATCAAATAAGTAAAATTAATTTATTAACCAATTACAATTTAAATTTTTCTTGTCTATTAACAAATTGAAAGAAAGGGCGCTCGAGTTTGCGTATAATTAAAGCTTCATTAATAAAACCATTTCGATGAACTGATTTGGGGCCGATTGATGGCTTTGGAGACGGGCGGTCCAAGTTTATTATAACCGGCATCTTAAAGTCACGGAGCGTGTTTCTCTCTCCGCCCACATGGCCACATGGAAGTGCTCTCGAAAACAGATAATATTATTTTGAGATGGTTGCCATGGAGTATTCAAGTTTGACTTTCATTATGACTTATTTTGACTTCTTATATTAGCCATCGACTTGACGATGTTGCAATGAAGGTCTCGTCGCATCGTTCATCTTGTTTGGCTTTTGGCTTTTTGAAGTCCGCTTCGATGACGCATTTGTAAATCTTGTTCGTTTTAGGGGGGTTTTCCCAAAAGCTGAATAAGAGTGTTTTGCATTTCCAAGATACCATCAATGTCGGCGGCAAATATTTCATAATTTGTGCCCAAAAAGTTTAAAGTTTTTGAATTGTACAAAAGCTGTATATTAACCGTAAATCGTTTTTTACGCCTTGAAATAAGGATAATTATTTCATAAAGATATTAAAACAATATGTATGCATTTTTTTACATCTGTGAAACCATCGATTAGAATATTTATCGATATTTATTGATTAATAAACCTTATTTTAAAGGTTCAGGTTTCAAAAACTTTTCTGAAATCGAAAAGAAAAAACAAGTAAGAGGTTCTAGTCGGGAGCTCCCGACTAGGGGATACCCTGAACCTTCTTCTTCCAACACCAAATGCAAATATATATACTATTCTAGAAGCTACATGTCAAGTTTGATGACTCTAGCTTTTATTATTTACAAAAATTGCTTAAAAAACAAGATTTCGATATACATTTTTATCGATTACTTTGGAGTTACGGAGTAAGTTATCGATTATCGGAAACAAACTTGATCTGCGCAGGCACTAGGAGGACCTACATCATTTCAAGTCTCTAGCTCTTATAGGTTCTGAGATCCTTGCGTTTATGCATATGGACGGACGCACGGACAGACAGACAGACGGATATGGCTAGATCGACTCGGCTATTGATACTGATCAAGAATATATATACTTTATGGGGTCGGAGATGCTTCCTTCTGCCTGTTACATACATTTGCATTTTGCCCAAATTTTCAATGGGTTCAGGGTATAATAATGCAGTACGTATATAACGTATATTTCACATCTTTTAAACCATCGATTAGGAAGTATGGAATCGATATTTATCGAATAATAAACTTGAATTTAAAGGCTCAGGGTATTTCCAATTCAATAACACTGAGCTAGAGTATATTTTAATGCAAACCTTTCTGAAATCGAAAAGAAAATATTGCAATACGTATATAACATATATGTCACATCTTTGAAACCGACGATTAGAAAATACGTAATCGATACTTATCGATTAATAAACCTAAATTCAAAGGTTCAGGGTATTTCCAAATCAATACCTCTGTGCTAGAGTATATTTTAATGCCAACCTTATATAACATATGTATATAACATATGTGTCACATCTTTGAAACCGTCGATTAGGAAACATAGAATCGACATTTATCGATTAACTAACCTGAATTTAAAGGTACAAGGTATTTTGAATTTGATAGCTCTGAACTATATACATACATATATCATCATCGATATCATCGTCGATATCAAGTTATTAAAACTAAGCCATTTTCTTGCAAGTTCCTTTAAAAAATAGTCCGTTATTCTGATTGTTCCCGAGTAAATGCTTTTTAATATAAAAACTAAGAGTTCTGTTCCATGCAAAGAAAATAAATAGTGCATTCTCATCAAAGCAAACATCAACATATAATTTTTTTTTTTTTTTATAAATTTTTTGTTTATAAATTTTTTATACTTTTTTTTTGTATTTTATGGGTGTTTTTCTTTCTTTTTAAATATATTATAAAATTTCAAATTCGTAACCATTCATCATTCTTAACAGCATAGATACATATTTAACTCTCTCGCTCTCGCTCTCTCTCTATTTTAATCACTCTTGATTTTACTAAACTTGCGTATCTTTTGAATGTTTATAACTGCCAAAGTTCTTAATATTTTTAAATATGACTTTAAAAATACAAAAATTATTGTTGAATTCGGTTTCTTTTCATTTTTGATCTGTAGTTACGTGTTTTGTTGCATTCAAATGTTAAAAGATTTAATTGGTTTTACAGGAACTCATCTCGATTTGGATCTGACATACATATGTATATTCTAGTTATTGTGCTGCTGTAGATCTTATTGTTGTTGTTATTTATTTATTTAGAAATATATTTGGTTTAAAGATATACACAATGGATGTTGTTCTTGGTATTTGTTGTTGTTTTGGTTTGCAATATGATATTGAGATGATAATCGTTTACATTTAGTTGAGTTCCTCTTCTTCTTTCGTCCGGTCCAGAGGCTCCGCTCAGTGCCCCGCTTAATAGCCAGCCAATTCGGCGAACGTGGAGTCCATCTCGTCGGCCAGAGACTTGTATCTGTCCTTGTTGATGCCCAGCTCGTCTGTGAAACGAATATGAATATTGTGCGTTAGTTAATAATTGGCTTGGAATTGGTATTTGGCAATAAAACACAATGCAACATTTATTTGAACACATGAAACATAAGTCTTGTGCCACGGTACCAGCGGGTGGCTGTAAAAAACTGTAAAAAATCAAGTGTGACCAGTTAATTATTATTGGTTAGTGATGCGCTGTTTTGGCAAGCGTTTGATTTGATTTTTAATTTAGTATTTTTTAATTTACAAGAAAAACAATTGCGTTTCGTGTCTGGGTTACGGTCTGGGTGCATATAAATTTTGGGATTTTTTGATATCTTTTTTTTTTTGTTTTTTGGAAACGTGATTTTCTAACACTAAATCAGCATTATGACTGTAGACAATGATGAGCATTAAATGACCAAAAATTGAACTACATTGTGTATATTCAACATCTGTCAAATAGATCTTGTAGAGCCCCGGGCAAAAGCCATCCCGAACTGCAATCTAACATAAATAATGAGAAATGAGCATAAATGCAAAGTGCAGCAGAGAAACTGCGGATAGAATCGAAAGTTGGGCATATTTGTGTCTGGGTAGGCAAGACAATTGAACATGCCACATAAAACAAAGAATAATTCGCACTAAACAGAAATATTATAATATTGTTTTTTTGATATAAAACATAATTGAAATCACCTGGTTGTTTTGAGAAAGCATAAATAACTACAGTTGGCATTTTTTTTTTTCATATTGATTGTGGAACTGTTTTTTTCTTTTGGTCTGGACTTATTTTTACAGTGTATCTTGAGGGCTGGGTTGTGTGCGTTGCAACAGCAATCACATTTAAGGAAGACTAAACAAATTATTTACAGTGTAAATTGTGACTGAATATGTGGAAAATCTACACAGGGGGAAAAGTGCATGAATTTTGCTAGGGATCTGAAGGACAACATGTGTGTGTGTGTGTGTGTGTAATTGTGTGTGTGTATGTGTGTGTTATGGGAACTGTTTGGCATATTTTTGTTTTGTTTTTGGTGTTCTTGTTCTTGTTTTTGTTCTTGTTTTTAATATCCAGTAAGTTCAGCAAATGTCTGGTCCAAATCGTCGCAGATTGCTTTGTATTTTTCTTTCTCATGGAAGAGACGGTCTGCAAAAAGCATTTGTTGTTTATTTATTTATATAACATATGTCAAATTAATAAAAGCAGTGTGTGAGAGCATCCCATGATTATTGCATTAAACCAACAATCAACATATCTACAATATTGTATATACATATACATATACATATATATATTGTATATTGCATATAGACTGTACGCATTAGTTGAAGCTGCATTGAGTTTGAGAACTGGAGTTCAATGCGATATTTACATATCTTTTGGGGCAGGTGCACGCACATCTCATTGGCGCACCGATTCGATAGGGTATTGGGGCAATATGTTCAGATGATGTTATGTTGTACATACCTTCTAGCCTGTCGACCTCCTTCTGCAGGCGCTTCACTTGCTTCTCGGCTTGCTCGGCGCGCTGTTCGGCTTCCTTCAACTTGATGGACAAGGTCTTCATCTCGCGCTTGAATTCCTCAACGCGCTGGTTGGCCTTCTCCTCGGACACTTCCAGAGATTTCAGCGAGTTGCCGACAACCTATCAAAGACCATATATATATATATATATATATATGTTTTTTATTTGCAAGTTTGATGCGGTACCTTCAGTTCTTCCTCCAGCTCCATGATCTTGGATTCACCGGAGCGGACACGATCCTCAGCCACTTCCAGCTCATCTTCAACGAAGGCCAGCTTGCGGGACACTTCATCGGACTTGGTATCGGCATCCTCAGCGAGCATGCGGGCTTCCTTCAGTTGGTTGGTCAACTGATCCATACGCTCCTCATCCTGCTGGGAACGATTCTCCAATACTTTGCACATGCGGTTGTTCTCATCGGCCGATTGTGTGGCCTCCAACAGCTTCTGTTGTGCGGTGGTTGAGCGCTCCTCAGATTTCTCCAAATCCTCCTCAATCTGTTGGACCTTGCGGTTCAAGGTGGCTACCTCGGATTCCGTGGAGGTCAACAGTTTCTCCTTCTCTTCCAATTCGGTATTGGCCTTCTCCAGCTGCTCCTTGGAGGTGACCAAATCGACCTCAACCTGCACAAACTTCTTCTCCAAATCGCGCACCTCCTCATTCAGTTTGTCGGCGCGGGAGTTGGCATCCTTGGCTTGATTCTCGCAGGTATCTGCCTTATCAATGGCATTATCCTTCTCAAGCTTCATCGCTTGCATCTTCTTCTTGATGGCGTCCATGGTGTTTGTGTTTTTGTTGTTTTTCGCTTAGGAGGGAAGAAAACTGGAAAAAAGGCACTGCCAAACAGATTTTTGAGAAAAATTCATTAAATCGTTAACCGTTCGATGAAGCTACATCTAATTATTTATAAAATGCGTTTACTTTTCTTACATTATAATACCTTTTTCTTCTATCCAAAATCTCTTTAGTACTTATAAACACGTATTATACGAAGTGCATCTGCACTTTTTCACTCAACAACTTTATTTGAATATTTGTTGCTTCGCAGCTCATAAAAATGCACTTCAAAAAGTGTGTTTACTGTAGGCTAAGGCTATAGAGTATATAATATGGTATTTGGGGATATATACGGATATATATGCATATATCCACATATAAGCTTAAAGCTAAATGTAAACAGAATTTGGCTTTGCCGAAAATTTATAAAAGCTAACGTAATTTGCTTTTCTTTTCCTTTTTTCTTTTTTTTTTTATAAATACGCCCACTATAAGGCTGGACGATCTCTATTTCTCTCTCTCTCTCTCTCTCTCTCTCTCTCTTGCGCTCTCTATCTCACTTGATTCAATTTATTTGTTGTCCGATTTTCAAAGAGTTTAAAAATAAACCTGATATGCTTTTGCATATGAGCCTATCCAGTCCACATACATATAGAATGCTGCTGGCGCTTTTTGGACATCTTTGCCTGGCCTGTAATTCTAGAGTTTCACACATACATATAGATATATATATATATATCTGGATATGTATATATATATATCCACACACGATGATTGCAATTTGAACATTTTCAGTTCATTCTATACACATTTCTTTTTTGGGGTCAGAATTTGTGTGGGCGTTCGGCTATACGTAAGGTGGTTATCTGTGTGTGTGTGTGTGTGTGTGTGTGTGTGTGTGTGTGTGTGTGTGTGTGTGTGTGTGTGTCTATAAGTGGGGCAAAGTCATTGATGTTGTATTTGTATATTTAGTGGGGTATCGCTTGGGGTCCCAGGCCATAAATATCACAGAGATAAATTACTTTATGATTTGATTCAATCTAAAATGGGGCTGAGCATTAAAGCACCTGATGGAGATTGGGTAGAATATGAATAACAATTCCTTCCCAACATTTCCCTATTAAACTAATTAAATTGTATCTATTCAACTCTCAAGATTTAATGACTATAACTACTCTAATATAGATATTATTTTATTATATTAGTGGCCTTTGGTATTTTTCATATATGGCAAAAACGGAAATATATATGTTATTTTTATTCATGGCAAATCTTGTGTGGGTGGTATCCCCCACAGCATACATATATAGAAATCATTTATATGTATATATATATATGTGTTGGCTATTTCTCTACATCTGCTCTCTAATAATTTTCAAGCATTTCTGACATATAGCCAAAAACAAACTCAAGGATAAATTAGCCAAAGCAAATGTTCGCTTGCGATCGTCGTTTATGAGATCACAAAAGCTAAGCGAGAAAAGCTTTTTCGTCTAAGTTTCAAGTAGAGTTAAAAATAAAATCTTTAAAGTTGTTTCTCAGTGTCTGTATCTGTATCTGTATCTGTATCTGCATATGTAAATGTATCTGTATCTGTAGCTGTGTGCGACAGGCAGGTGTCTGTCTGCAGTTAATTTTATAGAATAATAGAAATCTGCTGAGCAGCAGCTTTTTCAGCTGTCTGTGTGTGTGTGTGTGAAAATTGTGCGTATGTGCATATGTATTTGTTGTGTGTGTGTGTGTGTGTGTGTGTATCTGTGTGCAGCTTTTCGATTGTGAGTGTGTGCAAATTTTCACTCATACACACACACATAGACGGATATTTTTGTCAGATTTAGTTACAAAATTCCTTATAAGTGAATTTCCCACAACGTCCATATCATAAATTTTTGTATATTATGTTTCGCATAATGAATTTTCATTTTAAAAAGTTATCGAATATATATTTTCTTATAATCCTTTCTTCAGCTGTTCTTCAATTTTATCAATCTCTTGTAACACTTTGTCAATAGGTTTTTTTTTATTTTTAACTATATTCAATATTCGCTTTTATTTTTATTTTTAGACACATACATATGCACATTTAATAACGGAATTCTTTGGGTATATATATATATATATAACATATATATATATATATAAATATATAGAAATATTTAAGTTTTCGTTATGCAGAAAGCAATTTGAACTATGCATTTGCCAAATGCATTTCGCAATGCACTTTTCACTTCGTTTAGTTTACCAAAACTGTTTTTTTTTTTTGGAGGGTATTGTTTTTTAAATTAATAACGCAGATTTTTGTTCAAATATATTATACATTTTGTATTATTTTTTATATATTAGATTGCCAATGCAAAATCCTGGCATTAGCCGTAACTAACCTTAGCGTTTCAAACACACTATACGCTGTCGAAACCCCGAGAACACTGATGCTGACCAAGTCGCGGTGCCGAGAAAGCGACCCCAAGAAATAACGCAAGGCGCACACACAGATACACACGCATACGCACACACACACACACACACACACACACACACACACACACACACACACACTAACACACCAACGCAGTATTGAATAATTTTTCATTTCGTAAAATTTCCCATTAAAAAAAAAAAATACGCGCAAAAGCGCTTTCGCAACTTTTCATGGGCTGAATCGAAATTTCCCTCGAAATTTCCCCAAATACATATAGATTAATCCGTGTATCCGTGTGTGTTCAAAGATCTCACTCGATAGACTCTCTCTCTCTCTCTCTCTCTCTCTCTATTCGTATATCCATGCTCTCGTTTTTCTTTTTCTTTCACTGCATTCTAGTCATATGCCTCACACACAGCCAGGCGTGAAAATTATGCGTTTTCTTTTTTTCTCAATTGAAAAAATGTCGTTTTTTTTTCCTTTTCATTTTATTGGTCTTGTGTATCTGTATCCATCCAAAAGTGCGGCTATAAATAGGTAACATACACGCCCGAGACGGACACGGCTAACAAGATGAGAATCTATTTTGAGTAAATAAATATTGAGAAATTTTTTTTTATATTTTATTTCACACGGAGGAAACCTATTTCCAACGTATTTGAATGTGACGTGGACAACAGAATTACAATTGAAATGGAAATTTGAAAACTTGCGCGTCCAAAACGAAAACCTGTTGTTCAAAACCCCAACAAACTTTGATGAGCTACAGAGCCTACAGTAGGGTAGCAAAGGGTCAAAGGTTGCTATACCCAATTTAATTGGATTGAAAAGAATGCACGCATTGTTATTCGAATGAATATAACAGGCAGAAGGAAATATATACATGCATACATATATATATACCTACATATATAAAATATATTCATTTCTGATCAGGTCTAGCCTCGCCGATCTAGCCATGTGAGTCTGTCCGCCTGTATGAATACGGTATTGGGGAAACTTTAGAAGCTAGGTTGAAAATACATATTCGCGTATATCATGCGCAGAACACTTTATCCGATATCGATAAGCATCGATTTTGAGGCAAGGCTTTTTAAGAAATTCTCTAAAATTATAAGATCAGGCTTTTGAGAACATTTCTCTTTTTGGATACCGCCAACATTGATTAGAAAAACTACTCATTTTTAGATGCATGCTCATGCTCTCAAAAGAAGTTTGAATATTTGTTAAATAAAATTTATATTTTTGTTTGTTGGCTGGTCCAAGGTCAAGCTGTTGGTATACAAAATTTCATTTCTTTTGCAATCTATCTAATTCGTCTAATTTTCGTAGACATTTTTAATAGAAAGGTCGCCAAAAACAATCTTCAATAGCCATATTTTAAATGAAATAGGCATAATTTTTATTTGATTTTTTTTACTAATGCAGCTCTTTTTTAATTTAAACAATAATCGATTTAAACCAAAAACTCTGGAAATAATCAACAAATCGTTGAAAGCCTTTTTTAAATTACAAACCTTTTCCAGTATAGCGCAACTTTCTAAAAATGAGACAAATCAGAGCTGCTTAATGTATTTAAAGATACCAATAATCGCTAAATAACACTGGTGAGTGACATTATTCAACACTGTAACCAAGTTTATAGAATATTTCGTACTCATAAAACAAATTCTCCAAGTATTTAAATAAAAAGATTTCTTTGTGTATTTTGAATGCAAAAGAATTTTTTCCATTTATTTATCATAAAAATATAAACGCTTATTAACTGAGAAATTGTATTTTTAAAACATACTTGTACATATGGAATTTGTATGTTTTTAGAATTACAAAAGCTAAGTGTGTACATTTTATTAATATTAATAATTTTTTTTTTTATTTATTTACTTTTTATTTTGCATTTTCGTACAAAGGCCATGAAAATTGTCAATTTATTAGAGATACATTTTTCTTCTAGTCCGCAAGCAATACGAAATAATTAAAACATTTATAAAATTGACTGTATTTGAAGCTGCAAAAAGTTGTTAATCTGGCGGTGCATGAAGCTACTTTTATATTATTATAAGATATTTACTGGTGGGTTTCAGAGATTTTGAACAATGGAAATTAAGGTCTGCGCTATTTAGGATGTGTGGAATTGATTTGCCTTTAATTATTTTTACGGGCAGTATTTTGTTTTTCACTCAAAATTAATCAGCATAATCCTCTATACATATCCATCCATTTTAAATATATAGTATATATATATATATTTTATTGCTAAAAATTTGCTTTATTATAAATGTTTTAGATCTCCTTGGAATGCTTTGTAGCTGAATGTCGAGGGGCATCGCACTCCATTTTGTAAATCTCAGGCAGAACTTGTCGCTTATGTTGTTATGAGTTAGCTTAATAGCTGTTGAGATCGGCGTATTCCAGTTCCTGGGCAATGGTTTTGTACTTCTCCTTACCTTTGCTGACCTCGTCTACGAATGCGGTGGTTAAATAATGAAATACGCAAGAATTTTATATAGTTTTTTTTTAGTTTATTGCATAGTTTGTGGATACAAATGATAAATAAAGTTGTTGAGTCAAACAAATACACAATGCGATTGTCACATATAATTTAATGAAGGCTTTACACAAAATCTACACACATTACTCTACTCTACACACACAAAAATCAAATTGCAAGCAAAATACGTCTACAGGACGCCTACAAGTATGCTACGAAATACGAAATACATGACGATAAATGTGCGTTAAGTGTGGATAGATTCTGCTGCGGCACTTTGGGGCGGGCAATGGAGCAGCGCTTATTCCTTGAGGATGAGCTCGACAAAGGCGGTGTCGAGATCGTCGCCAATATCCTTGTAACGCTCCTTCTCCAAAACAAGGTCGTCTGTTCAATGTTGCCAAATCATAATCGAAATCGAACACAGGGGAGTAAAGAAAATATATTTAAATTAATAAAAATGAAAATACAATTAAAATTAACAAAACAAAAGTTTACAATTAAATATATAAAAAACCTCTCACGAAACATGGAAAACCACTGACACTCAAAACACCTCGACAAAAACATAAAATAAAACTAAATATTATATTTACCTCATAAATAAAAATAAAATAAAAATGACAGCAGTTGCACTGCTTGTCAGCGGCAGCGTGTTTGGTCGGTAATGCAGTGCGCCGCTAGCTGTTCAAATTCAAAATCAAAATTAAATGCAACAAGCACAAACAAAAAAGCACAATCAGCGTTTTTTTTTTTGCATTGCTTCGGTTAAAATTTTTAATAAATGTGAACAAGAGTATTTGCTGTTCTTAAAACGTGCATCAAATTTAAAATAAAAGCAGGGCAGCATTTTGTAGCAGTTGTGTGTCTTGAGCAGCATATCGATCAGGTCGGGGAAGGGGCAGTAATCGGTATCGACGAGCGATGTTCGTTGATTTAGGCTGGTGGCGCCTCGGCCTCGGCGGCCGGGGCAGCGGCTTCGGCAGCTGGCGCAGCCGCCTCAGCAGGTGCTGCTGCTTCTTCAGCTGGCGGAGCAGCAGCTTCAGCCGCGGGCGCAGCTCCTTCAGCTGGCGGGGCAGCAGCCTCAGCTGGTGGGGCTGCACCTTCGGCTGGTGGAGCGGCGCCTTCAGCCGGTGGTGCTGCACCTTCAGCCGCGGGCGCAGCTCCCTCAGCCGGTGGTGCAGCGCCGTCCGCCGCTGGTGCAGCGGCTTCAGCCTCTGGTGCTGGCTCTGGCTCAGAGCCGGGTGGTGGTGGCTCATAGTTCTTGACGAAGGGCACCTCAGCACCCTCTGGTGGCAAGTCAATATTGTAGTCGAATGGCGGTGGTGGTGGTGGCGGTGGAGTCGGTTCCTTTGGTGGTGGTGTCGGTTCCTTTGCCACTGGCACTCCAGCCTCCGTGACGGCAGCAACAACAGCACCTTCGACGCCCTCCTCGCCAGCCAGAGCCGCAGCGGCGGCGGCCGCCTCGGCTGCGGCTCTGGCCTCCTCCATGGCAGCCAATTCCTCGGGCGTCGGTGTCGGCAACTTGGGTGTGGGCGGCTTTGGATTGCGCACCGTCCAGAATGGCTCGAGGCCCTTGATCAGGTCCAGGAACGCCTCGTCGAGACTGTCGCCGATTAGGCAGTAGCGTTCTGTTTCGACGATTATGTCGTCTGAGATGTTTCGAATGCGATCGCGATGCGTAATGTGGCAGTGAGAGATCATTACAAGCAGTCAGGAGAAAGAGCGAGAGAGATAGAGAGAGAGAGAGAGAAAGAGGCGTGGAGATTGAAAGTGTGAAAAGGAAGCAAAAGCGCAAACTAAGAAAACTAAAAATTAATAAAATGCTTTTCCAAGCAACGATTTAGTTGGCGGGACGAACAGGCTGGGGGCGGGGCGGGAGGCGGAATTGTTCGTGATGTTAGTGAATTTGACAAGGAAAACACAATTCATCATTTGTTTTAGCCATAACGAGATCCCTCTTTTGATCTATATCTATTTGCATGAATTATTCAATTGAAATAATGTTCATGTTTGTTTCAAGCAGGTGGCGCTTCACCAGCGGGAGCAGCCTCTGCAGGAGCTCCCTCAGCAGGAGCTGCCTCAGCAGGAGCTGCCTCAGCAGGAGCTGCCGCTGCAGGATCTCCCTCAGCAGGAGCTGCCTCAGCAGGAGCTGCCGCTGCAGGATCTCCCTCAGCAGGAGCTCCCTCAGCTGCGGCAGCTATGGGAGCCACTGCATCACCCTCCGCTGGCGGCGGCGCATCGCCTGCTTCGAAATTCTTTACATATGGCACTTCGGCGCCCTCGGGCGGCAGATCAATATTATAGTCGAATGGCGGCGGCGGTGGTGGCGTGGGTTCTTTGACTGGCTCCGCAGCAATGGCAACAGCAGCTTCTTCGACTGCGGCGATTTCAATCGCCTGACCCTCTTCCCCATCGACAACTGGAGCCGCCTCTTCGCCGGCGAGCCTGGCGGCTTCAGCGGCGGCCGCCGCCTGCCGTGCCGCCTCTTTGGCGGCGATCTCCTCTTCGGTTAGCTCGGGTGTGGGCGGCTTGGGGTAGCGGTCGTTATAGAAGGGCGGCATGCCCATTAGCTCGACAAAGGTAAAGTCCAAGCTATCGTTAATGATTGCATAATGCTCTTTCTCGTTGATCATCTCGTCTGTTGGTTCGGTTGGTTTGTTGGCGTTGGTTTAGTGGTCGGTTCATTGGTTAGTCAGTGTTATTAAGAAGTAAAAAATTGGATTAGTGCAAATATTGGCAGCTCTTGTTATGGCTAGTTAACTCTGGAATCCAAGTAGCCGATTTTGGGTAAACAATGTTCACAAATAACTAGGAGCACGATTGGCGGAAACACTAAATCCTTGGGTTAGTAGAACTTCTTTTTGTTAATTGTTTATTTTGATTATTATTTTGAGTTTTTGTGTAAAAAGTTGATGTCGAAAAATACTTTATTTGTGCAATTGCAGCAGCATGGTATTGTATTTGTATAGTATGTAATATATATATATGTATATATTAAAAATATAAATAATTAATTTATGTAAATCGTAAATAAATCAATTGTTTTTCACTTTCATTCGTTATAATGACATTTAATGTTAGGTTCGTATTTTCCTTTCAGCTTGCTCTCTAGGGCAAGAACACATTTTCAGCCAAGAGAAAATAAGTTTTCTTTTTTTTTTTGTTTTTTTTGTTTTTTAATTTCAAAAATACATATATAGAAGGGTGTTAAGAACTGTCTAATTGTGAATGCTTAAAATTGGAATGATGTGCGCTGTGTGCGAGACATTTTTATTGTTGTCGTCTTTGTTTGTTTGTATTTTTATTAAATTGTTTATGTATTTGCTTTGAATTTGTGTCTAAATAATAGGCGTGGCAAACTT
Source organism: Drosophila ezoana (assembly GCA_035045725.1). Lineage (NCBI taxonomy): Eukaryota > Metazoa > Arthropoda > Insecta > Diptera > Drosophilidae > Drosophila > Drosophila ezoana. The sequence continues at coordinate 2,592,160 of JAWNOU010000051.1, forward strand.
ATAAATAAGCAAATATTACACAACGTTCTGCATACACGATTTGTTTAAATTGTATAAACAATGTAAATATTAGCATAATTAATACAGTAGTTAAGCTGGCGACAAAAATACAAATCTTTCCTTTTTTTACTTTACATACAAATTGTATAAATAATTACACATAAACTAATTTGCAAGTTGTGTCTTTTGTCATCTATAATAATTATTCTTCAATCAATATCAAAACAAAAAGAAAGCGCAGAAAAAGCAAAGAAAACGAAAGAAAGAAAATGTTAAAACAAAATATTGCAACAGTATTGTATAAAGCATCGAGTGTTAAAAGTGCCGCCATTTTTTGTCATTCCAAATGACAGCGACCAAGTGTGTGCCATTCACAGTGCAACGCGGACAGCGCCCAGTCAACGGCTTGCACTGCTTGAAAGTATGCATGAGTGTGTGCGTAATACACACACATGTGCAAACATGTGTAAATTTGGAATGCACTTGCTACAAGAGAACATTTTTCTTTTGTCTTTTGTTTTTGTTTTTTCGTCTTTTTTATGGTGATAGTTTTTCTTTTCTTTCTTGTCTGCTTTTCTTTGAGTTTACCGCTTAATAATTAACGTTTTCCATTAGAGTTTATCAAAATTGGCGTTCACTCTTTCTTTGCATGGAAGACACTTGGCGTTGTCCTGTGTGTCTCAGAATGTGTGCGTGTGTGTGTGTGTGTGTGTGTTTGTGTGTGTGGGTGTTTCTATTATTATAATATGGAAAGCGCCAGTTTTCTGTATTGACGTCAAAGCAGGCAGTTTAGTTAATTTACATAAGCAAATTATTTGTTTACATGTTCTGTATGTCATGTAAAGTGGTTTCCATTTCCTCCTGCAGCAGTTTGTTCTTGGCTCGTTCGTTCAACAAGTCATCTGTTATTTATTTTTATTTTTATTTTTTGTTTGTTTTTGTGTAAAACAATAACAAAAACAGCAACACGTGGCATGCATAAAAAATAAACAATAAACATTAGGGCGTTGGCGGTTCGCAGGCGGTGAGGCGGGCGGGGAGCGTACAAGCGGCACATAAGTTGTAATTTGTTTGTTTTTTTTTTTTTTGTTTTTTCGGTTAAGAACAACAACGAACAAAATCATATGAAAAATAAACACAAAAATATATATTAATTGGTATAGAAATAAAAATAATAATTTTAAATCTGGACTAACATAAGGAACTTCAGTTTGGAATAAGGAACTTAATTTTGCACCTACTTATAAATATGCAAATATAGATATATATATATATATGGATAAATGTCAAAAATGTATTCTGTTAAGTAATAAATAAAAATGCTCAAATAACTACAACTTGTATATTTGCAAATAATTGAAATACTGCTACAAATAAATAAATATAATAAAATTTGTACTATTTTTGCTATCACTTTCTAATTTCTTTTTAAAGTCTTAGCGAAATAAGAAAATATTCTTTAACGGACATACCTTCGAGCCTGTCGACTTCCTTCTGCAATTTCTGAACGGAACGTTCAGCGAATTCAGCGCGTGCCTCAGCCTTTAAGTGTTGGTAAATAGAAGGTAAAATTAAGTTATATTAGTAAAAATCTTATACGCAAATTCGATACAAGTAGCAACAAAAATATGGCTACAAATATAACCAACATGAACAATACTACTTCCACAAGCTGTTAAGCACACGCACTGTTCATGTTGGTTAACATTTGAATTCTGTTGAAACGCCAGTGTTGTGCAGCGCAATGCTACATTCTTAGCGTTTCAATAGAATTGAAAATTTTACGCTTATTATACTTTAAAGAAGCTTCCCAACATTTGCTACCAAAACCAGCGGTAAGTATATAATTTCTATGACAAATGAGTATTAGTGTATGTAGATTAAATTCAATATTTTATATAATGAATGCGTGATATAGATAATAGATAACAGATAATAACATTCAAAAAACAGCATAACAATTAAAATAACACAATTTTGATCACTTAATCAATATGCTTACAAACTTGTAGACACTTTTTTTTAAATATATATTTTTTTTTGAGGGAGTTTTTGTTTAGACAAAACCTAAATTTGACAAATTAAATAATATTACGGGAGTGTAGATAATATATTAACTACAACTATTTCTGTACGACGCTACGCAGTCACTGCATGAAAGACAAAATGTAAAACAAATTGAAAATGGGCGCCAATTCGAAATGCTGTTAAAATTTCTATTTCGACTTTTTTTTTTAAACATCAGCAGAATTTTAATTTAATATACGAATACTCTAGGCTGCGGCGACTTACAGTTTCTACATTTAATTTGAACTGTATGAGCTCCTGTTCAACAATTTTTTGATTTTCGCGTGCCTAGACGTCGAGAAATATACAACAAATATTTGGTATATCAATAACAGTGCTTAGGACAAACTTCATCATCATCATCATCATCATCATTATTGTGTGTTTGTGTTTGTGTGTGTGTGTGTGTGTATGTGCTTTGGCAATAAAATATCTACCGAATATTCTATTATTATATCGTTATTTTTCAAGTCGTTTTGCATTTAACAATCACAATTAATTTCAATTTGAAAATGTTTGGGTACAGTTGCTACAACGAAGCAGCAGCAGGTACAAGTACTGGAGATGTCCATAACGGATCAGTGTTGTAAAACGTCAGTTTTGGTTCATTTGCAATTGATGCACAAAAAGTTGTTTTCAATTTTCAAGTAATGTACACACACACGTCCCAAATATATGTAAATACTTGCCATGATGCACGCTATTGATATACATTTCAATTTCTGCTTGTTTATTTATTTGTTGTATTTTTTCCCAGACGTTTGGGCAATTGCGCTTTTTTACTATTTTAGTTTAGTTTTTTGTGTTTTTTTTTTGTGTTAAAAAGAAAATATCAAATGTCGAATAACGAATTTGTCGTGACGACTATGTACAATTAATTTAAAATTGAGAATAACGATTTGTGCAATTTAATATTTTCTTTTTTCGTTTTGCAAAACAAATAAAAATAAACAAAAAGAGTTTAAAATTAATGCATTTACCAACACCAGAGACCACAAAGATTAACCTTTAACCGCTTACAAATACTGTAGAATATATAGTATATACCTCTTTCAAGGAATGATCCAAAACTTTGATTTGCGTTTCAAAAGTTTCCTCTTTTTGTGTAGCCTAATTTGTTTATTTTGTGGTCGTTGGTTGTATTGGTGGGAAATAATTGTTTGGGTTAGGCAAAACATAAATTGCATAAATTGTTGATGCATGCACAATTGGAGGCGTGGCAGAGGGGGAGCGGGGGTTGTGGAGTAGCAAGTTTAAGCCGTTTTTGGGTGTGTTGATCAAAAATCCAGTGCACAAATTATTTTTAATTTATATATCAAAAGAATATAAACAAAAGTAATTGGTTTATCAGCAGCGCAACATTAAAGCGGAGCGTGTTAACAAAATATGAAAATAAAATAGAAAATAAATAACAATTAGTAAACATATCAGAATAAACATATTAAAGGGCGGGCATGTACAAGCTGCACTGTCGGTAGACATTTTATACGATTGCACGCGCAGCCACCAGTGTTGTACAGTGGCATTTGAAGGCGCTTGAGCGGTCATGTGCGCTCAATAAAGATAAATAAATAACATAAACAACAACAATATATAAAACAGAATGTAACAGAAATATCGCTGGTTGGTTTTGATTGCATTTCCACAGCTCTGGGAAACTCCTTTTGCAAATTGCATGACAAAATTTGTTGTTGGTATCTACCTCCTTTAGACGAGTGTTCAGGGTCTTGATTTGGTTCTTGTACTCTTCCTCACGTTGGTTGGCCTATTTATTGTTGTTGTTGTTGTTGTTTATGGGATTTGTCGTTGGTAACGGGGTGAGGGGTATACATATATAGTTTTGTTGTAATGTAAGAGTAAATAATATAAAATATATAGATTTTAATGATGTAAAATAGTTTGATTAAATCTTGATCAATTTGTGTTCGAGCACAAAATGTAGAATGGACTATTATCAATAAATCGCAACATTTCGTACAAACCTTCTCCTCAGAGACCTCCAGGGACTTCAAGTTGTTGCCGACAACGCGCAGCTCCTCCTCAAGCTCCACAATTTTGCTATAGACAAAATTAAAAACAAAAAACACATTAGATAATTAGTTTATACAAATAGATTTTGATCGTTTTTCTTTTTTTTTCTCATGGGAACACAAAAAGCGCGCTTCATGCGGTAATTAAATAAAATTTTGTACGCAATTTTGATCGCCAACGCCAAAAAAAAACAATGAGGAGACAAACTAAAAAAAAGTTGACACTTTACTTTCAAATCTTGGAGTCTGGAGGCTACAGAAGAGTAGAAAAAATGGGCAACAGCCAAATCATGACTGGCCAAACAGACGAAGGTCTGCATGGCAACATTTGCCAAGTATTTGAAATAAAAACAACAATTGTTGGACTCGACAACATTTCTCTGTGATGCGATTTCACTTTTTATATACGTTTTCTTTGCCAGCGGGCAATTTTTGTTTTGTTGGTATTTTTCAACACTATGCAAAATATAAATAAACATATTGTGAATTTTTGGCTGGCGTTTGGATTGCGTTCAAAATTGAATTTGAGTCAAGTGCAGTTAGTAATTGAACACAGAAAAAGCAAGACAAACCTTTCGCTAAGCTCAACCTTTTCCTCGGAACGCTCCAGGTCCTGTTCCATGAGCACTAATTTTCTGGCCACCTTCGGGCGAGGCGTTACCAGACCAGGCGTTAACAGCAGTCGGGGCGGGCGGGGCATAAACAGGCAGGCGGGATGTTAGAGAACACAGGCATAGCAACAAACACGGCAACAGGTATCGCATTTTGGGTTAGGCATTGAGCGTATATAAGAAAGGGTATTTCCATTAGTTGAATTAACGATTATGTTTACAATTGCATTTGGCAGAAAATGTGAATATGTTGTGCATATGATGAACGTTTTGCATATATTATTTCTAAACTAGAAAACATGCGCGTTAAACACACACATTCATTAATTTATCGAAATATTCACATTTTTTACCAATTTAAAAGTATATGCAAGGCTAGCTAGCTAAGGAAAACGAAAAAAATAATAATAATAACACTAAAAGTATGCAAAAATGCACTTTGAACAAAAATAAGGTTAGGTTGCGTTGGTTTTTGTCTTTTAACATAGGGTTAACCTGTTAGTTAACAGCGCTGCAAAAAACAAACTTATATAACTATGGCCACACTGTTTGTTTGGTTTTGTTTTAGGCACAATAATTCGAAAGCGTTGGCGCAACATTTAACTGAAATTTGAAAATAATTTTTAACGTACTTTTCACCCTGTTCGGCACGTTCTTCGGCACGCTCCAAATCAGCTTCAACCATGGCCAATTTACGGGCAACCTTTCATTTATATTTATATGCATGTTTGTGATTTCATTTGTTGATTTTTATACATAATTTTACAATCGTCGTCGTTTTTGAATATACACAAAGAACATAGAAAATGCGTTAAAATTTGATGTCAATTTAACTTACACGAATTTAGTATTAACAATTGGCTTGATGAAATATACAGGTTATGTTTTCAGTATGAAAGGGTTTTCTTTTTAGTAGTAAACAATCGAATAATTGTGAAATTATTGTAGTTATTTTGCGTGTATTTTGTGAGTATTTTGTTGTTTATTTTGGTGTCTGATAACTTGTGCTTCTTATCGTTGTGTCTTAGGCATTTTAAGCTATCCTTAACTTGGTAATGTACTCAATTTGCATGGGTTCTTAAGACTAGTTATTTATAGGAAAAAAAAACAACCTGATGGAATTGTGTTTTCTCTTAGCTGCAGTTGTACATTTTGGAGCGGAAGAGTTTATGTAACTAATTACTAATTACTTTTGCTGTTTATACTAACTATCTTTTAAAACGGAAATTAGATTCGTTTATGGAAATGGCTTTGGCTTCGCTGTGAACTTTAGGCAAACAGTACAAAAAATATGTAGCTTCTCTCAGGAAATCGTGACTGTTACGAAATGGAATCAAAAGATGTTCTAGTAATATTGGCAAAGCAACAATATGACTAACAAGCGTGATAACAACTTATAAAGTTCGATTTTCCCAACAACATGTGTGGATAACAAGTTAAATGAATTTTAGCCAAAATAGTGAACGGCTTCAGGAAATTAGCCTTGCCAAATTGGTAGCTGGCGCCGCAGCTGGCGACTCTGTGTATTTTGATATGCGAGAAGCGCTGGCTTCTATAGATTTTAATTACACGCTAACCAAAACTGAATTTCCTGTTCGAGTCATATGCAAAAGCGTTGAAACGCCGCCGAATACAATTATTTAAAACGAACGCATTGCGAAGGTTTCATAAATAACATTCAGCACAGGTTCAGGTTCAGGTTTCAGGCCAAAAGGCCTGCAACACGCATCGAAAAACCTGGAAGCAACCTCCTTAAAGAGAGTCGTACGCATAACCTGAACAGCCGAGGAATGAATCGTATGAGTCAGAGCCAAGCAGAGGCCTTACATACTCACATTTACGCACACACACATGTATGCATATGTGAGTGTCGTTTGCCTGGGTCAAACAATTATTTGATTCATCATCGCGAGGAGTTTTGCAACACTTTTTTCTGTTGCCCAGCTGCTTATGTCATGATGGCCAACTATTGTGCCGAGCGCGCTAAATATAAAAATTAACGGCCCATGCAACACGCTCCATTCGCATTCCAAGTTCCCATTTCGCTCTCGAAGAGGGAGAATCACCAGCGCGCTTATCAGTCAACTCGCAATTTATATTTCTTGCTCTCCTTTGCTTTCCGTTCAAGCTTCTGCGAAACAAAATGTATATATTTGCCATATATAGATAGATAGGCAGGCAGGCGGTTGCTTATCGTTTCTCGCAGTTTATCAATAGCCTTTATTTAGCCGATATGATTGACGTACGGAACACGTAAGCACCAAGTTGGGGCAAATACAAAAAAAAAGTGCTAACACAATAAATTGAGGTACAAGGCAAATCGTGTAGCCAAAAGCTTATATAAAAAGTTTAGCTAAGCCAGCGCTATAAATCAATAGGGTTTTTTTCTTGGATTTGTATGACCAAAACCATTTTAGTTTATTCCTTTGAATATATAAACTACGTTGATTGTTTAGAGAAATTCCAAGTTTTCTCTAGATTTTTCTGTAAACTTTTGCATCTTACAAACGTCCTCTGCAAGCACTACAATCCTAGACTATCTTGACATGATTAGTGTATTGCCAAGTTCAGTTTCTTCATAAGCAACCTATAAATATGTTCTTGTTGAGACCTAAATTTCATGCCTGCTCCAAAGAAAATGCGCTCTTTTTATAATGTACAACAGCTTCGAGGGGAAAATAAACTACTGCACAACTCCAAGGTATCAGAATTAAATCTTTATAAGTAGTTTTCATTGTTAACTTTATTGCAAAAATGTTATAATTCAATTAAATGTTATATGTGTTACATATTTGCTTTGTATGCAATATTTGTGGACTTGTTTTAGAATCTGCTTACGCTTTACACAATTCCCATTTATAATTTTTACATCAAAATTCAAATATAAACCCAACCAAATTTGGACATATTAAATATACAATAGAAAAAAATATATATATATTGAATTTATATAATTTAACGGGCCAATTTAAAATGATTTGCAATCTGTTTAACCAATTGGGATATGTTTACATATATATATATATATATATCAATCGTTATTTCGATTTCTTCCCAGCACATTTTGAGTACATTAACAATTTGTATTGGATCGCTTAACATTTACTTTACATATTGCTCTATATTTTGTTTATTATTGTTTTTGTTTTATACAAAAGACACAAATATGTTGCTCTAGACTTTGTTCAGACATTACATTCCAAAATATTTCATATTCAGTATACATATATATACATAAATACAATGGATCGACTAATACAGTTAATTAATTTCTTCAGTTTTCTTCTTTTTTTTATATTTTATATGTATATAGCATTTGTATATATAGATAAGTATATCGTTTAACGGGCGGCTAAGGCAGCGGCATGCCAGCATTTCTATAGCTATAGCTGCACTTTTATCAACATCATTTTTCATTATCAACATCATCATCATTAGCATCATCATTAACATCATCATTGTCATTGATTTCAGCACAAGTTTTTGAAAATATCAGCACCTGAGTTTTCAGCCGCCGATTCCTGTGCCAAATTCTATTCTAGGCTCAATTAAGACCAAAGTTGAATACAACTTGCTTTTGGCATAGAAATCAGAGACGGATCAAGTATCATTAGGTTTGTGGGCATTATTGTTGTTGTGTTCGCTGTGTTGATCTGTTGATGGTGTTGTGGAGGACAATGTTGAAGCTTCACCAACAGCAGCAGCAGCACTAGTTGCATTGTTATTGTTGTTGTTGGTTGTTATTGTTGTGTTCGAGTGACATGATTTGCTGTTACTGTTACTGTTACTGTTGTTATTGTTGCTTAAGTTTATAAAATTGGTATTTAGCTGCACCTCATCGTATTTCTTGTCAGCCTCCTCAGCAAGGAAACGCGCTTCCTTCAGCTGATTCTCAAGAGCGTCCATGCGTTCTTCATCGGCAAGGGCGCGATTCTCAAGAATCTTGCGAGCACTATATATACACATACATATATATATATATATTTGATATATTTCAGGATGATCACGTTACGACCAAGCCCATAGAAGACAGTGACCAAGTTGTTATATCGATGATTTGTCAATTATTTTGGTACAGCCCCAAATCAGGTGAATCGTTCGACGTCATCCCATCCACATCGGTGTTGAAAGTGTCGAGTTGTTGTTGTTGTAGATTATAACAAACACATGGATGCGCAGTAGTACACAGAGGTAGACACAGTATCGAACAAGAATTATGTTGAAAGATAAAGTTTTGATACGATTTTTTGGTTTTTGATTTTGTTTAGTGGTGTTCCATAGTACAGATCAAGATTTAGAGAATTTTGCAAAAGAAACAAGAATTGGTTGTTGCTTGTTGAGTTTAACAGTTCAGTTAATAATAGAAATAAATACAAATAGTACAAAGGTACGAATAGCTGAAACAGTGCTTTGTGTGCTTTTTTGTAATATATAAAACTTTTTAGAGTATCCTTTAGCTTGAAATTGGTCGACATTGATCTAATTTGTAGAGTTTCAAAATTTTGTAATATGTAGAGTTTTTGTATAAATGGAGATTTTTGGTATATTAATGAAATTAGAGTTTCAAAACTATTATGTTGTTGGAAAATTATTGTCGTTTTTTCTGTCTAATGCATAGTTTACAAGTTTTTTAAAGCTTTTGCCAAAATATGGCTTCAGCCGTTTTGAGGAAAGTGTAAATCTGTTTTCTCTACACAGATATAAAGCACAAGGCAATGTTTTAGCTTTTTTTTCACATACAAGACATAGGTATTTAAACAGCGAGTCACTAAGACACTACTATTATAAGCTAGACACATGCCGTATTCAAATAACAATATGTGTATACGTAAATATTAACTAAGTTTACAATATTTATATACAATATATTCCATGAATCCACTTTTGTTGTTGTTGTTGTTGTCGTTGGCTGCGGTCGACGTTGAGCTTAAAGGCTAAAGGCTGTTTACAAGAATCGTTAAGAGACCTTAAATATACCCTACGAATATAATATATGTTTGGAGTTTGTAAGAGAGCGCAGTATTTAACCCACAACCTAATTAGTAACGGTAATTTCGACGCACCTAACCTCAAATAGAACGAATGAAAAGAAAAGCAAACGACGAGAAGATAACCCTATTAACCCTAATACCCTAACGTCGAGAGTTCTCGAGTTTAAAGCAATAGATAATTATACCTCTTCATATTTCTTATCAGCTTCTTCTGCAATTAATTTTGCTTGCGCTAATTGGTTCTCCAATAGAGCTACTTTGTCGTCTTCCATATTTGTACGATTCTCAAGCGCTTTTCGTATCCTAAATTTCAAAAGCAATTATAAAAGGGCATTTTAGATATACATATACCGTAGGTAGAACTTGAACTTGATACTTAAGTTTGCTTATATAGGCTGTAGACTAATTAATTAATTAATTATGTATACAATTTGACAATTTTAAGGTTAAAAAAGAAGATAATAAATAGAAATTTGTACTAACCGTTCGCTCTCATCGGCGGCCTGAGAGGCTTCCGACAGCTTGGCTGTGGCGGAACCCAGACGCTCCTCAGAGCGTTCCAAGTCTTCTTCGAGCAATTGAATGCGACGGTTCAATGCAAGGACCTCAGATTCGGCCTATAAAACAAATATTCGATGTTCGACAAGAACGAACAAGACAATATAGCAAACGTACAAACGTACTTAAAAGCTAAGTAAATACTTAATACTAACTTAAGAAACTTAGGAACTAAAGCATGAAATACACTGAAATTTATTTGCATATGTTGGCTACTTTTGGTATAAAAATGTTTGTCCCTGATAATTGCGCTCTCTCATAAAAGAAACTATCTCTATATGTATATATATAGAAATTTAACTGTTTTCGACCGCAGCTTGTGTTCCATCTGAAATTAGAGTTTTCTTCTTTTTTCCTTCCACCTTTTTGTCGCACCTTTCATCAGAGCAAGCGTTTTAGCCAGCTAGAGCCCCAAAGCTGGCAACAGAATGTTTGCTTGCGTGTGCTATCGATAACAGTTAAAATTAGGGCAATTTAGGGGGGAGAGGGATGCCACCACGACGAACATCGATTACACTTGTTGTCATGTTGGCAACCCCGAAAAATAGGCAACAGCTAATCGAGGCACAAGCATGACGTCAGCTCGTTTGAAAACAACCTTGCCAAAAATGAAAACAATTTGATTTGTACAGCCAGTTTTTCCCAGCAACAGTATTTTCCAAAAACAGAACACGAAGCATAAAGCATATGCCCATTAAAGAACGGAAAATATTTGACATTGACGCCGCCGCATGCGAGATGCGATTGCCTTTTACAGAGTATGAGAGCGAGAGAGAAAGAATGACAAATTCTGAAAAGCGTAAATGAATTAAATGTTTGTGCAGCACACAGCACACGCCCAAAAATGGCTAAAAATGGCTTAAAACGGCTTTGACCAAAAGCGGCTACAATTGGACAAGGCAGTCCAGTCCAGGTGTACTCGGCGCGAGATGGCTATATTGCCAATTTTGCATTGCATTGCAGCAAACACATACATATATATGTATATGTATATGTACATATACTGTATGAGTGACGCTTAGAACGCGCTTCGTAAAAGTATCGTCTGATTATGAATTGGAACCAAAACCAACCGCGCCGCCGCTTTGGCTTACGTCATCGTCCAAACAGTCGATAGGCAGGCAGCATACAAAGCGCACAAACACACACACGTATGTAGCGTAAGTTTAACGATAAAAGGCATTTCGTATAGGGGGAGCAGCGAAGCTTTCCAAAACACATACGAAAGTCACACAACAAAACCGTTGATGAAGCAACAGCAAAAAAAAATGCCAAAAAAAAAAACAAAATAAAAATAAAATACTCAGCTTGAGTTTCGTTTCGTTTAAAAATAGCGGGAGTCGCTGTACGTTAAATGTGTGGGACAGAGATGGAGCTAGGCAAATTTTTCGTCTTTGCTTTGAACTCATTAACAAAACGTATTGAAGATTAAACGTTTCTTTTTTTTTTAACGCTACTCTAACATAAATTGCAAAGCTAAACAGAACAAGTTTCGGGGAGAGGTTAAGGCAAAATTTATAAAAAATTGCCGGCAAAATGCACAATGAAAGAAACAAAACAACAAATAATAAAAATCATGAGTATGCAAAAGCTGCATGGGTAAGAAATTGTACCAAAAAATTGTTGACGGCTTAGTCACACACACCTTGAATTTTTTTGTATTTTTTCATTTGACTCAAGTTGCCGTGGCAACAAAAAAAAAAAGAATACAACAAAAACAGAAAGACGAGCGGCTACGTTCGAGTGCGTAGGGTGTGTTTAAATGTTGTATATGATGCATTTTTAATTATGAACCGAAAAATAAGCCATAAAAACACAAAGTAGACAACTTCCAACTTGTAAAGCGTAAAAGTAGCGATCTCTCAAGCATAAAATATGCTAACGTTTCATATCAGTCAGCTTTTGTGTATAGCGGCTACTGACATGTGTGTGTGTTGTAATCTCGCACTGTCTGACATTTCATTACGAAATACTCTAACAGAAGAGAGAGAAGAGAGAGAGAGAACGAGAGAGAGTGTGCCTAAAAGGCAACAAATCAAAACCAATTTGTCACAATGAGGCATTGAAATTATCAGTGTTCAATTGCATGACAACAACAGCAAGAGGAAAGACGCAGCGAAGAGAGTGTAGGGGGAGATGGAGAATGAACGCTGCTGGGACCACGCAAATGACATTGAAAGCATTGTCTAAAAAAAAAAAATATATATATATATAACAACAAAGCACATTTTGTTTTGTTTTAGCTTTTGTGCAACTGAAAGGAGAAGGGGCTGAACTAAACGTCAATCACTTGACAAAAGCGTGGAAAAATGAGCGCAAAAACTAACAACTAACGGGGCATAGATGACAGACACAGACGAAATGAACTACGAAATGAGAATGTGGATAATGAAAACGAATTTTAAATTTTTGGGGTGTGCCGTTACATTTTTATAAGTATTGTAAATTTCTGTTATTGAAATATTTCTCTGCAGCTATTCTGCAATTTAAGGCTTAGGGCCTGTGACCAACTTCGTAAAAAAGTAAAAAAAAAAAATGACGTCAACAATGTTGTCATTGCAGTGCAAACTGTGATTTCACACACAGATATACCCTAGATATATACACACACATAAAAAAGAATGTACAGCCCTTGGTTTGCTCGCGCAATTGTCTAATTAGATTCGAATTAAGCGCATATAGAATCGTTTGTATAGGGGGCTTGTGCCCAATAATGATGAAGCACACACATAGAAACGTAAACGTAAAGAAGCCATTTATTGCTGGCCATGGCTTAAAAATCATAATTAATCGAATTTAGAACACCGCTAGCTAAACACTATGGCTTTGAACTGAATAGAAGAGCCGGTTTCGCTTCTTTATTTTTTGTTATTTCGTGTGCTTTCTCAGCGACAAAACATATCACTCTTTAGATTTCGTCTTCTGTGTTTTGAGGCATACAAGATATGCTAATGTAGAATGCCATGTAAGTATGTTTGTGCCCCGTTTCGATAAGACAACGAGCAAAGATTTTGAAAGGTGAATGAATTTGGTCACACAGATAACAACACTTAAGAATGTACGAAAACTAAAAAGTAACACAAACGCATATATATATATATATATATATATATATATATATATATAAAGCAAATTGAAATTTTTAACAAAAGATATTCCAATAGACAGGAAAACCGTCGAGGAACAAAACAACACAAATGTGGCGAGAGAAGCGAAGAAAGAGAGCAACGGAGAGAGCGCAAGAGCGCGCAAAGAGTGTGAGCGTAGGTCTGTGACAGTCTGTCAGTGAACTTGTATTCGTATTTGTGTGTCGCACAGTATCTGTGTAGGTGCGCATGTATTTGCATTGGAAACGTTGGCACTGCTCAAAAATGCTTGCGCTGGACTAATCTTGAGCCATGGTTTTTTGGTTCATATGCAAAATTTCTATACCAAAAGTAGCAGCAAACACATAATTTTGACTGAATTGAAATTGAAATTTGTATTTAATGTCCACAGTTGCTTACTTCTTCGCGTCGGACAACTTCAAGCTGTAGGCGCTTGTGAAATTCCTCGCATTCATCTTTATACTTTTCCATTTCTTCTTTGGTCTGACGCATTTTCTTCTTGAGTACATCCAAAAGTGTACCTTGTGGAATGCTGGTCGTCATTTTTGTGCTTTTGCTTGTACTTGGGCTTGTGGGTGTTTGGTAAGTGTTTACACTTGGACTTTGCGTTGGCAGGCGGCAGAGGCAGATGAGATAGGCTTTTCGGCCGGTTTCTTGGCGATTGGCAGTTGGCACTGAAGCACACTTATATTGGCTTATATTGCCCGCTTTTTATGTATTTATTAAAATACAAATTTCTTTCTATATGGCAGCACCAAAAATTATATTTAATTTACAAACTGTGAAACACCAACACACGCACGTAGTAGAACGAACGACCGAACGAAGCGACGACACAGACAAGAGTATGCGCTAACCACCGGTTTTTTTCTTCTTTCTCTTCTACTGCTTTTTCTTCTTTTACTGGTTTGCTTCGTTGTTACTGCTTGTCGCCGTTTTTTTTTTTTTTTGCTTTTTGGATTTTGTGTGAAGGGCCGATTAGATTCTGGCGCACTTGATACACATTTATAGTTGAATTAAAAATTAATGTTTAAATTATTTCAATATTGATATTTAAAAGCAGTAAGCTGCACAAAAACTACACGCACACACACGAGAAACGAAGACGATAAAACGACGCGAGTCTGCGACTGGCATTTGTGAGTACGTAACTGGAAATGAACCGCTGAAACACTTTGCATGCTCATGTCTACAAAGCGGCAGTGGTGGTTTATACGCTGTGCGAAAGAGACGACTGCTGTTTGTGTGTGTGCGACTTTCCAGTCTGGCAGTGCCTCGCCTATGTGTCGTGTTGTCCATATGTTCGTGTGTGTGAGTGCGAGTGCGCTAGCCAGTGTGTATATGCCGCTTTCCCGCTGGAAAACCTGTTAAAGCCGCTAAAAATTCAGTCTACATGTTTGTTGTTGTTTGCATTAATTAGTGAAGAAATATTTGAGATTTTTGCCTTATTTCTCCAATGCAAATAATATTATGCAAAATTGCGAGCGACAAAGACGGCTAACCAATTGCCCATATGCCAGTAGAAATGAGTAAGCGACCTGTCATCAATATTTCCCTGTGTGTGTGTGTGTGCGCGCGTTTATGTAAACCCTCCCCATGCAGCACCTACCCCTGCCAACAATCAAGATAATTGTATAATACAGCATATAATGCCGGTGCTCTATCAGGCTTATCAACACGCAACCAGGAGCAGCACAAATGACTAATCAGTCGTCGGTGCGATGCCGTGTTGTGTGTTTGCAGCAGGTTGTTGTTGTTGCGTTCGGATGTGGTCCTAGTCTGTGACAGTTGGCGATTGTGCAAAGCGCGATATCGATAACGATAGACCGCGCGCGCGCGCGCGCAACAAGTGGAGACAATTTGTATTTGGCAAATGACATAATTGCTGATAATACAAACGACGATTGCCAATGGTCAATTCCAATTAAAATAAGCACGCCTGCCCATTTTTGGACAGAGTTCGGCATTGAAAAGAAATTAAAAGTAAACGTCAGTGCCACACAAATGTGCACACACTACCAAAGTGGGGGGTACACACTCGTCGCACGAAGGTCATTGGCGTTTTGCAGCGGCTGTGAGAACACGTAGAGAACGTGTGTGTATGTGTGTGTGTGTGTACACCGAGAATACATTTAATTTAATATAAGTAATAATTGAGTGGTGCGCGTCAAATTGACGAGCCAAGTTTAAAAGAAATACGTTTTTGGGCAGAAAACGTATTTAACTTTTTTTTAGTATTCAGTATTCAGCTGCTGTAAGCCAACTGTTGCTTTTTATGGAGTCCTACAGCTAAAACAATTCTGTGTGTTTCTGTGTTCGTGTGTTTATGAGTATGGGGGTGTGTATAAACACAGATAATTGTAGCAGTTGTAATATTAAGTCTGTTTTTTTATCTGCTGCCTTTTTGGGCGCCGCCACAGATAAAGAGAGAAAGAGGAAAAGAGCGGCAGTAAGAGCTAGTGTCACCCACGCTGAGAGAGCAACAGGTGCTCCCGAGTTACCGTTAACCGGTCAAACAATGTGCTAACTAAGTAAGAGCGCACAATTGCGTAACTAATTAAACAATTGCCTGCAATTAAGTAAATATGCATGTTTTTGTTTTGGCTGAATAAACAGTTGAAATACTTTTGCGCTGAGCAATGAAAAAGCATACATACATGTATGTGCGTGCGAGTGTGTGTGTTAGTGAGCTTAACACGTAGAAAGAAAAACCTTCACGACAGTTGGCGAGCGGTTAAGCCAACGTATATGCATACGTTTGTATGCGACAACGGGGTCAAGATTCACACACAAGTTGAAAACAATTGCAATGACAAACGACTTGGTGGGCCATCGAAGGGTTAAAGCAGAAACAGAATTCGGTGAGCGGCAAAGAAAGCAAAGCGAAGACGGCGACGGCGACGTAATCGCTTTGCAATGCACACAAATACAAATGTACAAAACTTATATATACATATATGTGTGTGTGAGTGTGTGTGCGAAAAAGAGCACAAGACAGAACAAAATTGGAACATTCATAGATTGAGTAGACAAAATTCACTGTGAACCTAACCAAACTTATGTTTTGCTCTTTGTGTTGAGGCTAAAACGCTTTCTGAGGGGCGACAACAAAGGCTGCTTGAAGAGAAAGAAATATAAATATGATTAGTGAAAATACATGTGTGTATATGTATATGAATTAGACCCCCCTCCACCCACACCGCTAATTACCCGCTTCAGCTGCGTATTCATGATGTTGTGCAGCTCATTGCGAATGATGTTGAACTTCATCATTGTGTCGGAGCTGAAGATGGAGCGCCCGAATGCCAGGCCCGGATAATCGGCGCAGCGTCCCTTGTTGCGACGCGCCTCCCGCTCGGCGACAATCTCGGCCGCCTCGCTGGTGCAGCGCAGCTTGGACCATTCCTGCGCCTGTGTATCCTCATCCTCGGTGTTCAGCACAATGCCCTCATCGATGGCGCCCGCACTGAGATCTGTGGCAATGCTATCGCTGCTGACGTCCATGATGCCGCCGCTGCCGCCCTGGCGTTTGCTGCGCTCACGTTTCCCACCAGATGCCGATGAGGCTTTCTTCTTGCGCTCCGATTTCTCCTTGTCGCCTTTGTCGCGCTTCTTCTTCTTTTTGACAGTGGCAGGCAGCGGCTCCTGTTCGGCTGCTGCGCTCTGTGTTGTTGCTGGCGTTGCGTTTGTCTCGTCCAGCATGCTGCTCTCATCGGTCGGGGTGGGGCTGTTGCTGCCCAAAGAGTTTGTCACCGATTCACTCAGCGGCAGGCTGAGTGTACTGCGGCTAACCACAGTGGCGGGCGGGTCTCCAGCCTCCATGTCTGCTTCTGGCTGCGGCTGCGTCTCGCCGCGCAGATTGGAGAGCACGCCCTTGGAGTCGCCGCGATAGAGCGCCGCCAGTATTTCTTGGACATTGGGCACATTGGGACGCCGTGTGCCCGCAAAACGTGGATGATGCTGATGACCGCGCCGCTTAAGGGAGGACGGCACCAGCGGCGAAGTATTGGAATTGTTGGTGCTGTGGCTGCCCGCACCGCTGGTGCTGGACAGCGCGTCGTCGTCGACACTGTTGTTCTGTGACATGTCCAGGTCGTAATCGCTCCAGCTCCAGTTGTCCGAAATCTCCGAGTCACTGTCCCCAACAGTCGAGTGCTGGACTTGTTGATAGTTGTGATAGAGTTGTGCTAAATAGAGCTCCGCCTGCTCATCGTAGTGGAGGAGATTATCTAGCACGTTTAGCTGCTCCTCGATGGAGCACCAGCGCGAGGAGAGCTCCGATTTGTTGCCGTCGGCCGCGTTGTGGCAGCTGTTGCCACGCTTGCTTTGTTGTTGTTGCTTTTTTTGCTTATGCTTTTGATTATCACTTTTGTGGCTATGTAACTGTTTATTTGCATTTATTATGCGTTTATTACGCTGCTGTTGCTGCTGCTGTTTTGTTGTTTTTGTCTGCTGTCCTGCAGCAGCTGCGCTGCTACCTGCTTTATATGGAATTGTTGATATTACTACTTATCGATATCGATATTTTCAATTAAAATATCGTGCAAATCAGCTGATTTGCAATATATCAATATCGATAGCGTAAAAGTGTGACCAGACAAGTGCACAGGGCAATTGCAATTGCACATTTCGCATACATTTGCCTTGTGCACGTTTGTTTGGCCTACTTTGCATAGAATGTAAAGCATATTTGTGCGTTAGCAACAACAATATGCTTTGCATTCTACACAATACGTTTTAATGTACATGTTTGTTTATTATTACGCTGTTGCTTTAGTGGCTGCTTATCGTTGCCGCCGCTTGTCAATAGGTGGCGGTGTGCGCGCTTTATTTGGTGCGCAAGCGTTTGACGACGTGCCGCGCTGCCAACGTATTTTTTGACCAGCGGCGTTTGCGTTGCCGGCTTAAAACAAGACGTTAATGTTGTTGTTGTTGTTGTTGTCGTTGCTGTTGGTGTTGCTGTTGGTGTTGTTTTTGCCGGTTTTGAATGTTTTATTTGTGTTTCTGTTGCATTTTTCGCACTGTTTGTTAATAGTTTTTTATTGCTGGTCTGGGGCTTTTGTTGCTTTTGCTTGGTTTTAGACGTTGTTAATGCTTGATTTTTGCCGTAACTCACTTTTTGCCACTCATATGCATTATTAACTTTTGTAGTTCCTATTGTTAATGTTTTTTCGTACATATTAATTATATGTTGCGGCTATTTTTCTTGTTGTTGCTGCTGTTGTTGTTTGTGATTTGGTGCGTGTTGTTTTCGCTCTTGTTGTTGCCTTTGCTCAAACAGCTGTGCTCATAGTACCGTTAGTTTGAGTCTTTTTCTATTTTTATTGATGATTTAATACAGTTTTTTTTTCCTTTGGCTTTTTTCAAATTTCAGTCGCGCGTTGAAATGAGCAAAGGAAAATTTTGTATTTGGCCAACTTCCGCTTCACGTTTTTGCATAGACGTCAATTGTTGTTGTTGTTGTTGTTGATGTCGTTTTAGTTGTTGTAATTGAATTTATGTAATTGAAAATCACTAAAATTTTATTTAAAGCTAATTAAATAAAAATAGTGTTTTCTATTCAATCGTATTAGAATTGATGGTATTATTGAATTAATTTGAGCTATTATTATTGAATTTATTAGAATTATGCGGCGTGCGGCGGCTCGGCTCGGCTCGATTGCTGGGTTGGTTGTTCGGCCCCTCCGGCGGTTGTTTGCTGCTTGCTGCTTGCTGCTTGCTTTGGCGTTGTACTTGAAAGTGTTGTGCGATAATTTCTGTGGCCATGCGCTCAGCTCGGCGTGCGCTCTCTTGCGCCGGACGGACTAACTGATGGCAGATCTAATTGTGTTGTTGTTGTTGGGGCAGCGCCAGCGCCCCCTGCCAAGCGGCAGCGGCAGTCGTGTGGCACATGTGCGAGTGAGTCAGCATTATGCACAGGCATTTGTGTGCATGTATAAGTGTTGCAGTGCGTTCGTTGTGGAAGGGGAAAGGAGCATTTGGCGCTGTCAGCCCCAACGCCCACACACACTTAAGTGCTTGCTCGCTCTCTTCTGCTCTCTCTCTCTCTCTCTTTCCCTATGCCTCTATCCGCTGAGAGAGTGTTCGCTCTTTAGTCATTTCCAATTTTTCCTGTAAATTTCATTTGTGTTTCTGTTTGATTTAATTGCCGTGCTGTGCTCTCTCTTCTTCTATCATATTTGCGCATATTACTCAGCGGAGTCGTTTGTATCTCATCATCATAATTATTTATTTTAGAGATAGGGGCTGGATCTGGGTAGGGCTAACGGCAAAAGTGTATTGATAAAAATATGTCTACGCGGCGACTGAAAATAATTTGTCAAATCTTTTGAATTTATGTTGTCTGATAAGCATTTATTTACTTATACAGTTGATATGCTGGTTACCTGTGGACACTAGACATACTTCTTGTTTTTTTGTCTTTTTTGAAACGCTGCCAACTGGCAAACTAAACCAAATAAAATGTCCTTGAAATACTTTCGGATCTCGCACGACAGAACGTACCAATCAAAAGCCAAATCAAATGAAATGAAAATTCGTATTTTTCATTTGGAAACGCAACTAGACAGCGTACGGCCACCGAACAAACGAAGAAAAATGTGCTAAATACTGTTCGGCTATTTCAATATTCATTGTACAAAAAGAAAACAACAATTTCAGCGAGCAAATATTTTGGCAAAGCCAAAGCAAAGCGAACAAAAACAACGAAAATGAAATAGAGAAAAAAAAAACAACATCGCAGTTGGCTTTGCTTTTGCGTTATTTGATCTCACCACACACACACACACACACACGCGCGCGCGCACTCACACACACGAGCGCGCGCGCACATGCAGCACTCTCTGTGCGTCTCTTTCGCACCAGTCCAAAGCTATTTTCAAGCGCTGCATACACGAATTTAAAAATAGCGCGCACCAAAGGCGTTGCCAACGGCAAAAAAATTCGTGTGCGTGGCGTTTTATTTTTTATTTTTGTTTGAATTTTCATTTTTATTTGAAATCTATGAAGTTTTTATGGCACAAACATACAAAACGCATTGCCCCAAACATTTGACGTGCCAACAAATAAACATCAGATCGTAAAATACCCGTGAAATTACCAGATGCCACAAATTTCCGGACCCGGCTCCAATTCGCTGTCACCAAACCGTTTATATATATTATCTACATATATAAATCTTATTCTAGCATTGATTTCAAGTGTATTTCTTGCTTTTGTCTGGATTCCTATATCATAGCTAATGACTAATGACTAATGACTAATGGGTTGGCATGAAACAATGCCCCTTAAGAATATATACTTAGTAATACTTTAATACTTTGGAATTCTTAAAAAATATTCTAAAGGCACCTATTGACCTAGTTAACGTATAATTAGATATTTTGAAATGAAAAGATTTTGCTGTCAGATAAATATCTTGATTTAAAATGAATGCTCAAGAATTTTAATTTAATTATGATTAAATAATGAAAAATTCGGGATTGAACTCTATAGCTATATTTTTTTAGCTGCTTTTTTTAGAACTTGAAGAAATATTGAAAACTTTTATTTTTCTTATGCATGGTTAAATATTCTTAAATGCCTTTTTTTTAATAGGTCTGGACGTTATATAAATATGATATATATCATATTATATGGGGGGATTCTAGACTTTGAAATGGGCTCGAATTTATTTATAAATCTTTTCTCTGTGCTTTAAAGTTAAGTTCTTACTTAATATGATATATGACTGTCATAAGAAAGGTTCAAAACTAGCTCTAGGAATAAGATATATATCTTTCATGAGAACAGTTCAAAGTTAGCTCTGGGAATAAAATATATATCTCTCATGAGGCTAGCTCTTAGGTTGTTTAATGGAGATACACAAAATTTGGCTACCCTTATGAATAATTGTTGTTTTCTTTCTTTCTTTTTCTGGATCTAACTTAACACTAATCTAATTTGTGTATTTTAGAAGGGAATTGAAATAATTTGTACTCACATTCTGCAGGGCCTTGTTCTTCTCCTCCAGCTTGCCGGTGACAAGGGTGAGCGCTTCCTGGGTCTGATCCAACTCGTTTTCAACGGTCTGGATCTTCTTTTGCAGCTGGCGAGCCTCCTCCTCGGCCTACAGAAGTAAAAAGCGAAGCAGAAATCGGGCATGATTATTATTCCAATATTCGAGCAGGTTAATGCATGGCTATCAAAATGCATGTGTTAACAATTTAACAGTTGTTATTGTTTTTTGTTTTGTTGTGCCAACAAATAGTTATTTTTATGCCCTTGCAGAGGGTATTTTCATTTTGTCGTGAAATATGTAACGTATAGATGAAGAGACATCTCCTAACCCATAAAGCATATATGTTCTTGATCAGCATCAACAGCCGAGTCGATATAGTCATGTCCGTCTGTCCGTCTTGTCTCTCAGTTTTGAAGCTATCTTTTTGAAACTTTGCAGAAGTCCATCTTTCTGTTGTAATCGGAACCAGCTGGATCGGACCACTATATCATATAGCTGGCATAGGAACGATCGGTCGAAAAGTAGGTTCTTATATGGAAAACTTTTTTGTTTATCACGTTATCTTGACCAAACTTGGCATTTATTAGTTTTACTTTGCTCTTCATATATATGCAAAATCCTAACAACATCGGATAACCATATCATATAGCTGCCATAGGAACGATCGGTCGAAAAGTAGGTTCTTATATGGAAAACTTTTTTGTTTATCAAGTTATCTTGACCAAACTTGGCATTTATTAGTTTTACTTTGCTCCTTATATTAATGCAAAATCCTAACAACATCGGATAACTATATCATATAGCTGCCATAGGAACGATCGGTCGAAAATGAAGTTGTATGAAAAACTTATTGTTTTTCAAGATATCTTAACCAAACTCGGCATTAACTATTTTCCCTGCGCTTAGATACGGGCTATGGCCATTATGTAAAGGTTGGGTCTGCAAGGGTATTAAATCTTCGGCGTGCCGAAAATAGCCCTTCTTTGTTGTTGTTTTGCCACATGTTGCATGGTTGGGTGCTCACCTTCTCGGCGCGGGTGTTGGCATCGCGTGCCTCCTGCTCGCAGACGAGAGCACGTTCCAATGCTCCATCCTTGTCGACTTTCATCGCTTGCATCTTCTTCTTGATGGCATCCATGGTGGCTGGCTTTGTATTTTACTGCTACACACTCGAAAGACACTGAAATGGAAAATCCAAATGGAAATGGAAATGGAAATGAAAATGAAAACAAGTGTAATTCATATCAATAAAGTAATTAAAATTTATGCGATAATCCGCGCTACATAAGTTTTCGTTGCGTTTTATCTAGCGATAGAAAGTTAACATTTTTATTGTGTTTTCGGCCAAAGATAAACTTCGAAATCTTCCAACAGAGTTTGACACAATTTTTGGTAGCTCTCCAATTAAAAATGCTTCCAGTTTCGCCAACATGTTTGTGCGCTGCATAACTAAGTACGGGGCATACTTCGTATAGCTCATCCGAAACAGTTCTCATTCTGGCCTTGTATCTCATTTTGGGGACAAACAAATTGTCGAAAAACGTGATGTACGTCCACACGGACCGGACTAATGGCGTTAAATGATTTACTGTGAGATGATTGACCAGAAAACTGAACAACAACAAAAACAGACTTGTGCGCCGAAACAATAGGATATGGATTTGAGAATGGATCTGTTATTGGAACCGAGTCAAGACATTGGCTGTTCCTTAATGATAAATGAGCTGAGAGCGTCAAGATTCGGAGAGTTACGAGATGATGTTAAAAGAATTCTGGACTGATTAAATGGGCCTATAAATTGATCAAGTAAAATTGACTGAAGTAAATGTTTAATTTAATGAATTTGTCACGAATTCCGAAAGTCACGTTAGAATTTCTTTATACGAATTTGCTCTTAAACATTCTTTCTCAATATAATACCATTGAATCAATCCAAAAATAGAACCAACAAAAACTCAGAAGACTTTGAATGCATTTATTTAAAGTTTTAAGAGAATAGAATAGTATAGAATCTCATTATAAGCTGTTCAGCAAATATATCCAAAACATTAAGGAACTTATGTTTTTGATCAGAAAAACTTGCATAACCTGGCCATATGCGTCTGAGAGTCCAAACTTTAAGTCGAGCAAGTCGTTCTCAAAATCTTTAAAGATATCTATCTATCTTCGATATCTAACTATATAAGAATATGTACAAAACAAGGAACTACAATTTACTATTTACAATGAATCGAACCTTAAAACAAAAAGATTTCCAAACCGAATCGAATCCTATCTTTCTCAAAAAAAGGTTTGGTTAAAAACTAATAAATTTGGACTTTTTGTGACTCAGGCCCAAAGCATAAATAACTATTTGAGTTTTCTTACCATATTTGGTAGATGCCAATTTTGGCTAAAAATTAAATTTAGCTCGCAATTTCCAGCATAATGGGCAATTAAAAATTTCAAATGAGCTATTACATTCTCGTCATGTAATGTGTAACACATAACAGGAGACATCTAAGACCCTCGTAGAGTATATATATTCTAGATCAGCATCAAACAGACGAGCTGAATATAGTCATGCTCATCCGTCCGTCCGTCTGTCCGTCCGTCTGTTTCTATGGGAACTAGCCTCTCAGTTTGAAAGCTATCGTCTTGAAACCTGAAACCATAGATCCCACTTTCTGCTGCAGACAGAACATATGTCAGAATCGGAAGAATCGGACCACTTTATTATATAGCTGCCATATCAACGATCGGTTGAAAAGTAGACTAAGGAAAACTTTTTTGTTTATCAAGATATGTTGACCAAACTCGGCATTTTAAGGTTTCCCTATGCTGTCTACATACACGCAAAATCGTATGAACATTGGATCTATATATATAGAGATCGGTTAAAAAGTAGTTGTCTTATATGGCAAAGGCAAAGGCATTTATGAGCTTCATTATTCTCAAATATCTGCAAAAGGCAAATGTTTGCAAGGGTATTAGATCTTCGCCGTGTCAAAAATATTCTTAGTTTCTCGCTTTAAAAAATAAAAAAAATTTAAAAAAATGTAGAAGAAAATATTCTGGTCCATTTGAGAACAGAGTATCTGCTAGTCGAACACAATTGTATGTTATGTTAATTATTAAATATAATCAGGAATATATATTCGCTTAGTCTTTAATCAGTTTTTTCTCAAAAAGTAAATAGTTAAAAAAAAAATAAGATTTTCCAACCAAAGTAAATATATTTCCTTTGAAATTCCCTTTTGAGCTCTTAACCGAACTTTAGAAATTCGCGACATGGATTAAGAGTAAAGCTCTCTCTCTTCTGTAAGCTCTTGGCTTTCGCTCTCTCTCAATTCTCTTGTTGTTCTCTTCCCCCAAGGGGAATGCGAATAGGTGTCAAGTTGATAAGGCGGGGAATACAATTTTTAACCGGGCTGAGTCACAATCAAGGGATTTCTGAAGTGAGCCCTGCGAATTGTTCCCAACCAACATAAGAATTTGTCACAATTCGGAATGCCAAACAAATTGAGTCAGCTGCGCCCAATAATATATAATATTTCGTACATCTGAGTTTATTTTTAACTTAACTTTTGCTTACATTCCGGCTGCTCAGAGAGATCGGGAGGGGTTAGCTGGGTGCGAAGGCAGGTTCCAGGCTTTTAGGCGTGCAAACAACAACAAAAATTCAATTCTCAATAAAAACTGCAATCGAGGCAGAATTGTATATATATATAAATATACATATATATGGACAATACAGATGGACAGAAGGTTTGGGCTCTTCTTTTATACCCTGAACCCATTCAAAATGGGTAAAAGGGTATAATGTTTTTGTGCAAAATGTAAATGTATATAACAGGCAGAAGGAAGCATCTGCGACCCCATAAAGTATATATATTCTTGATCAGCATTAATAGCCGAGTCGATCTAGCCATGTCCGTCTGTCCGTCCGTCTGTCCGTATATATGAACGCAAGGATCTCAGAACTTATAAGAGCTAGAGAAATTTTAGATGTAGGTGCTCCTAGTTCCTGCGCAGATCGAGTTTGTTTCCGATAAACGATAACTTGCCCCGTTTCCAAGTAATCGATAAAAATGTATATCGACATCCTGTTTTTTGAGCAATTTTGGGTAATAATAAGAGCTAGAGTCACCAAACTTGACATGTAGCTTCTAGAATAGTATATATATATCTGCATTAGGTGTTGGAAGAAGAGGGTTCAGGGTATCCCCTAGTCGGGAGCTCCCGACTAGAACCTCTTACTTGTTTTTTATAAGTGTTTATACATGTTGTGTGTGTCGTGTGTATATCGAACGAGGTGACACAATGAATTATATTTGTTTATTCGGCAGAAAATCAGTTGATGTTTTCTTATAAGAATGACAATGACATACATATACAAATGAGCCTAAAGACCAAATAAAAACGCCAATATTTCTTCTTCACAATAAGTCTTTGGCCTCAAATGCTTTAAGTTTAACCGATTTGAAAAATAAAAGAAATAATTTAAGCTTTTGAATGATTTCGATTGTGCAAAAATTCTATTTGAGCTTAGCTGCTAAATCTTTTTTACATCAGTTCGAAAACAGTTTAAGTTATATACAAATATGCAAAATTTCTTTATATCCAAAAATATATGCAGTTATATATATATATATACTTTTTTTCAATATTTGATACTATACACACCTTCTCTGGCAACGAATTGGCTGTGTTCTAAAAACTAGAAATTCAACCTGTTTGTAGCACAAAATTTTCCAAGTTATCCATGAAGAAAAAAAAAACTGTGCTAGTTATACATACAATATTCTCGCTCAGCTATTTTTAAAACATATATGTGTACACAACTATATATGTATGTATGTATGTGTATATACATATATGTACTAAATTTTTGTATATTTTTCTGTATTTTTGAACAAGCCTGGCAACACTGAAAGCTTCTAAGAGCTTTTGTAGATCGCGCTCTCGTTAATGCTAAATATAGCCTGGCATCTGTTGAATATTTCCTAATAGCTGCCCCGATGGGATATTACTTAATATAAAGTGTGAAAAGCTTTTCACGAAAATCTCAAAAAATTTGAACGCTGGGAACTCTCGTTCCGTATCGAATTACATGGCACCGAAAGATTCTGACAACTTTTGAATATTTTCCAATATTTTTCTATAGCATGTAGATTGAATTGTTTAGGAATGTCCGAACTTTCTTTCTCAAACTGCTTTTTTTCCCATAGCGAAAGATTCTGACAAGTTTCGAATATTTTCAAATATTTTTCTATAGCATGTAGATTGAATTGTTTAGAAATTTCCGAACTTTCTTCTAGATTCTCAAACTGTTTTTTTCCCAATATATTTGTGTTTAGCAAGCGTTATATTATCTAGAAATTATGCGACATTTCATTGGATAATCCTGTCCTGCCTCAACAATATTGAGAATTTGATGAACTTCGAGAAAATTTTTCGACCGAAATCGAAATCGAAATCGATTGTCTATATTTATTTATATACCATGTCTCACGCAATGCGTTTAATTGAAATTCTAGAAGGCAACTTGTGGTTAGGCTGCAAACAATGAATATGATCAAAGACATTGGCTTTAATATTCATAATAATGTTTGCATTAAATCAAGCTTGTTGCCAGAGCTAAACTTAACCTCAATTTGCATTTCAAGCCGAACCGTTCTAAATATTTTGAATAGTTTTGAATAGGTTTGCGGTTTTATTATCTGCACAGCACTTTGATTAGTTGAATTATTTGTTACTTGCATTTCTTTTTTTTTCGTTTGTTGATTGATTGATTGATTATGTAATATACTTTCGGGAATGTCCTTGTTAGTTTTTCAAAAGATAACTCTTGGCACTTGGTTTTTTTTTAGATATTTTTTTTTCAAATTGAAAATTGGCTGCAGCACAACGAAATATTTATTAAATAAAATTGACTTAGCAGAATTGTGTGATTTATTTAATTTGTTCCTTTTACTTACAAAACTTTTATTCGGAGTTATCCGCGACTTGAACGGATTGTGATGTTCAACTGAAAATATTTATTCAATATACTGACGTTCGATGCCCGCCGTTTTTCGATTTCGAGCTCTTTGCGCTTGTGTGCGTGCGTCGCGGCCGTCCGTGTGCGTGCGTGTATGTGTGTGTGTGTGAGAGAGCACTCAAGTGTCTGACAGATACTTTTGGGCTCGCTCAGCAGCTCGCGTGCGTTTTGCATGCTCAACACAAATCGCTGGCCGCTCAAATTTGTATTTTCAAACTGCATTTTGCCGCCACAGACGATGCCTCTCAATTTTCTGCACAGACACAGAGAGCCCGACACACACACACACACACACACACACACACGCACACAAATTAAGAAAAGAAAGAACCAAAAAGACAACAACAAAATTCCTTCGCTCTCTTTATTCGACTTTTGCCTCTTTCACCTGTTACTTATGTGTGTGTGTGTGTGTGTGTTTGTCTGCGCTTGTATTGGTTTTAGGCGCAAAGAATTTCAGTAAAGAATTTCAAAATTTCCCCGTATTTTTTTTTTAAAAAGCTTAATGTGCCAGTATTTTCTGTGTGTGTGTGTGTGTGTATCTTTATTTTATTTGATTTTACTTTCTTGTTGTTTTGTTCCTTTCATATTTTGGCAGCTATTTTTAAATTTCAGTTATTGATATGCCAAAAAACAAAATCACATTCTTACATATAAATTTTGTGTGAATTTTTTTTCTTTTTTTTGCTATACTGTGCATATTTTTTATAGATTTCCCAACATCGTGTCTACAAACGGCGAGCATATATATTTTTTTTTTAAGTCTGAACAAACTCAAGTATATTTTTAGTTAATACAATTAACACAATTGCAAGGAATAATTAAGAAATGTCAGTCATGAGTCACATTTGGCGCAGAACGTGAAAAATCCCAAATATGCAATTGCAGATAAATAAAGAAAACTTGAAGATACAAAATTTTACAATTTAGCACGCACAGCTCATCAACTGAAGTGGGAATGATAATAATATGATAAGACAATAATTGAAAATAATATTTATCATATTATCTCGGTTGAAATGGATTTCTTTATTTTATTATCTGAACTAGATTTTCTGAAAAACTTGACGTAGTTTGAAAGAATTTGGGAAACAAAACTTGAAATTACTAAAGGAATGCCCTTTTACTTCTAAAACTCTACTTTTTCTTAATTTTATCCAACTTTTCTTAAAAATAATTATGTTTTCGGCTTAAGAGCTTTTTGTTTTATAAAACAAAACCTCAACATGGAAGAGGTAAAAGAAATTTAACATTATTTTGTATCTATTAAAGAAGAATATTTAAGAAATTGAATACTTTACACAGATTGTCTATCTAAACTAGATCTTTTGTCTTAAATACGTTTTTAAGTTAATAAAATTGAACTTGCATTTGTTTTATCTAAAAGATTTTCATAGTTTATTTATAATAGCATATTATATAATTTTCTCCCACATATATATCTCAAATGAAGCGAAATCAAAAGAGTATAAATTTTCATATTTATTGGGTTAGTTGCGTCTGGATTTTCTTTTGGAGAAAACTCTTTGATTTAGCAATGAGAAATGTATATTTAAATCCGTGCAACACCCACACAATGACGCAATCCATTTCATTCAAAAGTTTTGGCAACAAACAAAATAGGTTTTTTTTTTTGTGAGCTGATGAAAGGCCGTGGAATGGCCAAAATCCTAAACAAGTGGCTAAATATGAAAAATGAATTCATGGCCAAAATGTAACGAACATGAAGCACAACGGATTTTTTCATAATTCCAATAAGTTCTAGAATAATATGTACATGAACAAGTTTGTCTTTCGGCTGCGACTCAAACAAGTGCAACAATATCTTGTTAACAAAATTGCAACCATATTTGGTGAAAATTGTACAAAAATTATAGAGACTAGCCACATGTTGCTGGGAAAACTTGAAGCGTAGCAACAGTTAGCGTACAGCAGAAATTGAAAAATAATCTCAGACCGTTTTCGTACAGTCTGTGATAGGGGGTGCAGGCGGGCAATCCAGAGCGGACCAACCCAGTCTCCGGGGCGCGCTTCGTGTCGACGTCCCGCTGTGCGCCGGCGCAATTGATGACTCAATTGTCGTTGTTGTTGTTGTTGTAGCTCCTTGTGTAACTGAGTTGAACTCGAACCCGAACTGGTTGAGCTTTGGTACTAAAAGGAAATCTTTGCGACGAGCCACTTGCCTTGCCTGGTCGCAACATAACGGCCAAGGTGAACCACAGACACAGCGCCCGCCGTTTGTTCCATATCAAATGTCGTGGTGTGCATGTGAGAAACTTTTTGGCGCTCTTAGAGAACAACGTCACTGTCAATTATTTGTAAATTGCACAGCTATATATGCAGAGACAAGCGTACCAGACCTTGAACTTAACGCCAAATCGTATGTAAATAAAACAGAGTGACATTTATTGTTAGCCGGAAAACCATTGCGAAATAGAAATAATTCGCATCTAGCTGAACAATTTGGCAATGCATGCGACTCATTTGATTGGCATCAAGGGCGTAAGAATGTTTAAAATGCTCTATTTTTATACAAATGCAACCATTTTAATGTTCTGTGTAAATTTTAAGCAGTCAAATTAAAACTCAAAGACCGCCAAACTTATCGCGTTGAAATCGATACACTTTATCGATAATACTACACAGCACACATATCCGACGCATATCGCCAGCCCTGGTCTGGTCTTGTGTTATCATTTCATAACAATAACACAATAATGTCACTTACAGAAAAACTAAATTATTACGCCAAACGAAAGTCGTTTAAATATGGTATACCTTTTCTAATTATGATGGTAGCTGGCTCATTTGGACTGCAACAGTTTTCTAATCTAAGGTAAGAAAGGTAATCTCATTGGGAACTTACATGCACTTGCCGTATTTATTGCTTGCAGATATCAGTACTCCAAAATGACACCTGTCTCGCCGGAAGAAATGAAGAAGTACGGCGTGAGCATGAAGAAACGTCAAGAAGTAACGCTCGAAACGGAATATGATAAGGTTAAAGACATCGACATTGACAATTGGTCAAACAAGCGAGGTCCACGGCCTTGGGAAGAAGAAGAGCTAGCGGCTTTATCGGCGGCCAAATAATTATTGTGAAACATATGTGATGTAGGCCTTAGCGTTTATTTAATATTGTAAATAAATAGATATCTTTATATTACATTGCATATGATTATTGGCAGAATTGCCTTTTGTAGCCCTGAATAATCGGCGGAATATGTAGGTACATATATCAGGGCTGCCAACCTGCTCAAATCAGCTGCGACGCTTTGGCAAATATTTTCAACCTTAAAATGGGAGAAGTTAAACCCGTAAAAATGGATAGCTGGGCTTCATCTGATGCAGCTACAATATTTGCAGATGGTAACTCTCCAACTCACATTCGCAGCAACGTTTTTTATCTATAAATGTATCTTGCAGGGGAACGTGTGCTATGCTTCCACGGGCCGCTTATCTACGAAGCCAAAGTACTCAAAACAAAACCCGAAAGTTCGCCGGTTGAATATTACATACACTATGCGGGCTGGAGCAAAAAGTAATCGTGCCTAATATGGAAATTGTTTTTGTATTGTTAAACTTTATTCTTTTCGAAACTTAGCTGGGACGAGTGGGTACCAGAGAGTCGTGTGCTAAAATACAATGAGGATAACGTAAAGCGCCAAAAAGAACTCGCCCGGGTGTATGGTGAACGCTCAAAGAAGGACAACAAGAAAGGTATGTACTGGAATTAAAAGCTGTTTTAATTGTATGCTTACAATGGAGTATGTCTCCCTACATGCCAGGCAGTGCAAAAGCCAAGAAAATGGAGCAAGTTGGCAATGAATCTCGTGCGTCGACGCCCTCCAAAGATGGCAACACATCCTTGCCGGCAACTGGCACCAGCAGCAGCACTGCCAGCACACCCACGGTGGCTGCACCGCCCACGGCTAAAAACGAGACCATCAATAGCAGCAACAACACCACCACCACAAGCAGCAGCACAGCCACGACCACGACTAGTCGAAGTAATCGCAAATCCACACAATCTGCCACAGCGGCGGTGCGACCGAGCACGCCCAGTACTGCAGGCGGAGACAAAAAAGATGATACATCGGCGGCGGACAACACAGAAGATGAGGTCGCTGCGCCGGCGCCGCCTAAAGCCAAGCGCATGAGCTCACAAAATAGCAACAGCGACCAGCGTTCATCCTTAACCGCCGGAAATGGACAAGATGCAAGCACAACAACAGCACAGCCACAACAGCAGCCACAACCAACGACAGCGTCAGCAACAGCTGCAACTGCTGCTGCTGCTGCCACTACGGATGCGCCATGTGTGGAGAGCGAGGAGACGTACACGGCGAAGCTAGAGGTGAAAATCAAAATACCAGACGAACTTAAGCATTATCTTACCGACGACTGGTATGCGGTAGTGCGTGAACACAAGCTATTGGAGCTGCCCGCCAAGGTGACAGTACAGCAGATAGCTGACCAGTATCTGGCGCACAAAAAGTCGGTGAAGTCAACCAGTGCCAGCAAAGAGGTGGCCATTAACGATGTGCTCGACGGCATCATCGAGTACTTCAATGTGATGCTTGGCTCGCAGCTACTGTACAAATTTGAACGCACCCAATATGCAGACATAATGCAAAAGCATCCAGATACGCCCCTGTCCGAGCTGTACGGCTCCTTTCATTTGTTGCGCCTGTTTGTGCGACTTGGTTCAATGCTGAGCTATTCGGCGCTTGATCAACCGGCTATGCAAACTCTGTTGGCCCATCTGCATGACTTTCTCAAGTTTTTGGTGAAGAATAGCGCAATGTACTTTAATATGACAAACTTTATCAATGTTGATCCGGAATACGTGCGTAATGCCCAGTAGATGCATCAATAAATCCCGGCATATATGTAACTCAAGCAGCTCTTATTTGAATTGCACATTTTTGCTGCTTCTAGACTTTAATTTGAGAGTTGATTTACGCAACTGGCTTGTTATATATTACAAAGTG
Source organism: Drosophila ezoana (assembly GCA_035045725.1). Lineage (NCBI taxonomy): Eukaryota > Metazoa > Arthropoda > Insecta > Diptera > Drosophilidae > Drosophila > Drosophila ezoana. Next base: position 2,624,539 of record JAWNOU010000051.1, read on the forward strand.
TGAAAGTCATTCATAGGGAAATTGCATTAACAAATAAATCATCTTCTTGGCCTCTTGTAAAAACTTAAATTAATCTACTTTTGCTGCTCGTCTTCATCTGCACTCTCGCTGCTGCTGCTACTTGTAGGGTAGAACTCCTTCAGATCCCTGGGCTTGTCGCGCTCCTTTTGCTCCGCCTCCAGATATTCGTTTTGCACCTTTAGAATCTCATCGCTGCTTTTGCACGCCGCATACGCATTGAGCAGTTTCTCGTTAAGCTCCAAAAACGCGTGACCCCATGAGAACTTGCCCATAAACCAACGTGCCTCTTCGGTAAAGCCACATATATGGAGAGTTGCTGCTATTGCCTCCACACAGCTTAACTTGCAGGGTTTTCCATAGTTGATCGGATTTGCCGCCACCAGGAATGGCAAAAGGCGGGGATGAGGACTGCGCATTCTATTGAACGGTGTCTCGTCCAGCTTGGCCCAGGAACAGTCTATGACGGCCACCCCAGAAGCATTGACGATTTCGCGATCCTGTGGACTAACACACAACTGACCGATCGGTGAGAGGACGAGTCCTGGAAACTTTTGACCCAAACGCAAATTAGAAATAAGTCCCAGACGTGCCAGCTTCCTGCCAGAACACTTTTTCGGATCACAGTGGTTTAGGTCCCACATGGCTACTGCAAAATCTGGCGGCTGACCAAGTCCCTCCAAGTTGTCACCCGACGAATCGGATTCGGAACTGTCGCTATCGGTGGCATTACAATTGGACAGTTCATTGGCCTGTTGGGCGAAACTGCGTTCGCAGTTGTGATTTGACTTAACGTTCCGATAGGAGCTTGCACCCGCCCCACGCTTGGATTTGCCTCTATGTCGCGCACTCATTTTATTCTGGTTCAATTAAAATAAATTCAATAAGTTATATGTATTTGTACACACAAGTTTGTTTTTGCTACCTTGATAGCAGCCGTTTGTTATCGATTGCGTTAATAGAGCACATGCTGCGTTTGGCGCGTTGATAGTTTTTTAAAGTAGAGAGTAATTTACTTTCAATGTGAACTTCATTAGGGGTGAGCAATGGCAGATTACCAGAATTTATTTAATACGTTTAAAATGGTAAGGTAATCACCAACTTCTCACTGAATATTTATATTCTTGGGCAAACACTAATGTGCTATCGATTCTTAGGAAATTATCGGTAGTGTGGCGGTGGTGAGAAGTGCGGATTTTCAATAAGGTCACTCTGACGCCATCTTTTTCTGTTTCGCAGAGAAAATTACAAATTTGTCCGGTAAAAACAGTGTGCAATAAAAAATCAATGTATGTTTAATACGTAAATAATTGAAAAATAAAACTAAATTATATTTGTGCAAATTTTGATCACACATTCCAAAGTACAATTTGCATAATGACGATCTATGAGCCTAGCGATAACGATTGTGTCTGCAAATAAACGTTTCGTGTGTGAAAAATCAACAGAATCTAGCGCCAATTTGTTAAATAGAAATATATCACCACATTTCAAGAATAAAACCCATTGTATAGGTAATTAAAGCAGTTTGTGTTGAATGTGTGCAAGCAAGGCGCATTGTGCATTGCATTTCACATACACAGCACAAGCATATATATGTGGCATACATACTAGAGTTGAGAGCGTGACATCCGTGAGCAAAACACACAAAAACATATATACATAGAGAATTTTCATAAAAAAATTCTATTGACTAAAATGAACCTGTGCAAAGTATATAATTTGTTATTTTTCTTTATTCGACATAAGTCGTAAAATGGAAAATGTTAAATGCGATTTTTTTTTAGTTTAAGTTTCGTGCCCAACTGACATACACCCATCTCTAGCATTCGCACACATACATACACAAACATATCGGAGCTGCATTGCCGCGCTACGGGCAGTTAATGTTTGTTGAAAATCAATCGACGCCAGTAGAGCGCGTTTTAGTTGTGCAAGAACTAAACAATATTATTAATTCACTTGATTAAATTTGATTTTCTTATGTTTTTTTGTATTCAATATAACTACGCTGTGTTGCAATCGTGTCCTAAATTGAAATTTCCTGCTCCCAACGGAGTACAGTTGCGCCAGCCTCACGCTAGAAAAGCCAAACAACGACAACCGAAGACGACGACGACGACGACATCGCGACGGGGAGGCCGCGTTTCAAAAATACAGCATTTTATTTGAAAGAAAAGCCAACAATATGGGTGAAGTGAAGTCCGTGAAAGTTGACAACTGGGGCGTCTTCTTTCTGCAGAAGCTCCAGAATTTCTTCAATAAAACGGACTATTGCGATTTAACGCTACAGTTTCGTGACAATTCACAACTGAAGGTCCATCGCCTGGTCTTAAGCGCCTGCACCGATTACTTTAACGTACTGGAGCAGACTTGCGAAATAATTGACGACGCACTCATAATGCCGGCAGAATTTCAAGCGGATGTCGTTGTGCCCATTGTCAATTTTATGTACACGGGCACACTGGAGTTTGAGCTTAAAATGTATGGCAAACTGTTGCGCACCGCCAAAGAGATGAACATGACCGTATTGCTGAAGCTACTGGAGGCCCATCGTCGCACCATGGAGAATGTGAATCGCCAGCAAAGGGTGAGAGTTGTTAATCTACAAATCTAATTCATAACTAACCCGTTCTTTGACACTTTTGACAGCCACCCAGTCCGAAGGGCATACGACGTCGCCCCATGGTACCCAGCGGCAATGCCATCGCGGCACAGCAGCGTGTGTCCACACCACAAAATCGTATTGGTGCCATACCAGGCAACAGCAACACAGTGCGTACAAATGCGCAACAACCACGTGCCGTGAATACACCCACTATACTGCGCACCGGCGGCATAAGCAATCGCGCACAGTATATGGAATCAGCGTCGAATACGACGTTTGTTAAACAGGAGCCCACCTCGCCATTTGAGCAGCTCCGCAAGGGTTACAACAATAACAAGAGACCGGCACAGACCAGCCTGTTATCGCCACCGTCAAAGAAGCCAAGTTTGGAGGAGGTCAAGGAGTTTGCAGAACAGCAGCGCATGCGCAAACAAATCGCCGCCGAATATGGTGACCATGGCGATCCCGAATATGACAACATGATGCTGTACGATGACGTGCACACCGGTGACGATGATGATGATGATATGCCGCCACAGCCATCGACATCGAAGCAACAGCAACAGCAAGCCCAGCAACAGGTTCAACAATCCGGCACACAGACACAAATGGAACATGGCACAACAACCATCATACTCAAGCAGGATTCCCCGAGCCAAACACCCACGATTATTGTCAAGGACTCGTCCAACACGAAGCTGAATCATACTAAAATCATAGCCGAGGTGTTGCGTCAATATCCACACATCGTCAAGGGACACAAGAATATCAAACTGAAAATAATGCCCAACAGTCCCGTCGATAAAGCAGCGAACGCCGTCAAACGTGCCTCACCGGCACCAGCCGCAGCAGCAACAGGCTCTCCAGCCAGCGCTACTTCGCCGCACAAGAAGCTCCACGTTTCATTCAAGCCAGACAAACCCATGATAACCACACAGCAGCAAAAGTCCGCACAGAAAGTGACTACGGCTCAGCAGCCATCAGCCGAGGCAACACAGGCAGCGGCGGCGGCGGCCTCGACGACGGCAACTGCGGCAGCGGCCGCGCAAAAGCGACGCATTGATAGCAAGACAATGCACGCGCTAATTGCACTCGGCGCTGAGAACACCACAGGTAAGCGCAGCAGATATCAGGAATCTTAATATGATGGAGAAAAAAAAGTATACAAAAAATGGTTGCATACATAAATACAAAAGACTCGGGTAAGCGATCGTCTCATGATCTAAATCAAAAACGGAATAATTAACAAAAAAGTATATTAGTGACCTAAAGAATTATAGCCAGCTATTCTATATCGAGTCCAGGCCCATTTTTTATTATAATAGTTAAAGTTCTTGTAATTCTTGTATGAAATGAATATCGTGGATATCTCAAATGGATTACCTAGGAACAGACGAACAGCATAATCGCTATATTGATCATGTGATTCCATATTTTCACTAAATATCTTGTCTTTATTGTGTTCCTTGTTTCGCAGGTCCTTGGCTGTGTTTGCGTTGCGGCGTTAATGGTCGGCCAATTAGCATTCCATCATATCGTGGTTTCCGTCGCCATTTGATCAACACCCACAAGGAGGCAATTGATCCGGCGCTATGCGAGCATTGTGGTTGGCGTTCCAGCAACAATCGGGAGCTGCATTTCCACATGTACACAGAGCATCAGATCAAATCGCTGCTCTACAACTTTGCGGAATGCGCCATGTGCAACCAAACGTACTTGACCAAGAGCGAGCTGGAACAGCACATAAACGAGGCGCACACGGATGAGAACAAGCAGCAGTGCATTTATTGTAACAAGGTGTTTGCCCAGGAGCTGCAGCTGTACAGACATATGAAGAGCTATCACAAGGCACAGGCGCTTGAGGATGGTATCATTGATGAAACCGATGAGGAATATCTCGGTTCACAGGACGAAGACGAACAGTTGGACGATGAAGACCAGGAAGAGGAGGAGGAGGAGGCTGAAGAGGAACCAATACAGGAGGAAAAGGTACGCATTTTATCCGACATCAGCTTGCCGGCGAACAGTGCCATGGTACAGCAACAGTCCCGAGATGAGCAGGAGGAGGCCGAAACAGAAGCAGATGCGGATGCGGAGCAACTGCTGCAGTCGCAGACTCAGGAGCAGGAAGTCAAATTTGTCGGCGCCGATGGCAATGAGGTGGAGCTCACCGAGGAACAACGCAAGGAGATATTGTCACAGCTGAATCAGCAACAAGCTGGCGCACCCAGCGGCGGTGTTGTCATGGTGCTCAGTGAGCCCGATGTCGATGATAAGCAGGAAGGCGATGCCAAATCCTCAGCGGGTACCGAAGAGGAGGAATACGATGACAGTCAAATTTATAGCGAACTGGGTGCCACCGGTTCTGTAGAAAGCAGCAGCAAAAAGAGCGAAGCGGCTGATGAGAGCAAGGAGTCCATTGATAATCTTGAATGGGCCGAGAATTTAATATCAAAGCACGACCTGGAAACAGAGCAGAACAGCAAAGAAGTAAGTAACGAAATAGCCACAAAATGCATATCAATTATAATACGAAAAATTTGTATTACAGCCAAAGGCGGAAAAGCGTCGCGATGACATTAGCGAGAAGCTTAAAGAGCTGACGGGTGATTGGACCGAGGATGAGAACGAGGATGAGGACGATATGGATGACAAGCCCGCGAGCACAGAATTGGCAGCAATTGTACAGTCAGAACCTGTAACTGAGAAACAAACAGCAGCAGACGCTGCAGCAGAAGCTACCGCAGATCAACCTGAGCCGGAAGATGATATTGACTTGGCGCTAGAGAGTTTGCATAAGGACGGTGACGAAACAGAGGCCGCTACTAAAGATGCAGAAGCAGCCGCCACCTCCAACACGGCCGAAATAATTCCAGCTGAGCCGGAAGCAGCAGCAGTAAAAATGGATGTGGATGGATTGCAAAAGATGTCTATTAAAGATGAATTCGTTGAAGTTAAAAAAGAAGATGATCCAGAGGAGGAATTCATCAAGGAGGATGCGCCAACGTCAGTCGAAGCTGAAACAGTCGAAAACATCAATAATGAGGTCACGGCAGAAAGCATTGCTGAAGCTGGCCCTGCCACTGGAATTGATGATGTCAATTTAGAAACGGAAAATATTCGCAAGGTGTTGATCGATGAATTAATTGCTGAAGCGGATGCACCTGAAGCCGATACGGTGGGCAGCGAACAGCCAGAAGATGTAAAAGAGGTGCCGCCAACTCAGCTACCAGAGGTAGATGGATCAGAGGCGTTGCAACTGGACGCGATCAAAGCTGTTGCGGCTGCAGAGGAATCGTCAGCAAATAATAACGAGGAAAAAGCAGAAGGCTCGCCGACGACGACGACGACAGCGGCATCCGATGCAACCGAGGAGAAACCAAGCACCAGCGATGCAGTTGACGTTGATGGAAAGCCACAGGCGCTAACAGGAACGCAGGAGAAATTAAAGAGTCTCATGAATGAATGGGTCGACGAAGATGATGACAATGACGATGAGAATGGGGTTAGTGCTGAGGCGAAAGAGCAACTCTAATTACTAGATTTATTTATGTTTTAAGTTTGTTTTCGATTGCCAGTGCTACAGTATGAGTATGACACTTGAATGTTAAATCAGCATGGAAATTGTAGCTTATGAATGATTATATATCTATATATATATATCTATATATGTATAATCAATGAACAGCTATGGCAAATCGATTTTCGGTTTCGATTGTAAATTAAAAACTGTTTCTTTGACATTTAGTTTGGATATTGCACCGGATTCACGCAACTTATATAAATACATATAAACAAATAAATATAGTATATTATACATATGTGACGCATATAGAAACAAAAGCTAAACAATCCCGATTTTCGTATGTCGCATTCTAGATCAGACCAAGAAATCAAATTATACGCAATTTGTGGGAGTTTTACTATTTCTGCTGCGTTATACCACCAACAATTCAACTTTAGTATGTACACACATATATATATTTATACACATACTTATATATATATAGAATTTGTCTAAATACATATATATATATATATATATTGAAAATATTACATATATAAATATGTAGTTACAAAGATGTTGTTTTAATTGGTTTAAAACAAAATTATAAAAGCAAAGTAAATGTGTATGCAATTACATTAAATCGCTTAGAATGAAGATGTTTTATGATTGATATAAACTTAGAAATACGAATCAAAAAACATGAAAACGTTATTTTGATTACCACTACACATGTAAGATTAACAAAATATAGATTCTTTGGAGAAAGCAACAAAATATAAATGTAGATATAAAGAAAATTGATGTATTGGTGTTTATTTTATTTTGCAGCTAAGCAATAATCACAGACTTACAAGAATGTTAAAACAGATTATATTATAAAAATCGCACTTTTTTGTAAAAAATCATTTCTGGTCTAAGACACTTAATACATACATTAAAAAAAGACAACAATTACATTTAGAACATTTGTGCTATAGATACAAGTTGAAAATGGGGCAGCGCCCATGGAGATTCTCAGTCATCTGAAATGGAAATAGTGAATGCGTAAAAGCTACAACTGATTAGCTCCAGCTGACTTAGGCATGACGTACCAGCGAGATAAAAGTTAATGATGCACATAGTCGCAAATCCAGCAATGACTGTTGCGAATTGCGCAAATCCCGCCCAGCGACGAGTTGAATTAGTATGCCAGCGCGCCTTCTCGCGCGGAATCACTTCACAGACAGTCACATAGAAGAGAGTACCGCCGGCCAGTGCCTGTATTATGGGCAACGTAGTTTTGGACCAGGCGGAGGGTATATCAACGATAAGCATGCCCACACCAATGCCGCACACGGCACCCAGGGCAAACACCAAAATGCCAATGAGGTGCGAACGAAAGCTCGCGCGTGGATTTGAGCATAATTCAAGACCCAGACAGAAGCCCATCACAAATTTGTGACACGCCACAGCGCCGAGCAGAAAGAGCACCTAGAACCGAGAGAGCAGACAAAGTGGGAATATTTACAACTGATTCTCTTATCTGAATAAATATTTAGTCTATGCGGCAAACTAATTCAATATGATAATCTGGGAGCATAAACTTAATGATGTCAAGGCTTGCGCGCATACCTTGCTGGCCGAGTTTTGTACACCGATAGCCAAACCCTCAATGGCCGAGTGTAAAGAGAGCGCCACAAAGAGCCCCAATGTGCCGGTCATGGATTGCGCACAGGGTTCCGTATGGCTGGTATGACAAATACGGGCATTTGCATCCTCGACGCTTGCATCGTCACAGCCGGAAACGGGGGCATAATTGTGATGGTGATTAATTTGATCGTGACCGCTGCAAGGCAAATGGGCAATCAATACAGTTAGGCAATTGAACAACCATATACACTCGATTTACTTTTCGCTGTGATGATGGTGAGTCGAAGTCGACATTGAATCTGCGCCTATCAAAGGTGACCGCTCATCAATTGCTCCATATGCATGGTTTGGGTTCGAGCTACCTGCTGCAGAGGTGGGTGCATGCGTATGCTGTATGGCCTCGCCAAAAAAGTAGTGTATGAACTCGTCGATGAAATAAATTATGAAAAAACCGCCACACATGGCAACTTCTGCAAACTTTGAGTTCATTTGCTCGCGCACCTGTTGGTGTTAAAGGGTTATCAAATTGCAATTAGCTGCGATCTTTTTGAGCTTACCTCTGGCAAAATATGCACTAAGGCTGTCGCTAGCAAAATGCCTGCACCGTAGCATAGCAGCAGCGAGGTTATTAGTGGAAATCGGAGTCGATTACGTGCTGATATTATGGCAGGCAACATTCCAGAAAAAAGGCTACCAAACCCAAGAACTAACATGGCCAACAATTTTTCCATATCGCCACGATCCTCTGTCTGCCAGTTGGTGTTATTTGTGGCCATATCTGCGGCTGCTAAACTCATTATGTTCTTTTATCACTCAGTCATCAAAAGCAAATAAACTAAAATTGGATCGACGCTATGGATCGTGAGTTCGTTGCCTATGCGCCGCGAGTATTTAAAATTAAACAACCAAACCGTACACACGAACGCTCAACACACTACAAAACCGAACGGCGCGATGACGAATGTTATTGTTCTTCATGATTATCGCTGATGCTGCAGTTAATTTGTTATCGATAGTTTTCAATCGATAGTTTTCAAGTCGCGAGCACAGCACAGCCAAGCAGTTGTTTTTACGGTTATGTGTTCCGTTTGAATTCTTTTCTTTAGGTACATTAGTATATACATAGCTTGATTGCAAGATTCACAATGTAGATCGATTTTATAAGAATGTGTATATGTAATACTAGTTTTCTTTTATAGGCTAACGTCCTTAATAATTATGCGCCTGTCCCATTCGAATACCTGTGTTTGTTAATCGAGTGGTCCTCGAGTATAAAATCAAAATTAAACATTTTGGCGCCCTCACAAATTTTGTCTTCTGTCCATTGTAATGGAACGTCGTTGTATAGTTTGTGGGCAAACGCCAGCATCTGGGTTTACATATCCGCACAATATGGAGGAAGCCGTCAATTGGCAAAATATGCTCGCTTGTTTTGTTCCCGTCGAGACATTGCTCTACCACTGTTGCGTTTGCAATAAGCATATCAATCGATCACAGGAGCAACCACGTCAGAAACAGAAGGAAACCAGGGTCGACGACCTGACCGAGCAGCGGCGAAGCGTCACTTTCAACAAGGCGGACGCCGTTCTTTACTTTAGGGAACAGAGCAAGAAGGAACCACATAGTTGCACAAACGAGATGCAGACGAAAAACGGGAGCTTGCGTATGACTGAAGCAGCACAATTGTTGAACAATCCGCAAACGAATTACCGTTCCAACTATGTTGATACTGAGATCTTCAACGGCCACCCGTGCCTGCAGACCACAGTATTTAACGTGGCGGCCACAAATCCGATTGAAGAGGACATGCTAGACAATCAGTGGACTGCCAGACATACTTCCGGCAATGAGACATATGCTTCTCGAAGGGCCAGTCAGTGCCTGTGTGGATCCTCTTGTGAAACCATCGACTCAAGAAATGCGAGAAAACAAGCTTATGAGACCAAAAGTCCAATTAGAAAACCTCCAAACTCCTCGAGCAGCAGTTCACCTTCATGCACATGTGGATCTGGTTGTCCAGGACCCTTGACAATGCATCAACAGCATCCTCAACGAATGGCTGGCCCAATCAGGAGTGGATCGCAACAAGTTTCCAAAGGCATTAGTGCGTTCAATTACTCACTGAAAAGGGACAGTTCCAACAATTGTTCAATAAACATAGGCAACCAGCTGGACGCACTGCAGCAACAAAAACAGCATACACAACAAAAAATAAAACAACAAAGGCAAAGGGCACAAAAACACAAACAGTGCCAATGCTGTCTGAATTCAAAAGTGCGCGATCAGATGATGCAATGTCCATCCCAGAAGTTTTATCAAGTGCCAGCAGCAAAGGAAGATAAATGTGATTGCTGCTCCCACGAAGCCGCAACAGCTCCGAACCGGAAAAACATGACGGAGCTGCCACGTTCACCGCCGGTCAGTGTGCTAATCATGGGTGGCTCCATGTTGCCTACGTACTGTAATAAGAAGAGTTTTAGAGCACAACCATCTCATAGCTCGGAAATTTGTGTGCTAGAGTCGGACTTGACGCGAGAGGGAGCTGTCTTCCCAGACATTGATGAGCCCAATTATACAGTCTGTCGAGCGCCAGCCGAACCCACAAATGGGGCAAATGAACTTTCGGATGAGAAATCCACCGAAGTGTTACTTTTGGGCACAGCTAAGCCCGTGCAAGATCCTTGTTTTGAGCCTGAAGAAAGTCAATGTCCTCCAGTAAAGCTGGCCCAGCAGGTAGTCCAACAGAATTTACAAGCATCTGCTGACTATGCTGACATGCTGACCAGCATGAAGCAAGACACAGGCTTGGAGGAGCTGGAACGCCTATTGACACAACAGCGGCAACTGCATCAGTCCATTCAGACCAAATTAAATGAGCTCCAGGGCAAGAAAACTCCGTCAACACCTCGATTGAGTGCGGGCATCTCTACAAAGCCGAGTAGGATGCCGCCCATTCGAACCAGCCCGAACCCAACACTGCGAATTCTACCAACAATGTCCAGCTACAAGACAAAGTAAGTGAGGGCGTAAATCGCACTGTTTGAAAGTATCCCCAACACAAATGTCTAGACGAAATCACAGTTACCATAAAATTTAAAAACCCAAACAAAAAATTTCAATATATTTGACGAATTTTTAGTAAAAATTAAACCGTTTCAATGAGCCGTCGCTGTGTCGTCTGCGGCACGGAAACCGCCGAGGATGGCATTGATCACGCATGTCATTATCCCAAAAACATCAAGGAGGCGCGCATCTGGCAGCGGAGCATGGCCGCCTTCGAAACATCCGTAGAAAGTATACTGAAATGCTGCTGTGTCTGCATTGAGCACATACCACAATTTGTGGAACGTACTCAGAAGCAGGCAGCGCTCATTAAGGACAAGTACGGGGAGAATGAGAAGCTGGCCGCATGTCCTTGTCCGAGTCGTCCATCGGTCCAAGTGCTGCTCCTGCCGGGCGCCACTCTACCACCGTATTGTGGCAAGGGCACCGATGTTGAAAACGGAGAAGATCAAGCTAAGGAGGATAAGGCATTGGATGAAGAAATCTATGTACGAGAATCATGCTACAAAGATTGCGGTGCGAGTTTTCCCGACATCGATGAGACCCAAGTAACTGTGCTGCGCACACCCATGCACAATGAGGAGGAGCTGAAGAAGCTGGAGAAAAGCAATAAGGAATGTGGCGACATTGGCACTTTGCGCAACTGCACGGATGTCTTATTGCTGGGCCGAAAACAGAATCATCCCACCGATAAGTGTCCATGCAAATGCGAGCAATGTTCAAAGACAAATTTCGCACCGGACGAACTGCCCGGTAGTCCAGACTCATTGATACTCACAGATCATTCGCCCTCCAGTGCTGAATATGAGAGCAAGATGCGTCAGGAGTTGAGTGCAATAATCGAACAGCAGCAACAGCGCATTTACGAACTGGAAAACTTGATTGCCCGCCAAGACGACTGGTATATGAGCCTGCAGCAGAAAGTAGCTGACCTAAATTCTGATTTCGGACACCGGGATTCAACGATTAGTTTTGGGGTCAAAGTTGGTGACAGCGTGCAGGGGTATGCCCAGCGGAGGCCAACAGATCGACAGTCTGAACAGGCAACTACTCCTAAAAGGCGAAAATCGAGTAAAATTAGTTTCTTGAAGCCGGAATCGTCAGTGACAAGCTCTTAACCATTTGTACTGTACATATTACTAATAGTTTGATTGCACTTGAAACAATTATTAAATTGAAATGTCTAATAATAGCTGGAAACGTTTGAAGCTATCCCCCAAGAGTTTTATTCGCTTTTACACGCCACGCAAAATCAACAATTAATCCTTAAACTTAGGCAGCGGTCTGAATGACATCTGTGTACAGTTTCACTTTGGTGGCAATGCTCATGTCGACATACTTGTCGCCAATGGAGACAATTAGTCCACCTATAATGCTGGGATCCACGCGAGATGTTATCTTCAGCGACTGGTTGGGCTGCAGGAAGGACTGAAAAATAAAAGCAAACAGAAAAACTGTCAAATTTGACAACCATTGAGCAATTAAGAGTTTTTACCTTGAGGGCGCCCTCCAATTGCTTGTTTTGACCAGCATCCAGCGGCTTGGCGGTGACCACTTCGCAAACAACCTCGCCGCGGTGGGCAGCCATTATGGTCCTGAAGGCATTGATAACCGTGTCCAGCTTCTTCAAGCGTCCATTGTTAGCCAAAAGACCCAGTAAATTGGATGTGGCTGGTGCAAAGCTCAGCTTGGTAGAAGCCTCTTGCAGTGCAGTAGCCATAACTTTCTTATTGATGATGGGGCTGGTCACCTGTTCGTGCAGCTTCTTATCGCCTTTAATGGTCGACTGCAGAGCGATCAAATCCTTTTCCACCTTATCCAACTGGTTCATTTTCGTGGCAGCCGAATACAAAGCAGTGGCATAACGGCCCTCCAGTCCGAACAACTGGATTGGTGGCTTGACCACCTGCTGCGAAGCAGCGGAGCTGAGGGTGCGGCTCTACAAGAATAGAATGTATATCAATATAATAAACATAAACACTTTAAATCTCAATCAAACTGTGTTTATTGGTTAAAATTGCAAATTACATAACCAACAAATTCGCGTTAGATAATTGTTTTGTTTTGATATCATTGCTAGCATTAAACACAAACATTTTATATTTCACCGCTTTAGCAAATCTAAAATAAAGTAAATTTCATACATATATTCTTAAAAACATACCAAAAGCGCTAATTTATTAACGGAGGCCATTATTACTTGCACAGAATTTTTCAGCTAAAAATCGCAGCTGCGGCGTACAGGGTTGATTCGACTAAGCCTTTCTAGAGCTGCCACTGCGCCAATTCACTTACCAGGGTGGCATCAAATATTGCGATAGCCAAATATATCGCTGGAATACTCCCAATAATGCTATCGTTTTTTTAGATTCACGTCTTTATTCGTATTTTAAAAAACTGATGTTTTGTAGATGGGTTTTTCGGAAATACATATTGATTTTACTTATAACATAACTGTGTAACTGCCTAAAAATGTGTATTTGCAACTGTCACGCAACATTTGAAATAATGTTAGCGTCTTTATAATCCCGTCCCGACATAACCATACGGAAAATAATAGTTATAAGTGGTTAGCACATTGGGAAATCAGTTAAAATATTCAAATTGCGCACATATTGATTGAAGGTTTTACTTGTCATCTGCAATAAAAAATAAAAAAATAAACACAAAAACCATGATAGACGACTCTTAAAACATAATGCCAGGTTAAGCTAACCTTCATCGTCGAGGTCTTCATCGCCCTCATCTTCTCCATCATCATCCTCAAATGTTTCTTCTTCGTTGTCATCGTTTTCATCTTCTTCTTCGGGTTCCACCTCAATATCAGGTACGAGATAATACTGCAGTGGATTTGGCCAAAGATCATCCTTTATCAGTTCAGCAATCTCGTCGTTGACGGGGTCAGCATTGTCCGAAAACCAATCAAAGAATGTCTTATAATCGGAATTCCTTTTCTTCTTGTTGCCATAAGGTTTTGTTAGCAACTGTTTAAGTAAATTCTTCCCTTCCTTCCATTGAATGGGCGTGCTAGTTGACGCGGGCCAATCACCGTTCTCGGAGGCAGCTAAATAAAGGGTTTTATTATATTACTTGGATATGGAACAGTTATATTTTCAAGAGCACTTACCCGCTGAATTCAAATGAAACTCTTTGGTGAGAATCTTGTTTTCAAAATATGGATTTTCATCGAAGTGGAAATTTATGCGATATCCAGATTTTATGTCTTCGAATTCCTCAACCTCCAATTTGTTTAGCGCATGCAGACACTCTTCCTCTTCTTCGTCCAGAATGCCTGATACTTGCGGGTGGTTGATGAACTAAAAAATGGAACCCAAATTAACACATAATCGAAGGCAACCGGGAGTATAAACTAAAAACTAGACAATCTGAGTGATACATGCGTCGTGTATAACGCTTAAACTAGTATACATTATCAAATCAACGCTGTTAGTAAATCAACAAAATTAACATGTTAAAATACATTTAAAAAAGGCCGATTAATTTTATTATATAGTGTAAAAGCTTTGCGCCTGCAGCATTTATCGATAAATTGGCACTCACACGCACACAAGCGCACACACATGCACAGACAAAAAAGAGCGGTGCGACCGGTGGCGGCGGCATGCATAGAAGACTAAGATGAAAAAGAACAAACGAAAAAAGTTCCTCGAATAGAGAAATTTTTCATGCACATGTAGTAGAGACACAAAATCAATTAATGTTTTTTTGATTTAACAATGCTGTGCAAGCATTTCCGCCATTTGAAAAACGTCTTTACAAAGATATTTAAAAGTTACACATGCTAAACATGCAAATCATGCCCACAGATAAAGATGCCCGGTTTTCTACATATGGATATGTATATACTCACAGAAGTCACCCAGAAGTTGGGAATCCGTTTGACGAGCTCGCTCCGTTTTTCGTAGCACGGCTTACGTAGTTTGTTATATTTCTGCTCAACTTTCAGTATCTCCTCGCTGGCTTTCTCGTTTAAAGCGTCAATCTCGTTTTGACAGGCATCGATTTGTTCCAGCGCCTCCGACTCTTCCTCGTTGGGACCGGCAGATGTATTTCCATCCCCGACAGCATCCAACTTCTGTCTCTTTGGCACGCTCGACATGGTGCTGGTATTGTATTAAATGGAGCGGCGTTTAAGATAAACGGTTAGCTAGATGATGTTATTGCAAATGGCAATTAGTTTATCTAGTACAGTTGAGCAGAAGCCGAATTAATAGACACTTTATGCGCGCCGTTCACTGCGTTTGCGAATTCTGCTCTGAGTGTGCCCGAATATTGCAATCGCAAATATACAGTCCATCAGGGTTGCATCTTGATTGTTTAATAAACGATTATCGACCTATGGAAGCATTTGTGTTTATAATTCGTTTTTATTGCTTTGCTTGAAACGTTGGGTTAAGTTCAGTTAAAGTTTGGACTTAAATGTCATCCACAACGACTTAAACGAATAAAATATTTGCTTGAAGAAATTGGAACTGGTTCCGGTACCAAAAGAATTTGGTTAGTTTCTGCCGATTAACAACACTCAATAGATTACAAGGCATTTTCGGTCCTTTACAACACGCGCGGACAATATTTAATGTCGAGGTGTAAACGAGCTGGCCAATTCATTTTTTAATTTTATATAAAAAGCGTTTTTAGAAATATTAAAAACATGGCCACGGCTGAAGCTCAAGTCAATGTGAACACAAATTTGCAAAAGCAGGACCTTAGCAATTTGGTGAGTGTGCAAGAATATGCGCCGAAAATACCACCTCCGAAACGATGATGGCAATGTACGCGTCTTCGCCGTCTGTTTAGACGCTGCATCCTAAAACAACGGGGAGCGTTGTCACAAAGCGGCCATTTCTATATGAAAAAGTGAATTCATTGTTTTTAAGAATAATTCAAATGCAATTAACAAACTTTGCCAGGGATAACAACGTATTTACAAAAATCGTTGTTGTTACTCGTTGTTGGCCGTGCGAAGCGACCTGAAAAGAATGCAGCACGTGGCGTTAGCTGCTATGTTTGGCCAGCACTGTCGGGCTTTTCCGCTATACGCGCTATTTGGCATATGTTTTCAAAATGTTTGGAAATGTAAGCGAAATAAAATGCAATTGATAAATGCGGCTCAACTGTTGCTACAATATCTGATGCAATACACAGTTGATTCTAACCTCAAAATGTACGGCTTTTTGTACGCACACTCATGCCACATAAATGCGAATATATGTTTCTGTGTGTGTGTGCGTGTTGTGTGTACACTTGTGTTAGTCTTAGGGGGTTTTTGGGCGTGTTTTAACGAAAGTTCAAAACACCGTAAAATAGATGATAACTTGGCTTTAATATTTATGATTTGTATATGTTCTTCGCAGGAAATCAGCAATTTGACGCCCCTGTCGCCTGAGGTGATCTCGCGCCAAGCTACCATCAACATTGGCACAATCGGCCATGTAGCGCACGGCAAATCCACGGTTGTCAAAGCCATCTCCGGCGTGCAGACAGTCCGCTTTAAAAATGAATTGGAACGAAACATTACAATTAAGCTCGGTGAGTGACTTTAAAACTTATCTTTTACGGCTGGAATGAGACTCAATTTTCGGTTAAGCGAATCTTAACAAATATCGAATACATCTAATATTTGAATCAATTTTCGCTTGAGAGTTTCATTTCAGTCTGCTCATTGTAATTGTCATATTTAGTTGATAAGTTTAGGCTTGTTGCTTTAGGCAAAGATTATTCCAATTTATAATCAATAAAACTTCAAATTTTCCTTGCTGTATCAATTTAAATACTTAACAAACCTAACAAAATGCTGACGACGGCACAACGCGCACAACAAAGGCCCATTCCAGTTTTCATTTCCGCGAAGAAAATTGAGAAAGTGACTTTCGTGAATTTTGCTCATTTTTGCATTTATTGTTTTTCAAAGAACTTAAATTAAAATTGTCTTATGTAAAAGAAACAATTTTTAATTCGTTATACAAATCGTTTTTCCTACAAAAATAAATATAATAACTGCTGTTAAATGATTTGCAATTTAATCTACTAATATACACTTTTTTTTTTTTTTTTTTTTTGAAATATATAAATAGCATTTATTAAATTTGTAAGCTCTATGTAATATGTTCGGCTTTAGAATGTGAAACTCGGAACTTGTCACGAAAGAATTTCATTTATATATATATATATATTTATTTAATATTTTTAACGCGTAGTCTTAAGTTTCGTATTGTTTTGGATCAATGTTCTGAGCGTTCTGTAAATGATTGAAAGATAATTAAAATAATGACTTAAATTGCTGGATTAGTCCCCCAACAACAAATACAACACACGCACTGTGTCGTCGCATTTCGTAGTTTTGGATTTTCTCATTAACTGTCGCTATTTGTAAAGATAAAGAAAATATTACAGTTTTCTCTATAATATACTTGTTGTTTCTCTTGTTTGCGTAAGATTAGTTTCTTAGAGCTTTGCAAAAATTTAATTTCTTTGATTTCGATAATCCAGCAATTTAATTAATTCAGTCCATTTTTTTCTTCTTTTTTCGTTTTTCGTTTGCCCAACGACGCGCGTTAAATAAAAAAAAAAAACAAAAACAAACCAAAAACAAACCAAACCAAAACAAAATGTCATTTGCAGAACGCTTAAGCGAAACGAAAATCCAAAAACTTTTGCACTCCAAGCAGCATCGCAATGCCTACGATCGAAAGCAGCGCCAGCTGCTCAATCGCCGGCGACAACGCACCGGGAGTAACCGACTGGAGGTGTCCCATAACCATTTGTTTGCTCAATATACGCGAACTAGGCGCAGCTACAGCCAAAGCTCGCTGAGTCCCAGTCACAGCAGCGGCTATGGCAGCGTCTTGGGCTCTGACGAACAGGATGCTGCACCGCCCCCGGTTCCGCCCATTGCCGCACATCGCAATCCAGCTGCAGCTGCAGCTGCTGGCACGCCCCCAAATATGCTAAAGCGACGACGTAGTTCTAGAAGCAGCATTCAGGATGTGGAGCCATCGCCACCCGCTTTGAAGCGCACCAAGGATAACAACGGCCAGCCCATTAAGAAGCCAAGGGGCGAGTATATTGTGGAGTGCATCGAACGTGTTGAGGTGCTGCACTACGAGCCCGTTTTCTATGTCAAATGGCTGGGCTATGACAGCAGCAAGAACACCTGGGAAGATTTCATTAATTTGGCCGACTGTGTGCAGCTGGAGGATTTCGTGGAGCGTCAGACGCTTTTTTACGCGGTTCATATAGCACAAATCAGCAAGGAACTGGAGGCACAGCTGGCCGAAACGGCTCCACTGGACATGAGCAGTATTAGCATGAAGGACGATGTGGAGAATTATGAGTCCTTGCCATTGAATTTGGATCTGATATTGCTAGCACAGTATCGTGCGGCGGGCAGTCGCAGTCAGCGCGAGCCCCAGCGCATTGGGGAACGTGCACTGCGACGCCTTCAGCTGCAGCGCTGTCATTATGCACGCCGTAAGCAGTTGCAGGCGCTGGCCCAGTTCGAGAAGCGCATGAACGCCGTGGAGCTGCCGGCACCTCCCATACGGGTCCAGAACGATGTCGACCTGGACACCATCGATGCGAGTTTCGTTTATATTCAGAAGAACATATTGAGCGATGGTGTGCCGCGACCGGAGGCGTCAGTTTTGGGCTGCAGCTGCAAGGAGCAGCCGGGCATGGAGGAATGCAGCGCCATGAGCCGCTGCTGCGCCCGTCTCGCCGGCGAGCTGTATGCCTACGAGCGTACCACGCGACGCTTACGCCTGCCACAGGGCAGCGCCATCTTTGAGTGCAATAGTCGCTGCTGTTGTGATGCCAGCTGCACAAATCGCCTGGTTCAAAACGGACGCAAGCATCCGCTGGAGCTGTTCAAGACGAGCAATGGACGCGGCTGGGGTGTACGCACACCGCATTCCCTGCGCAAGGGCGAGTTCGTGTGCGAATATGTGGGCGAGATCATCACCAGCGATGAGGCCAATGAGCGTGGCAAGGCCTACGACGACAAGGGACGCACATATCTCTTTGATCTGGACTACAATACGGCTGCTGAGAGCGAATATACCATCGATGCGGCCAACTATGGCAATGTCTCGCATTTTATCAATCACTCGTGCGATCCCAATTTGGCCGTATTCCCCTGCTGGATTGAGCACCTGAACATGGCGCTGCCCCATTTAGTATTCTTCACACTGCGCCACATCAAGGCCGGCGAGGAGCTCAGCTTTGATTATATACGCGCCGACAACGAGGATGTGCCCTATGAGAATCTATCGACAGCTGTCCGCGTCGAATGCCGCTGTGGCGCCGCCAATTGCCGCAAAGTGCTCTTCTAGATGCAGCTTCCGCAAATTATGAACAAATTACTTGTTATACCTTAACACAAATACATACACACTTATATCTATATGCATATGCCTATATATACATATATATACATAAGAATTTAGCGCTTAAGTTTATTTGACGGATTCACTTGAAAAACAATTGACATCATTATGAAAAACTATTTAGTTGCATATATTTAATTATTTATTGTTAATTTTGTGCATGCATTGCTTAAATATTTAACGCATCAATTATTTCTAGTGTTTTTCAAGTTAAATATATATATTTTTTTATATTATTGAAGCATTTTATTGCGCCCTGAATTTTTACTCATTTATTAAGCACATCGTT
Source organism: Drosophila ezoana (assembly GCA_035045725.1). NCBI lineage: Eukaryota > Metazoa > Arthropoda > Insecta > Diptera > Drosophilidae > Drosophila > Drosophila ezoana. Next base: position 2,644,059 of record JAWNOU010000051.1, read on the forward strand.
AATATATAATTATATTTTTTTTTTTAAATTCATTTTATGGACTGTGTCATAAAATACGAACGCCTTCTTCATAATTATGTATTACGTTCAAGCTTACGACAAAATCTAAAATAAAATATTGCAAAATTAAATGCGAACTTTATATATAAAAAAAAGGGCGATTCAATCTGGGAATGTAAATTAAAAGCAAATAGTATTCTTTAATTAATTTTTAGATTTTTTTTTGGTGTTTTTAAGTTCGTTTTGAAAGGTTTTTTGTTGTTATGAAATCTTCTCATTCATACAATTTAAGGAAATAGCAAAAATATTAATTGAATTTTATTAATTAATAATAATAAGTTATTGTATAATAGATTTTCAGTTTCTTGCGCTAAACTATTACTTATTATAATTATAATTATTATTATATTTTGTGCCGTCGTTGGAAAATAGATGAGAGATAAATTTCATGTCTGTTGTACATTTTAATAATGTCAATTAATATTAACCTGGTTTTAACTTGTTGCTAACCAAGAAATCTTGTTGCCAAATTAATTTAGGATATGCCAATGCAAAAATCTACAAGTGCGACAATCCTAAGTGCCCGCGCCCGGCCAGCTTTGTATCGGACGGCTCCAGCAAGGATGACAGCATGCCATGTGCGCGTCTCGCCTGCTCCGGTCGCTTCAGATTGGTGCGTCATGTGAGCTTTGTCGATTGCCCCGGTCACGACATCCTTATGGCCACCATGTTGAACGGCGCCGCTGTGATGGACGCTGCACTGCTCCTAATCGCTGGTAAATGAATATCTTGTAGACTCCAGAAATGTTTAGTTTTTCTAATATTTGATTTTCCTCCCTTTAAAAGGTAATGAATCTTGTCCACAGCCACAAACCTCTGAGCATTTGGCGGCCATTGAGATCATGAAACTGAAACAGATATTGATATTGCAAAATAAAATCGATTTGGTCAAGGAGAGCCAGGCCAAAGAGCAATACGAGGAGATCACAAAGTTTGTGCAGGGCACTGTGGCCGAGGGTGCACCGATAATTCCAATTTCGGCCCAGCTGAAGTACAACATTGACGTGCTCTGCGAGTACATTGTTAACAAGATTCCTGTGCCGCAGCGTGACTTTAAGGCGCCGCCCCGCCTCATTGTTATACGATCCTTCGATGTTAACAAACCTGGCTGTGAGGTGCAGGATCTCAAGGGCGGCGTTGCTGGCGGCTCCATATTGAGCGGTGTGCTCAAGGTCGGCCAGGAGATTGAGGTGCGTCCCGGTGTTGTGACCAAGGACAGCGATGGCAACATCACTTGCCGTCCCATCTTCTCGCGCATCGTCTCGCTGTTTGCCGAACAAAATGAGCTGCAGTACGCAGTGCCCGGTGGCCTGATCGGTGTGGGCACCAAAATTGATCCCACGCTATGCCGTGCCGATCGACTGGTCGGTCAGGTGCTTGGCGCCGTTGGAAATTTACCGGATATTTACATTGAGCTGGAAATTTCATATTACCTGCTGCGTCGACTGCTCGGCGTGCGCACCGATGGCGACAAGAAGGGCGCACGTGTGGAGAAGCTGCAACGTAATGAAATCTTGCTGGTTAACATTGGATCGCTTAGCACTGGCGGTCGCATCTCTGCCACCAAGGGGGATCTGGCCAAGATTGTGCTCACAACGCCCGTTTGCACGGAGAAGGGCGAGAAGATTGCACTCAGCAGACGCGTGGAAAACCATTGGCGGTAAGTGTGAAAATCCGTTCGACACGGGACAAACAAATGAAAATTCTTTTGTTTTTTTTTTAACTGTCTTTTCTCCGCTTGCAGTTTAATTGGCTGGGGACAGATCTTTGGCGGCAAGACAATTACGCCCGTACTGGATAGTCAGCCAGCGAAGAAGTAAATAGACCAGCACGACCAGCTACCAGACCCGCTCCGAATTCATATTCAATTTAAGCGTTTCAAGTGTGTGTGTGTGTGTGAGTGTGTCAATACACAAGATCGCAAACGATTCTTTGATTCGTTTGACCTATTTGCTGACTTTGTCCATCTTCGCTGCACCGTCGTCTCTCCATCTTTAAAATCCCGCGTCGTCGTCCTCCTTCACTTCACGTCCGTTGATAGCAAAAAGAAAAACAAACAAACAAACCAACAAACAAACAAAATACGAAATAGAAAACAAAACAACTGAAAACTGATGCATACATACCTTAAATTATTGAATTTTGTATGTATATAAACGATTATTGCTGAGAAATGTTATGCGTATATAGCAAATCCGAGCATTACAAGAAACTAATAGGTTATACCATATACATATTATATAAAAACAAAACAAATCTGATACATCGTAAAATTGTTTTTATGATTTAAATACAAAAAGAAAGTATAAAATGGTATGCATTTTTACAATTAAAAACTAAACAAGATGTTCGTTTTCATTTCCTGGGGTAGATAGGTAGGTAGGTCCTGCAAAAAAGGCAAACAACTCTTTTTTTTTTTTTTTGGAAATTTCTATTTAGTTTTAATAACGAGCTATCAACATTATAATCAACTTTACTTTATAGATTCTTTTATTTGTTTAAGCATTATTATTACAACTTTCACATTTGAAAACATGATCATTTATTATTTGTTAAATTACACATTTTGAAACATTTAGTAATTTATGTATCGTACTTAACTTCTTTTTTTTTCTTTTATCTAGCTCACACTAATTTAGCTGTAAACTACTATTTATGTTGTGTTTTTTGTTATCATTTTATTATTAATATTATATTTTCGGATTACTGAAATAATTTCAATATTAATTAGCTTAATTAATAAAAATTCGTACTTAGTCGCGATTTATTTAATTGCTGGAAACATTTAATTCAATACTATTGAGATTGAGTAATTTTAATTGTAATACTTTTTCAAATACCTCCTAACTTGCGTTGTGATCGGTACACTTTGAGCATTTTAAAACTGAGCTTTTGTTTTTCGTTGAACACATTTTAACCGAATTCAAATCTATATGCTTATATTGTATAATTCATATCTATCAATTTGAGCGATGTTTGAACACAATTAAGTATAAGCTGGCTTCACCGGAATGCATAGTCTTAAGAGCGGAAACTAAGAAATTTCCGCTCAAATCTGTCAGTGGTGCATTCCACATAAGTAAAAGTTACTTATTTGGCTCTAAGCTCGTTTACAACAAAAGAACTTCAACAATTTAATCTTAAAATGTGCTTAAAAATAAGCCATAATTTAAAAGCATGTTAAATAATAGTTACATGTTATTTGATATTTGCATTTCTTTGTCTTTGTCTTTGTCATTGTCTTTGGTTTTCCTACCTGAAGCTTTGCCTATTTTCGCAATTCTGCAGATATAATATTTATATTATCATTTGAAAATGTTTGAAAAAAGAAACAATCTATTTCTTGTGTTTACAAACGCAACTCAAGCAAGAACCAAAATAAAGCTGTTGCTTCGAGTGTAACTATATCGTTTAGACTTCAATATGTAATGCATTTCTTACAAGATAAAAATGCGGGACTCACGAAAAATGTGTCCATTATGTGTACAACAATTTTTTGTTTGTTTTGAATATTTTTCATAAGTCTGCATGGTATTATCAATAGATATTCCTAACAAATAATATATAATTCAATGAACGTAAAACACAATTAGAAGAATACTATTTTATAGATACATTTTTTTTAACAAGTACATTATTACATTATTCCTTGAACAAGAAATCAATCTAATAATAGATATATTTATATGTATCTACTTACATACATTGAACACCTTAAAGTGCTGTTGGTTATCCTTGCGTATTCTTAATATATAACACATACATTTATTTGCATTTTTCCAACATATTCTTGCTTACTTGAGCTCTTATAATAGAGATACATTAGGTATTGACATTTACACTTAGAATGGGACTGTGAATATTCATGAATGTTTGTTTATTCACTTTTGTGTGCCGAGGGAAAATGACTGTAACTTGGTCAGCTTACATTTATAAAAAATGTTATTAGATGTTATACATACATATATAATACATATTCATTGACAGTTAACATTGGCAAAATTGGAGTTAGTTTTTTACTTAAGTTTTGTTTTGATTTCAACTTGATACCTACACATACATATATATCCATATAAAGATCAACAGAGATCAAGTTTCTTATGAAGTCTGTCTACTTTACAAACACATAAGTGTTTGGATTTTGCTATTCGGTTTTTTAACATATCATCTTGTAACAATTTTGAGATTTTCTCTAGCGGTTTCAATAATTTTTGCAAATCTATTATAATACAATTTGAAATACTTACATAGTTACAAATATACATATACTTGTGCAGAAATAAACTAATTTTACATTTCAATGCTGGTTATCTTATATATACATATATATGTCTATATATATAATCATGTTGTTTGAGCAATTTGAAAGTACATATATATTATCAGTTTATACCTAATTTTAGAACGTGATCTTTTACAAATATATTTAGTGCTTTTTTCATTCGGGTTTTATCTAGTTGTTTGTCTATGCCATTTGGTTTGGATATAGTATCAAGAAGCCTGCGTTTTCTTTAGGATGCACATTTTGGCATTTGGATTTGGGTTGTGGCATCTTAAAGAAAATGGCTTAAATCTCATTCGTTGACATCCTCATCCGATGAACTGGCCGCGGGTATCGTCGAGAATTGCCACGCCTCGCGATTGTTGTTTTTGCTGACACTGAAATACAAAATTATTGAATTCATGTTTTCTACATATGAAAAGCTGTATATCGTTTATATATACCCATGCTTTTTGGCATTGCTGGGCAGCGTGTGCGAGCTGCGATAGTAGCTATCGTGCGGCTCCTCTTTGGTCTCTTCCAGAGATTTGCGCTGCAGCGTCATGGTTTCTTGCGGTGTTAGGGCATTGCCCCCGCCGCCGCTCAGCTCCGCGTTCAGATAATATTTGGCACTCTGTGCGATCTTGCAGTTTTCGCATTCGCTTAGATAGTCGTCGTCCAGACTGGTGTCGTTGGGCAAGAAATGCTCGTTAGGATTCAAACAGTTCTTCGATGTGGTGCACACAGGCAGCTGTTTGCTGGGCGTGCCACTTCGCCCACTCTGCACCTTGGCCACCAGCTGCGGATAGCTGGGCATCTGGCAATGGGCAATGGCCAGGCTGCTGCTGCTAGTCGCTGCCGTTGCACCTGTGATCGCCGCTGCTGCCGCTGAGCTCCTTTCGCTGTCGCGTTTTACGCGCAGTATCTTTGGCAGTGTGGTGCTTTTGCCAGTCGTCGTTGTCTTCTCATTGTTGTTCTCTAACGGGGGTATGCTGATCACCGATGGCACTTTGCTGACCACGCTGTTGATGGTGCTGTTCAGCGAGATCTTGCCGCTTATGTGCTTGGGCAGCGTATAGGTTACATGATTGTTGGCCAGCGGATAAAATGTGCTCGAGTTGATCTTGCTGTTCGTCTTCTCGCCGCAGCTGGACGACGGACTGGTCGGCGGCAGCGTCAACGTGGCCGTTTGCTCCTTCCGCTGATACGCGCTGCTAATTGTCGATTTGCTCAGCGTATAAATTGTGGCCACCGCATTGTTGTTGCTGTTGTTGCTGCCGCTGCTGCAGCTGCTGGTGGCAGTTGTTGCTGTTGTTGTCGCTGTTTTTAAATTCGTTTGGCTTTTGTAAAGTTTCGGTGGTAAAGTTGGATTGCTTTGATCGTGGATCGAGCTGTGCTGCTGTTGCTGTTGTTGTTGTTCTTGCTGGTTATAAAAATGTTGCTGCTGTTTCTGCGTTAGATTCAAGTAGGCATCAACCTGCAAGGATTACCAACGAGATTAGCACAAGTTTAAAGGCAAATAAATACTATAATTTCCGTTACGGAGCATGAAACCATAAAAAGTGAAGGGTCTTCTAAGACAAGAGAAGAAAGAGATATATAAGAAATATTAGAGCAATACAATGGTCGCTCGGAAATGTTTTGAGTAATCTTTTCGTCTAAAAGATAACATTTGACTTTAATTATTATTTTTTAGACATTTTTCTTTCATATTTGATAAACTTCATGACGATTAAAACTGGAGAACTATGCTTAAACCATAAAAAGAACGTCCCGTTTTCTGAAATCGACAAATACGGAATTTTAAGAATAGGTTTCACAAAGCTGTATCCGATTTCAATCCGAACCGGAGCCCAAAATTGCCGAATGTTCAAAATATATAACAAGCCAACGTTAGAACCAAATCCTGGGATCACGAATATGGAAAAGCAGAAAAGCTTATTGGCGTGAGCCGAGAGACCGAGTTAATATATTTTATATTTTACTTTTGTATATGTAAGTAAAATCAACAAGATACCTATCTGTTGTCTAGAATTTTAGTTATGAATAACAGATTTTAGGTTTCATTTACCCGTTTTTCGGCAAATATGTATACATATGTATCTGTGCTAGTCATTAACTAATTTTTGGCCTTAACACTTATACATAGGTTGTGCGTAATAGTTTATGAATAATAGAATTCTCGAAGTTAAGCATTCGCAATGGGATTACTTACATTTCGAACTCACCTTTCGATTCAAATAGGCGCTGGAGAGCACATCGCAGCCGGTCTGGGTAGCAGCAGCAGCAGCCGCTGCACTGCTGGAGGCACTGCGTGCGCCACCGCTGCTGCTCCGTGTACGTTCGGCAGAGCTGCTCGAGCTACTGGAACGCTTCTGAACACGACCGAGTACAATTGGCGGCGCGCTGACATCCTCGTGATGCGGCAGCGGCGGAGGCGGTATTATGGCCGAGACACTGCTCGAACTGTGCGAAGGATGTGGCTGCAGCTCGTCGCCCACCTGCTTCGAAATGGTGGCAATTTTGGGCTCGCGCGTACCGCTGCCGCTGCCCATGTGTAGCTCCTGCTGCTGCAGATTAGTTGTAGACTTAGCGCGTTGGCCATAGGCCAGCGTGGCGGCGTGTCGCGTACTGGCGCTGGGTGACAGGGCGCAGGCATTGTTGCCAGTTGTGGAGGCAAACAGTTTGCCGGCGCCGTTGAGGAATGCATTTGCATTGGCATTGGCATTGCTGCCCATATAGGACATGGGCACATGCTGTATGGGGCACTGGCACATGGGCTTCTTTGCGACCTTGTCCGTGGAGCTGGAGCTGGCGCTGCCGCTGGAGCTGGAACTGGACTTTGGCTTGACGGTGACCACCTGCAGTGGATCAGCCATGGCAAAATAGCGCGGTATGGTGCGATGATAGCGACGCGAACTGGAGGGCGTTCTGCTGCCCTGCTGCTGCTGGTGCTGCTGCTGAGGCAGAGGCAGCGTTTGGGTAACCGAGTCTGCTTTGCCACTGCTGCTAGATGTGGCTGCTGTGCTTATGGTCGCTATTTCCATTGGCGGCAACATGTCTATGGCGGTTGTGGACAATGCTGCTGCCAGCAATTGTTGCTGCTGCTGCTGCTGATGATGTTGCTGCTGCTGCTGCTGCTGTGTAAGATGGTGTGTGGGCGTGGCCAGCATCTCGCTGGCGGCGGGCAACGAATGATAGCTAGCTGCACTGGCACTCGCATTGATCTCCACATCGGCTACAGTGAGATATTGCTGCTGCTGTGGCTGTTGCTGGTGCAGCAGCTCTTGCGAGCCGCGCGGCGTGCGACGCGCCGCTGCATAGGCCAGGGAGCTGGAAGCGCTGCCAGTTGTGGCAGCGGTGGTTACACTGGCGCTTATATTTAGATGACAATTCTTATAGCTGCACTCGCTGCTAACACTGGGCTTGGGCGTGGGCAGGGTCTGCACACAAATCGAATTGTTGGCCGCCGGCGCTGGCCCCGACAATTGCTGCAGCTGCTGCTGATGCTGCTGCTCCAGGCTGAGTTGATGTTGCTGCTGCAGCTGTTGTTGCTGTTGCTGCTGAAGCTGGTGCTGCTGTTGCAACTGTTGCTGCTGCAGCTGCTGCTGGTGCTGCTGCTGCTGCTGGTGCTGCTGCTGTTCGCTTTGTAAGCTGTAAGGCGGCTGATGATTCTCGCCAGTGGCAATTGTGGTGACGCCGCCGCTGTTGATATTAATATTAATCAGATTTGTAGTGCTCTGTGTGTACTGATTGGACTGTGCAGCAGCAGCTGCAGCAGCAGCAGCGGCGCTCAACTGATGTGCGTGCGGATGCGACGCAGTTACAGGCACCATCTGCTGCGCATATGCATGTGGATGCGGATGCTGCTGGGGTTGTGTGTGCAACTGTAGCGTGTGCTGTTGTAAATGCTGCTGTTGCAATTGCTGCTGCTGCTGCTGCAATTGTTGCTGCTGCTGTTGGTGTTGCTGCTGCAGCTGCTGCTGCTGCTGGCTGACGCTGGCCAGAGCCTGGCGCTGCACATGACTGGGTAGTGTAACGGTGCACTGAGCACTTAGCGCCTCCGCCTGAGATATGGCCACGGCTTCCTCATAGGGCGGCGGGGCCTCTCCGCGCGGAAAGTAGCCGCTTGGTGGCTTCCAGAGTGGATAATGGGTGGTGGCGCCGCCATACGAATAGTCTATTGCACTCAGATTGCCCTCCATATAGCCCATGTTGCCGGCAATATAGCTGAAAGGTCATGCCAATTTAAATAAGGAAGCTATGGAATGCTTTAACTGGAAACTCACCCAATGCTGCCCACAATGCTGCGCTGATCCTCCGTGTTCTGTCGATTCTCGCGTGCCCGCATCTTACGCTGTCGCAAACGATTCACCAGGAAGAAGAGCAATGATAAGGACAGCGTGGCTGTAATGCCACTGGCCACCAGTCAAATGCCAAAGTCGGTGCTGCCATCGCTGAACTGATCGTCCAGGCAGATGACCTCGCAGCAATTGTTGCCGCTGCCGACCGTTTGAAAGGACTTGCATTTACTAAACGCCTCGCACAACACCATTTTGCACGCCTTGGGCAGCCCGCTGTCGCAGATGCACAGCCGACACGAGTCCGGCCCGGGCATATAATGCATGCCCGTCTCATACAGTTTGCCATTGTAATCGCGACAATGGCCGCCCGGGACAAGGCTGGAGCTAACCGCGTTGCTATCTAAGGAGCAAAAGACGGGAGATCGAAAGTTAATTTTAATTATTCATAGTTAATTCAATAAATAAATAATATATACAAATATATATGTTGATTGTTAAGTAGCGGGAAATCAGGTTTAAAGTAATATTTTAAAATGTTACTTCTACAGAATAAATAAAAAAAAGAACTCTAAAATATACTTTAATAAGTTTTAGTTGTAAAATGTGGGAACTTGGCTCATGTTGGATTAGTCTAGGGAATGTTTTTTCTATTGCACTAAAGCTCAGAGGTTTTGTGAGTTAAGCGGGGTTTTAGCTGGATTATAACTTTCTTTAAACTGACTGTCTAATGTTTGTACTATGTGCTAAATGGAACCTGTTTTATTAAGATTCAGTTAATGGGTAGGTAAATGGTCCTGTGGCTAATTTGGTTAGTCATCTAGACTTATGCATACTGCACCTTAAAAAAGTATACTATTCTTAAAAAAAACTACTTCTCTTTAAAAATATTTTAAATTGATTCGATTCTATTTTATTCTTTATATTTACAAAAGCTATTTATTTATTTGTTTTGTTTTTTTTTTCACTGTATGAATTGAAAATTGCAAACATGTATAGAAAGAGAAAAATAATAGATAAAATATTAAAAGTTCACATTTAAGCTTTTGATGTGGCATTTCTTATTAATGGAAAGTTCTAGTTTCTAGTGCTTAAAGTTTTCATCAAGAGCAATATGAATTAGTACTTTGAATAAATTTAACAATAGCATTTAAGAGACTTCAATTTTAACTGTGATCACAAAAGTAATATGCGAAATTTTAAAAATGCTTTAGTTATCAACTTTAGATTAATATGAAATAAAAAAAAAAAATAATAATAATAACTAAAAATGCATACATACACATGTTTATATGTATGTGCTTCCGAACAACTGTATTTCTTTATTTTGACACACTTGACCAAGTTTCGCCTCGCTACTGATTTAACAGTTACCGTTTTTCGTTCAAATGCGAACATTAAAACACAATCGCACACATACACAAAACGCAGCAGGTGCTGTGCCCCCCTTTCGCCATTCACACACATACATATATAGATACATATATATATCTATACATATGTATATGCATGTCCACATACACATAGCCATAACATTTATCACTGGAATGAAATTAAATGCAAACGCATTACATTTTCAACATAATTTAAATGCTAAACAGCAAAAGGAAATTCAAATTAAAAACAAATATATCCAGCATTTGCTCTGCGGCAGGGTGGATAACAACGGAGAGGTGGGTAGAGGGGGCTGCATAGCATGCACTGGCACAGCCGACACGAACCACAAAACACGAGTGCGAACGGATGGGCAGGAAACACACGAACGAAAATGGCAAACAGTGTGCCTTGCGCCCCCGCAAAAGCAGAAAAAATTGCTGCGAGTTTCCAAGTGAAATTTTTGCAACTCACATACACACACACGCACACACACACCCAATTCAGCCCCACACGTACACACCCAAACACATGGCAGAGTATACATACATCCAAGAACAAGCACACACGGCACACCACCCAACAGCCACCCATATACATACAGACTGAGAGCAAGCGAAGAGAAAAGAGTGAGACAGAGGGAGAGAGAAAGTAAGAGCGGAATGGGCAGCAGTACTAACGCAAAATTTTGCACGCCACTTCCTTCGCTGCGCCCAGTGGAAAAGCTTTATGCCCCTTTTTGCAGGAGTTGCTGCCTGCTGGCTGGCTCAGAAAAAGAGCGCAGCGCAAGTGTATGTGTATATGTATATGTATATGTGTGCCCCGTGTCCCATAAATTGTGAAACTCTGCTGTGGCCATGGACCATATTACAGTTATTGTAGATAGAGAACATCAATTGAAAATTGATTTTGGATAGAAAAATTATTGCATTGCCCTTTGAAGTTATCATTTAATACATATTTGTATCGTATGCATTTCAACTATATGGCTTAAAATAATGAAGAAAAAAATATACGTTATTACTGTCCTGCTCTCTTTAGCACAGCAAGGATATGGCTTTATGCTTGTGTGTGTATAAAGTTTTTCAGTTTTCACTATATCCTTTTACCTTTGGCATTTCCAATAAACGCAAGCACTGCCAAAAAATACATTTTGCTGGCGTTAATTTCCACTTTCAACTGCACAATTTACTATTAGTTATTAGTTACACAGTTTTTATTTGATATTTTCAACGGTTTTTACGAAGGTTCGAGCAATACCAACTAGTGCTAAAATTTATCTGTGTGACCGTTTACGGTAAAACGAAAGTACCCAAACTGTATTTGTAACTGAACTGAAATACTAAAAATACCAATTTCAACGTAAAAAGTAAAGGAAGTGACGTTACATTTTGTTTGGCGTCGGTGCAATTTCGGAGGACGTTAACGTAAGCGAATGCGTCTAGAAGTATGCTATATAGAATGAGAAAACGAGAATTGTATCCATGTATTAGAATATAAATATTGTATTTTACTGACTGGCTGGTAAGACAAAGATTATTGGGGTGACGTTGTAAGTTTCATCCGATCTGCTTCAAACGCATTTTTAAATAACGACATAAAACCGTTATAAATACGTGATTCAGCTTTTTCAATGATCTTTATAAACTACTATTGTATATTTCCCAAAATCCAACGGTATTGGGTGAAAAGTGAGTTTAGTGAACGAAAGTTTATTTTTCGGCTTCAAGCTTCCTACCACAAGACTAACATGGGTCCTGAATTCGATGAATTTTAAACTTATTTAAAAACGTATATATATATTTATATGTTTATTTATGCTAATATATTTTAATCACTAAGAGGGTTCATAAAGCAGTAGTTTATTAACACAACTCTGTAGTGTCCAACCTGAAAATGTAAAAGACAGTATTTGCAAACCTGCTTCCACTGTTCAACAGACTCAGCAACATTGTCAGCAACATGTTGAGAACATACGATTGTCAACATTATGTCGGAATGTTCTTCAATCACAAAAAACACTTTAAGCTCTTACAAAAATGCGTATCTCAACTTGAAAACGAACTTATTTTGGAAATGCATTATTTTCATTAATTATTATATGGTTCCACTGCATGGATAAACACTGCGCCGCTACCAAACTACAAATAACAATTTAATCCGAAATCAGAGATTATATCAAGATAAAATATTGCATACGTAATGTGTGCATACGATTGTAAGTAACATACCTGCTGTATAAGGCTACAGAGTAATAATAATTTGTAGATAGGTATATCTCGTAATTGAATTTCATGCAAAATGCATTCTGTTCATTAATTTTGCAAAGTGTCCGAGGCATGCAAGGGCAACAAAATACAATCACAACAACAACATTAACTTAATCGCAATATCAAGTTCGCAGAGTTAAGCTATGGTAAAAATAACACAAGTGGATATCTTGTACTCGAGGCGTTCAACTAGATAAAAATTAAGATACGTTTTCTTAGTTTTATTTATTTTTTTAACCACTTTAAAACTCAATATATATGGAAAATAGTAAGAGTTTAGGCAATAAACATTTCATGTTTCAATGTTGGGAAAACAATTTATGTATATTTTTTCTGTCTCACAAGTAGATAGATTTAGAAAATTACAAGAAAAAGTGTTTTATAAGGTTTAATATACCGCTCTGGCTTGTTACATAAACGTTGAAAGTCCTAGCATACCCGCTCAGCTCATTTGCCTGGATAAAGGGTATAATTAGCTCGTTCGCTGTAAACAGCACGCACACAAAATGCAGCTAAATAATATAGCTATTGGTGGGCGCTGTGATTAGCTTGCGTTTAATTTAAATGAATGTAATTTGTGACTTTCCTTCCGAAAGACATTTGCATAGACTTCACTTGTAGAGTAAATCGGCTGAACACCGGACGTGGACCGGAACTTAACATTAACATTAACATTAACATTAACATAATAAAATAAAATGGCTTCGAAGCTGGTGAACGCTACAGCCGCACAGGTGACAGCATTGAAGGGTGTGATCCGGAACAGCAGCTATGTGATACCAGGACTATATGATCTCTCCGTTGAGGATACCAATTGGGTGCTGACCTCATCCTTTATCATCTTTACAATGCAAACGGGCTTCGGCATGTTGGAGTCGGGCTGCGTATCCATCAAGAACGAGGTGAACATCATGATGAAGAATGTAATTGATATTGTGCTCGGCGGCTTCACCTATTGGCTCTTTGGCTACGGCATGAGCTTCGGACGCGGACCATTCTCCAATCCATTCATAGCCATAGGTGATTTTCTGCTCGATCCGCCCGTTGGCGACGAGCTGATGGGACAAATATTTGCCGCCTTCCTGTTTCAATTGTCATTTGCGACGACGTCCACAACGATTGTAAGCGGCGCCATGGCCGAACGGTAAGATTATAAGAGAAGAAAGAATAGCACGCTAAAGATTACAGACCTTTGGAGACGTGTGGCCCATAAGGAGTATAGTAAGACCTTGGGATTCTCTATTCAAGTGTGTATAAACTAGATGAATCACGGTTCATACATTTACGTGTTTAAATTATCGGACATAGCCTTTCGATATTTATCTAGCGATTATTGAGCTGTCGATAATTTTCCACATCACTGATATACAGATTAAATGCTGATATGCAGATTAAATAAATTTGCGGAAGTGGGGCCCTATTTCCTACTTCGGGGTTCACTCTATGGGTTACCTATATCATTTTAATTATAATGCCCTATTCAAGTGCGCTTAAACTAGACCTTCAATTAAGATTCATATATTAACGTGCTTAAGTTATCGGACATAGCCTTTCGATATTTATTTAATGATCAGTTATCGATAAGTTTGGACATCACTGATATGCCGTCTTTTCCACAGCTGCAACTTTAAAGCGTACTGTTTGTTCTCGTTTCTGAATACGGCGGTCTATTGCATACCCGCTGGCTGGGTCTGGGGCGAACATGGATTCCTTAACAATCTGGGCGCCGTGGATATTGCCGGTAGCGGTCCGGTGCATTTGATAGGCGGCGCCGCATCCTTTGCCTCGGCTGCCATGTTGGGGCCACGTTTGGGTCGCTATGCCGAGGGTATTGACCCACTGCCGCTGGGCAATCCGGTTAACGCGTGCATGGGTCTTTTTGTGCTCTGGTGGGGCTGGCTGGCCTTCAATTCGGGCAGCACCTACGGCGTCAGCGGTGCCAAGTGGCAGTATGCAGCGCGTGCAGCTGTAATGACCATGATGGGCTCATTTGGCGGCGGATTTGTTAGTTCGCTGTAAGTGCAGATAGACCAAGAAAGATTTGCCGAGAATTGATCATTCATACCCATTTAAAGTTACTCGTTCTGGCGGCACGATGGCCGCATGGACATTATGGATCTCATTAATGGCATTTTGGGCTCGCTGGTCTCCATCACGGCTGGTTGCTTTCTTTATCGTGCCTGGGAAGCGCTGATCATTGGTGCATTGGGCTCGCTGCTGTGCGTTGTGACCATGCCGCTTTTCGATCGAATGGGTGTGGATGATCCGGTGGGCGCCAGTTCTGTGCACGGTGTCTGCGGTATTTGGGGCGTCATTGCCGTTGGCCTATTTGCTGACAATCCTATACCTCTGGACACGACCAAGGGACGCAGTGGTCTGTTCAAGGGCGGCGGCTGGTATCTGCTGGGAATACAAACGCTGTCCGTCTTTTGCTTGGCCTGCTGGGGCATTTGCTCGACGATACTGTTGCTCTATGTAATTAATAAAATAATACCCATACGCATGGATCCGCACGAGGAGCTGCTGGGCGCCGATCTCACCGAGCATCGTATACGTCACTCACAAATTGGATTGTCGCGCGCTATTTCTGCGCTGGCCCCCATCAAGATCGATCTGCAAGAGATAATCGGCATTCAGCCCATTGGCATCAATCCGGGCCATGAGCGCAGCATCGAGCAGCTCCGCGCTGCGGACGACAAACTGCAGCAATGGCAATCCTACCTGGAGCAAGTGACTGGCAAGGGTAACAAGTTGGCCACAGCCCAGAAAACTCTTGAGGAACAGCAACTGGAAACAGACATAACGCTTAATCTAAAATCTGCCGACATTGAGCAAGAGAAGCCGAGTAGCGTCTTTGGGCGCAAGGTGAGATCGGTGCATGTTATACAGGACAAATGGAGCCAGGACAAGGGCTCCTACAAGCCCAACAACAGTGAGCTGCCGGTTATAAGCCCTGTGGCCAGACTGGACAAGGATGGCAACTTTGCCTGGTTGGACTAAAAAGATCAATTTAAATTTGTAAACTAAAACTGCAAAATAATCACGGCTTTAGTATAAGTCTCTTGCAAACGCGTTGGGCTTATAACATGGTTCCTATTCAAACTATTTTTGACATTATATATTTCTTATTTTATTAGTTGTAGATTGAAATTTACAATTATATTAATCAAATATATCAATCTATAATAGTACTACGCCCATTTAAGCCTCGACCGGCATTTTTCATCCAAGCGGGGTGGATTTTGCGATAAGCGTGAAACATCCCTCAAGTGAATTCGAATGAGGATTTTTGGAAATTAGTTTAAGAACGATCGTTTGATAAACAAAAAAGGTTTCATACCTCCGCGAATGGAATTTCCAAAAAATGCTATATATTATTATGATCCGATACTGATAAGATTTTATACTTACATGTAAGGAGCATAGTAAGTTATATGTATATATCAAGAAGACATTAATTAATTAGACTAACCAATAAGGCATTGACTCGAGACTGTCGCTGCGTTTATGCCATGAAAGTCATGATTTCTGCTAAATAAAACAAAACCCCTATTGTATGCTACATTTTGAAAATAAACCACCTGAATTTTTTTTTTACAGAATCGAGCATGAATCAGTTTATGCAGTCTTTTAGGCGGCCGGCTTCTAATATAACCAATTAGTACTAGTAAAGTATTAACAGATTTTATTTTCTGCAAATTCAAATTGATTTATTTTACTCAAGTACAAGCAAATATTGTTTGGATGATCGATCGACGTACGATAATAATATAATATATATGTATTATCTTATGTTTAGAGCAGTGTTTGGTTTCTTTTTATATTTATATATATTTTTTACGTGTTGCAGTTGTATTATTATAATATAACTTTCAAGAGCAGTTGTCGTTTGTTCTTGTGGTTGGTATTTTCTAATTTAGAATCCAAGTTGAATATGTTTGGTGTAAAATGTAAATTGTGTAATTGATTTATTGTGTGGCTTTTGGTTGGCGAGTTGATTAATCGACCTCCTCGATGGTGGGGCCAGCACCGCCGGCACCAGCAGCTCCGGGAGCAGCGCCTGCGCCAGGCATACCACCTGGCATACCGCCAGGCATGCCACCGGGAGCACCACCGGCGCTCTGGTAAAGCTTGGTGATGATTGGATTGCAAACGCCCTCCAGCTCCTTTTGGCGGTGCTCGTATTCCTCCTTATCGGCCAGCTGATTGGCGTCGAGCCACTTGATGGTCTCGTTGCACTTGTCCATGATGGTAGTGCGATCAGAGTCCGAAATCTTGCTCTTCAGATTGTCCTCGTCAAGGGTGGCCTTCATGTTGAAGCAGTACGACTCTAGACCGTTCTTGGCGGAGATGGTCTCCTTCTGCTTCTCGTCCTCGTTACGGTACTTCTCGGCCTCGTTGACCATGCGCTCAATATCTTCCTTGGACAGGCGACCCTTGTCATTGGTAATCGTAATCTTGTTCTCCTTGTTGGTCGAACGCTCCAGGGCGGTCACATTCAGAATACCGTTCGCATCAATGTCGAAGGTCACCTCAATCTGAGGCACACCGCGTGGTGCTGGTGGGATGCCCGACAGCTCGAATTTGCCCAACAGATTGTTATCCTTGGTCATGGCGCGCTCGCCCTCGTACACTTGGATCAACACACCGGGCTGATTGTCCGAATAGGTGGTGAAGGTCTGCGTCTGCTTAGTGGGAATGGTGGTGTTACGCTTGATGAGCACGCTCATCACGCCACCAGCAGTCTCGATACCCAGAGACAGAGGGGTAACATCGAGCAGCAGCAGATCCTGCACCTCCTGCGACTTGTCGCCGTGCAAGATGGCAGCCTGGACGGCAGCACCATAGGCAACAGCCTCATCGGGATTGATGGACTTGTTCAGCTCCTTGCCGTTGAACAGATCCTGCAACAGGCGCTGCACCTTGGGGATACGAGTGGAGCCACCGACCAGCACAATATCGTGAATGGCCGACTTGTCCAGCTTGGCATCACGCAGAGCCTTCTCCACGGGATCCATGGTGCTGCGGAAAAGATCAGCGTTCAGCTCCTCGAAACGAGCACGCGTAATCGAGGTATAGAAATCGGTACCCTCGAAAAGCGAATCAATTTCAATGCTAGCCTGAGTGGAGGAAGACAGCGTACGCTTTGCACGCTCACAGGCGGTGCGCAGACGACGCAGAGCACGCTTGTTGGTGGTCAGATCCTTCTTGTGCTTGCGCTTGAACTCCTGTACAAAGTGAGTGACTAGACGATTGTCAAAGTCCTCACCACCCAAATGGGTATCACCGGCCGTAGATTTGACCTCGAAGATGCCGTCATCAATAGACAGAATGGAGACATCGAAGGTACCGCCGCCCAAATCGAAAATCAACACATTACGCTCTCCAACAGCCTTCTTGTCCAGACCATAGGCAATGGCCGCGGCAGTTGGCTCGTTGATAATACGCAACACGTTCAAACCGGCGATGGTACCAGCATCCTTGGTCGCCTGACGCTGTGAGTCGTTGAAATAGGCAGGCACAGTGATGACGGCATTGGTAACCGTCTTGCCCAGGTACGCCTCGGCGGTCTCCTTCATTTTGGTCAACACCATGGAGGAGATCTCCTCGGGGAAGAAAGTCTTCTTCTCATCCTTGTACGTAACTTCAATCTTGGGCTTGCCATCAACGCTAACGACCTCGAAGGGCCAGTGCTTCATGTCGGATTGCACGGCCGAATCATCGAATTTGCGACCAATAAGACGCTTAGCATCAAAGATCGTTTGAGTTGGATTCATGGCCACCTGGTTCTTGGCGGCATCACCAATCAAACGCTCCGTCTCCGTGAAGGCAACATAGGATGGGGTGGTACGATTACCCTGATCGTTGGCAATGATCTCAACCTTGCCATGCTGGAACACACCCACGCAAGAGTAGGTTGTGCCCAAATCAATACCAACAGCTGGAGCTTTAGACATCTGCAATGAGCAAAATAGAATAATTTGTGGATTAATTATTTGACTAGGTAGATTTGTTAATTTTTATTTAAAATTGTTTGTGTCAGCGAACTTTGAAAAATTTGTGATATCTGGCATCCCTGTTAAAACAAACACAAAGCTATTGGAAATTGGAAAGCAATTGCTTAATCGGTTAAATGAGGACACTTCGGACAAAACGATATGTCATATTTTAATGGTTGTATAATCAATTATTATTATATATTACTAGAGATACATATATCCACCTAGGAAGCGCATTCTAACAAACTAATCAATTAATTTTGTAGAAAGGCTGAGGCTGCAACCCTGGCCATGAAAGTAGTGAAATAAATGTTCATAGCGTTTTTCGCCTTGTGTTTGTAATGCCTTTTGCGCCGAATTTCATATCAACGGAAACTGGTTGCTAATGTCACAGTCAACACCCAAAACGGTGAAACGTGAGCATATGACTAATTATAATGGCCGAGGCACCTATGCATGTACGTATGTACATCTACAGTGTACATACAAAGATCAAACAAGATAAACTGACAGATAACAATGGAGTTTCATTTCAGCAGCAGCTGCTAATTTTCATTAAAAGGTGCAAGCACCGCATGAACACAAAGGCGAAAATTCTGGAATGCTTGAAACCCCAAACATGCACACAAATAAGTATGTATCTATATGTACGCAAAACCACGCCGTTGCCAGACCGACTGTATTGCACAATTTATTGTGCGTAAGAAAGAGACGACGCTAGAATACAAGCACGCGCGCGCTAAATTTTATATGTATGCAAGTTTGAAAGGTTTTTATTCCATCTACGCGTGCACACGCATACGCATTCATTGAAATGCCGGTTAGCAACCACGCCTAAATATGGAAAATAAAAATCGACTATAAATCTAATATTTTCAGCAATTAACATTAAAGTAAAAGAAATAAAATGTTCGAATTATAAATATAAATGCGGACGTCAGCAGCCGACCGTCATTATGACTCATGATGTCATGAGTAGGTAGCGTGCGTGTGATGCGGCATATTTTTTCAATGGAATATTCCAGTACAACCACACTTAAAATAAATCCGCAAATTACGATGAGGCATCAAATACAAACGAATGTACATCTACGTACATTGCAAGGCTTTAATTATTTATTAGAATCCACAAAAGCAATGCAAAATCGAATGACGCAATATATATGCATGTACTATTGTAAATACAATTAAACGGTCGTATGTACATGCCGTGAATGTACATTCATATACATATACATACATAAGTACCTCTGTTCAAATTCTAAAGTTTAAACACTTGCAACCTTATCATTATTTTAAACGCAATTTAAAATTTCGAAAGTTACAATTACAATGAACTACTTTTAGTGCTCGTAATTATTGATTAACGCCGAAAAAAGCACATGTTAGTCACTGGAAATTTTTTTCTGTGCAAACACGCGGCATTGAGCACGTGCAAAATTTAGCTTGCATTTCTGTATATTAATGTAAATTGCTAAAAATAAAACTTACCTTTATGTGTTGCTTAATTAAAATGTACTAAATATATGGATAAACGTGTAATTGCTTCTTCACTTTTTTGTCCCACTTAAATTTCTTTCTGTCGAGTCGACACTCAGACGTTCGATCAAACTGGCACTTGTAATAGGAATAATGATGGCGTACGATGGTGCCTTTACTTATAGGCGCGTTGCCCTGCTCTGGAAAATTCTAATATTCTGACCTGATGTGGCAAGGCTGGCCAAAACAGTGTTGCTCTAGTAACTTTTAGTATTTATCGAATAATCAAATGATGTAGCCCTGCTTGCTAAATTGCCGTTGACATGCAGATAACAAGCGCGGCAAATTTAAAAAGCTACAAACAAAATTTTATAACACTTTGCAGTCATAAATCAATAAACAGCAATTACAATATTTGTGATATCAAGACCCCACATCGAAAGCGTCAAGTAGCTAATGGCACGCGTTATCAGCCATACTTTAACTGATATTGACAGGATTAGAATGGAAATTGTTTTTTTATAGGTATACGTGCACTTAATCAACAGATTAGTGCCCAGCTGCATACGCTTGAAACATATTTATTGCGTTACTTATCTTAATGAGGTGTACGTCAAATATTTATAAGTGGATAATACAATCCTTGAAGGTTAGTTTTTTTTATTGCTAAGTACATTAAACAAATAAATCAGCCTTATTTACGAGTATCGAGTTTACAATTCGGTTCAACTCCCTCAAAAATTGGAGAACTTTCACCGCCGCCACCACCTCCTCCAGTAATAATTTTCAGAAGATCCAATATTTTGCTATTGATCAGCTGCAAAAAGAACAAAAATTATGAAAATCATAATTTCAATTCCGCTTCAATAAGTAACCCACCGTTTCGACCTTGTCGACTACCGTGTTCTGCTCATAGTCCCATATATCGCCCAGCAATTCGACTCCCATTTCATTGACCAAGGCATGCACAAAATCATCGATGCGCTTCTCTTCCAACAGATTTTCAAAGTTAATTTTCAAATCTCCCATATGCATCTCGATTTGTAAGCCTGTGATGGCTAAAGACGTCGACGCTTTAATTCTCCACGAGATTTCGAACGAAAAGTCTTTAATTGACGCCCTAAAAATGTTTCAAGACGAAATAAATGAGTTTTTCAAATAACTACTTCTATATTCCTTACTCCGCATTGCCGTCGCCAGACAAATTCAGAATATAGGCCAAGGAACCCTTGGCGGTATATAGGGATTTGAAATAGGTGTGTGGAAAGGTGACATTAATCGTACTCCTCGTCACTCCAGGAATAGCATTTATTTTTAGCGTATTTACAATGAAATCCGAAAGACCATTCAGTTTAAAGTCCTCAATCGAACCAGTAAAGCTACAAAGGATTAAAGGCTTACATATCAAGCTTATGCGAGCCAAAGAAATGTTCGAACTTACTCGACAAGGTATTTGTTATTCACAGCTGTCTCTGCAGGACCTAGCTCTAGTGGATCCAATGCGGGTAGGCCCAAATTCGGTATCGGATGGCACATTCGCTTACGAAACTCCTCTAGAAATGCCTGAATTGTTTCCTCATAGACGCACGCAACGGGCGACAGGCAACTGTAGATCGTGGCCACGGCCAGAAGCATCTGCCATAGGTAAACGGTCCGCATGTTGCTTAATTTTCCGAGAGAATCCGTTTGCCTGGGGCTGAAGCAAGCGACTGAAGTATCTATGCAAAAGTTTTCGGTTTTTGTCAAGTGCGCCCATTTCCAGTTCCCATTATGAATGTCAAGATACGGCTATAACCAATTCATGAAATACCCTTGCCTAGTAGGGTACATTAACTATGAGTGTACTTTGAAACAAACAATAATGTTTAGACCCTGGCAAAGGGAATTATAATTGTCATGGAGACAACTTCTTTAAGAGACAATTTCTTTAAACTTGGCATAGTTCTTTCTGGCTACTATATCGTATGGCTGCCTCTTCAATATATCCATACGATTTAGCAAATATAGGCCTCACAATGAGCATCATTTTGTTAAAATTTGACTACAATATGTTACAGCTCCTTAATGAACAATCGGACAAAAAGGCGCTTGCCTAGGTGTATCAGAAATTCGCGTTAAGTACATTTCGAAGGGATCTGTTTTCTTCTGTTTCCTTCAGTGATATTATTAAAGAAGCAGCTTTAGGGTATACCAAATACGCGTTTTTTCTCTGTTATTGCAATTTTAATATTAAGACCAAAGCTTATCGCTAAAAAGCTGGTGGGGCCTGAATGGATGGAGCCAATAACAACAGGTCTAACCTTATCAATGGCTACTATTTTCGATTAACAATAGCACTTTATTTGTTTTTCATTATTAAAGAATAATCGCAAGGCTAGCGTTAAATCGTTTCATTGGCTGCATTATTAAACATAAAAGTTAACTATGTAGGTCGAAGGCCTACAACTAGTAGAGTTAATATCTAATCTAATGCTAAACTTGTTCTGGTGGCTGTCGCAAGTGCTCGGGAATCTGCTGAAGCTCCGTTTTGGACGCTTGCAGCGCCACGCCTTCGGGCAGATTGCGTTCAATGTACTCTAAGAATGTGTCCAGCGTTGAGCCCGTCAGCTTGTGAAAGTTCATGTAGCGAAAATGTGTGCGTATCTCATATTGGACGCGATGCTTCTTGTAAATGTGCACCGACTTTAGCAGGGTCATGCGTTCGTGGTGTGCCTTCCGAGGAGACCAGCTGCAAGTGTTTAAATGTGCATTTAATATGGATTTATTGGTGTTCAGCTTCAGCCGGTACCTACCACTTGCCTAACTCAATGCCCAAATGCTCGGCAGCGGTTGTAGCAAACCAGGTGTAACTCTTCAGCACCGCCGGATCTATGCCTCGCAGCTCAATTTCCAATTTACTGTAAAGTTTATCGGGCTCGCCCACGGTAGCGGGAGGCGTAGCTTCGGTGTCTGGTAAAGTTGCTGCTGCTGTATTGCTCAGCGCGGAGGCAAAACGCGCTGGCTGCGTCAGACGTAATGTCTTAAATAGCTTAAATAGACAAACATAAATAAAAGCATTAGTTTTAAGTAATCAACAAAATTAAAATCCAATGCTCACCTGAAGCATTTTGTTATTGCAGCTGGAAACCAGAATCAGGGTTATGCAAGTGCAGGGCCGCAAAACGTTGATTACCTATCGATAGACGGTAAGCATTGAATTTTGCCGGGGTGTGGTAACACTGACACTCTTTGCACGTGCAGCCCAATAAGAGCGCATTTAAACTTTATTGTGTACAGCAATTTGTTTTGATTTTAAATTGTAGCTTCTGGCATTTTAATAAAGACCTAGACTTTATATTTACTTAATATGAAAAACACAGATCAGAAAGGTAAGTGCAATAAGAAAAGAAAACATGACGCGCTGACAACAGATTTTTCCCCGACAGAAAACGAGTCCACCGAGCCGAGCTCCGATGAGGAGGCGTACGACGACATTGAGGATGATGAGGAAATGGGCGAGGACGAGGGAGAGCCAACAACTTGTTTGTTTTGCGCGCAAGTTTTTCCCAGTATTGATCTGGCCATCGAGCATTTAAACAGTCAGCACAATGTAAATTTGTCGCAGCTCAAGCAGAAATTCCAAATGGATCAATATGCTTTTATTAAACTAATAAATTACATACGTGGAGGTCAAGTCAGTGCAGAGCAGCTGCTTCTAATAGAGCAGCCACAGTGGAATGATGAAAAGTATCTAAAGCCCGGAGACTACGAGCCATGGCTGTGCTATGACTACGATGCGCTCAAGACTGACGAAGCAGAGACAGCTGCCAGCGTTCCGGCGCTGATGCAACGCATTGCTGAGCAAAGCAAACTCCTGCAACAGGCCAGTGAGGATATGGAAAGGATGCGCAACGACTATAAAGCACTCTTGCAAAAGGTGCACAGCGATGCTGAGGCAGGGCCATCAACCAGCAATGGCATTGTGCGCAACGCCCCAACGCTGGATAAGGAATACTTCAATAGCTATTCCCACTTTGGAATACATTACGAAATGCTCAGCGACAAGGTAGATAATCATATTAAACAGTTGTGTTCCAACAATAATATTTGTCATACCAATAGGTACGCACAAGCAGCTACCGTGCGGCTCTAATGCAAAATCAGAAATATTTGCATGGCAAGTCTGTGCTGGATGTGGGATGTGGCACAGGCATACTCTCTATATTTGCATCTCAAGCGGGCGCCGAGTCCGTCGTGGGCATTGACAACTCGGAGATTGTCTACACCGCCATGGACATAGTCAGGTGAGCTGTTTTTTCAAATTGCATTTCAAATAGTCATACATTATTTACATTTTGAGAGAGATAATATTTTTAAATACTCAAAAAGTTGAAAACTTGCTACTCTTTAGCATATTTGCTTTAAAATATCCATGTGAATAACTCGTATAAGTGAGAATAGGGAGATGAGCCAAAAAATGCGTGAAAAATGTAATAATTAGAATGAAGTGTGGGTAACTATCCAAATTCCAATTGGAAATCAATATAAATAAATCCAACTCGATCGGACAAATAGTTGGACTAAAAACTGTACAACAATTTTCAGTCTGATAAAGTTTGGCAGCTACTTGCCGAGTGTCAAACTCTGAACCCATTTTAATTAATTTAATGAAAAACTCTTATAAATGAATCCAATTCTATCGAACAAAAACCAGCCAAATCCATCTTGAATGTAGTTGGACTAAAAACTGTACATCTATTTTCTATCATGAAATAAGTGATACCATATTTATTTCCATTTCTTATTTGATTAGTGAATAACCATTTGAACGTTTCCTTTGACAGGAAAAACAACGTTCAAAATGTAAAGTTAGTAAAGGGAAGACTGGAGGACACTGTACTGCCAGAGGACAAATACGATGTCATCATATCCGAATGGATGGGCTATTTTCTGCTATACGAGGCAATGCTGGACACAATTATCTATGCACGCGAAAACCATTTGAAGCCCAATGGCAAAATTCTGCCCAATCGCTGCACGCTGCATTTGCTGGGTATAAATGAGGCGCTGCATGAACAACACGTTGAGTTCTGGTCGGACGTCTACGGGGTTAATATGAGTGATCTGCGCAAGCGCAGCATTGAGGAGCCCCTGATGGAGGTGGTCAATCCTGAGCATATACTTACAGAGAGCGAGCAAATTGCCAGTTTCGATATGATGACCGTGGATCTCAACTATTCGAATTTTACGCATGAATTCCATTTAAAGTGCACGCAATCGGGTAAATTGGCTGCCTTTGTGGGTTACTTTGACACGCTGTTTGAACTGGATAACAAAATCATGTTCAGCACATCGCCAGTCGAGACGCCCACGCACTGGAAACAGACGGTCTTTTTCATTGATCAGCCACAAACGGTGCAAAAGGATCAGGTGATAAGCGGCAAGATCAGCTCCCGGCGACACCAGGGCGATGTGCGTGCACTGCATGTGGATATCGAGGCCTTTGGCAAGCTTTATAAGTACTCGGTGGATTAGTTGGTCTTCAGATTGTTTTAATGCAAGTTTTTTGTAGACAAAATGTGAGCTTATTTAATATTAAAAGTATGTAATATATAAATTAAAATGAGTACCCGCTGCCAGGTAAGCTGGCGCAGTGCTGTTGCCAAAAAACAATTTTACATATATTTATTATGGTAGGGAGGGGGGGCGATAGAGAAACACATGCCAAAAACATAATATAATGTTGCTTTAAGCAGTGTTAGTTTCCAGATCGGAGGCGGGTATTTCGGGTTCCTCATCGTTGTACACGTTCTCGGCCATTTGCCAAACTTGCATGATATTGTCCTCCGACACAGAGCAGATGATCCATGGCTCATTTGGGTTCCAGGAGAAGTCGCTGATTTTGGCCGTATGGCCACCGTGTATGAAAAGCAGCTCGGGCGGACCATCTTCGGCATCTTCAGAGCTCTGCTCCTCGCCAATTTTTGATAAATCCCACACATGCAGACGCCGATCGGTGCCCGAGGAAGCCAGAATGGTCTCATTATGGGGCGACCATTGCACCTGAAAGATTTCATCCTTGTGCGACTCAAAGGAATGTAGTTTCAACTTGAGATTACGCAAATCCCACAAGGCGACCGTTTTATCCGCAGATCCCGTGGCCAATATAAATTCTGAGTACGGATTAAAGCTCAGACAATTCACTTCGGCCGTGTGCGCATCAACTGTGTGCGATGGTTTTGATGTGTTGTTGTTGCGCGTATCCCAAATCATCAGCTTCTGATCATCGGCCACCGAACCGAAGAGTGATTCATGAAGCAAGTGCCAAGCCACATCCTCAACGACGGCGGTATGGCCAGTGAATATATTCTTCGCATCGATAACGCGATGCTCCTTGGGCGTGGCATTGATATCCCACAAGCAGATGGTGTGATCGTCTGAGGCCGAGAGCAAGTAACCTAAGGACGGGAGATAATGAGTAAAAACAGAACTACATTAAAAACAGGTTATAAGAAGAAATAAAATGTTCACTAGGGAAGATAGCTTTAAAATTAGGAAACAGACGGACATGGACACTGCGACACAGATGTTTATAATGTTGTCCTTTATGGGATCTGAGATGCCAATCTAGCACTGGAATTTAAGCAACTCATTGTGAAGCTATTCTCGAGCTTACCATTCAAATTGGGATTCCACGACAGACCGTAGCCTTCCTTCTGGTGGCCTCGCAAACGCAAGTCCGGCTGGCATTCGCCGGATGGTTCCGGTTTGCTGGGATGCTTTGTATAGTCAAATACGAGAACATCGCTTGAGGGAGTTTTGGTAGCAATAACGCAAGCATTTTGCGGCATGTAGCGTGCACGGTTCACCTCCCCTTCGTGATTGATCTTGATCTCAATCTCGATTTTACCGCATACTGAGCCAAACCCACCGAATTCGCCCTTCTCATTATCGTAGTGAGAGCCATCGAACTGTGCATCCTCACTAGGCAGTTGGACGCTGGCAATCAGCAAATGATTCTGTTCATCCGAGGTATGTGTGCCCAATATCAGGCGATGAACAGAGTAGTCTTTGCCATCCTGTTTGGTTACATCGGGCAGCCATTGCGCCGTTAGTGAAGGCCATTCCAGAGCGTGCGTCATGACCAGATCGTACAGAAATGGAGTGTTCTTTTTCCATATCTTGTACTCTTCGTTGATCACACGTTCCTCGACGGCATCGTCAAAGGATTCCGCTGCTTACAAACAAAATGTTAGAATTCGGCATTTAATCAACGTTTGCCATGCTTGTTACTTACCATTATCGCTGCGATCCACCATTTTAGACCACGCAGCCAAATTATATTTTCACGCAAATTTTTGTGCGCGTCGCAAATTCGGGCGCCAAAACAACAAAGCGGCGGCGGCAAAAGCGTGCTGTCGGCAAAATTTTACAGGTTTTGCGACTTCGTGTTAAACAAGCGCTCTAGTTTAAAATACAATACTTAAGATAACACTTAAATTTTTATTATAACAATTGAACGTGCTCTTGAACTTTTTGCAACAATACTGTTAGCAAAAAGTAAGAAAATTATTTTCCTTTTTTTTTCGCAAGCGCGTCGGCTGCTAGATGCGACAGAGATGTGTGGAAATATCATCGGTAGGGATGTAAGAAAGTCGATTACTCTAATACAATTGAATTTAAGTATACAAGGATTTTAATCGATAGTTTTATTTGTTCAAATTGTAATTCATACATACACACATGCCTGCATACGTTACGGATTTAATAATTTTTCCCTTCAAACCTACATGCATGCATACAAACCTACTAAGCCTAAAAATGTAGTTTGTGTAATGTGTGATTATTTGTGCACGCATATTTATATATGTATGTACTTGCGTATTGTTTGGGCAACCATAGAAAAGGACGTTAATGTTATTTTTAATAATATTTTCATGATGTTTTTTAATAATTTTCAGTATTTATATTGATTGGCCGTCGGGTATGGCATTTGGCCAAAATGTCAGGATCCGTCTCTATTCGATGCTGCATCGATGGATTTAATTTATTATGTAGTTACATTGAAGTTCAACTAATATTTATATTTAATTATTGAAAACAAAACATTGCGAACATTTTTATTTTTGTATACATTTTAAAAACATAATAGCCTCCGCCAAATCGAAAATTCGATATTTAAAATAACTCGTTATCGATAGTTAGCGGCTCTCACTTGCTCGTTGACGATAGTTCAAAAATATTGGAAATTCATCGTAAAGTAGTCGTTGCTGTACGATACTCGATAATCGTGCCGCCACCGTGCTATCGACGACTTTTAATTGCTAATATTTAGAAAAATACGCAAACAAGTTAAGTTTCGCCACCGGAAATGGAATTGTGCTAAAAGCTAAGATAAATAGACGTCACCCCCCGTTTCATTCGTACGTTTTTTACGTGGGGAAACTTAAATGAAGAATAACCGCTTTGCCTTGCATGTAAAAAGCTAGTTTCGATAGTTGTTCGATACCCAAAAAAATTCAACGGGCAAAAGTAGCATGCTCTCTGTGCACGTACAAAATGTTCAATAAATTAGAATTTAACAATTTGGTAAGTAAACAAAATATGATTTAGCGCATTAATTACGAAAATTTACCAATAGGTAATTACCAACAAAAAACATATACAACAAGCGCGTGCCCAAACCATTGCAAGGGTCGTAAATAAATTGCGCAAATTGAAGGATGAACTGAAGAGGAAACCGGAAAGTGAAAAACACCAGGAACGCTTACGCAAAAGCGTCGAATGTATTTCAGAGCTTAAGTCGCTTAAATGCATAGACATAATGCGTACACTGCTGCTGCAAAACGGGAAGAATCACAAGGCTGTGCTGACCAACGGTCGGGCAACGCCGGATGAAGTAGCTATTGCCATGTTGGGGTTAAACAAAATCATGCAAATGCTGGTGGCAGCATTTGAGCAAGCCTTGGATCTTGGTAATGAAGCCGATGACAACTGGCGCTCTGCAATATTGGAGACAAGCAAGCGACGCCTCAAATTGGAACGAACCGAGGAGAAGCGGCGTAGGCGAAAAGAGCTCAAGGAACAGAAGGCGCAGACTCGCAATCGTATGATCTGGTTAGATCAAAATCCACCAGGCGAAGACAAATCCGAGCAAAGTGTCATAAATACAGCAGCTGGCGAATGCCTGATAGAATGTCCGTTAGCTCCGAACCTTATAAGCAATGGGAACAAGGAAATTCAAGATAACTCACTGCCCTTATCTTCACCAGATTTATTGGAGACAAGTAAACAGAAAAGGCCCAAGTGCAATGAGAGTCAACAGAAAGTACAAGAAAAGTCAAAGAAACGAATAGCTGAGCAACCTGAAGTCGAAGAAGAAAATAGAAAAAAAGAAACTACCCCGCAGCTAAAGGAAGTGGTTGTTAATCCTAAACGCAAGAAAATCAAGGCAGTGGAAAATAAACCGAAGCAGGAGAAATCAAGAGGCAAACTTACAGGAAAAGAAGCAAATGAAGTAGTAGTAGAAAATAAAACACAGCGTGAGAAAGCAGGCGCCATTCCCAATCGTAAAGAAACGAAGGAAGTAGAAAATAAACCGCTGCTGGAGAAAGCGGATGTCAATCGCAAACGCAAGACAACCAAGGAAGCAGAAAAAGAACGACCCACCCATGTGGTCGATCCCTTTTTCATTACAGAATCGGGGCAACCATATCTATCAACTGCAGTTGTTCTATCCGGTGATAGCCATAATGAATCGGATGATGAGCAACATGTGGATCATAGAAAACGCAAGCCTATGGCCAAAAAGCAGGAATATAACAGTTCACGCTTGAATGAACGCCATAACTATGAACGTTCCAATGAACGCCATAACTTTGAACGTTCCAATGAACGCCATAACTATGAACGTTCCAATGAACGCCATAACTATGAACGTTCCAATGAACGCCATAACTTTGAACGTTCCAATGAACGCCATAACAATGAACGTTCTAATGAACGCCATCCCTCGTGGATGGCCAAGCAGCAGCAAAAGCCAATTATAGCCAACTTTAAGGGCAAGAAAACCAAGTTTAATGACGATGACAGTGTTGCGGAAATATCAACTGCTCCAGTTGCAGCTCCATCTCCCACAGATGGTGAAGCGGGTGTAGCCGGCATGCATCCGTCTTGGTTAGCCAAGCAGAAGCTGAAGCCAAAAATTGCCAAATTCACAGGCAAAAAAATCAAGTTCGATGATTAATTACGTTTGGGTTATGTTTATTTTAATATATATATAAAACATTTCTCAGCCATCCACCTTGGGCACAAAATGTCCACGCGCCTTATCGCTCCTGCGCAGTTTCTCAATGTCCACGTCGGAATATTTACGTTTTAACAACTCCAAGTCAAAGTTGGGATTGCGTCTTAGTATCATCATGACCTCATTGCGTGAGCGACTGAAATAAATGTTAATAGAAAAATTAATTCCCACTCGATTTCATAAATTTGTATGCTTACTTTTTGGCTTTGCGTTTGGCATTATAAAGCTTCTCGCGGTACTGCAGCAGGAATTTGTGCACAGCGCGTCCGCCGTAGCCCAAATGGCGCGATTTAATCCATTTGGTGTTCATGAAGGGCGGCAGCGCATGCTCACACGATTTGTACGTGAAGCGCAAGCCGAAGGCGTTGTGCACCGCTCTTTGAGGACGTTCGCCCGTCTCGCCAGTCTCCAGCAGATGATACGCCTTGTTGCGCTCGCGTACAACTGTCTCTAGATTGTCCATAGAGATTTTCACCTTGTCAATGCGTTCAGGATTTGGAAAGATTTCCATTTTATCATTGCATTCGTGCTCCATGGTAAGCAGCATGTTGCGCTCCTTGAGCAAAATGTACCACAGCTGATGCAGCTCCTTGTTGGACTTGATGCGCAGCTCGTCTGGTTTCCAGGCGCGTCCCACTTTCACTTCGTTCTCGCTCCAATGCTTTGGATCGTCAAAGAACTCCATTAGGCGCTCCTGTCGCACGGGACTCGTTGTGTGCACTCCGCATTTAAGTAAACCGCCAACAGCTGCGGGGCTTTGTTACATAAAAATATAAAAAACATTCAAAACACGAGTCGAATTAGGCTTGGTGACTTTGTTATAATCTATTTAACTAACCTCCATGCTGTTAATTGGGTTTGTGATGTTGTTAACAAACTTTTGAACGTTACTGTGCCCACAGCTTTGGCCAAATTTAAACATTTTATTAATGTTGAAGACATGCTTTCCAATCAGAGGCAGTCCCAGCTGTCCGGTGCTTAGAGATGTGTTACAATATAACGATGCGAGCTGTTTAAAAAAAATCATATAATCGATAGTATTGCAAGGTGGAGTCTTTTCCAACTAAACTCAAGTATATCCGATGTGTTGTACGATTCAAGTAAAACATCAGTTGATCGCTGAATATGTTTTTTTTAGTAAAGTTTTTTTTCGGCTAAATTGTGTTTAGCAACATGAAAACACTTTTAAGTACTGTTTTGTCAGTTATGTACTAACATTGGAATAAACTTAACAACACTGCGTATTGTTCAACACTCGTTCGCTAACAATCGATATTGACACATCACTACTCAGATAGAAGTACGACGCGTTCTGCTATGTAGTGTATGTTAATTGTGCGCGTTGGTGAAAAATTTGCATTCTGTATAAAAGTAATTTGATTTTCTAATGATAAATATTTAAAAACGAATGTGCATATGTACTAGCATCATTAAATAATAAAATGTAAGTTAAAATTGCTGTCAAAAGTATGATTATTATTGTATGAAAATTCGCTTGATTTATGCCGTTCCCATCAAAATACATACATATGTACATACGTCTATATATATATTTATATGTATATATATATACTTGGTATGCAGGAACGCTACAGCGTTCAACTGTTGGGGTGTGTGTGTGTGTGCGGGCATTGCATGCATGATTTGTGTATTTGTTATATTAAGTACACAATTTAAATTGATAAAAATTCTAAAGAGCCACTAAATCTGGATTGTGTAACTAAGCGTATGGCGAAACTTAAAGTGAATTTTTAAGTCACTCGTTAGTCTGAGTTGATTAGTTTCCAGTGCACTGGAATTTATGTGTGCAAAAAAAAATCATCTCATTCATTGACAAAACAAAACGTTAAGAGTGGGTGAGAGCAGGTTATGTAGTAATCGCTCGAGAGTGTTGTCGTGCTGCTGTTGTGTTTACGCTACAAATGGTAGCAATTGTGCTGTTATCAGAATTGTCCATTAATATTGAAACTGAAATTATTTTACCTGTAAATGCTGCTAGGTTCGTAATACGCATGGTAAAGCTGTTCAAAGATAGGTGTTGTGCGACCTAAAAGAACGTCAAGTACCTACTATCTTACTATTGTATAGTTATTTATATGTATTTTAAGTATTTATGCGTGCATTTTGCACATATATGTAAGCATACAACTCTAGGCACATCTTTAGTATTTACTACCAATTGATGTTATTATTATTTTTATTGATTTTACGCATTTCAAGACGTCAAAGACCGTACAATTGTTATGTAAAATGAACAATTTGCGCTACTGGAGCCAATTCAATTGTAAGGTCAATAAAATAGTGTACAGAAAGTGAATTGATTCATCAATTTGGCTGGGGGCGGGGGCATCTGTTGTAGAATTCAGGGCAGCGCTTTGTAAGGTTCTTTTGTTTTTGCATTTTCTTTTAGTTTTCTGTTTCGCTTTTCGTCGATAAGACACGCAGCTGCAGCGGCTTTGCGGCGGTTCACGCCCAAAACATCGCTACTGCCACAGGGCGTATGCGTGTGTGTCAGTGACTGTGTGTGCTATGTCAGCCAAGGTTAATTTACTGGGTCTCACAAAAGCCGTGCGTGTATGAGCGAATAATTGCTGTATTCTTGTTCTTTGTATCATTAAGAGCATTGAAGCTTTAAAAACCTGACATACATATGGATTTGCCCGCCCGCATTTTCTGTTTACAAATCGATACAAAAGAGCAAAACTATCGATATGCGGCAAATGGCACTAACACTTGTTGCACGTACTTGAAATAGAGAGAGAGATAGAAAGAGAAAGAGGGAGTTTTCAGCATAATGTCGTTAAATGATCTCGTTAACATAGGCATCGTTTAAAATGCAATGTGCAGTGGGCTCCATAACAGCACGTTAATATATAGGAGTGTGTGTATGTATGCATGTATAGATGTAAATATATACAGAAAGGTGTTTTTTAATGGCCACATCGCCTAATTAGCAAATGCTGCCTAAATATAGCATTGGGTGGTGATAAAGACCAAATAGGAAGCAAATGTTTTGATAAAAATAAATAGCATTTACTCATTTATTTTCTATGGGTAATTCAATTGTTTTTTATAGGGGGTGTTTGCATTAATTTCCTAAGCTTATCAGGAACACATGCACAAACATTCAAACATGTATCCGTCTAAAGCAAACGGGGCGTTTCAATTCACGACAAATTATCAATTGCTTGTCGAGTCTTTTGACCTTATGCGCGTGTATTATAATTCTTATCATGGATTTAATTGTAAAGTATACATATGTATACTGTTTTTTTCTGTGACAGGTGAAAACAACTTTCGTTGTTAGCCTCATTACCACAGATTACAATTCCTATGTACATATGTATTTTCTTTTAAAAAGTGCAAGTAAACATTAACAGAAGCGGCTCAATTAACATTATGTAAATGAAGATGCTTGGTAGCATAAATGTTACTGATAACGAGCAGGAACAGCATGGTACCATAAATGCTATCGATAACAATCGCAAAAACTATAATAACAAGTGCAGCAGTAGCTGCATTATTCGCAGCAAAGCAGCAGACCACTTTTAATTATACAATTAAACAAGCATATTCCCAAGTACAAAATAAAGCCGGCTACAAATGCAAAATTGTAATAAGCTGGCTAATTATGAGATGTTCATATTGTGCTTTTTCTCTCTCCCTCTTTCTATCTCGCACTCTGCTTGCGCACAGTTCAATGTCGCAAACAACAGCAGCTAACGTCAATCTGGCAACGCCGCCATCAGATAGTGCCGACAATTGTCGCAAGCGCACCTTGTCACGCTCGGAGCCCAAATCCATAATCGAGATACATATATCCAATGAGATTAACAGCAGCGCTAACAGCTGTAAACGCCCCAATTTGGAAACAGAGCAACAAACAGACATGGAACAGCAGCAACAACAGCAAAACAATGTTATCGAGCTGAGCATTGAGGAGCAGCAACGCGATAGCGATAATCGCACCAGTTGCCAAATCTTTCTGCAGCATTTGCCTTGCTTTAAGCTGCAGCAATTGACCACATTGACGCCCATACCCAAATGCCGGGAATGCCGGCGTCGTCATGCACCGCCCCCATCAGCAGCAACAGCAGGCAGTGCCAATAGCAGCAGCAACAGCAGCAACAACAGCAACAACAATGATATCTACTGTCGCTTCTATGAGTTTCGACGCTTGCAATATAATGCCGCCGGCGAGCTGAGCGTGGCTGGCTTTCCCAACCCCTACCAGGAGCCGAAAGCTGTTGACTACGCCATTTGGCAGCCAGATGCAAAAACCACGCCCACCGCTGGCTTTATGGATATACAAGTGTGCCGTTACATTTTGTTGCATGCAGGCGACCAGTTTTGCTATTTATGGCGCCAGGAGGCGGAGGCGTTGAAGCTGCACGAGAATCCAGACGGAACTATTGCATGGAAGAAAGCCGTACAGGGCATACGTGAAATCTGCGATGTCTGCGATACGACGCTCTTCAACTATCACTGGACATGCCGCAAGTGTGGCTTCGGTGTGTGCATCGATTGCTTCAAGGATCGCAAGGAGGGTTTGCAAAAGAAGCGGCGGTTGGAAACACAACGCGGTCATGATGAATACCACTGGCTGCTCTGCACCGATGACGTGCAGCAACAGCACACGTTGCCGGAGCTGATGTTGACCCAGATAATAGCAGGTGATGCACTTAACGTGCTCGGTCGGCTGTTGCACGAGGTGCGCACATTGTGGCAGGTGCCGCAGGTTTGCGGCTGTTTGCTGAGCAAGCAACAGGTCAAGGACGAGCAGCTTACACAGCTCATTCAGGACATGATAAAGGAGTCACAGCTGAAGCAACAAACCAGCGCCTCCTCGCTGGCCACCGCCCAGAAGGTGCAGCAGCAGCAGCGCCTGGAGCAGCTGCATGCCAAAAAGCTAGAATTCGCGCGTCAAAATGGCATCGACTATGTCCCAGGTCGCGTCTGGACAAAGGAGACACTTGGCAAGGATCCGATTACAACCGCTTTCGATAATTTTAAGCACATCAACTTTTTGCGCAAAGGCCTCGCGGGTCTGCGACGCTTTTTGCCGCCACGCGCCATGACCCTGGCTCATTCCACGCAACTGGCGCCGGGCGTTCCGCACGAATGGCTCTGCGATGGCAAATTGCTGCGTCTCACCGATCCCATGCATCCCGATAACCGTGTACTGTACCAGGAGGTATGGAAATGTGGACAGCCCGTCATGATATCCGAGGTGGCGCGTTCGCTTAATCTGGAGCTGTGGCATCCGCAGGCCTTTTGCCGTGATTTTGGCGACAAGCCCAATGATTTGATTAATTGCCTCAATGGCAACTTGGTGCCCAACCAGCCGATGCGTCACTTCTGGGAGGGCTTTCAATGCATGCACAAGCGTCTGCTGGACGTTAACGGCAAGCCGATGCTGTTGAAGCTCAAGGATTGGCCACCCGGTGATGATTTCGCTGAGATTTTGCCCACACGCTTTGCGGATCTAATGCGCGGCTTGCCCATGCCGGAGTATACGCTGCGCACAGGAAATCTCAATATAGCCAGCTGTTTGCCCAAAATGTTTGTGCCGCCCGATTTGGGCCCGAAGATGTATAATGCTTACGGCTCGGCACTGCATCCGGACAAAGGCACCACCAATTTGCATCTGGATATCTCGGATGCGG
The DNA here is from genome assembly GCA_035045725.1 of Drosophila ezoana. Classification (NCBI taxonomy): domain Eukaryota; kingdom Metazoa; phylum Arthropoda; class Insecta; order Diptera; family Drosophilidae; genus Drosophila; species Drosophila ezoana. The sequence goes on from JAWNOU010000051.1 coordinate 2,679,754, forward strand.
TCAACATAATGGTCTATGTGGGCATACCCACAGATGAGGACAGCAAGCCACAACTGGCGGCCACACAGCGCGCCATTGCGTTGGGTGGCTGTGATTATATCACGCGTGCCCGCTGCCAGTCGCCGGATGTGCTGCCTGGTGCATTGTGGCACATCTTTCCGGCTCGCGATGCGGACAAAATACGCGATCTGCTCAATCGTGTCACCTTGGAGAAGGGCTTCAGGCTGGAGCCCGATCATGATCCCATACACGATCAGAACTGGTATCTGGATGATAAGTTACGTGCGCGTCTGTTCAAGGAATACGGCGTTGAGGGCTATCCGATTGTCCAGTGCCTGGGCGATGCGGTCTTTATACCCGCAGGTGCACCGCATCAGGTGCAGAATTTGCACAACTGCATCAAGGTGGCCGAGGATTTTGTCTCGCCGGAGAATATCACGCACTGCTATCATCTCACACACGAATTCAGACGCCTCTCGCACTCGCACACCAATCACGAAGACAAACTCCAAATCAAGAATATCATTTACCATGCCATTAAGGATTGCTGCACCATATTGACGCGTGCATTGGATGAGCGCATCGATCTGGAAATGGCCAAAGCGCAGGCCGGACTCTAGATGTAAACCTTATACGTATTGTACCCTTGTCAAAGCTATAAAAAAAGCTATGCCACATATTTAAGTCTCTTTTAATTTGTGCACTATTTAAGTAAAATTTATGTAATACACCTATAAAAAAGTGGAAATGGCAGTATTGAAATATTGTAATAAAAAAAAAAAACAATAAAACAAAGGTCTTATGTATTAATTTTTAAATTATTTTGTATGAAATAGTTTTTAAGTTTGATATAAGGGTTTTTATATAATCAATAGGTTTTGTTTTTGCAATTGCCCTCTGAATTAATATTATTCCAAAATGTGACCTTCAAAAAATTGTGTTTGTATACAAAAATGACGATCGAAATAATCTAAATGTCCTTTGTCCAAATTAGCCTGTACCAATTTAAAATGAGTTCAAGCTCAGCTTTGCTTAAGCAAGATACATAATGAACTTTTCTCTCTCTCACTTATTCTTGCGTGGTCTATCAATCTCTCTTTCCCCCTGTATCTCTCGGATATTACTAGCCATTTAATATCGAAAAAAAAAACAAATCCTAAAGTTCAATTTCTAATAACTTTATGCTCTTTTATATATTTGCAGTAGCTGCCAAGGATACCAGGAAAGAAGATTGTCTGCAACCAATGCGTCCGTTGCGTGCTGAAGACGAAACTGATAATGATAATGATAATGATGATGAGCAGCTCAGCCAGCGTTGTACTGTTGTGCTCCACACAGTTGAGCCTCTAGGACATCGGGATTGGGAATCCAAGTCAATTATATAGATACGACGACAACATCAACAACAACAACGCCAAAGGCAAAACCAACAACAAACAAGAGCAAAGCTGAGCCAAGCATTTTTTTTTAAATATTTTGTGCACCTAGAATTTTGTAAAACATAGCACTTAAGGCAAAAACTCAAAATGACGGTGGACTTTAATGATTATTTTTGGGTGAGTCTCTGCGAATGCAATCAAAGTCCAAATCATTTTAAAGACGCCAATTTCTTTGTGCAGGGCGAGAAGAACAATGGATTCGATGTGCTGTATCATAATATGAAGTTCGGGCTGGTGGCCAGCAAGGAGCTGTCCGAGTTTCTGCGCGAAAAGTCCAACATCGAGGAGCAAAACTCGAAAATGATGTCCAAGCTGGCGCACAAGGCCAGCACGGGCACATTGAACAGCACCTTTGCGCCGGTTTGGACCATATTGCGCACCTCGGCCGAGAAGCTATCAACGCTGCACATGCAAATGGTTCAGAAGTTGACGGAGCTGGTCAAGGATGTGGCCAAATATGCCGATGAGCTGCACAAGAAACACAAGTGCGTCAAGGAGGAGGAATCACAGACTCTCGAGTGTGTTCAGGCCATACAAACATCAACGGTTGCCGTGCAGAAGCTACGGGATTTATATGCCAGCAAGCTGCTTGAGCTGGAGAAGCTGCGCAAGGACAATGGCTCACACAAGGATGCCGAGAAACTGGAGAGTAAACTCAAGAAACTGCAGGAGGACTACAAAGCTCTGCTCGACAAGCACAATCCCATTAAGAACGAGTTTGAGCGACGCATGACTCAAACTTGCAAGGTAAACGAGGAGTCTTTCGAGAGATTTAGAGTATACTAAAAATAAATTCTACATTAAACAGCGCTTTCAAGAGATCGAGGAGGTGCATCTGCGCCAGATGAAGGAATTTCTATCCACGTACTTGGAAATGCTGCAGAACAATCACGATATGGTCGGACAAGTGCACTCGGACTTCAAGCGCCAATTTGTCGATATGTCCGTTGACAAACTACTTGAGCAATTCGTGTTGAATAAATACACGGGTCTCGAGAAGCCTGGTAAGTAGGACTTGCATGAACAAGAATCAAGAAGCAACAGCTACCCTGGAGACATAGAGCTGTGATATATTTCTGGACCTAGCCAAAGCTGTTTTCTTAGAAATCTGTTCTTATAGGAGCTATATGAATTTGCAGTCGGATGGTAATGTCGATTCGAATTTCTTAACGATTCAAATTTCTTATTGTATAAACTCTAACAGCTGCTGTTATTGTGTTCATATACAAAAATGTAAAAGGTTGCAGTTAATAACATTGTTTTCCTTAACATAACAGCAGGAGTTATTTACTCAAGCATTGACAGTCAATGGACTTTTAGAACAGTTAGTGAAAATCTTAAAGCGTATAGGCTATCTTGGAGAATCTGCATTAACATCACTATTTTTTTTACTTAACGCTCACAAAGTCAAAGAATAACAGTTTTTAACATTGCTTCTAAGCATAACAGAAGCCACTGTTAATTGACAGTCGTTGGGATTTAAGAACAGATATATGTTAAATAAGATAAACAAGATAAATGTAAAATAGTTAAATGTATTTAGCTGGTCTTTGCGGTCTTCTGTTAACTAAATTCCAAGTAAGTTTCTAATTTAATAACTTTTATCCCATCACAGAAATGCTCGAGCTGGAGTTTATTTCGCTGTCGAGTGGATCGCGTTTGCAGCAGCCGCAGCAGGCCTCAGCAGCGGCATCGAATTCGAATTCGGCGACCAGTATACAGGCGGCTTTGCGTTCGGGCAGTGCCGCTGCAGCTGCGTCGGGCAGTCTGGTTTCGATGGACCAGCGCGGAGGGGGCGGTGGTGGCGACGCATTGGCGGGCATCTCGCTGGGCAGCGGCAGTGCGGCCAGCGGCAGCATACCCTATGCGGACGATGCAATACTGGGCAGTGCTGGCGGTGGTCCCTCATCACCGCGGCCCACATCGCCTGAGACATTGGGCGCACAGCCGCCGCCAGCGAGCTCCGCTACGTCAACGGTTAAGAGTCTGCGCTCCTGGTTCTTGCCGACGGCTAGCAAACAGCAGCAGCAGCCGGCGACTGCTAGCTCGGCGGGCTCTGGGAATTTCGGTATGCCTGGCAACAGCAACAGTTCCAACAACAACAATTACAACAACACAAACATCACAACAGCAACAAGCGCCAACTCGAACACCAACAACACAACAACCGGCACGATTAATTTTACCACCAATGTCACCACCAAAAATATCCTTAACTCAGAGCTTCTGGATACTAGTTCTCAAGGTTCATTCTATTATTATTTTACTTTCTTATTTAATGTTTTTCATTTTTCTATATAATGGTATAAGTTTCTTCTTTTATGTTTTTTGTATTCTGTAACTTTTGCATTATTATCGTAACTACTCTATTGATATCTAAAAAATAACTCCTATATCTGTCTATACTAAATTGCCTAACTCATAAAAGGCCTCCTGTCACTTCCTGCGTCCTAGCTTACATTAGTTCTATCAAAAGCTGTGTTAAGTATGAAAGAGCCAACTTCGGGTTTCTTGATAGTATTCATCACAAACATATCCTAAAAACAAAGTCAGTCGTTCGGTTCGAACCAACTTCCTGCCTTGAGGTTCGGTTCGCATCGGTTGAAGGCTAGCTTTGAGAAATAAATCAAATAGTTGGGGTACAAGCTATTTAGACGCTTTAGGGTTGAGTCTCGCTTGAAATTTTTGTATATTGAGCCAAAGCAATTTTGATTACCTTCGGTTTTCAAAACATTTTTCCAAAAACAAAGTATTGCTAGCTTCATGATTGTCCCTTTTACATTTGATATTCATCAATTGTTACCCCGAGATTTATGGATAAAATAGTTTGTAAGCCCTATTTGCTTGCAGGAAGCTGCCAAATGAAGATATGTGTTTTGTATTATTTAAAACATTGCATTTATGTATGTATATAAACTTTTGCTTATGTTTATTTTGTATTTGGAATATACGGAATATACACTCAAACACCAGCCAAAGGCCAAATGTTAACCTCCCACACACACACACACACACACACACACACACACACACACACACGCACACACACACACACACACAAGCACAGACACTTACAACGGTTAATCGATAACTGCAACTAACAATATTCTCAACGCTTCTCTGTTTCGCATTTTTGTATAATGCCTTGTTGCACGCCATCATCCATCAACATTCATTCATTTGATTCATTGTCGATTCAATCATCCATGCACGACCGATCAACTAATCAAAATTAAAAACTTTAGATCAGCAACAACAACAACAACAACAGCAGCAACAACAGCCGAATGAGGTCCTAACACCAACTGCTAGTGCAGCTGGCAGAAAGCAAATGAATGCAACGACAAGCGATCAACATTTATCGAAATCATTAAACGAGCAAGATCATCTAAATCATCAGCAACAACAACAGACTGCAGTGGGCAACAACGGTGCCACAACATCAACAACAACAACAGCAACAACGTCCAGACGTACAACGTCACTTTTAAATATATTCACATCAAACTCTCAGGGTAAATTATAAATGTACAGTGCCTGCCCCCCCCAGACCAACCCAACCCAACCCCACCCATGCCCTACCCCATTAAGAATTATAAATATTCATATGTATACACATTTTAAATAGGGTGACAATTTTCAAGGCTTTTACGCATGGCTTTTTTACTTTGTACAAACTATCTACTTTTCTCACAAGTATTTTAACATATTCACTAAACCATTTGTTGCACTTTAAATATGGCGGTGTTTGAGTTGAATTTAGAATCTTTAAGTATAACCGATTTGTGTATTTCGCTGTTGTCCAACACTATGCTCCACCTAAGCACATTCACACGACGCAAGTTTAGTGTAAAATTATTTGATTTTTTGCATGATCTTTAAAACTTGTCATTAAAAAATAATTTATGAGGAATTTATAGCTTTCTTTTTAGGCAAGCTCCTTAATTGTAAATAATTTATTTAAAATCCCAACAAGTTCTGGAACTAAAAGCGATTATCGTTAGTTATTCAAATGATCAATTTTGAATAATACATTTATTAATTGGCATTTTAAATTATTCCTAAGAATGAAACTTTAATAATACATTATATATATTTTAGTGTTAAGTTACTCATTCAAAAGCTAAACTTGGTGTGAATTTGCGTAGCTCGTGGAGCTATTCCTCTAGATTTATGTACTTGTTGTACTTGTTGTCCCTGTGCAATAGATTTATGTATTTTACTCTATAATGATTGTGGCGGAGCTTGTTGTCCCTGTACAGTCAAGTATCCTTATTGCATTTCTCATTTAACTAAACTTGATATTAATACTATCCCAAAACAGTTTCGGGCATTTTGCGTAGTAGACGCGACAAGGCGAAAACCAAAAAATCCAAGAAGAAGAAAGACAACGAAGCTGCCGATCACAATATACAGGAGGAGCGTTTGGCCAGGTAACATTCGCAATTTTTTATTGTACTTGGTCTCTTATTGTGTCTATTTTTCTCCAAGCAGCGCGGATCGTGGTAATAACACATTGCTCGACTATGACGATCATGGGCGCAGTATGAAGACCCAAAATTCCAGCGGTAGCAGCGCAGGCGGCGGCTTGGCTGCTTTGTCTGCGACTTCGGCACAGGGCAGCGTTGATTCGGCGGGCGCCAGCAGCATGGGCGGCAGCGGAGGCGGAGTGGCCGGTGTCGGTGGCAGCGCCCTGGCCAATGCCAGCAGCGTCTCCGGCGCGGGCACAGCGACCACAACTGCAGCAGCAGCGTCCGCTGCCGGCGGCCCCAATGCCAGCGGTGGTGGCTACGAGGTGGATGAGGAGGGCTTCAGCATACAGCCAGCTAAGGAGATTGCCTGGGAGGAGGGCCATGACAAGTGTAAGCCCGCCCTTCGAACAATTCAGACAATATTTTAACTTATTGCGCAACTTGTTTAGCAGCCGGCAGCTTCTACACCGACTCAGACTCGGATTCGGATAACGACAAGCGACGCATTCACGTCAAGATTAAGCCGCTCAACAATGGACAGGCCCCCATGTCGGCCAGCGTGGATGAGCTGAGGGCAACTGTGGAGAATATTTCACTATCACCCACGGGCGTCTTTGCGGTGCGTGAAGAATTTAACGCAAATTTAACCAAATTTATGAAATATATTTTCCCAACAGCATCACAGCCAGCAGCTGCAAGGAGGGCCACGCGGCGCCGCTGCATCACGGCAACAATCGCCGGAGATATCGAATGCCTCAACGCCCACGGCCAGCGTTCATCCGTATGCGCCGCTGCAGAGTCCGACGCTGTCCAACAACAATGCCAATAATCCGAGCCACAATCGCTATGCCGATCTGGGCGATATATTCTCGGAGCTGGGCGAAATGAGCGTCTCGGCGCCAGCATCGGCAACGCTGAGCAAACCGCCAGGCCGGCAGATACCGACACCAACATCCGCTGGCGGCAGCAGCATTGCCATACCACGACCGCCATCGCGTCGCTCGGATATGATTGCCATTGGTCCGGCTGCGGCAGCGGCGGCGGCAGCGGCAGCAGCAGCGGGATCAACAAATCTCGGCCGTGGACGCATGAGTCCAGCGCCGGCAATGAATCGAGCGGACAGCATTGGCAGTCTGGAGTTTCGCACCGCCATTGGGGGCATGGGCTCATCGCGTGGTCCGTCGCCGCTGACAATCGGCATATCGGACACAATACCGCTGGCGGTGGCATTCCATGAGATTATACACGCCTATTTCAGGGGCAGCGATGAGTCGCGCTGTCAGGTGAAGGTGTCCGGTGATATGATGCTATCATTCCCAGCCGGCATTGCCGGCCTGCTAGCCAATAATCCAAATCCAGCCAAGCTGGGCTTTCGCATTAAGCAAGTACAAAATCTAGAGAGTCTCGTGCCCAATGGCAAACTGGTGCAAATGTAAGTGAACCAGAAATGAAATGCTCAAACTCCGCCCTAACGTCCCTACTTCACAGAGATCGCCAACAGTCGAGCGGATTGAGCACGCTGCTCGAGTTTAATATGCCTGCGCTAACTGCATTGTTGCGCAGGCAGGCAGAGAATAATCCGACTGCCTCGTATTTTAATGTGGACATACTCAAGTATCAGGTGCGCACCAAGCCGGGCGCCAGCTCGTGTCCCTTCCAGCTAGTCTGCTACTGGAAGTGCGAGCCCAGCTATACGGCGCTCAAAGTTGACTACAAGTACAATAATCATGCCATGGCCAGCGCCTCACCCTTGCTGAATGTCACACTGTCCGTGCCGGTCAATGGGTCCGTGCGCAATGTTCAGTCCAAGCCCCATTCATCCTGGTAAGCATCTAGCACTAATGCACTTAAGTTCTGTATTAACTATTCTCCTGTTCAGGTTGGGTGAATCGAATCGCTTGGTTTGGAACTTTACGGACATATCGCAAAATTCACAGGATGGCGGGGTGGGCACGCTTCGTGCACGGCTCGAGCTCAACGATGGGCCTTCCACTCCAGCCACGATGGCCACACAGTTTAATTGCGAGGGCACCACCCTGTCAGGCATTGAGTTTGAGCTCCAAGGCAGCGGCTATCGCCTGTCCTTGGTCAAAAGGCGTTTTGTGTCAGGTGCGTTAACTTGGTAAGGGCTTGTTAGATTATTGTATTTAATTTTTTGCTTTACAGGCAAGTATGTCTGCGAGGGCGATGGCATACGAAGTGGGGCTACGCCCACACCGCCCTCGGTTGGCTCAACCAGTCCGTATTCGGCTAAATCGAATTAGTGGCAATTGGCTCGTGAAAACCCTAGCGAAATTTGTATCTAAAACTGAAAACTGAAAACTGAAAACATTTTGTAATACGACAAGACGGGCATGGGATTGGTGGAGTGGCTGTTATTTGACTCACCTGTGTTTAGCTACTGTGCATTTGGGTTTATCATTATGATGTATTTTTGTATCACTTGTACTGTTGAATCTGTTAGAACTGGAAGGCCCGATTTTGTATAGCCGTAACAACTGGATGTATTATTTGTTATATTTATATACACTATATATATATATTATATGCTTAGAAATGTATTTATTATGTTTAATTAAATCTGATGTAAACAAAACTATGTACGTAGCTATGTAGATATCTAAAAACAAACAGACACTCTCATACACATACTACAGCGTGGGAAAGCGCGTTGATTTTATGTTCACTTTTGTACACACACAAAAACACACACAACACCAAATGTATTAAAACTAATGCAAGATTTAAAAGCATGTGGTTATTATTTTATTGATTGGATGGATGAACCAATGCTCTACAAAACTGTTGCCAGAAACTGGGATGATTTTTAACATAACAGCGCCTGAACGATTTCAAATTAACAGCGCGCGCACTGTTATTTAACATGCCTTTGTTAATCGACGATATACAACTATTTTAATCGATAACTCAAAAGTTTCAAACAAGCGAAGAGGAGTGCACAATATGTATTTTTAAATATTAATAGTGTAATTTATCAGTTTCTGCATGAATTTTCTATATATTTATGAGCGTCTGGTCCAAATCTGTACAAATCCCGCCCATTTTAGCTGTCTGTCAACGCACGCACGAAACTGTCACCAAAGCTCGTTCGCCGCTGGCGCCTTTTCTGCGTCTGATATTGTTTTGTTGCTTAATTAACAAAAATACATTCACACATGAAATAAACCCACACAAACACACACATAAGTATATTAGCCAGAGAACATGACAAACCGGTTTCGCTTTCGGCCAGCCAATAAAAAACAAATGAAATTAGTCGCAGCCAAAAATTGAAAATAAAATCGTGCGTCTAACAAACAGAAATCCCAAGAGATTTCGTGGGTGCAAAGTGGTTTCGAAGTTATGCATAGAATTTACGCCTGCAATTTGTAGTTGCGGTCTATTTTAAATGCTACACATATTGGTACATACAATAAACAGCTGTCGTTTCTTGTCTTTGGGCCTGTTGCGCCAGTTCTGTTATTGTTGACGACGCATGACGTCATCATGGCACAAATTGATTTCAAGGTCGTCGCCGGTCGCATTTTCATTTCACTTGACACGCTTTGCCTTCTGCTTTTGCTGCTTCTGTTGTTTCCGACCCCCACCAAGGGGGGGGGGGGATTTGAAATATACACACGCATTATATTTTTCAATTAATAATTACTAGAATGCCTGACATATATTATGTATGCATCGCATATACATTCTCTAGACGTGTTGGCTGCCCATATACTATATGGGAAAAATATCTATATAGTAGTTGTCAAACGATAAGATTAAATTACAAAACAAAAGTGGCAGCCAGAGCATTGTGTACGTTAGCTGCGAGAAGTTTGTCCGTATTGTGTATATATAACAATATACTATATTAGTTATATGCCAGTCAGTCAGTTTGATTGTTTAACAAAAGCGACAAGCACAACAATTGTTACATATGTTTATTTATATTTGCCCATTGTACTACTTTGGAATTGGAACTCGCTTGCAAAGATAATATACAAATTACAAACAGATGCTGGCCATAAAAATAGTTGCATATAAACTATTTATTGTCCCTATTTCCGCAATAAATTTACTTGCAAACAAAATATATTAAAATCAAAACATTTGATTTTGTTAGGGATATTCATCTTCGACATCATTGCACTTTATTGATATTGACTCAGTTAGCAGATCTTAAGTCCAAACAAGTATTTATTATTGATTTCTATACGCATTTACTTACACATATTACGTAAAGATATTAATCTAGATGGCATTATTTAAATTTTTATTATTATTATTTATTTATTTGTCGAATATTGTGAATTAAATTAACATTTATTACGTTTCGCGCATGTTTCTAAATTAAGATTATTTGTATCGAACATTTCTAGATACATATTAGATAAATTAGCTTTCGTGTGGCATATTTTAGCCCTTAAACTTACATTATATAAACAGACATTAAAATTATGCACACAAAGCATATTATTTTTTTTTTCAGGTATCTTAATTCGTTTAAATCTGAGCACGGTGAAGCTTGAACAAAGCACAAAAAAAAACAATCTTGATAAGCTTCTAACTGTTTAAAAACACACATTAAGGTTTGTAGAAATTGTAGAATATTAGAATTCAAATTAGAATAAAGCTTAAGCTAACTAAATATCATTTGCTCATAGATTGTTTAAAATATTTTCTGTACAATTTGACATGTTCAGGTTTCAAGATACAAATACAATTTTATTGATATTTATTCTCAGCCAATAAAACATATATTTGTAATTATATAAGCATAATAGATCTGTGATTAACAGGCAGAACAAATACAGTACGCACTCGCTATATGCAACCCTTAATACACGCAATACTCGAATTCTTTACATTTCAGACTCTGTTAGAAAATGTAGAAAGTTAACTGTGTAAGAAAATTACCTCTGTAAGGACCTCTGTAAGGAAATTACCTCTGTAAGAAAGTTACCTCTGTAAGGAAATTACCTCTGTAGGCAAATTACCTCAGCTAATCAATTTTTAAGGAAATCGTATATTTTAGATTGCTTTGCTTACTTTCGTTTCGTTATTTTGATTATTCTCTGTCGAACATATTATTTGGCATATTCACGCATGATAAATTTCCAGTTTTCCAAACTGTAAACACAGATTTAACCTAATTACTTTAATATTATTGCGAATAAATGAAATTTTAAGGCAAGAACCGTGGTTTTCGCAATCCGATTCCGATTTTTAGCGGTTGCATTGAGCGAGGGTATACTGTATATACTTTTAAATTTTTAAAACGAAACTATTTTTTCTACCCATACAAATTTGTTTTTTAAATATGTATATGTATATGCATTGTGCTTTGCTCCACTGTGCGCCTTGTCAACTTAAATGTGTGTGTGTGTGTAAGTGACATCATATTGTTAATATATGTATTTGTTGTTATATTTTATTTGCTGCTGCTTCGTGTAATGCTCGTGACATTTGCAATTTATGTGCGCTGTACAACACTGTACAGACTTAACGGTAAGTCGCCTGAAACAAAAAACGGTAGATAAAAACATACATTAAAAATGGCATTTAGTTGAACACAAAAGGTCATAAAATCTGTTTATTCTATATACATATGTTGCCTTAATTGCTTAATTGTAGATCAAACGGAACGTTTAATCCGGCCAAGCGAAAACTGGGGTAAAGCGGAAGAGGGGAAGGGGGGGTCGGATGGAATAGAGCGAATTGACGTCTGTTTATTCTTAAGCTTTGGCAATTTTATTTCTATATTTAGAATATTCAATTATATTTACTGTTACTTTTACGCGCCAGCTCTGCGAAATCGCTGGAAACAAAATGCAAAAAAAAAAAACCAAAGAAATAAAAATAAAAATTCAAATAAAAAACACGTCTGGAATTAATTTTTTTTTGCCGCCGTTCTCTTTTGCGTTTTCTAAAATGCGCAATTGACGCTCGTCTATATGCGTATTTCCACTGAATTTATTTAAACATTTGCGCTATATACGATTCCTACTAATACAAGGTATATACTATACATACATACATATATGTATTTGCTTTAGACTGAGAAAAATTCCAAATATATGAAACTTGTTGCCTTGAAATGTGCGAGATTTATTCGAAGGATCTTGATAATCTAAGATAAACTGTTCTCAGGTGTGAAAAATATTGTACATAATTCTACAACATATGAGATATTTAACAATTTGTTGGAAAACAAAGTATAAAATGTGTTTTGATACAAGAAAATAAAATAGAATTTAAATAAGAATTCTTTTAATACTAAACGTGCTTAAAGAAGTGTTGGAAAACAAATTATAACAAATGTTGGAAAACAAAATAATATCATTAAGGGAAAACATGAAACTAACTGTAACAATAAAAAACATTTTCCATTTTTAAAGTGTGTATGAAAGTCAGCTTTCAGGTGTTTAACATATGTTTTACTTATTATTTCTTTCCTTTTATTGCATATTTATATTATAAAAGTCGTCACAAAACTTTCACTTTAAATAAGCTTAAAGTTTCGAGATAAGATATGCTGAAATCTATCGAAAGCTGATACTCCCAATCATATCTATCGATACTCAATACAGTCGAGCTGTCTGAAACTTTATTAGAACAGCCACTGATAGCGAAATGATATGTGAGTAATCGAGCAAAACTGTCCCATAAGCATGCCCATGCATAGTTGGGACTGTGGGCCTTATCGGGCGACCTCAGCCACATGACCGTGAGGCGTTCATATTAATCCAACATATAGCGAAATACCTTAAATAGTAGTTCCACATAGGTGTGTGTGTTGGTTGGGCAGCTACCATATAATCGAAAGGAACGCCTTTACAGATCGAAAATCAATCCGATTTCTATTCTACATCATATTTTGGGCAACTGACTCATGACACAAACTTCCGTTGCGAAAAAATAAAAGCAAAAAAAAAACTAACGTCAGAAATGTGTTTTAGACCGTGTTTATATGGCCTGGTATATATGCACATACATATGTACGTATGTATATGCACTATGTGTGTGGATGTATATGTATATGAAGACCATAAAACAAACAAACAGACGTACGCCTCGTACGAGGCGGGGGGCAATATGTTAAATAAACAAACAGGGGAAAAGCCAAAGAAACGCCAAAGAAACTGAAACAATTTTAATCGTTTTCCGTTTGACGCTAAAACTGATGGAACTTTTGCATGTACAGTGAACACTTTGTATGAAGAACAAAATCATGGGCTGTACGCGTATTTTCTAGTTGACTGTAGTTTGTATTAAGAGGGGATTCCGTTTAATGATGAAAACAAAGGTTAAAGAAGAATCAGAAGATGAAGAACTTACAAAAACAAAATTTTTACTATATATGTGTATATTCAATGTATCTATATATTATAGAAAGTCTGTAACAAGACTTTAAGCTTTTATAGTTTTTTTACCCGTTTAAGTTTTACAAGAGCTATTTCTAAAGCTAAAATATAATTTAAGAAGAAAACTTTATACAATACTTAATTTAGGGAGTATTTTTCAACACTGCAAAATTGAATATTAAAACGAAAAAATGCTTTTAAATAAAGTAAAAAAAAAAAGATGAATGAATGGAGTATTTTCTCATATTATAAAACTGAGTTCATGGAATATTTTCTCGGAGCATAAAAGGGTTCGCTGAATTGAGGGTCTACTGTAATTGAATGGACGCCTCAGGATGCCGCACCCAAGACATTAGGCTCGACTTTATGGCCCACCAAATGGCCAGCAACTCACCTTCGGTGCCTTTCGGTGGCGCATTCCATGTCCGGCCGCTCCTCAAAGCACGTAGTTGCGCTGCTTCTCGGTGGGCAGCGTGCGATTGGCAAAGGAGACAATGGCCGCCGCGGGCTGGGCGACGGATAGATCGCAGAAAACGTGACACTGGTTATCCTTGGAGCTGTGCGATCTGCGCGCCACAAAGGCGAAGATGGTCTTCTTATCGGATTCGTTGGGATTGTTGCTCCACATGCGATTCTCCGGGTCGATGGCACAATGCGAGATCACATCGGCCGTATAGTGTTTCCGGAAGAACTTCTTGCGTGTGTTGTCCGTCAGCGTGATGCCCTGGCCGGAGACCTTGAAGTGCACCTCCGTGGGCGTCGGCAGCGGCTTCTGTGCGTACATGAGCCGTATGGCCTTGCGTATGGCCTCGTTGCCGGTTAGGGATTCCGTATCGCAGCTGTAGAGCCACAGCACATTGGTCGCCGCGCCGTGGGTGAGCAGCTGCTGCTGTGCCGCTGTTGTGGACGCCAGTCCGGGCACCACATCCGCCTCGGGTATGAGCAGCAGGCAGGGCAGGGCCAGCTTGTTAATGGAATGCTCATAGATCAGGGCCGAGAGCGAGGTAAACGTGGGCTCGTTGTCGCAGCCCTTCAAATGGACGCCACGCTGCGTGGGCTCGATGAGAAAATGACGCACCAGCTCATGGCTGCCCGCCGGCGGCTGAGCCACGCGCAAGACCAAACCGTAGGCATTCGCATAGGTGGTGGAATCACGCACCAGGAAAGTGCCCGGCGGTGCATTCATCAGCAGCGCAATCGCATCCTCCCGGGAGAGCATGGGCTTATACCAGAATTTGGCCGAGTTGCGTGCAAATTTCACCAAATCCGCCGCCACCTCAAAGGTGGGCGACGGTGCCGAGTTGAGACGCTGCCGGGCAGAGGCCATCGTCTGGTATATGGACTCGGTGGTGGGCGAGGCGCGTTGCAAGGTGCTGCTGCCGAACGGTGTGCGCGGCGTGACCGGAAAAGCGGGCGTCTCTGGCCGGCTAGTGGGACTGGGCGTTAACAGGTAATCCGCCTGCTGCTGCTGTTGCTGTCCATTGCTATTTGGAGCAGCTGCAGCCGTGTTGCGTTTCGTGCTGATGGCATAAATGGGCGACAAATCGCGACGGTTTCGCGTGTGCGTCTCCAGATGCAGCTGGTTCTGGCCATAAATGTGCGCCTGCTGCTCCATCTGTGGCTCCACTAGCTGTTTGTATGTCACTTCCATTGGAGGTCGTTCCAAGCTGTGGTAGTGGTTGTTGCTGCTGCTGCTGCTGCTGCCGTTGATGTTGTTGTTGTTGTTGTGGCTGCTTCGGTTAATTGTGTGATAATTGCGTTCCACAATTGTGGACTCCAAGCGCCGACTGTTGCCACTGATCGCACCATCCGGCACATCCATATCCTGCCGATACTCTATATTCCGTGTATTATATGGCGCTGGGGCTGGCGCTGGCAGCGAGCTGCGTTCGTTGATATCATCCAAATTTAAATTGAACTCAAAATCATAATTGTATTTAGTGTGACTCAGCCCGTTGCTTTGGCGTCGCAGCGGCGGCGTGGGCGGCACACGTGCCGCAGCACGTTCCAACTCACGTTCCAATTCACGCTCCTTTTCACGTTCTCGATATTCGTTGTAGACTTTGTCGCGCCGCTCGCGCAGCTGCTGCTCGAAGTCGACGCGCGGCGGTGTCACACTCGCCGCTGACCCATAATGATACGTATTCGATATGGTATTCGTATTCGTATTCGCATTCGTATTCATTTTCGAGCCATTCGTATTGCCATTTGTATTCACACGGCTGCCGAGGGTTTTGCGCACCAGCAAAGGGCTCGTTAAACGTGGCTGCGGCTTTATCATATCACTGCCACTACTACTATCGTTATTATTATTATGATTATTATTATAACTGTTATAATTATTCGTGCTGTTGCTATTGCTGCTTAGCCCAAAATCAAAGTCGAGAAAACTATCGGCGCGCGTTGGCGTTGGCGTTTTGCGCAGCGGCGTCGCCGTTTTGGCGTTGCCATAGCTAAAGGGCAATGAGTTTTCGCGCGCGTGATAGGGTATCCCATTGCCGTTGCCATTAAAGTTTTTATGGTAATTATTGTTATTATTATTCGTGTGGCTATTATAGCTGTAGCTGGTGTGATACTTGTTATCCGTAGACACGGCAGCACTATCTTCGTACGGCGACCGCATAGTTTCGCGAATTCCGAACGACTGATTGAATATGGAGAGACCCCCTGGCCTAAAGCAGAGAGCGCCACTCGCACACATGCACACGCACACACACATTCATGCAGCAGCCACACAACAGCGGGCAACAAAAATGAAAAGTAAGCGTTGGCGTAAGCTCAAGCAGGCACGCTCTCTCTATCGTGCTCTCTCTTCTTTTTGCTGGCCAACTATTAAATCCACTTGAGTTGTTGTTGCGCCTACGTGCAAGCGCACAGTGCTGCAAGGCTTATTATAAATGTTTCACTGTCACTTGTTGCGTGCATTAGAAATGTATAAATGCATTTAAAATCGCTTTTACGCTATATAATCTATTCCATTTTTTGTTTTTTATAGTAAACTTTAAGCCTTGCAAAAATTATTATTATTTGAAATGTATTTAATATTTTTAATGTAAGTTACAGCTTACAAATAAAATACGTACGTATGTATGTAGCACTATTTTGTTTTATTCCTATGCATGCATACATATGAATATATACTGAAAACATATCAATCATAACACTGTACGTTAGCCCACTGTGCTCTAAAGGCACACATGCACAACCAATGTACATTGGCTTCTCCAAGAGACACAGAGAGCAGCAAATTTAGCAAAGTGAGAGAAGCAGAAAATGCTATAGTGCGAACTTTGCGACAGCAACGTGCGGTGATGTCATCCCCCCACAAATTTATACACACACAAACACTTGCATACACACACTCACAGCCTGTTAATCACAACAAGCGATCAACACAGATACTCATTCAATACTTATTCGATCGGCACTCACTCTCATAGCTGCTCTCACATTTAGAATGTAGCTGCAACTCTCTTTACTTCTCTGTCTTTTGCTGTGTGTGTGTGTGTGTGTGTGTGAGCATTTTGTTGTAAATTGTAAACAAACATTTCGAACGTTTTTAGCATGAAAATACGTCTTGTTGAAGTCCCCTCAATACTTGGCACCCCTCGCTGCCTATCGGCAATTGAAACCATGCACGTTTTTTCGACGTTCTTCCACTTTGCATCAATGGAATGCCGCCTACGATGTTGACTGCGCTGCTTTTGGGCTCCAGCCAGCCATCTGTTCTGAAAGGGTTGCCTTTGTCTGAGTAAAAAAAAAATTGAACTGAGAGCAAACTTATCAGCGCTACATTTTGATTGATTTTATCAATAAATTGCGGTCTATTTTCATTTCAACAGTAACTCAGTCTTATGTTGCTTTCCCAGTGAACTTTTGTGGCCGACACACATACACTCAGACCCATGTACAAATAGACACATACAGAGAGAGAGACAAAGCGGTGGCATCTTTTTGATTTCTCACATTTTTCTTGTAGAAAGTGGAGAAAATTGTAAGCGCACCTTTTGTGGGCACAACAACAAGCAGCTTAACCAATAACCAACTAACAACAGTCAACAACAACAACCACTTACATTGGCAATTTGAGCAACAGCATTTTGTTGCATGTGACGTCAGCAAATGCAAAAATTGCTTCTTAAAAATGCAAAGTGGCTGTGAACGCTAGCGTCGCTGCTAGCGCAGGCAGCCTGCAGAGTAGCTGTGGGTGGTTTGAGGTCATAGTCAGTGTTACATGCCTCCCACATACACACACACACACATGCACACACACAACCACAATTGTTGTTACTTAAGTAAAGTTGCTCTCTTGCTCTCTTCGTATCCACTTGTGAGCGCAACTCGTTTACCTTTTCGCGCAGCTTCGAACATCTGTTGTTATTGTAGTTATTGCCATTATTGTTGTTTTTGGCAATTTTGACAGACAGCAGAGCCATGTGGAATGTCACTGTGTGTGTGTTGGTGTGGGGGGAAATGCCCAGCCAACAAATTCGCATATGTTAAGATATCGTCCAATTGCGCATACAAAGATCGTCTTAATTTTTTCTGAAACATCGAAATTGCATTTGATTGTTGCTAAATTTCAGCTGTGAATTGTTTGCATTCACAATGTTGCGGTCAATTAGATACAAAGCTGGAGGTCGGCGGCATCAGTTGACACGCATGTGCATATGTGTATGTGTGTGTGTGTGTGTGTGTGTGTGTGTGTGTGTTTGCGCATAAATGTGGGGAGTCCTTGAATTTGCGATCTCAAATGCGCATGAAAACGAGAAAAATAAATACTTGGTGAATGTATAATGTTACTGTTTTAAATGATTTTATATACATATTTACTTAATTGCAACGATATTACTATAGAATTAAAAACATAAATGGTATAAAAACATAGTAATTTTTAAGAATATGTTATTTAATATAATTTGCAATCAACCTTCATAAATACATTTTTGTTTCCCCAAATTTTTCTTCTTCGTCTATATATTGTATGTTTTATTATTTATACCTAGAATCGGCCATCTATATCGGGTATAACAGGACAGGTAGGGTTAGTTGTCAAATGCACAAGGTTTATATAATAGTTAGGGAAATATTAGTTTTTTCTACTACAGCAGTGTAAAGTGTTTCCTAAGCCTAATTAATAAAAAAAATCTTATTATAGGGTATAACGAGGTGAAGCACATTTAGTATAGGAAAGACTTACCGAGGACAACATACACAGTCTACAGTCCACATAGTGCACAGCTGACCATAGCGTTTAGCTTTTGTCAGGCATTGCAGGTTGTTGCATTGGCTAAGGTGGTTAACATTTGTGGACTCCATGTGGACAATGTGTCTTTGCTAAAACATTTTGAACATATTTTCAGTTACGAAAATCTTAAGCTACCATTTAGGCTATTAAATGATCTGACAGTGGTACTTTATCCTACAAATATTTAAATGCATTGTTTACGTGAGACGTCCTTTTTATGAGACTCTTAGTCTTATCTCCTTGGGCACCGCCCACAACCCTCCCCCCCCACCCTTGGGCTCGCTCACATGAGAAATGTTGGGCATATTCAAGTGATTAATGCGCCCAATGTAGCCTAGAATCTCTAGAGGAAGAGGGCGGTGGGGGAGAGGGTGTTGGCATTGGCCTAACGTTGGGCGTAATTAAACTTGATTAATTGTTGAGTCTGCATAAAGGTAAAAATCGGCGTACGCATGATAACAAAACGGAAATGGAAATTAATTAATATGAAAACTCACACAACGAAAAATGCTTTTCCCTTCAACTATTCAACGAAGTTTAAATGCTCTAGGAAATGTGTTTTCAGGATAAATATGTGGAACCTGTTCGACTTCTGAGTATTAGTTTTAAGAGTATTTAATTATACTTATTTTGCCTGTAAATTTTCACCAATTTTTTTTTGCAGCTGTTCCAATTAATAAACCTGGTGCCGAGCAGACCTTCAAATTGTTCGCATTTTTGTCCTTAACAATTTCATAATCAGCAAACAAATAAATAAAACAGCTGAAAAACTCCTTTTTCGCTACTTTTTTGCAGCTTGTGCGCGTTTTATGCCGTTTTTTTTTTTTGCTGTTTGCCCACGAAAGGGCGTTTCATTTTGTCTTGGCACGCAATTTTGTATATGTAAATGTATGTATGTGGCCAATCGTACAATCAACGATTGCCAAAGAAAACGGAATCAGCAGGCAAAGGACTTTTGTGCTGTAAATCAATTGATACATTCTGAAGTTGAAAGATGCCAAACTTATATACGATTATTTCGATTCAAGGGATTATCGATACAATTTGATTCGTTTTACTCAACACTGAAAGCAACATTAACTACGAAATTGGACGTTACTAGAGAAAGCACGACATTTGCCCATCTCGCATATACACAAATTGTCTAACACTAAGCCGATAGTTGTATGTCTAACCCTATTAACACTTAAAGGCACCGTTACTTATAGAGCTTTATAGCTATCGATAGTTAATCGCTAGGTTTTTAAAAAAGCATGAAACATTTAGAAAAGTATAATCTTGTAATAAAAATAGGAAATATGTTTACAATATTATGTTTGCCAACTAAATAAATAATATATATTATTTAAAATTATGTGAGTTTTATATTAATTTAAACTTTGTATACATACATATGTATATATATTACACAGTTATATATGTATGTCAATGCTGTTGACGACGCTTTTCTGGAGCGTATATCCCGCTGAACACTTGAACACAAGTGAAAATTAAACTACAAATAATTTCAACGATTTCTTTAAGCTTTAACAGTTTTAGTGTTAACAAATATGTAGCTAAAACTTTTTTATTAAGCTTTGACAATTTGAGTATATAAAATGTTGCTGCAGCCCTCTGATTGTCTAGAAATATGTCCACAATTATTAATAGAAAAAGTACATAATCATTTACAGACAAAGCGTGTGCGATATATTGAGAAAGAACCGATAACTACGGCAAACGCACAAAGTTATCGATAACTTAGTAGCTCAAGCTACTGGCTAGCTTGCGAGACTTTGGCTTGCATTTAACCAAGAAGCCAGTGCTGTATAACGTGGTTGTTAATTGTGGTTTTTGAAAGCTGTCAAGTGTAATGAGAGTGCATAAAATTTTATTTCAATTCCTGCAGCGCCCAGTGCTGTTCCTTCTGCGATACCTCTGGAGCCTTGCGTAAGTGCATAATCCTTTGGTTTTTTGTTTTGGTTTTTTGATTTTGTATGCAGCTTGCGCTTAGTGAAAACCATGAGCAACATTAACATGAGCAACATTAAGGATGAGGTTTTTGCCGACTACATGGCCACGGCTAGTTGTTCACCAGCCGAGGATCAGACGGGCGAAATCACGAATCTTTTGGTCAACTATTTGCCATTCGATATGCTGGAAAAGGAGCTGCACGACCTGTTCGTCAGTTTCGGGCATATTAAACACGTTAAAATCATACGGGACGCCGAAACGGGCGCCAGCTATTGCTATGGCTTTGTCAACTTTAGCTCGGCCGGCAATGCCAATTTGGCTCAGGTGTGTCTGAACGGGCGCCAGGTGCGCGGCAAGCGGCTGAAGGTGTCGCCGGCCCGTCCCTCCTCGATGGACATTAGGAATGCCAAAGTCTATGTGGCCAATCTGCCCATGGACTACAACGAACAGAAGGTGAGGGCCACATTTGGACGTTATGGCAACATCCTGGATTTGAATGTGCTCAAGGACAGATTCACGGGTCTGTCTCGTGGCATTGCCTTTGTGCGCTTCCAGCTGAAGTCATCCGCCGATATGGCCATATCGGTTATGAATGGCTATACACTGGAGGGTGGCAGTGTTCCGCTGCAGGTCAGGTTGGCCAAGCGGCCCAAGGATTGGGAAGCACCCAAAGCCACATAGACTCGTGGACCGCGACCAAGAGCTCAAACCCACCCAGGTCGAGGGTACAGCGAAAACTCTCACGAAACGTAACATGGCGAAACAGACGTCAGCTGACATATCTACGGACTCTGCTAAGGAGAAGACAACACAGTTCAAGCGGCCAATGGCCTTTAGGTTTGGACAGAATGCGGCTTCTGAGGATTCCGCATCAAAGCCAACTCCTGGCGGCTACAATCTCCTGATGAATGTCAACTTTGGCAAGGGCCGCAGCGTCCTGGCAGTGCCAAGGGATGCCTCGCCAATGGATGCTGCATCCAAGCAACCCCTGTGCTCTGCTCCCAGTAATGGTAAATCCTTAGATCCGACCCAACCGGTTAAAGAATCGTCGCTGGATCCGTCCGACACCAAAATGGACAACCTATTTGATGCCATGAAGAGCATGAAGAATATCCAGGCATCGCCGCACAGAATGCTCCATAAATTTCCACTCGGTCTCAAGCGCAACAATGCGCCAGAGGCCGCACCTAAACCACGTGGCTTCTCCTTTAGCTGCCTTTAAGCTTCAGGAGGACCTTTTTACCTCAAAGTCAACAATATTACATGATTATATAACTAGTTCAACACAATGGGAAACTATTTTCACACTTTAATCAATTTATAAAATACTTAAACTTATTGAAAGCGACACTTGATTAAAGAAGTCAATATAATGAAAATAAAGTAAAAACTTTTCTTAAAACTCTTCTGGGTACAGGGAATATAATAATATGATCAAAATGTCTACGAAGTATATTGAGAAAGAGTATTTCTCGATGGGATATCCCTAGAGACATATAGCAGATGTTCGGCAAGTCGAAGATTTAATACCCTTACAGACGTTTTAAAGTTTTGCAGATATGTGAAAAAGGTGAAGCTCGTAAATACTGGGTTTGATGAAGAGAGCTTTACTTTTCGACCGTTTTTTATACCCTGAACCCATTAAAAATGGTAAAAAAAAGGGTATATTGTATTTATGCAAAATGCAAATGTATGTAACAGGCAGAAGGAAGCATCTCCGACCCCATAAAGTATATATTCTTGATCAGCATCAATAGCCGAGTCGATCTAGCCATGTCCGTCCGTCCGTCCGTCCGTCCGTCCGTATGTATGAACGCAAGGATCTCAGAACCTATAAGAGCTAGAGATTGAAATTTCAGATGTAGGTGCTCCTAGTGCCCGCGCAGATCGGGTTTGTTTCCTATAAACGATAACTTGCCCCGTTTCTAAGTAATCGATAAAAATGTATATCGAAATCCCGTCTTTTAAGCAATTTTGGTAAATAATAAGAGCTAGAGTTACCAAACTTGAAATGTAGCTTTAGCTTCTAGAATAGTATATATATATCGAGTATCTTTCATTTTATACCTATCGCCACCTCCCCGCTAATCTCTTTCTATTAGCGCGCGCTGCATTTGGTGATGGAATATGAGGGTTCAGGGTATCCCCTAGTCGGGAGCTCCCGACTAGAACCTCTTACTTGTTTGTATATGAAAATATGACTCCTTTTTATGCGTTACACATTTCATGACAAGATTATAATACTCTCCATTAGAGTATAAAAGTAGTAGACATAAAATGGCTTTACTTATGTTGAAATAGTTCTAATACTCGGTTGAAGAAAATGCTCTGGGGCTGTTTCTAAAAGATGCCTGAACAATATATTAGATCTTTTGTCTTTATAGTCCCTAACATGCCAGCCAACTGGCCGAGTCTGTTTCATTTACATTTATTCAGTTGCATTTAATTTATTTATTTTCATATCTTCAGACTACGCTCTTATGTGAACTTCCTTTGCAAATAAGCCACGCCCAGCTGGCAGCCAAAAACAAACCTAAACAAAATTAACAGCTTTATCATGCACATAAGAAATACACCTGAATAAAAATAAAAGAGCTCAGCGCCCGGAGGCAGCGTCTGCTTCGAAAATATATACATATATACTACACGATATAAATAATGAAAACAAAGGGCGCATAAATATCTAAAGATCGCTGCAAAGCAAGAAAAAAAGAATGAAACGCATGCACGAATGTAGGTGGGAAACAAGTGAATTGAAAATTATTCCCAATTCGTTTGCTTTTCTCATTATAATTGAGGCGCGGGTCTCGCAGAGTTCAATTCTTACTTTTCGGCTCGCAACATGTTCCCCAACCAGAGCATATTGCCAATGGGCAGGCAGATTTAACTTACAGATTTGTTGGAGGCTCTTCCCGCCTCTTGCGAGGGCCCCTTTTCGCCTGTCTTTTGTATGATGTTAGTTGGGGTTATATTCATTTCTTAGCAAGCTTTGTCACATTCAATAAAACTTAATTTAATAATTAATAATTAATATCTTTTATCTTTGATTGTGTATATGAAAGAAATAGTTTAAAAATATTTCTAAATTGTGCTCAATGTTATTTTTTTAAAGATGTATATGTATATGTGTATGTAATGTATGTACATCATACACGCTTATAATAATTTCAAGAGCCTCTATATTATTAAATTTTGAATTAAAGAGTGAATCGTTAAAGGTAATATTTTCTTTTTTATGTACGCACTATTTATTATATTGACGTCTCTTATAGTAGATTTAATATTAGGAGAATGCTAGCATACATACATACACATACATATATACACACACACACAAAAGCATAGTTTATTAAACACAACTTGGCTGAATGTTTCTCTATGAGAATTGCATAGTAGGGCGGTATTTAAAAATACATTTTTTTGACTTTGCTGTGAAGAGGTATAAGAGATTAACTCTTCCCCTACTACTGTTAACACCTATTTGCACTGATCGGAGTGGGTTATCGTTATCGGAGACAATCGAAATTCTTGTTTTAATCGATTTTATAATTACGTTATAATATAACATGATTTGTCAAGGGTACGGGTAGCCATTGCTATTAAAAAATAAAAATTGTCTCTGTAAGTGTATACAAATTTCGGGCAGTTATTAAATGACATTTTTAAATGAACTTGTGTGTTGCTTATTCATATATGTGACATATCTTTTCTGATATCTGTTACATAATTATTTGCATTGCATTGCGGCAGGTGATTCCAATTACCTTTAGTTCGGCATCGTTTCTTCCGGCATTGTTGGGTAACTTTCGGTCGAAAATCACAAAAAGGGATTTTGTTTTGTTACAAAACATGCTGGTTTATTTTTACAATTTTGCGGCTTATATATTTTTGCTGCAGCATAAAAAGGGGTAGACACAAAAGAGACAAAAACAAATCAGAAGGAAAGGAAAAATTTAATTTCATTTTCATTTTGCGCAAGAAAATGCAAATCAAATTTTCACTTCTTTGTTGACGTGCTTTCATTTTCTTAAAAGAGTTGCTTCTGATAGTTGGTGAGGAGGCTCTGGAGGGTTCTGGGCATTCTATAGGACGGTCTGTGCAGCCCAATGATAAGCAGATTATGCGCTGTTACCATCATTTGCAAACCCTTTTTCCTTACATTCATATCTTTTTGTGCAAGTTTTGTGGATATTTCATTTCACTTTATTATTTTCCATTGTCGTATTGACATTCGAGGCATATTGTTTTCAACAACATCATTATCAGCTTAATGGAGAGTCGTAATCAATTTACAATATTCAAAGTATGGGACAGGCATGATTCGAGCTGTTGGGCTGCCAAGTGCCTCTCTTTGCGCTTCTCAAAGTGCACTAGCTTGAAGCTTGAACATTTTCATCTATTATATAAACACATATATTTTATGTGTTTGCTCATTTGTCTTGCTTTGTACGTAGAACATTGAGAAAGCACAGCCCAATCGGCGATGGGGCATGTCAACCAAAGGACACAATCCTCCTGCCGCTGTTCCACACAGGCTGCACGTCAGGATAATTAAGAAATTTTTCAGTGCCCATTTGCAGAAACCAAATGGTATTGTGGTGGGGTTTTCGGGGGGTGTATGAAGTGGCCAGCTACGTTTCTTTGGTGGTGAGAATTTCGTAATCGAAATAAATGAAAATTGATTGAATTCCATTAGTAGGCCAAGGCAGACGTAGTACATGCCGCCTGCAACTCAAATTAGGCGAAAACTAATGAGCCATGAGCATTACGACAGACATTGGGTACATTTTGTGCGTGGAGAAAACTTGCGGTCAACTATCCATTTGCCTGGTAGAATTATGGACCCCCTTTAGAAAACCGTCAGACATCATGCGCTTCATTAGATATGTTTAGTGTGCGGGGCGAAATAAAAGCGGACAAATATCGAAAAAGTGAGATTTTACCACAGTCAGCTAGCAAATAGTCCTGAAATGACAATAAGCAGTAGAAAATTCAGCTTTAGATGAGTTCCAATCTAATTTCACTCAGTTCCCAATGGGATTGGCTATTGGGGTAGAGGCTACCGAAGGATGCGTGATCTGTTTAAGAATTGTACGCTTAATTTTTCTCAAAATAGTACACAGAGAGTACGTTAAAAGACTGTGTTCATTATTACCAATCTATAGAAGGTTGTGAGATTCTTAAAGCTAATTCCTTGTCGTATACAGCTTAGAAATCTCCGGCGACATAGATTCTTCCTTTCATTGGGTCATCTTCAATGCTCTGCTCCCTCCAGACTTACCAGGAATTATCGCCCCTTATTCCTACAGAAGTGCGGAGGTAATAACTTATTTTCTATCGCTATCTTCCTACCCTCTTTACTAAATCTAACCTAATATAACTTAAAAATATTAGTGTGTACTTTTTAATTTTTCTTACTTCTTCTCTTTTTTAATACATACATAATAAATAAATTTATCGTATATTCTCACTTAATATAGTTAATTAAGTTTAAAAGGGGCCAAGCTGGCCGGACGGGCAATTGAAATACCTTCCATCTTGTCGGTCGTGTTCAATTTTTCTACTCATTTCCTATTATTAATTAAAAACGAGAAAGAAGGACTATCTTCGGCACTGAGAGAGACTAGCTGGCATAGAAACAGATATACGGACAGACGTACATTGCTCTATAAACAGCCGATTATGCTGATCTAGAATATATATAACATACAAACATATATACTTTATGGGGTCGGAGAAGTGTCCTTCTATGCCTTAACCTCTTCATAACAAAGTTATAATACACCCTGCAAGGGTATAGAAAAAAGAGCGACAGATACCGTTAGGTGGCAACACTCCTAAACTCAACCGTGGTCTCTGTCAGCAACCTGCCTAGGTGGCAACGCTGGCACCTCAAGTCTTCAGCCAACTGCATCAGATTGGCCTACCGCCAAACTCTATTTCTGAAGCGTTCTGGCAGGGACTTTGCTGGGGGCTTTGCTGGGGGCTTTGCTGGGGAAACGCGCTCAAGTTGGAGTCGCAGCAGCAGCGGGTCGTGACAAGATTGTCAGTAAAATCAGTGCAACGCATGCGTGCAACATTCATCATCGTCAGTGGCAACACACGCCAACAGATTGTTGCAACATATTTTACGTGACTACTCCCCTTTCCCTTTCCACGCACCCCTCTAACGCTTACGCTTGAAGATTTTTTCAATTTTTAGCGAAAATTACATCATCATTTATTTTGAATGAGAGTTTTTTCTTATATACATACATATGTATATATGTATATGTTTTTCCTGGCTTCTGAATTATTAAAAAATTTCTTTGTCAACAAATCACTTGGTTCGGGCAACGTTAGGTTAGCTTGACTAAATAAGGTGCGCCCACCCCCTCCCCCCTCTAAGGCATACCACCCGCCCGAAATACACACGAACACACACAATTTACATTAGCTCCCCAGTATATTTACAGTATGTGTGTGTTTGGGAAATTTAAAAACGTCGCAAACAAATTTGTTAACGTTGAGGGTTGTTACACTTTAGAGGGCTGCCAACCCCAAACTCCCCGCCCCCTTAGCCAACATCGGGCCTGATGATGTATGACTGCCAAGGTACAAAATCGTTTTCAAACATAATTTTGTTTGTCTGACACCTATGCGAAGTCGCATAAATCTTCAGCTTAAAGCTGTGCGCGGCTTTAAGCCATAGCTAAAAAAATGTTTAATACCCTGTAAAATGTATGAAACGGGCATA
Organism: Drosophila ezoana; assembly: GCA_035045725.1. Classification (NCBI taxonomy): domain Eukaryota; kingdom Metazoa; phylum Arthropoda; class Insecta; order Diptera; family Drosophilidae; genus Drosophila; species Drosophila ezoana. Next base: position 2,706,966 of record JAWNOU010000051.1, read on the forward strand.
ATGAAGTTTGAATAAATATATGTTTTGACAACAAATAGTGGATGGCTTTAAGATTTGAAAAGCTGGGAACAACATATTCGCTGATAAAGTATCGCTTACATTTTTTAAAATCGATAAATATCGATGTTGAAGGCAATGTCTTTTCGAGTATATTTAAGTTCAAAAGCTGGCCTAACACATTTGCTGGTTAATTTTCGTGTGTGAAATGATTTTTTTTGAAATCGATAAATATCGGTTTTAAAAGATATTTCTAAGATTGTATAGGCTAGTGACTACATATTTGCTGGAAATTTCTCGCTGATTTAATTAAATTTCTTATAGTCGATAAGTATCGATTTAAATTTGTTAATCGATGAATATCGATTTTCAACCGCCTTTTATTTATTTATTAGAACATCCTTTTGTTCCACATCTTCAAACGATTCTATAATAATCACAAAAGTTATTATTCACATTAGTTTCCATATGGGTGCAGCGGAGTCTGGTCACAGGGTATCTCCTAGTAGGGCTAGATTAGATTCGAGCGCTCTTGTATACGTTTTTGTTGTTGGATGCCCTGCGGCAGTCGTTGACAAATTCAATAATTTTTCCCAATACTTGGGACATTTTTGTGGGCTTGTTTTTGTCTGACGAGCGAAATTGATTGACGTTGAAAGAAAAGGCGTCAATCTTTGTGTGTGTGTGTGGGTGTATGTGTGGGGCTAAATTTAATTTCACCCACACACACCAAAGCACACACAGGCGCAAGAAATCGACACCTGCCGACAGACGCCGGAAAATAATCAAAATAAAATATGGATTTTTCTTTCACTTTGTTCGCAATGCCCCGAAGTTGCCTTCAGGCGAAGGAAAATATGTAGAGCCCCATTAAGTGGAGTCTACCAAAGCGCAATTTGTCTTGCCTGATGTGTGTGTGTGTGTGTTGAGTGTGAGTGTGCCAGCGTGCGTGTGTGTGAGTGCGTGTGTGTCTGATAGGCCGTAGTTTTAAGCTCCCCAGCAAACAAGCGGAAGTTGCCCGTTGGGCGCAGTCGGAAAGGAGAGGAAAGGAAAGGAAAGGAAAGGAAAGGAGAGGAAAGGGGGACCCGCTAATACTTGAAAATTTGTGTTAAGGCTTTGCAGTTAGCATTTGGGAGCAGATAATGCAGCAAAGCTGCTTTTCGGCATCACAATGGGGCGCCCAGTGCCACGCCCAGGTGTGTATGCTAGTTAGATTCCCACACAAAGGGCTGCCACAAAGCCACCAAGCCCCAGCGTTGCCATTGCAAAGTTATTGTGCATAATCCTTTCGCATTTTGATGGTGATTGGATCCTTGAAGTGCGCATTTGTGGGGCATATATCATAAAAGGCATATATCACTAAGACTATTACATATAGTTCTGTCTTTATAAAAAGCTATTGTAAATGATAACGTATTTTTGACAAGAGAATAGTATTTAATATAGTATTTGCATGAAATCTTTGTTTACGAGCTAACTTTTTCGACTGCATGTGTTTATTTTTGTACTGTATTCTTAAACCTACCGCTTTCTAAATACATCTCGATTTTACTCTGGCACTTTAACTGCTTGTTTTTTCAATTGTCCTTTGTTTCGCATTCTTAAACGTTTTTCTCTTTTCTGTCAGAGTCGTTTCATGGCTATCAATTGCAGTTCGCTTCCTTGTTTCGCCTGCTTAAACGTTTTACTGGCTGCATTTTAAATTTGTTTTCGAACTATCCCAATGAAAGGTATAAATTACCACACCTGACTATTTTGATTTTCTACTTAGCTTCTACTTATCTAAAATAATGCAAGCAATAAATTCAGCCCAAGTATCCTTGCTTTCGTAACATAGCGGAAACAAACTCGAGAAGTTACAGACAAAGATATATGTATGTACGAGTATTTGCACTGTTAAAGAAACCGCAAATAATTGCAATTGCGATTGGAGCTGCAGAAAAGTAACAGGCAAACATTCCCAGCCCGAAATAATTTTCGCAAATGGAATGCAAAACTGGAAAACTGCAGACACTACGGCCGTTTCCCATTTCAATAATGCTGCTCGCACACACACGAACGTGCCCCAAACTATTCGAAAATAGTTTCGGAGCGATGCAGGAGATACAGGGGGAGTGCCAGAAAAAAATTGTATTATTGAAGTGCAATAAATTGGAGTTGAGCGCCAAACAAGACAAAACAAAGCAAGTAATAATGTTCAACATGTATGTCTGGAGCAATGGAATGACCGATACCCTGTATTCAATGCAATTCAATTTAAATTTAAATTTTCAATTGATTTGAATATGCATATGTATTCATTGACAACTTGACGAAGGAGTGAGTCGGTATGTGAACAGTTTAAGATAAATGTATGGCACACGAAAGTGCTGAAAAACTATCGAATATACAACTATCGAGTTGTGCATATATGCTATCGCTGCTTGTGACTATCGTCTGTAGAAAGTATCGATAGCAGCAGCATTCCTCGCTTTACAGCACTTATCACAAAGCGACATTCAACTTTGACTTCGCTGTTTTGTATAGACTCTGAGATCAGATAGAAAGCTCTTCTATAATATCAAGAATATAGGATGAAATATAAGATAGTATTACATCAACCTAATCATGCCCTTTTCCAATTATTATCGTGTGTACAGGGTATAGCCAAATCAAATCGATACCAAAATGGGCAAAAGTTTTAATTACCCATAAAGATGTTCCTACACGAAACTAACGAAACAACAGCAACAAATCCAACAACAACAAGAAGCAAGTGCTAACGAAATGTTTTTGTGAAATTGTTGTGGGTAAAGACTTTTTCCGGTTTCGGTTGAGGCGTCCGGATTGTAATCAGGCTCAGTGAAGCAGCAGCCACAAGCAGCACAAGTATGAGTTTTGGCTCATAAAGAGCATAAAGCATAAAATTGGCTAATACTTATTGGTAACGTAAACTTCGCCCTGCGCACAGCCCCCCTCGCTGTAAACAAGTGGCCCGTCTATTGTATGGCAAATTATTTTTGTTGTATCCTGATTTTGACCACTTTGCTGGCCGCACTCGTTTAACAATTCTCCGAAATCAATGGCCAATAAGAAGTAGGCAACACATTTTCTGGTCAGTCATTTCGCTGTGAGCTGTTGAGCACCACAATTGGCGTCCCACCCCCCACCATCTCCACATTTCCTAGCTACCCGTGACGGGGCGCACTTTGCACTGTCATCCGTGTGCACGCCCTCGAGATACTCGTATCTGTCGAGTTTCCGTTTGGGGCCTTGTTGTGTTCTTGAGCTCGAGAAGTTAAGAATTCAATTGACCACAAAATCAAGATTATTATACGACCAGTCAAAGCCAAGTGTGGCAGCTGGCCAAGCAGAAGCGCCAACAGGCGGAACCACGCCGGCCAAGCGTGGGTGGGCCAACTCCTGCACCCACTTCTAGCGGAAGTGCTGGCGGCGATGGATGATTCTCTGAGTGGGATATTGACGTTGTGACGCGTGATTGGCTAACGAGTTGGGTATTATAAGATGACAGACAATAGAACTCAGCTTTAATGGTAAACGATAATTGAGCTTATGCGATAAGCGTAAATATTTAGGCAATAGGTCAACAGTTTTCTTTTGTGATGTTTCTTTTGACTGGAGTTTCCGAGAACATATTTGATTAACTTAAGTTTTATGATGACGCTGAGCTAAGTATTATGCTTTAATGAAGTTATATTCTCGAGCTATCTAACTATTTCCAAATCTAACGCTCTCTAAGCATATTCTGTCTCTGCTGCTTTTTAGGCTATGTTGCATAACGATCTCTCACGCTTCCCCTTTATCTCTCTCTTTATCTCTCTCTCACCCACTTTCCCTCTCTCTTTCACTGTCTCACTGCCTGTTTTTCTCTGCCTCTCCCAGTCTCTTTCACTCTTGCCCACTTTCTCTTGCTCGGTCCCTCTCTAATTCTTCCTCTCTATCTCTCTCTCTCTCTCTTCAGGGAGTCAAAGCTTTTTTAATTCCTCTTTGTGCGTTCTTCTTAAAGGTTTTAGTCGCCTTTAATGGTAGCTGATCACCCCTTTCTCTCTCCCTATCTAACGTTTTCTCTGAAAAGAACATGATTTAAAATTTTTTTTTTTTTTAATTGTATTATTATTTCTACTATTTTATGTATATATTTTATGCATATATTTTGTATTAATAATATATATTAATTATTTCTCACTGTAATTAGGAATGTTGTTATATTAATTTTCCATCAGATATCATCATAATGCAGTTGCTTGACATCTAAATCATACTGTTTGCCGTCTCATGTGACAAGCAGCACTCAATTAGCCCGTTTCATGCTTTGGCCCATGCCCATAACCAATATGTAGTAGTAGAGTCCGGTGCTGTAGCCCCCGACCAGGAGCTGGGTCAGTTTTGGTTAATTGAAAGCAAACAACGCAACGGGAAATGTTGGTCAAACACGCAAAAGAAATGGGCAAATACAAACCCCTAAAAATTATTTATGTTTCCATATATTGACCATTCATTTTGGCTTTTAACGCCAGTAGGGGGCACGGGGTATGCGCACAGGGTGCGCCACGGCGACAATTTATGAACTCATGGTCCGGTTTTAGCATTTAACATTTGTTTGGTTACGTCGCGGCGACGTCCGCTGATTGCTGGTGTCGCCTTGCACGGATATTTGTGAAATTGTATCGTCCTGGCCTGTAACTTAATTAAGCGCCTGCCAACTTGGGTCGGGCCAGCACAGCCGCAGCCAGTTCAGGCCAATTGACACGGTGACACCAGCGCGTGCTGCGGGTCGCATTCGTAGTCTTCCAAGCATATCCTGCATGTTTACATAACTCACAGTTTCTTTGGACTACATCTCAACAGGGTACTGTGACTATGTCATGTCTTACACAATGATATAACGTGGAGGTCCATTCCATAGCACATCAGTATTCTCTAAGGTTAGGTTTGGAAAGGTTGCATGCTTGTGCTCATATATTTTGCATATTATATTTATATAAGCTGGGCAATAAAGAATATAACTGTAAAAATAATGTAGTACTACAAAGTATCTATAAAATTCTAGGATTGAGTTCCAATATATTTGCTTAGCTTAGTTTTAGAGTTCATCCATTGATGTAGGGAACAGTTATATTATTAATAGTATTTCTGAAAAACCTCAGATTAGCTGAAACTCTAAGGCTCCGAGAATTAGAAAAATGTTAGTTAAGTTTTGTTGAGTCCGATCTATTTTGGAATTTAAGGCTTAATAGTAAGTTAGGTAATAAATTAAATATATATTTTATATAAAATTAATATATTATAATAAAAACAGTAAATTTGCGGAATTCAAATATTTTTGAAATAAAAATTTAAAAATAAAATGCTGATTGATTTTTCATGAATGTTTTTGTTTTCAGTTCTTTATATGTATAAGATATTGGAATGTTAGTCATGATTATGTTTCTGTTTACCTTATTTAGCTATTCGCTCAGAAAGGGTATTCAAACTTCGTCATGACAATTGACTAAGTTGGTTCTTTCCCTTTGTGCCATTTCATGTTGAGGCAGCATAATTTTCAGGCATTTAGCTTGACCAGGCCGGAAGCATTTTGCTTAAATGTCTGGTCATTTGTAAATAGTTCGTGTTTCTTGGCCAACACTTGACGGAAATGAGCAAGAAATGAGCCACAGTTTGTGTCGGCTGTCAGGGTGGTTGCCCAGTGGCTGGCTGGGGGGAGTGTGACCACAAAAATGTCACGACTTTCACCTGAAATGGTTTTTGGGTTGGGTGAAATTAGCACGACATTAAATTACATGATTTGGTCGCTGTGATAAGAGCCCGGTTCATAACTATATATTCGTTTGTGGGGCCTGACATGAGTTATGATCTCGCAGTATTTGGGCGAGTGGCTCTGCCTGGTGCTTTGCATATTTGATGCGTTCGCTGGAATGTATTCTAATAAGCCGACTATATACATTTTGTTGATGTCTTAGTACGTTTTAATTAGGTCAATGCTTTTGGACTTAACTTGGGGGCTTGTCACATGAAAGAAACTGTTAAGCAAATAAGTCTTGAATAAATCGTAGAGTGCCTGATTTGTATGCATTTAATTTGGGGCAATGTATTAATTAAATATATTAAATGTATTTGTTCATACTTTCATAATTTTAATACAGTTTAAATATAATTAAGTAATTGCTTAGTTCATGTTTCAGGACGTGAGAGCTGCAAGAAATCGTTTAAGAATGGCGCACAAAGAGGTATAATCCAAGCATTACGCACGAGAGCATAAGAATGGCGCACAAAGAGGAATTGACAAAAGAAAAAGTTCTCTTGGGATAGTGAAAGCATGCAAGCAGCCAAAGCGCTTCAGGACATGCCACAAAGTGGGGAGATCGTTTAAGAATGGCGCACAAAGAGGATTTAAATACTTTAGAGGGCATAAGAATGGCGCACAAAGAGGATTTCACAAAAGAAAAAGTGCTCCTAGGATAGTGAAAGCATGCAAGTGTACAAGATGGCAAATAGAAGATGGCCTATAGTTCACAAGCTTTGCATTCATTTCAGATAATCTGTTTGCAGAAATGAACACACACTCAAAGGCTCTTTGCGCAATTAGCCAATTTGCTGGGGGAGGCTCACTCATTTGGGGCTCTGTAAAGTTTTCTTTGGTACATTTCGTTGAAATGGTCAGACATTTGTTACGTGGCACTGCCAAAAGTCAGCCAGTCAGTTAGCCAGTGGAGAGAAGGGCGGCAGACGCAACGTCCCAGCGGTCGTTCATTTCATGGCCTGCATCATCAATAACTCATGCCCGGCCAATTTGTATACTTGGACAGTTTTGCGTTTGGCGCTCTCTTGACTTTTGGCCAGCTACGTCGCACCGTTGACGACGACTTCGTCGCAAGTCGAAACCAATCCGAAGCTCATGAGCATGGTCTAGGCTTTGGCATTGGCTCTAGCCATCTGAGCCACATTTCAAAAACAGTTTCCAAGGCATAAATCACATAAATGCCCCAACAGCTCTCTGCAAACGGGAACAGTTCGATTTGCCAGCTTCCAAGTACATTTTTTGATACTCTTGCCAAGGCTATACGCATTTGTCGCTGAAGTGTGTAACGATTGGGGGTATACTTTTAAATTTAAATTATATTTTGTATATATTAATTAGGTCGACTGTCCAGCCTTCTACTCAAAGACAAGTTCAATAGAAGATTGAAGCTTATACTTTTATGAAACTTTTTAGAAACGTCATTTTATTCATCAATCTATTAATTTTATAGACTGAAATGTGATTCATTTTAACAACAGGGAACAATTCTGTATCTGTGTATACTACATGTAAGTCCAAAGACGAAATTTTGCGTTTCCAGATCTTCAAAGTTGATTCATTCATTTTAATTATCTATACTCCCGACTTCAGAAGGTGGCAGGTAAGCTATAGAATTTTGAAATACATTTGATCAACATTTGGCATATAGGCTCAATATATTCAAAATTTGAAGTCTTCTTTGGTTTCTAAGAAAAATACTTTTGCACAGAATGATGAAAGGACAGACTGACAAACTTTAACTTATTGACTAAGCTGTTAATGCCCATCAATAATACTTATATTCATAATAACTGTTTTCTTTCACATTTTACAGGGTATATCCAGATAACTTGCTATTTTTACTTTTTGTCTGGCTCTTTAGTTTGAGAACTTTTTACCCTACTCACGAGCATACTGAAAGAGTCTGTAAGAGTATTGAAAGAATGTCAGCTTGAAGATAGTTCTTGCTTCATATTTGTTTTCTTTTTCTTGTGGCCTGTGGTCCAATTCGTTGCGAGTTTTATCATAGGCAAAAATTGATTTTTTTTGTTGTTTCTATGTTGTTTTTTTTTCTCCTTTTTTGCCAGCACACAGAAATAACGATAAATTGAGCAAATGTCAGTGTAGAGCGCTCCTCCGGAATGGCCAGCTTTGTGGCTGCAGAGTTGAGTTATAGCTGCGCTTGATATGTGGCTGACATGCCAGTCAACCACCCCCCGAAACCCCTCCCTACAAACAGTTTACCTGTTACCTGTTAGGGTTGCGGCCGGTTAGCGGGCATATCGTATATCAGTTAGCTTCATCTTCATCTTTTCAGAGTTTGCCTGGTTTCTGGCCATATCGTCGCCTAATTTGCGCAAAATTGAGATTTATTGTCAACTGTTTTGTCGCACAAAAAGTTTGCCTGCCGTCAAATCGATGAAATTTGGCACCCTTTATGAGCCTTAGCTGTATGCCAGTATTTTGAATACATTAATATTTTGCCAGCTCATTTTTAATTATGATTAATGAGCAGCTAATGACTTGCACTCACAATGACACACGCTCAGCAGAAAGTTCAAGGTTCAGCCGAAGTCTTTGGATATTCCTTCACACAAAATTAAATTTGAACATATTGCTGAAAAATAAGCAAATCAAAGGACAATTTCACGCAACAAATGTTTCGATTAAAAAAAAAAATGCTACTTCAAACCAAAAACTCGCCAAGGGGTTGCCACTAAAAAAAAAAAACATACACCCCGCTCATATGTGCAAAAAATCAAGAAGTGTGTGTATATGTGCATATACAAGAAAGAAAAATAGAGAATAAAAAACTAGAATCGCAAGTAAAAACCCCAGAAGCAAAGCACACAACTTTATTTGATATTTGCTGAAGCACGACAATGAATAATAACTACACACATCAAATGCATCTGGTTGAAAAAAAAAAGAGAAGAAAAAAAACGTAGAGCTAACCGAGCACCCTTCAGTGGTAAATGGTATAGGGGTGCAATCTCCAAGTTTTGCTTTTTATTTTGCTTTAATAGCGAATTTCGATTATTTCTTTATGTGTGGTTCACAGCGTGAGTGAAATGCGAGGGGCCGCACATTCACATTTCAGATGAGGTCCAAGATATAAGAATTGTTCCAAAATAGAGTCTTGATTTGCGTGAAACTGGGCTAAGGACTTTTGCATTATCATAATCAGAATATATTTGAAGATAAGCAAGAAGTTGGTCTCTAGAATGTTTACATCTTATAATATTAAGTAGACACCTTTTCTTATCTGCAGTGAATAAATATATAAAATAACTTTATAATACATAACTATATACATTTACTTTAAATTTTACTTAGCCATTTGCTTCCAGCAAGTATGTTAAACTGTTTGTTTATAAAACTGTTTGAGCTGACTGACTGATTGATTGACTGACTGATTGATGATCAACGTACAGCCCGAACCCAAACAAGAAGCTGAAATTTTCATTGAAGTAGCCTTATGTGATGAAGCTGCACGTCAGGACGGTGTTTGAGAAAATTCCACCTGCAAGTGTGGAAAAATCATGAAAAACGGCTGTATGACCCTTTATGGTTTATCATCATGAATATGTATATGTATATCATGTTCGGTCTTATAATTCAAGCTCATCTGATTCGTGTTTCATACTTTTCGCTTATCAAACCCTGTTGGCTGAAAGGTTGACTGGACGAAGACTTGAAATTAAGCTCATTTGCAAGGATCTTTCAGAACGTGTATTTGAGAGGTGTTTCACACTTTTCGGAAATGCCACCCCTCCGGAGCGGAAAATATTAGTCAAAGGTTGCAAGTGCGACTTTTAAGGTTTTGGCCTCAAATCGGCCTTAAACTTATTTTCAAAGATCTACATAAAAACCTAATTTAAATGCGTTTCCGTGATTTTGGATATTCCACCCGCAATAGTGGAAATTAGGCGAAAAATTGATAAATTTATTCTTTACCATGTGATTAGCTTCAAACAAATTTTCAATGATCTTTTATTATTATCTATTATTATTTAGTATAAATATAAAAAGTATTTAGTTAAATCAGAAAAAACATTGATATTATCAGTATTTTGAATGCTAAAAAATACTTATTTAGAGACATAGGCATAGCGCGTGGAACCGTGAAAGCATTGAGTCCTATAAATAAGATACTTTTTCCTTTGCCTCACTCAACTCGCAAACAAACTGCAATCACTTTAAGTGAGCAACTCTCCCACACACACACACACACATAGATACCCAAAGAAAATGCAATAAAACTTGGGTAAATAATTTCCCGAAGTATCAGTCCTCTGCCGCCATATTATTTACACAGTTAGCTTCAGCAGACGCCATTTTGTATTGCAGTATATTTATTTGTTATTGCAAAGGACTTCAGTGTCATATTTATCAACGTCTGTGGCAAATAATTTTATTAACTTTTCGCACAAAACTTGAACTTAAATTGAGGCTGTGCGGAAGATGGTAACTTTTCGCTGGAAACTGTGAACTGTTCGCGAAAAGTTTCGGTTAAAACAGGTACAGTGTCTGAGCCTCAGTCTGAGCCTCGTAATTGTGCCCTGGTCCAGCTGGCCGGTGTCCGGTTGTGCCGGCAACTTTGTGTTCTACTACTAACTGCAGCGCATATTTTATTATTATTCTTTGCGCAAATAAATAGACTTTTGCGCAAATTACAAAGCGCACAACTAACTGGGCGACTTTAAGTTGAGCCGGGGTGGCAACTCTGGCGGAATGCATCCGTGCCCGTTTGTTTGTCGCTAGCGACAAAAACTTTGCCCAGATCTAATCAAAAATTCACTTAAAAAGTTTGCGTTTGCCCTCGGCTTCATGGCCAGAGCGGAATGACTTCAAGTGCAGCCACCTCCACCTACCCGCCAACCCGTTCGCGTACTCATTGTTGCATTTTCATTGTAAGGGAAAGTACAGTCGGCTTTGGTCGAACTTGGGCGAGCACCTAATGAAATGTGCTCTTAACTCTGCGACAAGGTGAAAGTTAAACAATCAGCGAGTCTTTTTGGTTTGCTTTATGCGCTGTCTGAGCGCAAACGATGCTCGAAGAGCTTTCGCATTTTTCTTATTTGTAATTCTCAACTGCTTTGAATGCATGCAGGTCTAAGATCGATTATAGCTATCGAACGTTAAGATAGTTAATTATCTTAATGTATCTCCAATGAACAGCAATTATAGCACTTATATAGAAAGTATCTTCCCTTAGATTATAAAGTTGCCAAAACTGAAAAGAGATTTTGAAGATATTTAAGAGCTGAGCATGGGTTCGGTAAGCCAGTGTTGAAAAGTGTTTCGCAATAATTGTGTGTTGGATTTGTCGAATTTATTCGCGATAAAAATAAAAAAAGGCATACTCATAAATATATATACTATAATTCGATTGCTGTCTGGACTTTTGCAATTTATTGGTAATGCATCTATCACATTTTGTCAATCGAATTGACAGCTACAACATTTTTATATTTTGGTTACTTAACTTTCACAGGGACATTTGACGTTATTTAAACCAATTGCATTCAATCCATTCGTTTGGCTAATGGACATTGATTCACAAAACTGTCAGCTGCCAGTGCTGCGAATGGTCACAGCATGAACAAACTGTGGCAACAACAAGAATTATTCACATTCAGAATGTCTCATCTGCGTCACAGCGTTCATTGAGTGACATAAATAAAGTGGCAATTTCAATATGCTACGCGATGAAAGTAACAAAATCTGCAGCCAAATTGAGCAACTGCACAGAAAGCAACTTCAGTTGAAGAAATGCTATCGCGAAACTTGCCACATGCCCCTCGCCCCACTAGCTTCTTCCAGAGCCAAACAATGCGCCGGAAAATTGCAACAAAAATTTCGCGTGCACACTCAAAATTTTCAAGTGCAGCTTTATAAAAGGAGCCGGCGAGGAACTCAAGCTGTCTGTCTTAAATACCCTGTAATTCTAAAATAGACAACTGATGTACGCTGAATAAAACCATAAAAAGAGAGAGATTAGGAAGACAGCAGGTTATTGTGTTTATAAATGAGGATGTTTCTTATATGGAAAGGAGTACGATAAAACTAGATACAGACGATAAGGCTGAAGAAGATTTGAAGACAGCAGGATACTGTGGTCCTTATAGAAAGTTGGCTGATAAAACTGGATGCAACTTTATGGGACGAAGAAGATTTGAAGACTGAGGAATTTTGTGTTTATAAAGAGCCCAATGGAAAAGTGTGTAATAAATCTGTATACAAATTTATGGGATGAGGGAGATTTAAAGACAGAAGGAACCTAGTGGTTAGCTTTATGATAAGACTCGATTGAAATGGAATAAAAAGTATATAGATCGTTATTTTTACGATCTAATTCACCTTTTCGCCGGCTGTTCCAAAGTTGTACATTTGTATCAATATAAGTCATTAAGTCTTATAAAATATATGCTATCTTTATTTAACCAACACTTGAATGGAAAAAATGTATATATATATGTTTTATTTATGGAATTTTTATTTACAGCGTTTATCTAGCATTCGAATCAATTCATTCAAAGCATATCTCCCATGTAATCTAAAATGTTCATTAGGAGCGCTTAGGAGTTGGTCAAAGTTGGATCAAAAACTGTTGGCTTCTATACAAAGTTAAAAAAAGGGAAAAGTTCTACTTTAGAACTGTCTACAGGGTATTTCCAAGTCTAAGCTTCTCGCTTAGCGTACTTTTACTCGTTTTATTCCAGAAATTTGCACAAAATTTCAAATAACTTGCAATCAAGGTGCAGAGGCTACAAACTTCTACAGTCGGAGTTTTTTCTTCCCTTTTGCCTGGATGGTGGGTGCTGGCCCGAGGGGGTTTTCGTAGTATGGGTGTATTTCCCTAAACGCTGTCGCGTCTGGAAATCAATTTAAGTTAACTCAAGTCTATTGTTTCCGCGTCTGTTGAGCGCTTTAAGCATAGCTCTCAGTCTCAGTTTCCCATTCTTTTCATTCCGTTTTCTGAGCGCAAGAGTCGGAAGAATCGGGCTCTGTTGCCAGGAATTTTTATGAGCTGACGTCGCCGGCGACATCGGCCTTCCATCGTGCAACTTCAGACTGCGACTCGCTTGTTAATATTTCACCTAGATTGATACCGAGGGCGCCATGTAGGGGCATTGAGTGGAGGGGGGCAATGGAATTTCATTATATGCAGCCAAAGCCAAGGACAAAGACATGTTTTTAATAGTTTCGCATGTTTGCGCTGCCTGCTTTACTCTTTACTCTCTTAATTTTTTTTTTTTATTTGGCAAGTCCCTTATATTTTTTTTATGGTATGCTCAAAGTTTCCACATTTTTGCTTTTGCATTTTGGATAGCTGCATATTTAACCAACGGGCTCGACATGCAAAATCCATCAGTTTGAGCATAATGAGGCTTGGTTTCTTGTAGGACCGAAGTTAAAGTTGGTAAAGCGGAGATTCGATAGAAACAAAATAATGGAAGATTCAATACCCTTTCCATTTCTAAGCGGGCTGTTCCAATTGGAGCTATATAATATTATAAACAAAAAAAAAAAATATCTATACAAAATGAGAAGTGAAAGTCAGTGCTGATTATGTATATATATATGTAACTTATAGTTTCCTTAACAACAAATTTATAAAAACCCAGCGCAAGGGTATAAAAAGATGAGGTCTTTTTTACTCTTGTACTCATCTTGTCAACATCAAATTCCTCTATCATATTGTGCTATTGGAAAAATCGGTCGCAAAGTAGGTTTTTGTATGCCAGTAAGCCACAGAATCTTGAATGTTTACAAATATCAATTTACATCTCATTGTCGATGTCCTTCACCGATTGCCAAATACATTTCCCACTGATGGGTTTTTAAAGTAACGCAGATAAATATAATGAATAATATAATGGGGGAAATAAATGCTACCATTTATTCAAAGAGCAGTAGGAAACAAGTGGATTCTTACTTTACTCTAAATAGTCGGGAAGTACGGACATGTCTAGATCGACTCCGTTGTTGAACTTTATGAGAATGTCTTCTTCTACCAGTTACGTACGTTTGCATAAGGCAATGTACCCTATTCACCCATTAGGGCATTGGCATTGGTTCATTCAACTTTTCTACATCTTTGAAATAGTTGTAATCTTATTAAACGTCTTAAAATTGATAACACACTGATAACATACTGTTTTGGACAATAGTTGAGACACATTAAGCTTTTAGTGCCCATATCAGTGCTGCCGGTCAGTGGTCAATCATGACTTAACTACCAAAGTGTATAAATATATATATATATATATATGTTTATAGGTGACTGATAAGGATAACAATATCAATTGGCCGGGCTTACGTATTATTCAGTCACTTAGCAGGTGCGGAAGAACGCAGAGCTTAGAATGGAAAGCAAAATATTTGTTCTGTTGCTATTGGCACTCATCTGGATGGACTGTGCTCAATCTCAGCTGCCAGTTGATTTTGCGTGTAACACTGTTAGTACACAGCGACTCAATTTAACAGCTGTAAGTTTGGCTTCTAACAGCTACTGTTAACACGCTGTTAATGCTCTCGTATTTCTAACTTATTTTTCCATTTACAGCTGGCGGGCTACTGGTACGAGGCAGCCAGGGTGCCGAATGTGGATGTTATGAAGTGTTTGAATGTCTCCGTGCCGGCAACGGTCGATCATGAATTGGAGCTGCAATTGGAGTACATCAACACAGTTGATAAAAAACCCCTGCCCGTTCACGAGACAATTTCATTTCCATGGGATAACACAACTGCGAACGGCGTTTTTAACTTGGAATACATTACCGAGGTGATGAACATAACTGTCACCTATAAACTGGTCTATGCCCAACCCAAGTTTATGGCCATTATCTGCGGCTACTCTAGCTTCTCGCCGATGCCGCTCTTCAAGCTATTTACGCGCCAGCGCCAGCTCGATCCAATTATTGTTAGCTATATTACCAAGCAATTAGCTAAAACCCCCTATGGTAATAATTTTCATTGGACAGAACAATCACCGGATCGTTGTAATACTGCAGTCAGTCCAAAATTGACAGTCATAGCAGTATTTGGATTGGCTATCATTTGTAGTCTATGGAGTTAATCAGCTGAAACAAGTGGCTGCTTATCGTTATCTGCTTATCGTTATATATAGTTATGAGTCATTTTTGTTAAAATAAGTGTTAAAAGCTACGTAAACTATTCGTATTTATAAGATATACATCGATCTAAGAAAGCGGACTTGACGAATTTTGAACAAACTTGAGCTGTATTCGATTTTACTCGTAGCACTCAGGCTGTGCAATACCTAATTATTATTATTATTTTGCAATTCCAAACTATCAAAATCTTAATATAATTTAGCATTATTAATAATATATAATAATTTAAATATAATACTAGTCGAGTTGTAGTCCAGAAGCAAGTCAGTTCCTTGTTTTAGTTAAACATTCAAAATGTTAGCAAATTTCTGTTCAATAGATTTTGGCTGTTATAATACAAAGGTATAAGAATATACAAAATTCGAAATCAATCAAGTTTCTTTTACTTCGAGTGTAGCATAGATCATCTGTAGGTCGGGTGCTCTTCTATGTTGACATTTATTTATTATACCCTTGCAGAGGGTAATATAACTTTGTCGTGAAATGTGTAACGCATAAAATGAGACATCTCCGACTGCATAAAGTCTATTTATTCTTAATCAGTAACAACAGCCAAGTCGATATAGCCAACTGTCTGTTTCTATGCGAACTAGTCTCTCGGTTTTAAAGTTAACTTTATGAAACTTTGGAGAACTGCCAGAACCAGCTGGTTCGAACCGCTATATCATATAGCTGCCATAGGAACGATCGGTTAAAAAGTAGGCTCTTGTGTGAACAACTTTTTTGTTTGTAAGATATCTTGACCAAACTCGCCATTTATGAGTTTTAATCAACATCGGACTACTATATCATATAGCTGCCATAGGAACGATCAGTCGAAAATTAAGCTGTATGAAAAACTTTTTGGGCAAAGCACTATGAAAAGGTTGGGTCTGCAAGGGTATTAAATATTCGGCGTGCCGAAGACAACCCTTTTGTGAAAGAGTTGGTTCCCTTACCACTTGATGTTGCGACAGACAAAACAGCTCACACAGCGCACTTTATCTAGGTACGAATCTTGTTATTTAATTAAAGATGACAAAAATTTAGCGAGTGTCTCTGAAGATTTTCGATTTTATACGCTTTCAGTATGTTCAACCGGTTTGGGAATATTTTATTATAGCAGCTATTGGTCAAGCAGTTTATTGATACTATATATTGGGTGAAAACTTATCAAAATACTCCAAATAAGTGGTAGCGAAAAATGTGACTTAAGAGTAGTTATTCTATGGCAGTCTGCAGATAAGTGTTATTTCTGGTCGTTATATAGTTTAATGAGTTTGTGAGCATTAGACGTTGTTTACTAGGAACTCATGACGTTGATCAAATTAATAAATAAACAAGTAAGAGGTTCTAGTCGGGAGCTCCCGACTAGGGGATACCCTGAACCCTCTTATTCCAACACCAAATGCAGCTCGCGCTTATAGATAGAGAGTAGCGGGGAGGTGGCGATAGGTATAAAATGAAAGATACTCGATATATATATACTATTCTAGAAGCTACATGTCAAGTTTGGTAACTCTAGCTCTTATTATTTACCAAAATTGCTTAAAAAACGGGATTTCGATATACATTTTTATCGATTACTTGGAAACGGGACAAGTTATCGTTTATCGGAAACAAACTCGATCTGCGCGGGCACCAGGAGGACCTACAGCTAAAATTTCAAGTCTCTAGCTCTTATAGGTTCTAAGATCCTTGCGTTCATATATACGGACGGACGGACGGATAGACGGACGGACGGACAGACAGACGGACATGGCTAAATCGACTCGGCTATTGATGCTGATCAAGAATATATATACTTTATGGGGTCGGAGATGCTTCCTTCTGCCTGTTACATACATTTGCATTTTGCACAAAAACATAATACCCCTTTTACCCATTTTTAATGGGTTCAGGGTATAAAAGGAACAAATTAAACTTATAGGAAAATAATTTGCATAAGAAATCAATTTGTTTTATTTGAATTATTAATAATAATTACACAAATGATACACTTTACACTTTAGCTAAAATTATTCTAGACATTTGTTGATAAGCGTTTCAAGTTTTAAGTGTCTAGTTTTGCGTATTCATATAAACTATGTCGTTCAGCTCTCAATCTTCGAAACTCTCTATACTCAGAATAGGGTAGGTTGCGTGTGCTTCAACAGTAGTTATCTGATAAGCCGAGTTTAAAAAATAGTCCCGAGTCCGGCAAGCTGGGTTGTATGACGCTCAGTTGTTTTGTGGATGCAGAGCAGAGCACAGATCTCCGAATGGATGCGCATTTAATTTTCGGTCTGCTTTTAGCGCTCTTCTGGACGAGCTGTGCTCAATCTGTGCGCGAACTTGAGCCTGGGAAGAAATTTAAGTGCAATGAAGACGTTTTGGCACAACCTCTTAACTTAACTGCAGTAAGTTGGAATCTCCAGAATAAAGTCCATGGTAGTTATTTTCCAAATGCCTCAGATGTCGGGCTATTGGTACGAGGCAGGACGCGTACCCAACGTTGATGTTATGAAATGCTTGAATGTCTCGGTGCCAAAGACTGTTCATACTGAACTTAAACTGAAGTTGCGATACATAAGCACCATAGCTGATGAGATTCGTGCTGTTCAGGAGACCATTTCATTTCCCTGGGATGAGTTCACGAAAAACAGCATTTTTGTATTGAAATATGGCGACGCATCCAAATTTCCCATGTCAGTCATCTTCAAAGTGGTTTACACCGAACCTAAACTGTTTACCGTGCTCTGCGGCTACTCGAGTGTGTCGCCTATGACACTCGTCAAGGTCTTGACGCGTCAGCGCCAGTTAAGTCAAGAATTCCATGATATTATTCAAGGGAAAGTCAACGAGGCGGGTTTGGGTCCGTATTTTATTTGGACAGAACAATCACGGAAACTTTGCAATGCTGCAGTGCGTCCGGCCGCAGAAACTGCTGCAACACTTGCCCTGTTGACTCTTCTATGGTATCTGCACCAAGGGAATGGTCGTCCATAGTCTAATATATATTTTTATTTCCATACCGACCAAGTAGGTCAGTCAATTTATACAAATTATATAAATAACGCCAAAGAAACAAGTGATATACAATATAAAATATTTCTACCATTTATAAGTCTGAACCAGGCGCGATCTGTCACTTGCTGTGTGCAGTCGTGCCTTTCCAAATGCAGTAGTCTGTTCTTGTTTTGATTTCGGTTTACCATTCCTTCTCGCCACCTGGTGGGATAATTGATAAAGAGCCGTTACAAGGAATTTACATCACAGTATTCTTCTTGATCACATCCGCAATGCCCTAAGTAAAATTGGCCACTGGCTCTTGGTGTCGTTCCAACGAGGAGAGAGCACAGACTTTTGCCCTTCATCTGGAGAGAATTTTTTACTTATGTTTTGCCTCGGATGGAATCGTCACACGTGTATTTTTAGACGCAGTTTAAAGTTTAAGGACAACTATAAGCCCTGGCTACGACGGCATCGATGCAACCACCATTAAGTTCCTTTCTCCACGTGCAGTTGCCTTTCTCACGGCCATCTACAATGGTAGCATTAGGCTCCACTACCTCTCCTCACAATGAAAGTGTGCGGAAATTATAACGATACCTAAGCTACCGTCCCATCAGCTTATTAGCAATACTATCGAAAGTATTTGAAAGACAATTTTTGGTCAGATTATTGCCACTGCTGGAAGAGGGAAACTTGATTCCAGATCACCAATTTAAAGCCAAGTCCACACAGATAACACTAAAGTATATCGGCCTAACCCTAGACAGGAGATCGACGTGGCAGATGAACTGGCTCCTTGGGCACAGGTCGGAGCTAAGCTTGGAAAACAAAGTGCTTTTAAAGCCAATCTGGACATACGGGGTCGAAGTGTGGGGCACGGCCTCAATTCCCAACATTGAAATCCTGCAAAGATTTCAAAACAAAACACTGAGCAGGCCGGTTAAGACTTCCTATTACGTAAAATTCACTGTAATCCACAACATCCCATTCGTCACCGAAGAATTTAATCGAACAAGCCTGAGGCACACAGACCCACTGGAAATACTCTGCAATAAACCTCCTCGACAGCAGCCTGTAGATGCAAATATTTATATCATATAATTGGCTTATTCTCGCAAGATAGATTCTAAATTAAAATTGAAACTGTAAAAAAGAGATACGTCTGAAAACTTCATGTTGTTGGCATCACGCGGCCCGCTCCCCTCAGTCTGACCCCCTCTTAGCTCAATTGCAGAAAACATCTCCAACCATATCCAAATCAAATTCTTAACCAATCAAGTATCTGTTACTTCGATGTTTCTGAGCTTCACGCACGGCTCATCTCTAGGTCGGGTGCTCTTCCATGTCATTAATATATACCAAAAGTTCTTTTTATACGCTGAACCCATTGAAAATGGATAAGAAGGGTATAATGTAACTGAGCAAATGTATGTAACATACAGAAGGAAGCATCTCCGACCCCATAAAGTATATATATTCTTGGTCAGCATCAATAGCCGAGTCGATCTAGCCATGTCCGTCAGCCTGTCCGTCCGTATGTTTGTACGTAAAGATCTCAGAGCCTATAAGAGCTAGAGACTTTGGAACGTAGGTCCTGTTAGTGCCCGCGCAGTTCGAGATTCCAAGGAATCGATAAAAATCGATTCGAAATCCTGCTTTTTGAGCGAATTGGGTAAATAATAAGAGCTTTATAAAAGTATTCCAACTTTTGCAGCATTTTAAAGTACATTATTGTTGCGCGATCTTCTTTAACGTTTCATAAATAGTTTTTAAAGCATTTGTACGCTAGTATTTATGTTTTTTTTTTCCATTGCTCAGTGTTAATAATTTTTTGAGACTTTCGTCTATTTCGTTGTTGCTGTTGCAGTTTTCCAGCTGATAAGCGATTTGTATTCAGATTAAATAAAAAACATACATAAAGCGAGCTGAGAGAGACGAATTTCTATGCAGTGGGTTAAGGGGGCTCGAACAGCGGGGTCAGTGGTTCGATTTTGAGGGCAGTCGTGCACGCCCATGGCTCAATAAGCACACACAAGTGCAGTTTTATAGCGTACAGCTAACGTGAGCAATGCGCAAAGAAATTGAAAAACAAGTAAGCATATTCAAGTCGAATACGCGCGACTTGAAGATACCTTGTAATTCCTTCTCAATGGGATTTTAAATGGGGGACAAAATATGAAAACACACATACATAAACATTTATTTACACACAAATATATTTCGATTTTGTTCAAAAAACTAAAAATATTATATATTCTTCAAACAAAAATTCGTAAAATAAAATATATAAAATCAAGACAGTTTGCCTATTAATTGATTATATTGTTTATGAATCGGATATTATATATGTCTGAAGTAGGTTACCAAATTTACCTAATCAGTTCGTTTTAATACAGTTTTTTTTTTTACAGAATACGTAAAATACAAAAAATTATAAACTATTTAATTGGTCAGCAATATGTTAATCACTCTGTTCAAGAATATATATATATATATATATATATAATTTCGAAGAAAGATTCCTGCCGACCGTCACATGCACATTGCATAAATACAAATAGCCTTTTTTATTTCTATGCATTTCTAATGGCTACAGGGTATTCAAAAATAGCACGGCACATTGAAGAATTTTCCATTTTCCTGGCAATTTTCATTTTCATAAACTGGCTACGGCCAAATGGGGCCAAATAAAGCGAATGGAATGAAAATGCTTTAAGTAGGGCCGCTAGCGCTTTCGGCTGGAGCATCGACTCCATCTCGCTTCGACTTCATTGGCTTTTTGGGCAGCTGGTGGTGGCCAAGGATCTGACCAGCTGTGCGGTTCGGTTCGTCCATGGATTGAAGTCAATGAAGTGCAAATCGTGGCGCAGTGGCCACTTTCATTGATTTGATGCGTTTGCGTGTGCCGCTTGCGCTTGTTGCATGCTTGACTTGATCGACACACGAAGCAGCAGCTGCGATGTTTTGTTAGTGGAAGCTGTAGCTGTTTACCTAAAGCTAGCCAAGTGAAATTGAAAGCCCCTTTCGGCTACCATAATTGTGGTCAGCTTCTGGACGGGCGCTGCTTTCTGTTGGCTTTTCGTAATAGCGTGCGTGTGTGCTTCTGACTCTGTGTGTGTGTGTGTGTGTGTGTGTGCACAACATGATTACTTTGCCAAAGCCGATTCGACGTAAATCATGCGATGACTCTGCGAAAATGGCGCAAACATGCAAACCCCCTGACACCGCCTCGCCCCTCCCCCTTTCCAATCCTTGTGCCCTGAAAACTACACAAAAGCGAAAGTTAATGTGGCACATGAGGTCGCCGAAGAGCAGAAGAGTTAACAAGTTTTTGCTGGGATTCGGCCTACGTGGTTCAATTACTTTTGACATTTCTTTTAACAAATGTATAGCACGCTTCAAGGCGCACACCTTTGTGGAAAGCTCTTGTCCTATGCAGAGAGAAAGAGGGAGAAGATTGGCGAAATATCTGGACCAGTTAAGACCCAATGCCCGAAGGCTCCACAGTCGAGCATATGTGGAAAGTCTATGAGTTGCAAAAATCTCACGTTTCTACATAATTCACTTTTTATACCCTAGTAGAGGGTATTTTAATTTTGTAATAAAATGTGAAACGTCCCCCTAAACCGTATATATTCTGATCGAAATTAGCAGTCGATTCGATATATCCATGTCCGCTGGTCTCTTTCTATGTAAGCTAGTCCTTCAGTTTTAAAGCTTTCGTCGTGAAATTGTGCATAGGCAGTAGATATGTCGAAATCGGCTGGATCGACGCACAATGTCATAAGGCTGACATAGGAACAATCGATCAAAGATAACATGATCAAATTTGATTAACATCGAATCACCATATTATAAAGCTGCCCTAGAAACTTTGGGTCAAAAAGAAGGTTCTTGTATGGTAAACTCTTTGGTTTTAAAAATATCTTGTCAAACTTGGCCTTTACAAACCAAGACATCGTCATATAACTTCACAATTACGAGCTTTACAAGCCGTAGCCCTATTTCTTTAAGAATATTTAATCTTCGGCTTATTGAATAAAGCTGTTCTTTCGTGTTGTACTTTTTTAAATCCATCACAATAGGTTTTGTTCAGATACACGTGCCTTGGTTCATTTTCTTCAAACTCAAACGAGTAAAATATGGGTTTAATCAAATATGTGACAAGCTTGAAAACTTTTAACAATATCCTGCGTAATTGAAATAGATATAGAATATAGGACACTGAAAAAAGACGACTGGTAACAATGGCTTTCACGTTCCAGAGTTAGTACAAAAGGTGGCTCATTTCAGCGTTAGCAAAAACCTCTTCCATAATAAAGTTCAATATTGAACAAAGTTAGGGCTAGGAATCTTTGAGATTTAGCAGATGTACAACCCACATCTTATCTGAATAGCCCAAACAATTAAGTTGAGTCCTGTGTATAAACCAATCTTAAAATAATTTATATTTGGCTTAAATTTTAATTTAACATATCGATTAAATATTTTGTTGTTTTGTCATGTTAAAGCGGTCCAATAAATTTAATATGTGTCTATCAATATTTGAATAAACCTTGCAACTATTTGTCGTCTTAAAATTGTAGCTCATTTTTGAATTGATTCATTCCCCCGCCCAGATCCGAATGCTTGTTGACTTTGTGACATACGTAAATCGCGCATTTGATTTGCCCGACAGCAAATCGAAATCGTAAATCAGCGAACCGTTGACAAATTAAGTATCTGAGAAAATCATATCAAGAAATTTGCATAGCAAGCGTCTGCCTCAATAAATATCAAGTTAATTAAATTTGACACACACTCACACACCGGCAAGTCGCAGTGTAGGAGCTGAGGGATAATACGATTGTGTCAAAAAATAAGTAAAAAATTAAGTAAAATGTTGGAAATAACAAGTAAGAATCTGCTTCAGTTGGAGAGTACTCGACTAGCAGATACGCAGCATTTAGTATTTTATTTGTTTCCAATTAGAGTTGAGCGCGGAATCGTGCCGAACCCAATCAACATATTTTCTTTGCGTTTTTATACCCTGAACCCATTAAGACTGGATAAAAGGGGTATAATGTTTTTGTGCAAAATGTAAATGTATGTAACAGGCAGAAGAAAGCATCTCCGACCCCATAAAGAATATATATTCTTGATCAGCATCATCCGTATGTATGAACGCAAGGATCTCAGAACCTATAAGAGCTAGTGACTTGACATTTTAGCTGTATGTCCTCCTAGTGCCTACGCAGATCGAGTTTGTTTCCGATAATCGATAACTTACTCCGTTTCCAAGCAATCGATCAAAATCGATATCGACATCCTGTTTTTTGAGCAATTTTGGTAAATAATAACCTATATATTATCTTAGTTCCTTCTGTTACAACTCTCAGTAAAACTTTATGGCAAACTCTTTATGGACCGGCTACAGGGTATAAAAATGTGAATGCGATAGCAATTGAGAAAGCCAAAAGCTTGCACAACATACAAAGGACGAAAGCAATGAAAAGCAGAGAAGAGTATGGGCTGTGGGCAAGAAAATGGTCGTAAAAATCAAATGAAAATCGATTGACGTTTAAAGTGAAATTGCACAATGTTTGCAATAAAATGTTGCCACTGTAAAATATCGCCAGAGTCGCTGCAGTTGCAGTTGCCACAATTTGGCCATGGGAAAGAGTTGCCAGAGTTGCCAGGCGCTGCTGAAATGACGAAGATAAAAACGCAATCAAACAACAAAAATGTCCTGTGTGTGGCATATGTTTGTGTTTGTGCTATTTGCTTGATTGTGTGTGTGTGTGTGTGTGTGTAAATGCACTCGAGCACGCGCTGCGGCGATGAAAGCAACGATAACGATACCAGCAAAAACAACAACAATAACAACAAGCCAAGGAAATAAATTGTTCCGTTTTTTAAATACTCTAAAGGTTAATGTAATATGTTCCCCTTTCAAGGTTAGGCATTATAAAAAGGTATTTTTACTTATGAATATCAGTGATGTTTTAAGTCCCATTATCAAAAAGATGTCTATTTGCATTTTTATTTATAATATATTTAAGTAATATTTATCGCCTAATGCTTTTATATAGATCACTCGCTAGGGCAATATTATTTTATGTAATTA
Organism: Drosophila ezoana; assembly: GCA_035045725.1. Lineage (NCBI taxonomy): Eukaryota > Metazoa > Arthropoda > Insecta > Diptera > Drosophilidae > Drosophila > Drosophila ezoana. The sequence goes on from JAWNOU010000051.1 coordinate 2,730,964, forward strand.
CCTGCTGTTAACATACGTATGTTATGTTACATAATCAATTTATTTGACAGATTCTATTTCTGTCAAGTCGAATATGTTATAATAACATTTTGACCATTTTATGTCAAGTTTTATATGTTATGTTGTCTCGTATCTGGTAAAAATGGGCTCTGTGTTGCAACTACATTTATATCAATTTAGTGCAAACATTTTTAATAGATAATAGTGGAAGCCTTTTCTTTTTCATAAGCCCACTTCCGGAGAAAACTGTTTTTTAGTGGCATTAAATAATATAAACTACTATCGTTCATACTGCTTCCAAGGCTTATGGTAAAGTTGCGTACCAAGATCTAAATCTCTATAATGAATACGAAAATAAAAGAATATTAGTTTGGATACATAAGATGGGAAATCGTTACAAAAATAATCCCAATTTGGAAACACCCATTGCTATAAAGTCGTAAGCAATACGGCGACATGAGGCAACAGGGCCAAGCGACAGGGATGTCAACGGCAACGGCAACGCCAACGCCAACTTAACAGTGTTAAAGAGTTGTCATTGTGTTGTTTGCAGAGTTGTCGTTCGTGCGTTGGATCGCTTGTTTGGCTGCTGCCGCTGTGTAAAGATATTGCAGATGCAACGTGTTGAAGTGGCGCCTCGGTAAAATTGTGTCAAACTGTGATTGCATTTTTGTGACTGACATTCAATTGCTGTGGCTCCAACTGTTTGACTTTGCCCCCGCTACCCTCGTGTGTATGTGAGGGGGCGTCGTGTGGCTGTGTTAAGTGCTGTCACATGCAGCGCTCGCAGAGCTTTTACAGCTTTTTAAATGCAGTCGTTTTGTGACTTGATGCATCTCCATTGAGCATCCCATGAAGTTATGTCAAGTTCAATGCGGATAACTTAAACGTCAACGAGTGCGGGTGCTTGACATACATATAGATAAAACATTTGAAAATTTGATTTTAATGGAATGGGGCAATCTAAAAAGGAATACTAGTTGATATGTTTTTTATTATGTATCTAGTTTGAAGATATTGAAGCTGTTTATGTTCTTAGAAGGAATTATTAAATATAACTAAAAAAAATTATATACTTTCTGCTAAGATTCCATAATTCTTTAAACAAATATAATTCGTAGATAATTCTAAGAATATAGAACTCAATCCTGCGACATTTTTAGTCAGTTGCCGGCTGAGTCTTATTGATGGCATACAAACTATAAAAACAATCAAATCTAAATTAAATATATCAAATTGAGCTGTTTTATTAGATGTTTTATTATTAAAGCCAGTGTTGGGATCCATTGTGCCGAAGCTGATAAACATAGTAGGTTCATTGTTTAATTAAATTATTGCTTTTTATATAAAGCCATATTTGACGATTCTCATTTCATTCGAAAAATGTTTTTCAATAGCAATCTAATCTACCTTGGATGTATTGAAAACGCACTCGAAACAATTTTCATTAAATGTATAATTTCTAACAACTTTAAAGATAAGTTCATATGTATGTTTATGGGTTAATCTTATCTATCAAGATTTGCGGTCTAGCTTAAGCTGTTAACAAAAATGAATTGATTAAAGTGCTATCGATACTTTTTGACTGTAAGATAATTGATCGCTTTGTTTATATAACTTTAGAATTAATAAACAATTTTTGTTTGTTATGCTTAAGGTTTTTAAATAAGTTCAGAGTTTCACAGCTGTGAAGAAAATAAATATATAAAAATGAAATCATTTATCGATAGTATCAATGATAGCTCCTCTATCGGCATCCGTTATCGATAATTTTGCAGCTCTAATTCTGGGCCTGGCAGGCTGGAATACCCACATTCTTGCTAGTTCCCAGTTCAAGCTGTAAATTGAACTTTTCAATAGCTAAGCACAACTTCTCAAGTCGTATAGAATGACATTTTTGAATAGCTTTGAGCTGACATCGAGCACAACAAGTGCCAGAAATAATAAATGATGTGACCCCGAGCTCCCCCTCCCCCCGCCCACTACCAAAAAAAGAATCCATTCGCAATTCCTTGGAGTATTTTAGTGTGCTGGGTGAGAGGGCAGCCGGGCTTGATAAATTGTTGCCAGCATTGGCAACGGTAAGGAAATGGCGAGTCCTTTGGCTGTTCATAAGCAAACGGAAGCAATAATAAACTTGGCAATCAGTTGTCAGTGCGTAATGGAAACTTCGCAGCACTGCCAAGTGGAAAATGCAGTCAGGGAAGACAAATGATTAGCAAGGACTCACGTGCAGTAGCCAGAAACTGGGTTAAGCAGCGCGCGTGATCTTTGGCCAGAGCCCCAGCTCTACCTATGGCTATATGTATATGTGTGCATATATAGGTAAATGGCCGACATACACTGTCAGTTGGCCGAAAAGACGCGCAACAGCAACAACTTTGACCATTTTTCAAAAGAATTTAAAAAAAAAAACGACGAAACCTGCCGCATGCTGCATGCTGCACTGCATCCAATGCTCCATTCAATATGCTCGGCACGTGCCGCAGCAGCAGCAGCAGTTGCTGTTTACGGCCACGCCCACAGAATACCTGGCACAGGTCGTAAAGTGGCTGCTATTTACTGAACGCCACCGCCCAGAAGTTGAGTAATGATGACCATGATGCTGCATCCTGCCGGCTGACTCCTTTTGGACGTATCCAGCATACGCTTGAGGTCGTAGCTTATGCAAATATGAACACATATGCTCTTGATGGGGCTCGGGCGATTGAAATGCTGAATGTGAGCCGATCAAGATAAAGCTATAAGCGCTTTTAAGATGAAAGATATGTTTCCCTACGCTTGCCCCAGTTTCGTTTTAATGTGTTTTAAGACATTTATAGAATGAAAACTTCAACTAAAACGATTAAATCTTGTTATATAAAACCAGCTTATGGCTAGATTTGTGCTCCATCTTTTAGATATTTCTTTTTTACCCATTTCCCGCCTGCAAGCAATTTGAATATACCCATAATATCTCTAACTCCACGTCTAAAGTTATATAGAAATTTAAACAGAACTGGTTTGAAGTCTTTAAAATAAAGGTCCAAAAGATGAAGTCTATATATGTAATAAAGGGCCAAAAGTTAGAATCAACGGAATCCAAGAGGAGTGTGAAACACATATCAGATGAATTTGTACTAAGATTTGCGAAAATTGATTTGAAGTCCTATCGGTAAACAATAAATGCATACATACACACATACATACATAAATATATAAATGCATAAATACATTAATACATATATACATATACACATAAATACATAAATGCATAAATGCATAAATACATAACTACATTCATATCCACATACTTACATACATATGTATTTTCATACAGACATACATACAGGCATGCATACACACATTCAGACATTCAAACGTACGTGTATTTTCAAGTCGTGGTGGATGCCCCTTTAAATATGTTCATAGTTAAAGTACGAAACTTTTGCTCTGACCAACTGCTACGACTGCTGTCACAACTTTTTTCTACATTTTTTTTCACAGTCGCAATTTCAAATTCAAATGTCAAATTAACGTCCGCAACAATTGCAAAACTTTGAGACATAAAGCCAAGCGCACGGGGCGACACCTAGCGACAGTTTTGTGCGCAAATTTTCGAATCAAATTTTGTTTTTCGAATTTTTGTGGCAACGCTTTGAATTTTATAAAGCTGCCCACCCGAACAGACAATGCAATCCAATCCAATCCAATTAGATTAATGCAGCCAAACAATGACATTTAATAATTGTCTCTGGATGCCTCCTCCTCGTCACGCGCCCCTCATTCCTATAAATCAACATGCGCCCAAATATGAATTTAATTAAAGCGTTTTTATGACAACAGACGCTCGTGGGTCGTGTGCCTGACCCCTCCTGCTTGGCTTGCCGCGCACTTTAAAATATTGACAATATTGTCTAGTCAGTTCCGTGGACCACGTAACCTCCCAGCTCCGTGGCCAAACATTTTCCGGGCTGTCCATGCATTAGGCTTATTAGACGCACACGCGTCTGGGCAACATACCCTGCACGCGGGCAATGTGCAACGGTCGTCAAGGCTGCCAGGCCACGTTGTTTGCTGCCCCACCCCACCAAGCGCTTGCCGCAAACATTTTACGCATCAAAGGAGCTGCAACGAATTGCTGTGGGTTACTCCGGTCTGGTAGCATCCAGAGTGCGTTGCCTCTCAATGCTCGTTACAGAAAATTGTCGGTGTTAACCGAACCAAGGCCCCACTAAATACCAAGAAAAGGTTGCCAGAATATTTTTACAGCATAAATGTATATATATATTTGTTCTATTGGATATTGTATAAAAAGAAATAGGAAGCGCTTAAGCCTTACATTCGTCAGATAATTTCAGCTGTATGCTCGCATCGACTTGCTTCAATATTCGTTTGATTCTTGCTTCCACGTGATCAACCAGACTGTGTTACTCTTCTTCTGCCTCGCTCCTTCTTCATTTCCATTGCTCTGGCTAATTTTGATGTACTTCATTGTCGTAATACCATTACGGGCTTGCATTGATGCATGCAAATCCTGATTATGCACAGGACACGCGTCACCGGACACCCTACTTTCAAATGTCGCGACGCGTCACGTGCGTCCTCTGACAATATGGCAACGTTGCGTGTAACGGTACATTGCCAGGGTTACCCAACTGTCTGGTAGCAGTTAAGAATTGCTATAGAGAATTGCTGTTGCGTAAAAAGGTTCGTGAAAGCTAAAATAGAGTTATGGAAAATTTGTCTATTCTATTTATTCAATTTAACTGGCTTAAAAGGGAGACAAAAATTATGCTAGGATTAGGATAGCATTCAATAAGTCTAGTTAGTATCTCCCAAAAATATCCTCTTAAGATTCTAACGGTATCATGAATGTGGCAATATTTAAGAGAAACTTAATAAGAAATTTAATAATCCAATACAAATTGTATAAATATAAAAAATAGGATGACTTTTAATATGAAATATATTTTTTAAAACAAAGGAAATAATAGAAAATTGGCTTTTCAATACTCTTAAGTACAGTTTTGGTTTCAAAAAGTCAGTCCGACAAATCTGCAAAACCCTCTACGTAAGGAAGGACAAAAATAAGCATTTTATTATGCTGCTACGGGGAGTTCCCTTTAAGATAAAGATAAACAAATCTAAGATAATCACGAATTAAGTGAGAATTTATAAATCGGGTCTAGATCAAATATGTTGAGCATTATCTAAGCTTATAAGCTTGGTGTGGAATCGAATTGTTGGGTAAACAAACTTAGCGAGTTATCGAGTTATCGCACTTGCGTTTTGTTTATGTAAAACTGTAAAATGCGCACGTTTATAAATCAAAAGTGACTTTTAATTAAAAGTTCAAGTTTGCCTTTTTGGAGTGTGGGCTGGTTCTATGCATAAGATGCTGACGCCAAATGTCGTTCGTTGTCGTGGCTTAATTTTGTTTTGCCATCGCACCCTCATAAATCACAACAGAGCGCGAGGGTTGTTGTGCGGCCCCACCCCTAACATTAATTGAAGGTGCAAATGCGATGTACTCGCACCCCAAATGGAAAACAATAAAGGACAAACAGACAAGCCGGATGCCCTGCCAACCGAGTCGAATACGCAAAATACGCAACAGTTTTTGATGTGCGTCCTGGGACACAAAAAAAAAAAAAAACAAAAAATGAAGAGAGACGCAACAAACGGAAGTCTCGATTGCACTGTAAGTCACGGCCAACTTCAGCCCAAGGGTTGCTGGTTTGACGCCCCTCGGCAGGGTTGCCATCTTGACTTGGTCGCTGTGGTGTCAACTTCTTCTGCGCCGTCAACTTAAATTATCATAACTAATAATCATAAACCTGGGCAGAGTGCATTAGCTGGGCCCAACCTTGGCCGCGCATTTTGGGAAATGTGATCTGGTTCTTGGCCCGACCCATCATTGGGGAGTTTTTAAAACCAGCTCGGTTAATTGCGCGACTCTTGGGTCTTTATAAGGCCACGCAGCCAGACAGGGGTAGCTCGGATTTACGCCTGGATTAGCATTGTGTGCGTGTGTTTCTTTTATAGTGTCTGGCCTATAAACAATGATGAGTCAAGTGGGTTTACAGTTTAATGAAAGGTAGACTGTAAGTCATTTCTTTATGTTTATGTTTGTAAGATGGCAGCTAAGGCATTATATCTTTGGATTTTTATATTTTTTCTAAATCATGCAATATATAATGCTACTTGGAGTCGTCATATTTTCATATCTTAAAATTCTGTCACGAAATAAACTTAAATGGCCCAAAAATTGGGGTCGATATACTTTTGTCTATCTATGCCAATTAGCCCCTCTGTAAAAGTACAAAAGCTTCACAACTGCAAAAATATGTAAGTAAAGAGAGCGATTCTACTCGGAGAGTGGATTTAGTTTATGCTGGGATCGCGAAAGTTATTTGAATCGTCCACTGCATGAGACTATCGTTGCCGTAACTGCTTTTAGTGTAACACTTTTGAACCCGTTAACATAGTTGTTATGTAGTCAGGCAAAAGCTTGTCGTTTTATTTAACATGTTTAATTAATTATGACTTTCTCTAAAGCGTGGGCATATTCATGTTTCCTAGTTTAATTTTGGTTGCGATAAAATTTAAAGTAAATTTCGCTGTATGCATTTTTACTTCAAAGAACATTTAAATATAATTTGTCTCTACTCGATTTTGATTACATTTTATTAGACCCAATATACCGCATAATAATGTCTGTCAGTATGGGACAAATTGTCACATCCTTTGTCCAATGTCTGGCTGCATGGCACAAGCCAACGGGAGTTGCCATAAACGCCAATGCGCCAACAGAGGGAAAGCCAAACAAGGATGCGAGTAAAAAGGACGCAGGGCGTAGTGTAAGCAGACACAGCTGTAAGTTGCATGAAATTATGCTTTAATCTAATTAGCATAATTTGGCGGCAATGATGATGATGGGCGCTGAGGAGCTCCAAAAGCCGCGACTGCAGTCTGGGCCCCTTTTTGTGGGGGTTTTTCTTTCCTTTTTTTTTTTTTTTTGCTCGTTGTCCTGTACGCAGATCCTTTGGGCGACAACAATTGAAATTGAAACTGCATTATGCACAACAACACAGCAACAGACAGAGACGCCACAAATTGTTTTAAGTGAATACACTGTAAACTTTAAAAGTGGGTGATATGTTGTGGTGCCTGTGTTTGTAACACGCAAAAGCGATCATCTTTGGAGCTACGTAATTATATTTTTAATAAGATTTACAGCATAGTTTACTGAGAGGTGCATTTATATATATTCATATTTATCTCACACTCCTTAAAATCTGAATATGTTGAGTTTATAATGCAATTTCTTATATTTAAAAAAGACAGATGACAGATGTTGAATTATTTTTGACATAAAATAATACAATTTAATTACAAACATGTATAGAACTGATATTAAGTATTAGAGAGTATCTCAAAGTAGTTCATTTTAAGCAGTTGATGTTATACCTAGTAGATTTTACTACAGGGTAACTGGTAGTCGTGCTTATGGTTGAACATTAATATTTTAATATGAAGTTAATATGCAATATAAGTACGCATTTATTCTGCAATTCTACTATGTAATGTTACAAAATTGTACATCTACAGGGTATCTCGCTGTCACCATGCGGTATAGTTGTTGTTTGAATAAGCGACAGTCAGATATGTGCTATGATGAGATATGTGACAGAAATATGGTCAAGCCTGCTTTCTGTGCCTTTTATTGATTTTCAGGGTATCTGCTAGTCGAGCATTTGTACTAGTCATTGTTCTTGCCACTCGAAAGTTGTGGTAGTCAACGCTTTTGCATTTCATTTTGCCATTTTTGGTTACAGTTTGCGACGCGTCTCTTGTCGCTTCAACTCGTATTTGCATTGCTTTTGTTGTTAATGCCATTTTGATTATGATTATGAAAATTTTGTTGGCTGCATGCCTGCTCCCCTCCTCCCTCTCTCTCTCTTCCTCTCTCTATGTATATATACTTGTAAATATATATATTACTGCCCCGCAGCGGCAACAGTTTTGTTTACATGGCTCATTGTTTGAGCGCGCGGCGTATCCGCAAAGTTGAACTGGCAGGACGATGTCGTTATGCTCAACGGCAGGCGGCTTCCTTTTTATGCACAGAACTCACTTAAATTCATATTTAAATTACATTTGTTTATACTTATATATCCTTTTTAGTTGATAAATTCCTCTTTTTTTTTTTAGAATGCGCTTCTTTTGTCTGACCAAATAGCTTTGCATTTGTATTTTTTTGCGGGTTCCTCTATTTTATTTATTTATTTTGAAAAGTTTTGTCCTATTTAATTTTCAAATTTGGTTTATTTAAGTTAATTGTATTTTTATGTTTTACGTTTTCAGTAAATTTTGTTGTATAACTGTCAAAATACGTTTGGCTGTTTTAATTAAAAGAGCTTTGTATTTATTTAACTGAAAATACATGATTTCTAAGAGATCGTTTGATTGGGCATGTAAACGAGTTAAATCTAAAAGCAGTTAGTATTATAGGACATAAGCTTTATGTTAATATTGTGGTTGGATATGGGAGATGGGAGAAAGTTCAGCAGCTTGGCTCTGGGTTCAGTGTATCTCATATTCGGCTATTCCGGCTAGAGCTTATTTATTTGTTTATATAAATGTAAATATTTTATTGATTTGAAATCGGCCCACTTATTTGTTAAATTTAAAAAAATAGTTTTATGAATTTTATAGATTAAATTTCGTCTACAATATTATTAAGACAGTTTGTTTTTCGTTAACATGAATAATTTAAAATTTTATTAGCATAACAGCAGTTATTAACAGAGTAGGAGCATGTTAATATCATGACTGAATTCAACATTATGTAAAAGACTTCAATCACCTATGCTACAAATTATTATATGCAGCATTTCAAACTTACTATTTATAAAAACATAAAATATTTAACTTACCATAAAATTTCACTCTCATTGACTCGAATAAGGCAAGAGGCACATAAATTTGAGGGCTTTGCATATGCAGTGCATAAATGAGATTTAACGCGGTTGCTTTTGCTTACTGCTCCACATAATTACACTTGCAAAAATGAACTGCAAAAGGACAACAAGAGCTCAGCAAGGATGCAGGATAAAGAGGCAAGCATGTGACGGTGACAGGGCTGGAGTAGGCGTGGCAGTATAAGCTGTTGTCGCTGCTGCTGCTGCCATATGCGCTCACGTATTGCACGTATCATAAAAAGGATAACAATATAATCAGCTTAATGAGTGGCTCTGGCTGCTCCACTGCTCTGTGGCTCTTTGGATCCGTCGCTGAATGCGGATGCGACAGCTCCAAGAGCTTTACTTTTACAGTTGTTGCTTCGTTTTTTTTATGCACTGCTTTGTTTTTGGCTTCGCAACGGGCGGCCGGGCTGGCTGCGGAGTGGAGCGACGGCTGGCTGCGTGGACCGCCGGCTGTGCGTTGTCGCTGGCTGCTGTTAAGCTTTGTGTAAGCAACGTACTTTGCTCCCTCTGCCCTGCATTGATTTACACACACACACGCAAAAGTTTAAAACAAGCTAACGGAAACGGAAGTGGGCTGCACGTGATGCTTGTTGAGGTGCCCGCAATGGCGTCCTTTCGCCTCTTCTATCACAAACACTTGCGTCTTGACTTGACTTTGCACTGTTTGCATGTGTGTGTGTGTGTGTGTGTGTGCTTGTGTTTGTTTTGCGTGCGTGTGTGTGCGTGCTCGCGTCGCACAGCTGGTCTTTATTACACTTGCAATATGGGACATGATGCGATGTCGTCTCGCGTTTTCCTACTGCTCCCCAATACCCCTCTCCAGCCAACGCCGTATCGCCCTGCTGCTTGTTTGTTGCCCCTTGTAAATTGGTTAAAAGTTAATCCGTAAATTTATGACATGCCAACAGCCATTTGGGACTGCGTAACGTCTGTCTGAGATTCTTTTTTTTTATTCTTATTTTCTGTTACTTGCGCTGTTGCGTGTCTGACTAGCTAAATGGATAATGATAATGGGCAATTGCACTTTGAACTTGTAATTAATTGTGAAAGCGAAACTTAAGAGATGTATTATATTTCGCTTAATACATTCGTTTAACTTTGTTAGCTTTGACCCGAGGGGCGTAAAGGTGAAAAGTAAAAGTCGTTTTTAATACTAGACATCAAAATGGAACAAAATATCAAAAGATTCTTAAAGGAATAACATATAAAATATATTTTTTATTATAATTTGCGAGTCATTTCTATTCATTTAACATTTTTAAACATTTGTAAAAAAATTGAGTCTATTTATTGTGCCTCATCAGTATCAGATCCTTATTTCAAGATAATCTGAATAATGTCAAATCAAAAATATTATAAACATTAGGAATGATTTTTTTCTGCATTGTCTTTAAATTAGTTTAATCTAAACTAAAGTCAGCCAAATGTTTGCTGTGCTTCCAAAAAATAACTAAATTTATGCACAATTTCTACACATACAACATTAATTAAGCTTTCTCTAAGGCTGGTCAAGTCGAGCCCAGGTTTAAACTCCTTTACGGTACCCCCTTAACAATTCCCAGAGGACAAGAAACTGTATCGTGAGATGATATTGATGTTGTTTCCACGGGCCTGGGCTTGATTGCGAACGGTTAATGAGCTCAATGCGAGTAGTTAGCGAATATGCAAAATACATATGATTTAATTATGGAAATCAGTAGCTCGGGGTCGCGGGCGTGGCACACACACGAGTCAATGCACGGGGGAGTCAACGAAATGCCCGAAAGCGTAAATTAGGCACCATTGTTGGGCAATTCAAAATTCGAATTGCATAAGAAAGCACGTTGCACGACGAGGTACTTTAAAGAATAAAAGGGGGGTGGGTGGCGGTGCAAAAAAATTGATGTGAGGACTGCTTTAAACTACGCCGGGTGGTTTCTAAGGGTGGCAGGCCCTAATCAAGCAACCACCGTGGCAGGCAGCATGTCAGCGTAAGGGCAACCCGCGTGCCACTTGTTCGCGCTGTCATGGTGAATCCTCCAAGGATTTAACCCAATTTATGAATTTTCTCTCTTTGCGTTCGTTCTTTCTTTTTTTGGGCTGAGCAAAGCAAAATATTTGATTTTGTTTTGCCGGGCGCTTTGCTTTGCACTTCATTTTTCATGAGGCGAAAACCCGCCACCAGCAACGTGCCGCTAAATCAATGAGGCGCCGTGTGGCAAGCGAAAAGCGGCAAGCAGCAAGCGGCAAGTGTCAATGTGAGTGGCAGCAGAAGAACGTTGCCAATTTGGGTGCGAGGTGACTGGCTCTGAGCCTGACAGCAACAGCCACCATGCCCATTTTTAGCTTCGTGGCACACAGCAACAGCGGCAACGGCAGCAACAGGCCTCTGTCGTGGCGCCTTCGCTTGGAGTTGAGCCTGTCACCTTAACGAGCTTAATGAAGAACTCATTAATCATGCACACATTTTGCATTCATATGCGACCCAGCTAGTTGCCGCGACAAATCAATCCCTCAAACCATTCACCCATTCAGCCGTAGCATCTTCCATACCATTCATTCATCCATCAATCAATCAATCGTTGCCGCTTTGCAATCTGACTTCAAACCGGAAATGCTTTTGTCAAAACATTTGCGGTCCATTTTTGGCAGCGGCTTTAAAGTATTATATCCGCTTAAGTGCCATGCTCTCTGTCATGATTGATGTTCTTGTCCAGACATTAATGCAGTCTCCCGCTCTCCAAAAGTTCCAGCCCTGCCAGAGGATTTACTTCTAATGGGCGCCGAGATTGATGCACTCTTTGGCTAACTAGCCTAATGAAAACCCGGGCTGGTCATGATATTTAGGTTTGTTGCAGTGTCCGTTCTTATCGATATTTGCATGCATGGCACAATTTGAAAATAGTTTTTAAGTAACAATGTTACCTCATCAAATTGAAGCATAGGTCTAAATATGCAGTCTATAAATGTGAAGATTGTTAATGCATGAAAGTCGGATGAATTCTAACAAATGCTTCGAATGATCGATTACTACAAATTGCGATGCTTCGATAAATATCGAATTTGAGTTTAAATCTAAAGGATATTAAGTCTAAGGGATATTTCTCCAGTCATATAAATCTCAGGCCTCAATCAATATTTTTGAGTTTTTTTTATATATTGCTCATAAATAATGATTATTGCCTGAGCTTTCAAAAATAACTTACAATTTATCATGAATCTGTGAGTAAAATAAAATGTTACAAATTATCTATTTACGTGTACATTTTATAAATAAAGGAAATAATGAATACGTTGCCTTCTAGAATAAATGAACCAAAAAAAAAGGTATACCGGAAATATAATCAGAAATACTAAAATCGCAAAAGTATTTTCGAAAACATTTCAATACATAAATTGAACTGGGAGAACAGAATTAAATTATCCAAAATTATTCTTATTATTTTTTTAATGAAATAAACTAAAATATCAAATATTACAATCTATGCATTATGGTATGGAAATCTTTTCAGTTGTCTCTATCGGAATGTAATGGGTATGGTTAACCATTTGTCGTGGACTCTAACAATTTCCAAGGCAGAGCCCCAACAAAAGTTGAAAAATGATTCAAACACTGAAAAGCTGGTGCTGTTTTTCCAAATCAATTGTTCAGCTTACCGCAATTCAGCATTATGTGCTTGTAGGGAGAGCAGGATATATGTATGTAGCTTTTTTAAAAATAATAAGAAGAGAAAGATGCAAAATTCAGTAAAATCTGCAGCTTCGCTTGGATCTATTCGCACTGGAAGTTATTTTATTGCAATTTCAGCAGAAGCCTGAAACCAAACCTCACTTGACGACATGACTTCACCTCAACTTATCGCGAGCCTTTTAAATGACATTTAGAATATTTTACAGCCAGCCACAAACTGTCGGCGGTGAGGCGACTGCATTTCGAATAGTCAAGATAAATGTGGTTGGCTCGTGGCGTTAGAAAATGTTGCTGAGCTCTACAGATAGAGATATTGAGAGCCTGAGAGGCGCTGTTGACTTGACAGACAGACAAGCGCAAATTAGTGGCGGGGACTTTGGCTGAAAAAGCAAAAAATAAAAGGGAAATCAAAACGCACAAGCACAATGCAATGTTAGTAAAAGAATATCAGGATCTCATGTCTATGGCTGCGCGGCGCTGACATCAAAGGACGCGTTTTGTAGTCAAATTGTTTAATTACTTGTAAACATGAATTGCCATCAGCTACACACCTACAGGAAGGAGCAGCAGCTATTAATATTCACTTGAAAAAGACTCTCGTTCTAATTCGTTGCTGTTAACGCCTTGACGCCCAGCACGCCCAGGACTCTTAATTAAATTAGTGGAGCCTGGTTTCGATGCCTGGCAAGTGTCCTGGAATTGAATCTATGTAAATTTTGTCAACTTTTTAAGTGAAAAACTTCAAACGAATATTCTATTAACGCATCTACATAATTTGCATTGCGTATACGACGCATGTGCTGGCCAGAAATTGACATTTACTTTAACAGCTAGTTGGAAATTTTATACAGCACACTTCTGTGAACTCACAAGGATATCCATTTTGGGCACACGATTTGTGCAAGTCACTTTGCTGTTAAGCAGTTAAAATTTTAAATTGAATGGCCCAAAAGTAAAGCCGAAAAGTCTGTGATAATAAAATCATCAAAGTGCTACAGCTGAGAGCGGGCGACTGGGAGACATGTGAGAAAAGTATTTTACGTACATATATAAAATTTGATTACAATTTTTGGAAAAAGTAGTATTTTACTTTATAAGCTTAGGAGTTTGTCCTGGCCGGCTGACGGATTCGTGAGATAGGGGGGGCTAGGAGACTAAAGTTTGTGCACAAGTTTCTTTTGGTTTTTGAATTTTGGATAACTCGAGTCCTTTGCAAGCGTCGTGTGTCCATTTGGCTTAGGTGTCCGAGCGAAAGCTAACTCTTGACCTTGCGAGTAGAATCTAAAAAGCGAAAGGCTTTCGATTTAAGTCTCTCAGATAACTCTTGCATTTTCAGATTAAATCTAAGAAGCATAAGATCGCCAATTCAAATCTCTCAGAAAGCTTACTCTTGACTTTTGCGAATAGAATCTAAATAGAGAAAGGTCGCCAGTTCAAATCTTTAAGAAAACTAACTCTTGTCTTTTCGAATAAAATCTAAAAAGCAAAAGGTCGCCGGTTTAAATATCCCAACTTAATACCTTCCGCATAAAATCTAAAAAGCGAAAGGTTGCCGGTTCAAATCTCTTTTTCTAACAGAATCTAAAGAAATGTTAAGTTGATAGTGATTTGAGTATATTTGAGTACAAGATATAATTTTTAAAATTCGGTTCAGCTAATTAGGATTGAATTTAAAACATCCCAAAAACTAACAAAAGTAGTCCGAAACTTCTCTGGCTTTGGTTCGTACAGTTCCTGAAATGAACGGGCTGATGTTGATACGCAACTGATGCTTTTGGCCTAAAAATAAATATGTGTGCTTAAAAAGCGTCAACGATGTCTGTTTTGGCCATTTTCATTCTTGCATTACCCGTTTTTGTCTTGTATTTTATGAATGCAAATAAAACAGGAATGAGCATCAAAGTGAAAAACAAAACCCAAACAATTTGCAATCGTTGTCTGCATTGCGTTATTTACGACGCATAATCGCATTTTTATTTAATTTCAAATCGTCTCTTGGTTTTTTAACGACACTGACGTGTCAATGCGACAAACAAAAAATAAAATGTACCAAAGAAAGGAAAAAGTCCGCCAGCCTCCATTGCCGGACGTTGTGCTTTGGCATTGATTCAACTGTCCACTTCAGGGCCAAAGTCTAGCCATTTGGCTGAATGTCAACGCATCGATTTCGATATGGACCTTGCCTTTTTTGCTTGGCATGCTTCTTGCTTTATTTCTGCTGATGTTTTAATTTCAGGGCTTAAAATTACTTTTTCCAACTGTCAGACAGCGTCTCATCCCAAAAGCGAACTCGTTTTATGATTGACATTTGCTGAACTTTTAGTTTTGCAATTAAAATTGGTTGCTTGGCGGTGGATTTAACTGAAATTTATCCATGTTGTCATTAAAACTGGACTGAAAATCAGCTAAAGGGATCAAAGCGTCTACAAATATCAACTTTATTATATTGAAAATAAAACTACAGGGTTTTCAGGAGACACATTTTAGTGTTCTGATTAAAGTGAAATTTGAACTGTGTTGAGTTCTTTGAATGTTTCATTTAAATGTCATTAAGGTTTATTGAACATTTTAATTAAATTGGATTAATCATAAATTAACATAATGAACATATTTATTTATACACAAAAATAACTAAATTCGAGAATTCGATGAATTGAAAATATTGAAGGCATTTCAAATTCTTCTCAATTTTTGTTATTATTAGAATTGGCAAGTAAGAGTTTCTAGTCGGGAGCTCCCTACTAGGGAATACCCTGAACCCTCTTCTTCCAACACCAGTCTTCAAGATTATAGATTTTTCTTTTAATGTCCGAAATATGCAGATTCATTGCGCTTTCGAGCATAGTACATCCGATAGTATTCGTAGATATTCCTGGGTCTGTTATCTTTATCGCACTGTTAAGTGTTGGCACACTTTAAAGTTTATTTTATAAGACTTGTGCCAGCCGCTCCTTGGGCTCTGCCCCGTTCTCAATGCAAGTCGCCAGTGTCATAAAGCGGGCAATATGTTAAGTCAACTCGAAAGCACTTTTGCTTTATGTTGGTCGAATAAAACTTTAGTGCAGGCCGGGCCCATACGCAAACATGATGACTTGGCCAAGGACTTGGATTTGGACAAGCGACAAGCGACAAACATGTGAGTCACGCCCCAAGGCCAGTGTCTTCTTGTTGAAGTGCGTGTGTGAGTGAGTGTGTGTGATATGAACAGCTACACTTGACTTGAAACTAAAATCTAATAACACTTTTAGCACAAATACATGTTAATGTGACCCCGAGGAGTCACGCACACTACGAATTTGTTGGGCCGACTTTCATAATTTTCGTGTTGAAGCCATGGCCAAAAACTTGCTCATAAAAGCCAGCCACAAAGTTCTATTCAAGCTCCAAACGTAGAAAATTAAACAAGTAGAGAGAACGAGAAGGAGCGAGACAGAGCAAGACAGAGAGAGAGAGAGAGAGAGAGAGAGAGAGAGAGCTAGCACCGACTAGGAGCTACTCTGAGGGTAACTTAAGCTTAATTAACTTTCTATTTATAACTTCTTGGTTGATTTTTTTGGTCAGATCTAAATATATGTTTGTATATATATAAAAATATGAACCAAATAGAAATATATTAACTTCAATATGACTATCTTTTTACTCTCTCTTTTTACTCACTTAGTTCGCTTTAAAGACAGACAGAATGCAAGGGCAAATCATTATCTATCTTGAGACCAGATGCTGATCAGATCATATGATCATATACTTTATAGGGTATATAACTAGGGAGAAGACTGTTTTAACTATTACATGTACTTTCTAATAACCCTTTTGCACGGTTTTATGGTAACAGGGTGTAGTAAAAGTAAAAAAGTCAACCTGTGTAGGCAAGTTTATGCGGCATTATTAGCCATAGTAAAAGTTGGATTTTAGGTACTGCCCCAAATGTTGTACCTGCTTTATTAGATTGCGGCCGGCTATTGCTGGACTGGACTCAGGCTTGGGCTTGGGCTCGGGCTCGTGCTCGTAAACTTTTCTTGCCACTTTGTCTGCGCATTAAAGTAAATGCCGTAAGTCCTTACAACAACAACAACAACAACAACAACAACTACAATAAACGCATTTTGCGCATGTTGCAAAAATACAACAAAACTTTTATACCCAAAAATGCAAAAGTTAGCCAAAAATGCAGAGCTTTTCTTTCTTTTCTCTATATACATATACATATATAAGCACTACACATACACATAGTATATACAAATGTATATAAATATATATTTGTATATATGCGCGCACATTTTGTTTAATATGCGGCAGCATTGAAAACTTTGTTTGTTGCTGTGTGAAAAGTTTTGCGCCGACCGACAAAACAAAAATATACCCCCCCCCAAAAAAAAAGTGAAAATAAGAAGAAGAAAAAAGTTGTAATTGTTGTTGAGGTAAGAAATTTGTTATGGGTATTTATAGACGAAAGCCCTTGCGGCCAGTTGTAGACAAATTTGATGGAGTGCTCTCAGCAAATCAGGAAATGCGCAACTTAGCTCGCAAATAGATGCCAAAGTTGAACTCTAACTATGTATATGCAGAAAGTAACAGCAACTTAATCATAATCATGGCAAATTGGCAATTGCTGTTGGAATCGAACCGGCGACCGGCCGCTTGTTAGCTTGTTAGCGCAGACACCTAAGCAACACAGGCTCATGACGTCAAGATGGGTTACTTTTGATGTTTTAACAGGTTGAAATATCTTACTCAGCAAGACTAAGACTGATTTTCGAGCCCAAGGTAAAACGATTTTAGTCATTCAGTGCAAATTCCTTTACATACACATATATATACAAAGATATATAATTTTAAAGCTCGCACCAAAAATTGAATTTCCAATATGCAAATTTGTATATTTTCAATGGTTCATTATCGCAAGTGCCACCGCAACACTTCAGTGAAGTATGTGCGGATATTCCGGTCATATAATAGCGGCCAGAAGTTCCATACAATGATGCCCGACGATGGCGATGACGATGACGAACGTACAATAATTGGCATATTTATGGTAATTAATTTAACCATTAAGTGCTGTCATAATTCAAGTGCCCGGCTCGGTGGTGCAGGAGTGCAGACCCAACTGAAAGCTTTAATGAGGCACTGCCAATCAATTACCCAAATGTTCTTAATAGGTAATACGAAACCAAAGAAACCAAAATAACGAAACCATTTTCCCAACTCACTCTCCTAGTATCATATGCCCCAAGACAAACAGCTGAAGTATATGTACATATATGTATATACATTATGTTTGGCAATGTGAAATTCGAGGCAGAGAATCACGTGTGTCTTGTGCAAGATATCTATACAGTTACAGATACGTCACATGCTTATCAAATACGTGTGTGCCCCGATGGGGGAAATGAATCGCATCTTTTATCTATCGCCGGCTCGGTCATGCCTTCATCACCTGGCAACCGCTGTACTAATGAGACTTCAAAGCGGCGTTTGCTTTGATACGTTTCTGGTTTCGGTTTGTATTTGAGGTGGTTCAACTAGAATGCCAGCCAAATATGCAAGCTGCCCTTTCTTGATTAAATGAGGCGCAAACTTGAGTTAAATTTGTAGAAATCAATAGGACTTGATTTGCAAATCTGTTGCGCTTTAAAAAAGTGTGGCATACATTTTGGGGTTTGATTTAAGGTGTGGAATCAGAAATCATTTTCTCTACAATTTCGACTTTTCTAAGAATTTCAAGAAACTAATTGAAGCGTTATAAAACATGTCGTAAGCTCATGCAACATTTTCATATTTTCAATGCCATTTTACTTGGCCCAATTATTGTTTGCCAGCTTAATTTATGCTTAAACATACTTAGCTTTTGGTCTATTTTTGTGATATTTCTTTAAATATACATACATATATTATAAAGTCACTTAAAATTATTAAATAAGGACTTTTAATCTATGTATTTCTAACCTGATTCCAGGAGTTACAAGAATTTCTTTAAATTACTGCACTAGTTCAAAAGTTGTTATAAAATTCATTTTTATTTACTTATATGTATATATTATTTTTTTAAAGTCTATCAAAAGTTTTCAATTTTATTTATTATGCGCTGGAATTTATCAGTACCTTCTGATTTCTACTAGAAGAAGAATATCGTCGGTTTTCCGTCGACTTCTCTGTGCTGCATATGGCTAATAGTAATAACTTTTATAATGTTTAACGGATTGGTTTTAAAATTTATATGAATTTTTAAAAATATATTGTTGTCAGAATCACGTAGAATCTCATCTTAACATCTAAACTTTTCGCTAAATGACGCACTTCTAAAGTTTAACTTTGAAAATTCTAAAACAAATTGATCAGTAAATTGAGCAAATGACTTACAACCATAGAACACACGTAGAATCCGAATATACTCCCAAGTCTGTCATCCTTATCGCACTGTTAAGTGTTGGCATAGCTAAAAGTTTGTTTTCAGATGTCACTAGTGTCATAAAGCTGGAAATTAGTTAAGTCAACTCGAAAGCACTTTTGCACTTTTACTTAAGTTAACTATAAATGGACTATGCAATTGGGTCTTACTTAGACAGGACACTTTTGAAGATTAATGAAAATTCGAACCCAATCTGTTAAAAATTGTACAAGTTACAGCTGGAAAAATGATGTTTTGAGATAAACGTGCTTAAAATTTTATAGTTTTAAGTTGTAAAAGGCTTGCATACAACTTGGAAATATAAAAATTTAATTTCTCTTTCTGCGGAGAGAAATTTATAGATAGCATTTAAGACCAATTGGAATAATTATTATTATGTATTAAAATTGAAATCTCTTCCGCTTCAATTCACATTCGTTTCAGTTGTTTGTGTATGTTTCTCTTTGAAAATTTAATGGAAAGACAATTGGTTTTCGTGAGCCCTTTAATATGATACTAATATTTATATCGCTTGGAAAAAGCCGAGTATATTTCATAACTGTGAATAACTTCTTTAATTATATGAAACGATTTAAAGAGTGACTCATTTGCGGCATTGTTTAATGTGCAACAAATGAAGCAACAAGCCAGAATCGGGTTGGAATCACCCGCAGTGCAGCTGCAGTTGCAGCGTGTTCCCAGTGGAAATGCAACGCATTTATTTATTTTAATTCCGCCACAACACTTCCGTTGTACAATCAATGCACAACAGGCGACGCAATGGGCCATGCAACGCATTCTGCGTGTGGCAAGTACATACATACATATTTACATGCATATATGTGGCCAAATATACATATGCAGTATTGTTCGCTTCTGTGGCAAGTGCTAGGCAATCGCTGATCACTTTTCGCACACAAAGGCACAAAAACAATAAATGCAAATGATGATGACGACGCTGAGAAGCACAATGCCAGCTCCAGC
The DNA here is from genome assembly GCA_035045725.1 of Drosophila ezoana. Lineage (NCBI taxonomy): Eukaryota > Metazoa > Arthropoda > Insecta > Diptera > Drosophilidae > Drosophila > Drosophila ezoana. The sequence goes on from JAWNOU010000051.1 coordinate 2,750,975, forward strand.
TCCAGCACCAGCTCCAGCTCCAGCTTCGGCCGTTGATGATGACCAGACGGCGATGCGCCCATCAGACGGCATTATTGCCCCGGGGGCTACGCCTTTTGGGGCTGTGAATGAACAGCCAACGGCCGCAGACATGGAAATGCATTAAAAATTCACAATTTGCAGATTATTTTTAACGATTTTAAATGCACATGAAATGGGCAAATCCAGGAGTCAAATGGATCACAAACGTTGCCACCCGATTTAATACGACTTTTTTTTAATTTTGTGCGCCCAGCGGAAACAACCGCTGCAGCCAAACGGAAGTAGCTTGAGCTCGTATAGAGTATTTTGGGTCGGAGGTAGAAACGCGCAAAACAAATGCGAACAAACAAAATTTTAAATCAGCAGCAAATGAAAATAATTTAATATTGTACATTTGGTGATTGGTATTTTCGCGTTTATACGTGATTGGACAAGATTCAGGAAAACCTGAACAAAACTTGCCTTTAATACAAAATTGAAAAATTTTATAACAATTTTGTACTCAAAAGAAACACAAGTTCGTCGGAACCAGTCGAAACGTTTTGGTTCCGACATACCTTTTTATCCTGTTCCATGAATCCTTTATGGGATATATAATTTATATAATTTTATAAAGAATCTAATCCGTTTACATGATCCACATCGCTGTTAAGAGTTTCTCGTTAACTAGTTTTCTTCGACCCCAAATAGTATATATATATTGTTGATCTGGAATGAGAGTCGCAATTTTCTGTATATTTATAAATATAAATATTCAGTCAAGTTTTATCGAGCATATCTCGAGGAGCCTTAAGAATATCTTACTTTATAGATACCACTTCGTACTTTTATTGCAGGATGCATTTTATTTGGCATCTGAAAAAAATATTTTACAGAAAGACTAGAGAATTTTACTGGAATTCGTTTTAGTTTTTGGCATTTATAGGCTGTTTTCCCTTACTTTCCCAATTGGTTATAGAGTTAATTAAGATTAAGTAAGGCCTAAATATGGTAAATAGAAAAGAGTATTCAAAATTCGTTACCCTCTGGCATTTTCTTTGCATTTTGAGTATATTTATGCTTCGTGAAGTCTACATTTTATACTGTTTTTTTTTACTTTCCTAATTGATTGTAAAGTTGACTGAGATTGATTAAGGAGTAAATATATAGAAAGGGGTATCCAATATTCGTTGCCCTCTGGCACTTTCTAGCTTATTTTGTGAGTATATATATAGTTATGATTCGTGAAGTCGACACTTCATCCAGTTTTTCCTTTAGTTTGCCAATTGACAACTGATGAAGGAACTAAGATAAAGTAAGATCTTAGTACAAAGTACAGGGTATTCGATATTCGTTACTTTATGGCACTCTTTTTCTTATATTTCGAGTATATTTATGCTTCGTGAAGTGTACATTTAATGGGCAACTTGAGTTTATCAGCTTATTAGAGAAATGCATAAATTGTATTCCAATTGTAATGCTTGGCCAGCATTCGCTCAAGGAAGGAAAAGAAAAGAAAAGCGCTGGAAAAGCTGATTGCCCAAACTTTTATGTGCAATTATTGTTGTTGTTGTTATTATTATTGTTATTATTGTTGTTGGTATTATGCGCTGCACTTTAATTACACACTTGCGGTCATTTAAAATTATTTGGCTCAAGTTGCTGGCCACAGCATCAACAGAAGCAGCAGCTGCCACAAATCGCACGCCCCACTATGAGGCACGCCCCTACTCAACCACCCCCCACCTCACCCCTGCGTGCAGGCAGCTCTTTTGTTATTGTGTTTTTCGCTGGCTCGTTGCGCTTTGGCGCTTATCTGGCAAAATGAATAAAACCAAAGAAATGAAAATGAAAATGAGAATGAAAATGGCAAAGTTAACACTTGTTAAACTTTCGACGAGGGTCGTTGTTGCTGTTGCTCTTGTTGCTCTTGTTGCTTTTGTTGTTCTTGTTGTTGTTGCTGTTTGCAAATTTTGTAAATTATACGAGCGGCGCAAACAAAGTTGCCCAAGAGTGCCTGGCGAATAATTAGCCCCGAATATAACCGTGGGGCATAAGTTCAAGTGCAACAATGTGCAACAAAGTTGCCCAGTTGCAGACAAATCAAAAACTAGTTCACAATGTTGCTACCACCCCCCCTCGCCCCCTCCCCCCTCTTTCCTCATGCCCTAAGGCAACCGTAATGCAATACGACTACAAGTCTCTCTTCTTTTCTCTCTGCCCTGCCACGACAAACCTTGCCACTGCCCCAACGCAATTGACAGCAAATGCAAAGGCGCTTGGCATGCGCTGCATGCTTGCCAGCAGCAGCTGTGCTGTGGGAGAGAGAGGGGCAGAGTTGAAACTGCGACAGGCAGCGTAGTAGACATCCCAAACGCATAAATTGTTTATAGTTTTTCACAAAACTGCACAAGGTGGGCGCCACGCAGATTGCGCGGGGTGCAAGTGTGGCTGGGTGGGGGATGGGGCGGTGTAGCAACATTTAAAACGTGTCGCAGTTGACGTCTTTTGCGTTGGCGTTGAAGTTGCCGACACGTCGCTGCCGTTGACAAATGCCCCAACCACATGCGCTGTTAACTAAAAGTGTTGGCCCTGGCTTTATGACTTGGCCAGCCACCTATCTACCAACTGGCAACTGGCAACTAGTATCTGGCATCTACCTACCTCAAAGCCGCCCAATCAATGCTAAATGCCTTGCAAATTTACAACAAATTGCACCTTATACACTTCTTATTGCTCGAATCCCTCTGCAATTGCCGTTCAGCTTGTCAGCTCGTTTAATAAACTGTTTGGCTAAATCGGAAGAGGGGAACAAGCTGCACAAAAAATACACACAACATACTCCAATAAACAAGTTGTTGCTATGCAAGCACATAATCTCGATAACTACTATCGATAACTACATCCGATAACTTTATATATAGCTTGAAATAACTAAAGAGAAGATTTCATCAAAGTCAAATGCCATTCATACTTTTTCGACTGTGCCTATCGGCAAATGTTATCGATCACTGGAACCGATAACTTACTAAACAGCTGAAAATAATCAAATATGTGATTAGATATATAAATCAATAGTATAGTTAACTTTGCTGCTATCCTAATATGGCTATCGATAACTGTTATCGATATTGCATAGCTTGAAGTTATTAATTTATCTCAATAAATATAATTTCATATGCTATCCATAGATTATTTGAACTACGGCTATCGATTATTGTTATCGATAGGTACCGTTTATTGAATCAAAATGTTTAGATTAAGCACATCATGATATGTTATAAAATAAATTGTAATACCTGTTTCTCGCTAAATTATTTTGTAGTTAGAGTATTTAAGCTTCGGCATGTATTCACATTTACTTCCACTGTCTTTGTTGATTTATTGAGCATTTCTTGTAAATGACTCTGCGAGGCAAATCAATGATACGCCGTCTCCTGGGATTGCGTGATTATGAATATCCACTTAGCATTTGATTAGCAAACGAATGCGTGGAAGTGGAACCAATGGCACGTGCTTAGGAATGGCACATTAGAATTAAAATACTGATAGAAGAAGGAAGCAATCGAATTTAATGTTATAGATTCGAAGGAGTAATACCACCATAGTTCGTGTTTTCCTTAAATGCATTAGGCCTTGCCTTGAGCGAATAACAGTAATCGTCATGATAAACAGGGCTTAAGTGTTTAATCACTTTACTCTTCCTGTAACATTCAGCCCTAGAGCATATATATATTTAAATAAAAATAATAAGAAGAAAAAAATGTTTTTAAAGTAAGAAATACATTCTGTGAATACAGTAAGAAAAGTACTTTTAAAATGAAAAGCTGACCAGATTTAAAGATGGGCACAGCCTCGAGGATGGTCCCCCACGGCCAAATTTTTAACAAGCCCAACCCGGTCAATCTAAAAAATTAAAAGACTTCTTCTCTACATTTAGATTTTTTTTAAATATTTATGCGGACAATCTTCTCTAATTTTTTTGCCACGACGTGGGATATGAACCTAGAGGTTAGTACAGCTTGAGATAAGGCTTAAATGAGCGATAATCAGATATTGCCAAATATTTGGCAAAATATTTTTCAAACCTCATAGGGTTTCTTCTTTTATAAAAATATATCGCAAATCTGCTGTCTGAATTTTTCCAATTTAACTAACGATGATTACTGTTCTTTCTTGTATTTATAAATAATTGACTCTGTTCTTGTCTTGTCTATAGAGCAAACTAAAAGAAGAGAATGCAAAAGTACGAATTTATAGACAACAGAATTCTAAATAAATGTTTCACTTACTGCTCTTGACCTGTTAAAAATATTAAATATATCCATATATGGTAATATTTTCTTAGGTACTCTTAAGTTGTTCAAAATTTAAACCTATTCCATAAATAGAGAAGTTAAGATTGTAACGACAGCACGGCAATAATCTTTGCTTTCTATATAGCCCAGAAAATTACTAGCACGTAGTCCACATTTTTGGTTTTTTTTTCCGTTCAATTTCCGTGTCCTGCCACACAGTTAGCTATCTAACTGAAACTGTGAATCATCTCTTATCAAATCAGCACATTTAGGCTAACCTCCGAAACCCCCTCCCGAAAAAGTGAGGGAAAAGTGTTTAATGGAAAAGCCGCGCTCGAACCGCAAATGTCCACAGCTGCTGCGGATGATGCCTCGAGGCTGCAGCGAGTCGTACGTGGGGCGCGACTGTCAAATTAAATTAATAAACACAACAATTGGCACAGGCCAGAGCAGACCAGAGCAGAGCAGAGCAGAGCAGAGCAGAGCAGAGCTGAGGAGGTCCTGCACAACAGGCACCAACTGTCCACTCACACGAAGCTGACATTGGGGCCCAGAGCGGGGAGCACGGAGCATGGGACACGGGGGACAGAGTACGGCATTGGTGATGCCAATCGCAAATGAAATTTTTTCTCAAATTGAGTTTGGGGCAAGTACTCAACTTCTGGCATGCCCTGGGCTCGAGGCAGTGTGCATGCCGTGGCGGGGTAGGGGCGCGAATGGGAGCTGATGGCGCAGACTCTCGTCCAGAGCATTTTGTATTAATTACAACATAGCCGGCGGTGCGAACGCTCAAAAAGTTTCAACATAATTGATTTCATTTTTATTTTTGGTGGATTGCGGGCGTTGTGAATTGTGTGATGAGTGCCGCGGAAAAGGGCCAAGGGACGGGCTCAGGGGAAAAGGAAGCGTCGAAAAGTGTGTGGCGTCTGCAACGCGGGCATTAAATTGATTTAATTATTGGCCAGCCAAAAGATGCGTCCATCAACTTGCTGCATTAATTTTATTTATTTTTTTTTACTTTACTTAAATACCCAAGAAACAAGTAAGAGGTTCTAGTCGGCAGCTCCCGACTAGGGGATACCCTGAAGCCTTTTCTTCCAACACCAAATACAAATATATATACTATTCTAGAAGCTACATGTCAAGTTTGGTGACTCAAGCTCTTATTATTTACCAAAATTGCTCAAAAAACAGGATTTCGATATACATTTTTATCGATTACTTGGAAACGAAGTAAGTTATCGATTATCGGAAATAAACTCGATCTGCGCAGGCACCAGGAGGACCTACAGCTAAAATTGCTGTAGTCTGCAGCTCTTATAGGTTCTGAGATCCTTGCGTTCATACATACGGACGGACGGACGGACAGACAGACGGACATGGCTAGATCGACTCGGCTATTGATGCTGATCAAGAATATATATACTTTATGGGGTCGGAGATGCTTCCTTCTGCCTGTTACATACATTTGCACTTTGCACAAATACAATATACCCTTTTTACCCATTTTCAATGGGTTCAGGGTGTAAAAAGGCATTCCAAATACTTGGACATATTATGCACAAATTAAATATTTATTTAAAGAAAAAAATACTTATTAACAGAGAAAAAAGCAGGCATATGCAAATATTCAATCTATATGATATAACTATTTATCATTATTTATTTAGAAAAGAGATTGATGCATGTGCAAAAGAAGTTGAATAAACATCAATCATACATGTACATATATAAAAAACATAGTTTCATATATAAAAAGATATATATATACAACAAGTATTTTTTAATTAAGCAAAAAAGATGGTCATAGAGCCAAAATAGTTTAATATATTCGATAGAACTTTATGAAGTCTGTTGTTTGTAGAAGTGTAAAACAATAAAAGTAAATAAAATGACAAAAAACAAACGAAACTTTATTATTATAATTACAGAATTTAAATTCGACAAATAAAATAAATGAGTTTAGTTTTGGCACAAACCCAAGTTAATTTTTAAAAAGCAAACTAATTTGCAAGTAAATAAAGTGCCCAAGTTGAATAAAATAATAGTACATATATATTTTATTTGACATATGTAAAGACGAATAACATATAATTGTTGGAATTCATTCACAAATAAAGTAATCAAGCAAATAGTCGTCTATTCATAGTTATTGGAAGAACGAATTTAAAATGGCTGAGTAAAAGTTAAGCATATGTGAATATGCACATTGCGTTGCCAGTGTAGGGTATAACAAATGACAATGGGTTTTTTTTTTAAATTTTTTTTACCCAAATCCTGCTATCATTGTCCTGCGGCAGTGCGTCTGGTTGGGTATTCCTTTTTGCATATTTCCAGATTGAGTTACGGCTGTTACCGATGCCTTTGCCGCTGCCGAAGTCCTTGCTGTCGCTTCACCGTGACGGCATTTGTCTGAACCCTGCCACAGGACCTTGTTGCAGCGTGCCACAAACTGGATTTGTTATTGAAAAATCGAATATTGCGTATATTTTTTAATAATGGCCGAAGCGACTGGTTATTAAGTCCCATTTGGACTTAAATTTAATTAAAATCCCCAGCCGGGCCAATTGTTTTCTCCCTCTGTGCAAATAGTTCCGAGGTATTTTAAATGTCTCTATAGTCTTGGCTTTTCTGTCAAATAATAAAAAAACACAAATTAAAAACGCCAGTTGTGCTCGAGTCTTAAAGAACAAGTACATCGTTTTTTCAGTCGGAAATTGAGTTTTTCAAAAGCAGGTCTCATAGCTTTTAAGTGTCAAACTCGCAACTTTAATAACTTGTTTCTCTTTCAGCTAAAATGGTTAACGAACTAAGTTTGAATCAGCAGCTGGCCCAGGCTGTTAGCTCATTTGCTACTTTAAACACATTTGGTAAGTTTAAAATTTATTTAGTATATTTATTTGTTTTTAACAATATATATTTGCAGCCTTTTGGCCAAGAGCGAATGGGTCGTATGCATGGCAGCATTTGGCCTTTGGACCTACAACCAGGCCCTTGTATAGTGTCAAAACAGATATTTCAGTTTGCAATCGATTTGTTGAGCCCAAACAGTTGAAATACAGTGAAATGGTGCCCTTGGCTATGTTGGATTTAAATATGAGCGATGCAGATTTATTGGCTCTGGAATTGGAAAAGATTGCATTGGCTTAACTAGTTGGGAATTTTAAGAAACTGCATGCGTTCTGCAAGCAATGCAATCGAATATTCATACAAAGGTATAAAGACTAAAACTAATTTGTAATTTGTAATATAAACTTTAAACATAACAAGAAAGAGTCATGTACATTTTGGAAATCCTTTTATGTTCCAATAGAATTACCTAAGTGAATGAATATAGTATAAATTCTTAAAGGAAATGATTTGATCTGAAAGTTCCTCAGATTTCAATTGGTTCGTCTGATTTTTGACACTCGTATTTTTAAGCGTATGCACAAAAATTTGAGCACAAAGTGAGGCAAATACTTGAATTGAATAAATAAACTTGAAAATAGCTGCACACTTGGCTCAGGTTCTGTTTTGCTGGACTTAAACTATCATTGTTTGGCCAGACACTTGGGAGCAGTTGCTTGCTTTTTCCCGGGCACATAACGAGCGCCAACGAAGGATAACAAAGGCAATGGCAAGGACATGCACGGCCAGAACGAAATTTTAATGACATGTATTATGAACTATGTGCATACAAACTATGAAATCGTATTTGTATGTATTGCATTTGTCTGTGTGTGTATTGCAGTTGGCATTAAGTGGAAAAGGATATGGCGAAAGGATACTCATAGGTACACACACATAGACGCTCGCATACATATATATATACACATATACATTGTATGTTTGGGTCTGCGTAAATTTTATGTATTTGGCTCACGAATCGAGTCCGTCTGTTGGCCAAAGACGTTCGTTGCGGCGTAAAATTCAACAACGGCTTTCATGCAGGGCCTGTAAATTATGTTGCCCACAGGATATGCGCCAGACACATGCACACGCACACACACTCGCACACTCGCACACGGCATCAACAAGAAACTCAACTAAAATGATGTACTTAATTTTGGATTTTTCTATTTAATAAACTGCAATACGAATGCAAATGCTTGCTACGAAAAAGCGGCGAGCTCTGAGAGTTACGAGAGCCTCGCAATATCCTTGTCCAGGCTGCACCGCAGGACGTCTAGACGTTGACGTTGCGTCCTCGACAGCGATAAGCATACGCCATGGCGCGGCATTATTATAATACGTGGCCATTATCCTGGCAACGCCGGCGATAAATCACACCAGGACATCTTTGTGTGTGTGCCACGGGCAGACATAGTCACAGCCATCCCAACCCAACCCCTCTCCACTGCAGCTCCTTTCGCTGCAGGAACTGGAGCAGTTGGTGCAGAAGCAGACGGTTTCTGGCCATATCTGAGTCGCTGCATCGCGCACACGCTCATAAAATGTTGCGCCCGGCGCCCCCAGACGACAAATTTGCTTAGAATTTGAAATGCATGGCACAGACAATAGCACCGAAGGATGGGGTCGTTGGAGAGGAAATGGACAGAAAATAGTTGGGAAAAGAAAAGTGGAAGCTGCCCGCTTGCAGTTATGCAAAAGTGAACCCCAGTTGCAAGTTTTGGGGCCGCTCTCAAGCGCACATTATTATTACAGTTGCCAAGTTCAAGTTCAGGATGTCCATTGTGAACGTGCTTGAAATGGAAACCTTTTCTTTGGTAGCTTTGCAAATTGTAGCTGCCGCTGAGACAAGCGAGCATATTCAACAGTCTGGCAACGCCATTATAATGTTCCCTTTATCAGTTGATTATTTGTATGAAACGAAGAAGAATTAAAACAGTCACGATTGTAATAAGGCTTTAATTTTAGAATGTGTGCGGGGCAGAAGTAAAGTAAGTCTGGTAAAGCCACGATAATGCTCCCTTGATAGTTTGTATAAAATAAAGTAAAATGAAAGCTGCCTGACAACACTCTAACTAGGCTTTCATCTCGTGAGCTGTGGCGGGTTGCGTCTAAGCGTATTAGCGTATTCGACTGTCTGGTAACGCTATATTTCTGTATTGAAAGCGAGCAGGTATAAACATTGTTGATGCTCCGTGTCACATTCGTAAACGTTTCACTTGCAGCTCGGATTTACTTTAACGTGTTTTTCATTCGTATGCGTTTCACTGGCAGCTTGGATTTACTTAAACGTGTTTTCGTAAACGTTTCACTGGCTTCAAACAATATCTCTCATTTCTTTTGAAGGAAATTCAAAGTGAAAGATAATATGTTCATTATTACATAGCACCTATTTTGTCACATTGCCAATTTTTGGGTGCAGAATCGGCTTCCATGTGGAATACTTGTCGGGGAACTTAACGCTCACTTAGCAGCTGCCATTGGTGCCGCCATGTGCCGAGCCAATGGCAGGCAGGACTTAGCCGTGGACACGGACACGGAATTGGACTCATGTGCAGCGCCATTTTATGGCATTGTCGCTGCCTTCTGTCTGGCGTCTGCTGATGTTGGCCTTCAGACGCTCATAAACAAATGCGACACAAGTTGCACAATGCCAGACAGGGGAGAGCAACGAATGGGGTGGGCTGCGGCTGAGTAGGGAGCCTGGTCTAATGTGCTGGGCGTGGCTTTGCATTTATTCGTGTGTAAAATTTTAATTGAAATATATATTTAAGCCTGTCTGCCAGACAGATTGTCAGCCGTGCATTTCTGTAAATGTATCTGCAACTGTGTCCCTCTATCTGCAACTGTATTTGTGTCCGTATTTGTATCTGTATCTGCAGCCACTCGCAGTTGTGGATGCGCGTGTCCCGCTAATGTTTTCATTTGCATGCGAACAGCAGCCCTAACAGCAGCCCCAGCACAATGTCCATATGCAAATGCGTCCTATGATTATCGGCGACGGCCCCGTATTTCTGGACCTCTGCCCTTGTCACCTTTTCGTGCCCTATGCCTGTTTGTTTTGCATGCACTGATTTTGTTTTTCCATTTCTCGTAGCTGCGTTTTATTTTTTCGGCGCCTCATCCCGTCAGTGGGCGTGGCGGACAGCTGGCTAGGGTCATCAGTGTTGAATAGTGGCTTTAAGTCGATTTGGTTTCAGGCTGACCGGTCGGAGCGTTTCTCCTTTTATTCTTTTCGACTGGGGAACTCCTACCCAGCGCTAAAAAGTTGTTGGCTTAATTTTGTTAGAACTTTGTAACTGACAAACACTCTACAAATTAACAGATTCAGTTAAAAGTTAGTTTAAGCCCAAAATCTCGTTTGCTCATGTGGATTTTGCGATAAGTGTCAAACATGTATTAATTAAATGTTCATAAAAATGCTTTGAAATAAACTAGTTTTTGTCAGATTTACTAAGGAGAATTTTCCACAAAGTGTGATACACCTCCCAAATGCATTAAAACAAATTTAAAAAAAAAGATAAATTAGAAATAGATCGGATGGTAAACAAAAATGTTTTTATACCACCAACATTTCATCTTTTCTCTCATCATGTGCGTTAATCTTCAATCGGTCAGGCAAGACAAATAGGTTAATATATAGAGACAAATTAAAATTCTTGAGAAGTTGAATTCGTTTCTTATCATCTATAGAGCTATTGATCTATTGATGAGTCCTATTAAACAAGCAAATTTAGTATCTGAAAAAAATTGTTTTTCTCTGTGGGTATCGACTATGTATATGCATGCAACCCAGCTATAATTAAAGTGCACTTAATATTTGAAATACATCTCGCTCCAGTCCAATCATTATTATAATTAATGTGCTGCTCATTAACAGCCTAGTTGCTGCTTTCGAAGCTACAAAAAGAAGAAAAACCTATTTGAACTGGCTAACGAAACGAACCGTATCCCCCAACCCAGTGTCATTCGCGATGCAACCCCTGATGTAGAACCCCCTGTTGTTAGACAGGATTCACTTAACGCTTCGTGTGGCATAAAATTTCCTTACAAAAAATGTATTTTAAAATTAATGAAGAGCTCGTTGTGCTTCGGGAAAGGGGGTGTTAAGGTGTTAGGCATTAAAAAAAAGTGGAGCAGTGGAGGGAAATAGAAAATGCCACTTGGCCACTTTGGACGATAGCCAGCCGAGCTGTTGGCCCATTCCAGGCCCGGGGCTTTCACAATGAATGTCATTTGGATTTGCGTTGGATAAGTTTCTAATTTATTGTGCATAAAACAAGGTGTGCAATGTATATATATATATATATATATATATAGCTATATGTATATAGCTGGTGCTTATCGCGCGCGTTCACATCGCCACGTGCCGCTTCTCACGCGGTGTCTTTGAATTGGTCTTCCGTAATGCGGGAAAATAATATGGAGTGTAGAGTCGGGCCGAAATCATTGAGGCATGACCTTAGCTCAGCCTGAGCTGACCTGGTTCGGTGCCTGCGTATAGCACCAGCAGCTCTGGCGTCATGGGCGCATTTAGTGTAATCCAGGTCTTGGGCAGACCGGCATCATCACGTGCAGATTGAAGCGCCTGCTGCAGGGCAAAGGCCACGGATATGGCCAGGCAAATGGCTGGCTCACCAGTAGCTATGGAGAGAAGGACACACAACAATAAATGTTAGCTTGAGCCTGAAGTGAAAATATAAAAAACAGGACACTGCAACTAACCCTTTGAGCGCATGAAGCCCGCCTTGTTGGGGCTCTTGGGCAGCAGCTCGATGCGTAGATCAACGGGTATATCCTTGGCGCCCGGCGGCTTATAGTTCCAGGTGCGATTTGTCAGGCATTCACCCGTCTTCTTATCGACGACAACCTGCTCGCTAGTCCAGTAGCCGAGGCCCATCATAAAGGCGCCCTCAATTTGGCCAATGTCCACATTGGGGTTCAGGCTCTCGCCGGTATCCTCCAGTAGGTCCACACGTTGAATCAGATAGTTGCCCGTTAGGACGTCCAGCTCCACCTCGGTGAGGCCCAGTCCACACACCGAGTACGGCTCCATATCACCCTGCTTGCACTGATCGCTGGCTATTAAATTGATCTTTCGATTATATGCCTCATTGATCAGCTGTTTCCAGTCTGCAGGCTTCAGCTCCTCCTTGACCGGTGCCAGACGCGAGTTGAGCGTCTCGCAAGCTTTACGCACGGCAAAGCATAACGTCTCGCTGCCCACAGCTCCGCCAGTGACCATAGAGTTGGCGCCATTGATCGTGTCGCTGGCCTCAATGCGCACCTGCTCCAGAGCAATGCCCAGCGTATGGGCCACAACCTGTGCGATCTTCGTGTTCATACCTAGAAGGAAAATGTACATGCATTTAAACATATTGAAAGGCAGAAGGAAAATTATTAAGATTGGGAATAAAGGAAACAGAAGAGAATAGAGCACAGAGTAGAGAAAATTATGAATCAGAAAGTTACGAATACATTTATCCCAGAATCGAATCAAAATGTGGCCAATGGAATGGGATACTCTATAGTTAAAGGGCTGAGAATAAAAGAACATTCATTCACAAATTTTAAAGTTGGCTTAAATAAAAAAAAAAACTAAAGGATTCTCTTATGAAGTTTACGGCTGAGACTTAGACCATATATATTGTTCATCGTAACGTAAAGAAGCATCAAATTCCACCCAGAAGCACGGCAAAATTCGAAATACGTTTGGGTCTTTGCTAGAAGATTGTGATAAATCTAAGAAAATATAAGTCCAAGAAGCTTCTAGTTTAGCATTGAACTGAACATGTGCAGAAAGACACTGTTATAGAGTTATAAAGATGAGATGAGCTATCGAGTAAGACGATATCGTAATGAAGAGACTAAAAAGCTGCTTGGTTTTGGCAATAAATCAGACACTTCTCCCAGGTGTCCCTGCTGGACAATTTCAGAGACTTTTTCTTGGAGATCACATACACTTCTAATAGACGAAAGGACGTCCTGATAGTGTATTCTATGCGTTAGACCCTGTCTACTACCCGTTTGTAAAACTTAAAGACGTCTGTTAAGGACCTAACGGAGTTTGTTTTCCCAACGGAATTCAGTTTCCATTCTTCACTCCATTCATTCTTCCACTCTAAAGGGCTACAGTAGTAAGTAGTTGAGGAATTTCCCTTAATTTAGTTCTCACATGCAAAGCGCAGATAAATTAACCATCATTTGTTGGAAAGAATATGGATCAGATGCAGAGAAAGAAATATTAGTTGGACTTGATTATTCTATGTTCTTCCGAAATTGCCTACCTTGACCCATTTCGATGCCGCCATGGGAGACCACAACGGTGCCATCGCTGTGATAAATAGCCACCGTAGCCGGATACTGTCCAAAGTAACCAATCTGATACTCCATGATGGTCAAGCCCAAGCCTCGCTTGCGCCAACGATGCTCCTTATTGTACGCAATAATTTCGGCACGGCGCTCACGGTAAAGGGTGCTCTTCAGGAATTTGGGCATCATCTCGCCCATTTTGTGTGCCGGCAATATGTTGGCAAAGCGCACATCTGCGGGATCGACGCCAGTTTCAAAGGCAATATGCTCAATAATATTCTCTATCATGGCAATGCCCTCAACGGAGCCGGGTGCACGGCAGGGTGTATTTGTGGGCGAATCCGTAATGACCATAAAACCATCCAGCTTGTAATTGTCGCTGAACTCGTAACAGTTCTTCGACAGCAGCACCGTATGCCCTATGGGCGACTCATTGGTCAGATAGCCGGCATCCTCGTAGAAGCGACTCTCTAGGCCCACAATTTTGCCATTGGCCTGCACATAGAAATCATAGTCACAGTGGAAGGACCAACGCTTGCCCGTTGTTGTCATAATGGACTCCAGCGTTTGCACAAATCTCACTGGACGGTTGAGTTTGAGGGCAGCGACTGCTGCTGCCGTCGCAACCAAGTTGCAACGTGTGGCCTTGCCACCATAGCCGCCGCCAATGCGACGAGTCTTCACCTGCACCTCGTTGCTCCTCAGGTTCAGCACTTTCGCAATGATATCCTGCGTGAGATCCATCCACTGAGTGGCCGCGTACACCTGCAGACCGCCCTCGAAGGGTAGCACCACCGTCGTCTGTGGCTCCATGAAATAATGATACTGCAGGCCCATGTCCAGCTTGCCGCTGCCCTTCACCTTGTGGGGCACCTTCAGTTGCAGCTTGTCGTGCATCGATTTGACTGGCTGCTTAATGCGATCGCCAGAGGCGGCGGCTTCCAGGACGTGCTTCATGCTGGGCAGCACATCCTCAGAGCCGCCCTCGTAGCTCAGCTGCACGAGCTCCGCGGCACGTTGAGCCAGCGCATTGGTTGTGGCCAGCACCATGCCGATGGGCTGCTGATAAAACTTAATTTCGCCCGTGGCAAAGAGCTGCTCCTCCTGCGGAAAGAAATGATCGTCCGTCACCTTGGGACGCAGTGAATTGGGTCCCGGTATGTCCTTGGCATCCAAATAGGCTACCACGCCCGGCAAAGCCAACGCAGCAGTCGCATCCACCTTGCTGACCACGGCGCCCACACGTTTCGCAGTGACAAAGGCCGCCCAGACTTGATTGTGCTGCGTGGGCAGATCGTTGGCATAGGTTGCCTCGCCCGAGCACTGAATAAGTCCCTCGTGTTTCTCCGTTGGCTTCGTCACCGGATAATGCTGTTCAAAGGTCTCGAAGCTTTGCTTACCCTTCGACACAGGCCGCTGCAGCAATGCGCCGCCAGTTATATGGCGACTGCCCACCACCTGTTGACGCTGTCCGGCGGCCTTCACCAGGAACTTGTACAGCAGACCACAGGCTAACTTGCGTCGATAGTCAGGCGACGCGTCCGGCAGCACCTCATCCGGCTGCAGCAGGGTCGACAGCTTACCAAACGTCTGCTCGAGCAGTGCATTGTCAAAGGGATTGCGTCCGACCAGCAGCTGCTCAATGGCCGTCGCATGCACAAAGTCCGGCCGAATGCCCCCAAAGCAAATGCGAGCATTCTTGACCTTCGACCCCGCATCCAGTTCCAGCAGAAATGCGGCGTTCACATAGGCATGTGCATTCTGGGCACGTGGCATGATCTGCAGCGGGACAATGAAAGAAGTTAGAGTGAAAGTTATCCAGTGGTTGGTTAGAAAAAGAAGCACCTCTTAAGTAATGACGCTAGCATGGAGGCAGTTACTCTATGACAGTAAAAAGGAAAACCTGTAGCGGGACAGTTTCAAAATCTATTGATTAAGATCAAGAAAGATGTTTGTTTGCAGACATAGGGCTAAGCACACAAAGTTAGACTGTGGTTTTGTTGTCGTTGTTGCCTATACTTTGCTTATAATTCTCAATAGGTTAAAGCTACGCATTAGTGGCAGGGATTTGTATACCTAGACCTTTAATAACTGTTACCCTTTATACTTGTTTGGAGTGAGGTTTGCTTTTAATGCTCATTGTGTTATATCCCTATATTTACTGGCCTTTGAAGTGATCTTGAAAATAGTTTATATCTGAGAATAGAAAGGTGATCCTCTAACTATTATAGAAGGCAAGAAGAAAGCAAGGCTAGTTTAAAGGGAAGCTATGATAGGATAGGAAAACCCACTGGAATAAGTTGGATAGCATTAAGTGGAATTAAGCTTCCGCCAGAGATCCTTCTTAGTACTTAACAAGACTATTCACGACTATTTTATCAGAATCGCTTCACCACTTCAAATCCCATATTAGCTGTTAAATCTAGACTTACCTTATACGAATCGAACAGGACATTCTTCTTTGAATAGGCGGGCAGAACAAAGCCACGAATAATTTTACCTTCCATGGGTAGCTTCAAGTAGCTGGCCAGGCTGACAGTTTTCTGTTTCTCTGGCGACTCCTGAACGATGACCTCTGCATCCAGAGCTTCCAAAACGATAAACACATCGGAGGGGAACTCAGGGTGCGAGTGCTTAATAGATAAGTTGCCTGCCAGAGTGCCGGCCTGGGTTAGTGTAAAAAAAATTGATTAGAGAATTGTTAACATTAGTTTTGATAAGATACGAGTGCACTCGGTTCTATCAAAGCTTTTAATACCAAAATGCAACCCCGTGACTTACATTGCGCACTGGCACATTGGCAATCCAATCCAAGTGTTGCCACACCTGGGCCAAGTACTCAAATCCAGAGGTCTGCTCCAGCTTGCGGCATATGTCCATGGTCTCGGTCAGGCTTAGATTGCCGCCCAGGGTAAGTGTCTTATCAGCCAGGCTATAGCCTCTCAGCTCCGCCAGGGCACGCACGTCGATAAAGGCTTTGATCTCCGCACTGCGCCTGTAGATGCCATGCGCCGTGTTGCCTGCGACAATCATGTAGGGTAGCTGCTCCTTGACCGCCGCCTGCAGGGCCTTGAAGAGCTCGGCGAGAGTTTGTGGCCAGGACCAGCGACTGCCATCGGCGTATTGCTGAACGCCTCTTGGCTGGCTCTTCTTGCAGCTGCCGGCGCAGAGTTCGCCCGTTTTGGGGCACTGCTTGGTGCTCAGATCCTCAATATCCCCACACTCGGCCGGCACCGGAATATTGCTGTCCACGGCAAAGGACTTCATGGCATCCAGTATGGGCCGGTAGCCGGTGCAGCGGCATATGTTGCCGCCAAAAGCATTCTCCACCTCGGCCATGGTCACCCGACCGCCGTGGGACTCTAGCAGTGCGTACATGTTCATCACAAATCCCGGCGAACAGTAGCCACACTGGGTGCCATTCATCTTGGCCAGACGCTGCTGTATGGCATGGTAGCCCCTGCGCTTGCTGCCCAAACCCTCCGATGTGGTCACATGCAGGCCCAGGCAGGTGTTCAACAGCGTCAGGCAGGAGTTGACCGCCCAAGTGCACAGCTCACCCGTCACCGGATGAACGCCGCTTAGGGCACATACGCATACGCCGCAGCCGCCCTCTTGGCACATGAACTTGGTGCCCGTGAGACCAGCATGCTCCCGTATAAACGTGTTCAGGCTGATGTCCGCGGGCAGGATCGACAGATTAACTAAAGGAAAGATTACAACAAGCAGTTAATACAGAAACACAACTACACCTAACCCTAATTGAATACGTAATTCTTTTGATATATATAGAAATTAACTTAACCTCAATGTCCTCTAGGTACAGATAAAAATTGAATTTAATTGTGTGAAACTTGAAATTTGGTTTATGACTAAATCGTAATTTATGTCCTAAAAAAAAGGTATTCTGAGCAATATTCATATATGAATTATGATATTTAATTCTGATTATGAAAAACTTGATAGTCTTCTATGACTTGCAAATTATTGCATTAAGTAAAGGTTAATCTAAATCAAGTCAAGAAATAATACTGAAATAATAGGGTTTTCGAAATGAAAAACTGTAGACAAAAGAGTTAAACACAAGGTTAAAAAAAATTGAGATCCTAAATTATGAAGAATTCTCCATTCGAAAAGTTGAAGTTTTCGAACGACCTCCTAAGTCTGAAATATACTTTTCTAAAGATTGTTATCTTCTAAGTTATATAAAAAGCGTTAACAACGTATGTATTTAATGGTTACATACATATATAACTAGATATACATATGTGTGCCTGTGTAAAAACTCTATTTGCCACTTTAAACAATTTAAGTACACTTAAAATACATATTCATACATATGTACATATGTATGTTCATATATAGACATACCTTCGTAGCAATCGCCGTTGATAGTTATACTTTGCGACATTATCTGTGTTTTGTTTGTTTTATCTGCAAAAAACACTTATATGGCACTTTACATGTGTATGTATTTTGATTGTTTCGTAAATCTATTTATAATTCCTCACACCTATTATTTTTTTATAATATTAAACAACTTTCTGGAATGTATTTCACAATGTCTCGCAACTATTCTCAATGTTCAGCCCACGCCGATCTCCGCGATACTGTAGTTTCTGGCCCCTGGGCCGGAGCATTTATTTCCCGAGCCCGTTCATTAACGTTCGTCAATTTCAGCCGAGAGTGCGAAACGTTAAGTCTATTGATTACGGCGTTACTTTCCCGCTTACCGCATGTGCTGCGAATGTACCAAAGATTCGCGCTTATTCAATGAAATGGTACACTCTGCTTATTTTACTACAAAATTGTACCAATTTTAATATAATTATTTTGCAATTAAAGTTTGGCTAATAAGATACTTTAACATTTTGTGATTAAAATATTTTTAAGACAATCAAATTCATAAAATTAAGTGTTTTACAAATAATTTGCTCATGCTTTTTTAATAAAGGCATGCAAATAGTACATTTATTTTACGTTTTTGGTACAACATTCTTATTGACAGTGGGCATCGTGCTTACGTTGTCGTGAGCTTTGCTTTCCCCCTCCCCTCTCTTTCTCTCACACCGTTATCTTTTTCTCTCTCTTCATAAGCTCATTTCTAATCGCTCACCCTTTTCTGGCGCTCCCTCTTTCATTCTCGCTCAGTTTCAATTTGTTAACTTCGATAGGTGTCGTCGGGCTTATCGCCAAGTGTTTTTTTTTTCTTCTAATGTTAATATAAGCATTTTTTGTTTTGGTTTCATTTCTAAACAAACCGACGCACATGGCTCCACTCTAGCGGGCACCGTCGTGCCTTTTAAAGAGCGGGAGGTGTTGGGAGCGTCCGGTTCAGAGAATTGTAAGTAACCAAAACAGAGAATCGGCTGGCGGCGACCGGTTTCGTGTGTCGCGAAATATTTGATACTGCATGAAGATCAAATTCGTTTTTGACTATTTCACTCTGCCTATAGGTTTCGTTGTAGCTAGCCAGCTATTATATTTTATTATAATTAACTATATCTCTATATATAAAACTGTTTGTGCTGACTGACTGACTGATTGGTGACCGTAAGAGTTAGGAGGTTGAAATTTTCACTGTAGTTACTTTGTGTAATGAAGGTGCACGTTAAGACGGGGTTTCGGGAAATTCCACCCGCAAGTATGGAAAAATCGCAAAAAACGTTTGTATAAAACTTTTTTGTTTTCCATCCGATTGGCCTCAAACTCAATTTCAAAGTTCTTTGTTAAAATTCATTTGAGGGGTGTTTCACACTTCCAAAAATGTATCCCTCCTTGGTGGAAATGGGGGTCAAAGATTCGGGGATGTCGTTTCGCCCTCAAATTCATTTCCAAGGATCTACATAAGAAATCATTTGTGACGTGTTTCACATATTTCGCAGAATCAAAGCATCCTCGGTAAAAAGTGCGATTCTAAGATTTTTTAGTGCAGTTTTAAGTTTTGCCCGATTTGCTTCAAACTTATTTTTAAATCTCTATATAAGAATAATGAATACGTGTTTTAGAGATTTAGAAAATTCTTTATTCGATGCACTTTAAACATATTTTTAAATAGAAGTGGAGTTTTAAATGGAACGGATACATTTCAATTTTCCACGGGCATGTACTTAGGGGATAAGAATTATTAAAAAATTTTAGCACGATCCACGGGCAAGGCCGGGCAATACCTGTTAGTATATATATATAAATATATATATAATATATATACATATGTATTCTTGATCAGTATTTCTATTCGAGTCGATAAAAACATGTCTCACTATTTCTAGACGGATGGTATACAAAAAAGTTTCGTACAAACGTTTTTCTCTTTTTTTCCACCATTGCGGGTGGAATTTCCCGAAACCACGTCTTAACGTGCACCTTCATCACAAAAGGTAACTACAGTGACAATTTCAGCTTCCTAGCTCTTACGGTTTGGGCTGTGCGTTGATCACCAATCAGTCAGTCAGTCAGGACAAACAGTTTAATATACAGAGAGATGTAATTCATTGAATCTGAGAAATCTCTTTAAATGCATCATCTGCAACACAAGAATGACATAAGATAGGTATGAATGAAGATAGGTACATTTGCATACATACATCTTTTTGTATGTATAAATATATTTGTCAGATATAAAGAAACCCGAACTATCGTCTGTACAAGTGCATAAATATTTGTATACGTGTATGTATGTGCATGGGAAATGTATGTATGCATGTGCCCTCATCTGCTTCACTTGAGCCTAAACGATTTTACATCATGTCCAGCATTCAGTAGCAACGTTTCGGGTGTTGTGGGTGCACCCAGGCGCACCCACTCCCTTGGCAATCCAGCATCCTTTCGGGCCGACTGCAATGCCTGCTGGAGGGCAAAGACAACGCTGACGGCCAGGCAACAGGGTGGCTCGCCAGTGGCCTTTGAACGCATAAAGCCCGCACTGCTGGCCTGTGGATTCTGGACAAGTTCGACGCGAAAGTCAATGGGTATATCCTTGGCGCCCGGCGGCTTGTAGTTCCACGTGCGATTCGTGAGCAGGCGACCCGTCTGGCGATCATAGACCAACTGCTCGCTCAGCCAGTAGCCCAGGCACATGACGAATGCCCCCTCGATCTGGCCAATGTCAATGTTGGGACTGAGGCTCTCGCCGGCATCCTCCAGCAGATCGACGCGCTTGATCTGATTGTTGCCCGTGAGCACGTCCAACTCGATTTCGGTCAGCGCCAGTCCATAAATATGATAATTCTCCATATCGCCCTTCTTATAATGGTCCGAGGCAATCAGATTGATAGAGGCGGCATAGGCCGCCTGCACCGTTTCCTGCCAAGTGGCCTTGGCCTTCTTCACCGGCTGCAGTCGTGCGTTGAGCGTCTCGCAGGCTTTGCGTACCGCATAGCAGACGCTTTCGCTTCCCACAGCACCACCGGTGACCATGGAGTTGGCGCCATTAATTGTGTCCGATGCCTCGATTCTGATGTGGTCCAATTCGATGCCCAACGTGTAGGCGGCCACCTGCGCAATCTTCGTATTCATGCCTGCCAAACGGAAAAGGGAAATGAAGAGTGTGTCAATTCAGTTAAATTGTGAATAAGCTAGTCGAGGCTGTCCAACTAGCAGATGCCCTGTAACTCCAAAAGTTGGATTGCATATCATTGCACTGCATCAAACTACCCGTTCTATTGACCCTACCTTGACCCATTTCAATGCCGCCATGGGTGACAACGACTGTGCCATCTATATGATAAATGGCCACCGTTGCCGGATACTGGCCAAAATAGAAGATCGGATAGTCCATAATGGCCAGACCCAGGCCACGTTTGATCCAACGATTTTCTGCATTGTGCGCCTCGATCTCCT
Organism: Drosophila ezoana; assembly: GCA_035045725.1. Classification (NCBI taxonomy): domain Eukaryota; kingdom Metazoa; phylum Arthropoda; class Insecta; order Diptera; family Drosophilidae; genus Drosophila; species Drosophila ezoana. The sequence continues at coordinate 2,772,319 of JAWNOU010000051.1, forward strand.
TGCGCCGTTGATGATATTCCCTTGACTGCAAGAACTGTGGAAGCAGCTCTGCCATTTTGTGGCCCTTGACCAGGTTCAGGAGCCGTACATCGGCCGGATCGTGCTCCACCTCGAAGGCTACATGTTCCACTATGTTCTCCATCATGGCAATGCCCTCAACTGAGCCAGGTGCACGGCACCACGTTGAGCTAGGCGCATCCGTTAGCACAGCGTTGCCGTTAACCTTGTAATTGGCATCGGTGAAGTCGTAACAGTTGACCGCGGTATTTGTGGAGTGTCCAGAGATGGGGCTCTCGTTGGTATTCCAGCCGGCGTCCTCATAGAAATCATTCTCCATACCCACTATTTTGCCAGTGGCCAGCACATGGAACTGGTAGTCGGAACGGCAGGCCCAGCGCTTGCCATTCACATCCATCATGGACTCCAGCGATTGCACAAAGCGCACGGGTCGAGTTAGCTTGTAGGCGGCCAGGGAGGCGGCACAGGCCACCTGATTGCCGCGCGATATTTTGCAGCCATAGGCGCCACCTAAGCGTCGCACCTGCAGCTGCACATCCTTGGCCTTCAGCTGCAGCATGTTAGCAATTACAGACTGCGTGTGGTCCATCCACTGTGTGGCCGAATATACCCTGAGGCAATCCTCAAAAGGCACCGCTACCGTTGTTTGCGGCTCCATACTGAAGTGATACTGCAGGCCCATCTGGAAGACACCACGCACACTCTTATCCGGCGTGGCCGAGCACTTCAGCTGGCCCGGCTTCGCGGAGACCTCACGCACAATGCGCGACGCTTCCGGCGAGGGTGACATGTCCAAAACGTCACTTAATCTGGGCAGCACTGGTCCCGCCGGATCTGGCTGGCCATAGCTGATCTTCACCAGCTTAGCAGCGCGCTGTGCACTCTCCGCACTCAGAGCCACCACCAGGCCCGCGGGCTGCTCATAGTGGCGAACACGAGTCTCACAAAAGATCTCCTCCGGCTCGTAACCAAAATTTGGATCACTGAACGTATTCGTGCCGGGCACGTCCTTGGCGCAGTAAAAGGCGAGCACGCCAGGTTGACGAAGTGCCTCGGCCGCATCAATTTGCTCAATGCTAGCGCCCACTTTGGTGGCGCCCACAAAGGCGCAGTGGACCGTATTTGATGTAGTCAGCACATCGTTCATGTATGTCGCCTCGCCCGAGCACTGAATCATGCCCTCCACCTTCTGCACCGCCTGCGTCACAGGATAGTTTTGCTTCTGCGTCTGGTACACCTGTGTGCCCGAGGAAAGCGGCCGCTGCAGCAGCTGGCCACCGCTTCTGAATGCATCGCTTACGTCGGCCTGGGGCGCCCGCTTCAGCAGAAACTTGTACAGCAATCCACAGGCCAGGCTCAAACGATACGCGGGCGATGCATCCGGCAGCACCTCATCTGGCTGCACCAGCGTCGACAGCTTAACAAACACCTGCTCGAGCAGTGCATTGTCAAAGGGATTGCGTCCGACCAGCAGCTGCTCAATGGCCGTCGCATGCACAAAGTCCGGCCGAATGCCCCCAAAGCAAATGCGAGCATTCTTGACCTTCGACCCCGCGTCCAGTTCCAGCAAAAATGCAGCGTTCACATAGGCATGCGCATTCTGGGCACGTGGCATGATCTGCAGCGGGATGAGAAAATAGATAGTAGAGAGGAAGCTATCTGGTGGTTGATTAGAGATAGAAACAACTTAAAAGTACCCAGGAGGCAGCTGGTCTCTGACTGTTGAGAGAAAAACTTGAATCTGAAAAAGCAGGAGTTCTATATCGACTTTTATCGATTGCCTATAAACGGGACAAGTTATCGATCATCGGAAGCGAATTTGTGCTGCGCGGTTTCTACGTTAAGAAACGGACGGACAAACAGACGGACCTGGTTAGATCGCCTCGGCTATTTGCTGCTAACCAAGAATATATAAGTACTTTTTCTTCTTTTTCTTCTGCCCGTTAAGAACATTTTCATAACCAAGTTTGTTGTACAAATACCTTATATGATTCGTATATGTACTTATCCTTGGGATAAGCGGGCAGCAGGAATGCCTTGAGCAGGAGTTTTCTATCCTTGGAGCTTAAGTACTCCGCCAGTGACAATTGTTGCTCATCCGTGGCATTCTTAGAGGCTATCACACGCACATCGAGTGCTTCAAAGCTGATGTGGACATCGGATGGGAACTCGGGATGCTGCTTCTTGATGGACAAGTTGCCCGCTAGAGTGCCAGACTGCAATAGAGGAAGAGTTCGAGCTCAAGTTCGAGCAGATTGTGTCGCACGCCGCACGAGGCAAAAACTCACATTGCGCACGGGCACATTGGCAATGAGATCCAGATGCGTCCACAACTGCTGCAAATACTCGAAGCCCGCCTGCTTGGAGGCATCTTTCAGTATGTCCATGGCCTGGCTGAGGCTGAGATTGGCGCCCAGCCTCAGCTGTTGTGGCTCGCTGCTGTGCTGCTGCAGCTCTGTCACGGCGCGTAGATCGATGAAGTGTTTAATGTCCAGTGGACGCCGATAGACGCCATGCGCCGTGTTGCCCGCAACAAGCATAAACTGCTCCTGCTCGCCCACCTGGTCCAGAGCCTCGAATAGTTGGCTCAAGGACTGGGGCCAATGCCACTGGGTGCCATCCGTGTGGGCCAATGTGGAGCCCACACAGCTGCCGGCACAGCGTTCGCCCGTTTTGGGGCAATTACGCGCTGACAGGTCCTCAATGTCCATGCACTCCGCCGGCAGCTTAATACAGCTGTCCACGGCAAAGGACTTCATGGCATCCAGTATGGGCCGGTAACCGGTGCAGCGGCAAATGTTGCCGCCAAATGCATTCTCCACGTCGGCCATGCTTACTTGTCCCCCCTGCGCCTCCAGCAGACCGTACATGTTCATCACAAAGCCCGGCGAGCAGTAGCCACACTGGGTGCCATTCAGCTTGGCTAGACGCTTCTGTATGGGATGATAGCCGCTGCTCTTGTTGCCCAGCCCCTCCGCCGTCACGATCTCCAGCTGGGTGCAGGTATTCAACAGCGTCAGGCACTGCAAAAGTCAAGCTATAATTGTTGTTGCTCTTCTTTTTTGTGTTTTTGATTAAGTAAAGTGGATGCCATTTCTCACCGAGTTGACCGCCCAACTGCGCTTCCCGTCGCGCAACACGCAAACGCAGACGCCGCAGCCGCCCTCCAAGCACATGAACTTTGTCGCCGTCAGCTGCGCGTGCTCCCTGATAAAGGTGTTCAATGTGATGTCTGCCGGCAAATTGCTCAGATTCACTGCACGGAAAAACGGGAGCAATATATGGAAATGTTATTGGGTCAGGGAGGTTATCGTATTTCTGCACAGTATGTTATATGCTGGAAAGGGTATTTAATTTTCGGCACTGCGATGATAACTATTTTATCTCAGTTTATTTTTCTTCTGTTAAATTAGTCCATCAACACCACTTAATTGTCAATCAAAAATAATACCGTCATTCGTTTTGCAAATGAAGGGCATTTACTAGTCGCATGTTCTCGAAACTTACCCGCATAGGGCTTGCCATTGATTGTAAAAGTGGTCGTCATGTTGTTGTTTCTAAAAATAAATCCGTTGGGAATGCTCCGTTACTTTGCTCCTGCTGCTGCAGCTGCTACTGATGCTTCTTGGCGCTTTGGTTGTTCGCCTTCAACTGATTCTCGCTTCGCCAGTTCGGCAACAAATTTGCTTTGCCTCTAGGCATTTGGTTTTTTTTTTTAATGAATTGAATTAACAACTATTGAATAAAAATAAAAAAAAAATTCGTTGTTGCTCAACTTTAATTGCAGCTTTGCAGTGCGGCAGCCGCTGCTGCGCCGTTCCAATCGGCCTAACGACGCCTAGCTTTGTGTTTGTTTTCTCGCTGTTGTTGCTCAGTTTGCTTTGGTCTGTCGTCCGGCTGTCTGTGAAGAGAGTCACGATCTTTGCAAAAATAGCGACAAAATGTACCATAAATGGAACCAGCTGTGACTGCGTCAGTGCGCTTGGGTATATGAGTATGCATACACACATGTACGTACATATGTACATATGTACATATATACAAACAAATATATGGACATGTAATATACATATATAATTTAATGTAACTAAGTATTTGTGCAAATCAAACAATTTAAATGCCAAATACAAACAAACTGAATAAATTTTTTATACACTTGCTTACATATGTATGTACAAAAAACAGCTTTACATGTTTAAGTATGTATATTTAATTTGAGGGCCTCTGTAATTGTTTACTTCCATTGTAAAGCACAAAAATTGCAAAAAGTGCTTTGTTACCTGTTGTTTGTTAATCAGCTGGTAATTTGCCTCAACAACGCGATCAAATATTTAATTTAACTTTATAATAAATAATAGACAATTTTTAGGTAATATACTTTAATTTAGCCCGAGGCGGAATAAAGAAAAGTCTACAATTGCTGCACACACACACACACACACACACATACACCATGCGAGAACAAAAGAGAGCAAGCCGGCCGGCACGCACAGCGTTGCCAGAATTAATTGCTTTTTACGCTTTGCTTTTCAATCGTGCTCTAAAAAGTTTTGCAAATTATCCGATAAAACATCAAACTTATAACTATTTAAATGGATTTTATTTGTAGAGGATTGATTTAAACGTGTTTGCTAGTGTTTTCAAATATTACTCAGTGAAAATGTAAATAGTGCACTTGTATTTATTTGGACACGTGGAAAACAGTGCAAATGGAAAAGAGAGAATGCAGGCCGTCGGCCCGGTGCGTACAGCATTGCCAACCTGATTGGAGTTCTCGTGACTATATTTGTGAATGGTTTATAATAATTGATTGTACAATCTAATTCAAGTGAATGCAAATGTGTTGAGTGTTTTTTTGTGTGTTGTGCAAATCTCGTGATAGCACGCAACTATCGTAGTTAATTTTTTTAAAACGCTAATTGGAAGTTAATGGAATAATATAAATATATACTTCACGGAGTTCTGAGCAGTCTCCTCAATTGCATTAGCAATGATAGTGATAAAATTTAAATATACTCTGCAAGACAAGAATGATATGACTTTGAATGAAAAAAGATAGGTACATTTGCATACATACATCTTTTTGTATGTATAAATATATTTGTCAGATATAAAGAAAACTGAACTATCGTCTATGTATATACATATGTGCATGTCAAATGTACGTACGCATGCGCTCTACTCTGCATATGCCTACACAAGACAACTGTCTTTTGCTTCACTTGAGCCTAAACGATTTGACATCATGTCCAGCATTCAGTAGCAAAGTTTCGGGTGTTGTGGGTGCACCCAGGCGCACCCACTCCCTTGGCAATCCAGCATCCTTTCGGGCCGACTGCAATGCCTGCTGGAGGGCAAAGACAACGCTGACGGCCAGGCAACAGGGCGGCTCGCCGGTGGCCTTGGAACGCATAAAGCCCGCACTGCTGGCCTGTGGATTCTGGACAAGTTCGACGCGAAAGTCAATGGGTATATCCTTGGCGCCCGGCGGCTTGTAGTTCCACGTGCGATTCGTGAGCAGGCGACCCGTCTGGCGATCATAGACCAACTGCTCGCTCAGCCAGTAGCCCAGGCACATGACGAATGCCCCCTCGATCTGGCCAATGTCAATGTTGGGACTGAGGCTCTCGCCGGCATCCTCCAGCAGATCGACGCGCTTGATCTGATTGTTGCCCGTGAGCACGTCCAGCTCGATTTCGGTCAGCGCCAGTCCATAAATATGATAATTCTCCATATCGCCCTTCTTATAATGGTCCGAGGCAATCAGATTGATGGAGGCGGCATAGGCCGCCTGCACCGTTTCCTGCCAAGTGGCCGTGGCCTTCTTCACCGGCTGCAGTCGTGCGTTGAGCGTCTCGCAGGCTTTACGCACCGCATAGCAGACGCTTTCGCTGCCTATAGTACCACCGGTGTCAATGGAGTTGGCGCCATTTATTGTGTCCGATGCCTCGATTCTGATGTGGTCCAATTCGATGCCCAACGTGTAGGCGGCCACCTGCGCAACCTTCGTGTTCATGCCTGCCAAACGAAAAAGGGAAATGAAAAGTATGTCAATTCAGTCAAACTGTGAATAAGCCAGTCAAGGCTGCCCGACTAGCAGATACCCTAAAACCTCTTTTATTGAGTACCGGTTATAACATGCATTACACATATAACACAAAAGAGAGAGTTCTCAGTTGAGAGTGATTGACGCGTTATACTTGTGCTCCAAGATTTTTATATATTTTTGCGCTTTAACCCTGCTTTTTATTTCTAAACTTTGCATCTTATGTGCTTTACTTAAAAAGCTTTTATAACTTGTGCAAAGTGTTATCGGTTGTGCAGCGTAAGTCTGTTAAATATTGCATTTATTGAACTCGGCGTCAGTTTTTTGCTTTGGTGCTCTCCTGTGCATACACTTGTTTGAAATGATGTTGTGCTGCAAGAGACCTTGCACTTTCAATCAGGCTGATGATTATGAACTGCCGCGTGATCGCGACAAGATCGCTGCAATTGCCAAGAAGGGCTGCAGCGGGTTGCGTTGGTCGTCCCAGAATGCATCGACAACCAAATTGATTTCTCCAGAATGTATAATTCTGTGAGAAATCAATTCTTAAACTGAATTATGTGGCTAAGCATCTGTCGAGTAACTTTGACTCGAGCTTTGAGTTGCTTGGCAACGATTAATTCGAGTCTCCTGTCTGTTGTATCCCCTAGACTAGTCCCAGTATTCCCTGTAGTTAAACCTTCCCCAGTCAGCGAATCAGCTTCAGCCCCGTCAGCTTCTGGCCGCAAGGGTAGACCTGCGCGCAATTTAGCCCAGATTGTCAAAAGCAATCACGGTGCCTCTTTGGCCCCACCAACGCAAGTTTTACCTTCAGCCCCATCAGCTCCTACTTTGACAGTTCTTGCCGAAAGTTTTTGTGTCTCGACTTTCGTCTGACACCACTTCTGAGACTTATTTAATTTCTCCACTCCTCGTGAAATATAATCATTCAAAATATATGTTTCACAGGATATGTTTCCAATCATTTCTGATCCCAAATTCTTGCCTCCAAACATGATTGTTCACGAGTTCAAGCTAAAAAAGCATAACCAGCTTTTCGCCCTTCCAGTCCCTTCAATACAGGGTACCATTTCATCCCCTAAAAACTAACTTCGTCCAAGTCGCTATTCATTATCAGAATGTCAGAGGTCTCATTTCCAGCTTAAAAATCTTTTTCTGGCCAGTACTTCCTTCGATTCGGATTTTAGAAACAAAAATTCAACCATATCTGATTTTGAGTTTCTTTCGAATAATTTTATTTTGCATAGAAATAATCAGCCGAATCGATGTGGTGAGGTATTAATTGACGTTAAAGCCACTCTCCAGTCAGAACTTTTCTATTTAAGTACGCCTACTGACGCTGACATTGTCTCAGTCAAGGTGTCTTTTCCTACACGGAATATCTATATTCTTCTGGTATTCAAGTTTATATGAAACATATTTCTTGTATTTAAGAAGTTTATTCACACGTGCGTGGTAATGACCTATTTATTGTGTTGGGTGATTTGAATGAGCCGAACCTCTCTTGGTCATTATTCACTGCCGGAAATTATCTAATGCCCTCAGCACAGCATGACTTTATAGATTGCATGCTTGATCTTTCATTGTTTCAAATCAATTCAATTTCTTATCTTGTATTTATTAACGATTACCTTACTGCTAATGTGTCCAGGTCCCCTTCTATATCTCTTCCAGAGGATGTATATCATCCTACTTAAGAGGTTGCAATATTTAATTGCAGCCCCGCCGTTGCTTTCGCAAAGAAAACAATTCCTTGCTTAATCAACATATTCATGCAACCGATTGGTTTTTTTTATATGACTCGGTTGGTATGAATATTGCTATTACTTTTTTTATAGCACCCTGAACTCCATCTTAGATGCTTGTATTCCTAATTCAATTCTCTCAATTGCTTCTTTAAAGACAATCATTCCCAGACTATCAAACCTACAAAATATTAAGTCTAAATATTTTAAAAAGTTAATTAAGTCTGGTTCGAGTACTGACTTGGCTAAATATTCCATAGCAACGTCGAAGTTATTTTTTCCGAATTCTCAGGGCTATGAGAATTATCTTTTTCGTTGCAAAAAGCAACTTGCCTAAAATCCGAGACAGTTGTATAACTTTGTAAGCTTGAAGCATAAATCTTCAAGTTTGCCATCTTCTTTTTCTGTCAGGACGGATAAAGCAAGCAATGTTTCCGACTATGCTAACCTCTTTTTTATTTTTCTCCAATTAACTTACTTTTCCGTCTGTCTTAATAATAATTCTTACCATTACCATATTATTTTATCCGATTCTATACCTGATCCTATTATTTCCGGTTCCTCTCTGTCTTTCCATCTCTTTGGAAAGAATCTCATATCATTCCTCTCCACAAGAAAGGTGGAAAGTCTGCCTAATTACAGGGGCATTGCAAATTTTCCGCTACTTCCTTGGTAAATGATGCTTTAAACTTTAAACTTGACCATGTAGGTTTCTTCCCGTCTCTTTTTCATTTTCTTATTTCGAAGGATTCTAAGAGTAATGCTGAGGCTGACTACCTCAAGACAGGTTCACGTTACTTCATACTACACGCTATCTAGTCAGTTATACAATCGGAAAAAAACCATTACTAATAGCTAAGGATCTAAGCGATTTCTGCTTTTTGCCTTACGCGGTTTAAATTGGGACCCCAATCTTCGGTTGCCGTCCTGCTCCAGCGGGCTTCTTCTTCTAGTTCTTCCCTCGTTAACAAACCTTAGGACAATCCTCGGTGTTGTCTTCCTACATAAGTTGATTGTTGGCGACATAGATTTCCCTCTTCTGTTAGGGCGTCTTTAATTCTCTGTGTCGTCTAGACCTACCAGGAATTATCGCCCCTTATTCCTACCTACGTGCACAACAGACCACAATTCTCTTCGCGTGTTATGCAAAAATTACAATAGTTTGCATCACGTTTTCTTCACCGAACTTTCTCTGCCTCTAATAAAATCGTTGCTTTCAGGATACCTTCGGGAGCTCATTAACCATTCCTAGCTATGAGCAGGGGCATAGCTTGCCGGATAGGTTATAAATTTTCCCCCACCGATGCTTTCCGGTTACTATCTCTTCAATCTGTCTACTTAATACTCTACATTAAGTATACTTTTCTTTTCTTTATTAACTACTCCTTTCTTTCTTTTTTCCTGTTTATTGTATTTTCATAAATAATATAGTAAGTTAAGATTATTTTGAATAATTACTTAAGAACACTATTTTCTCTACTAACACTGAAGGCTCTAATAGCGTCACTGACAAAATTAGCTGCGAAAAGGCGCATAGATGGCCGGACGGGCAACTAGTCGGGGATGTTATTAGAAAATTGTGTTTTCTTATTTTATCATTTTATAAATTGAATAATTAGGAAGACATTCGTTTTTGTCGACCATTTAATAAATAAACAAATAAAACAACCTACCTTGACCCATTTCAATGCCGCCATGGGTGATAACGACTGAGCCATCTATATGATAAATGGCCACCGTTGCCGGAAACTGGCCAAAATAGAAGATCGGATAGTCCATAATGGCCAGACCCAGGCCACGTTTGATCCAACGATTTTCTTCATTGTGCGCCTCGATCTCCTTGCGCCGCTGATGATATTCCCTTGACTGCAAGAACTGTGGAAGCAGCTCTGCCATTTTGTGGCCCTTGGCCAGGTTCAGGAGCCGAACATCGGCCGGATCGTGCTCCACCTCGAAGGCTATATGCTCCACAATGTTCTCCATCATGGCAATACCTTCAACAGAGCCAGGTGCACGGCACCACGCTGAGCTGGGCGCATCCGTTAGCACAGCGTTGCCGTTAACCTTGTAATTGGCATCGGTGAAGTCGTAACAGTTGGCTGCGGCTCTTGTGGACTGTCGAGAGACGGGGCTCTCGTTGGTATTCCATCCGGCGTCCTCATAGAAATCATTCTCCAGACCCACTATTTTGCCAGTGGCCAGCACATGGAACTGGTAGTCGGAACGGCAGGCCCAGCGCTTGCCATTCACATCCATCATGGACTCCAGCGATTGCACAAAGCGCACGGGTCGATTCAGCTTGTAGGCGGCCAGGGAGGCGGCACAGGCCACCTGATTGCCGCGCGATATTTTGCAGCCATAGGCGCCACCTAAGCGTCGCACCTGCAGCTGCACATCCTTGGCCTTCAGCTGCAGCATGTTAGCAATTACAGACTGCGTGTGATCCATCCACTGTGTGGCCGAATATACCCTGAGGCAATCCTCAAAAGGCACCGCAACCGTTGTCTGCGGCTCCATACTGAAGTGATACTGCAGGCCCATCTGGAAGACACCACGCACACTCTTATCCGGCGTGGCCGAGCACTTCAGCTGGCCCGGCTTCGCGGAGACCTCACGCACAATGCGCGACGCTTCCGGCGAGGGTGACATGTTCAAAACGTCACTTAATCTGGGCAGCACTGGTCCCGCCGGATCTGGCTGGCCATAGCTGATCTTCACCAGCTTAGCAGCGCGCTGTGCACTCTCCGCACTCAGAGCCACCACCAGGCCCGCGGGCTGCTCATAGTGGCGAACAAGAGTCTCACAAAAGATCTCCTCCGGCTCGTAACGAAAGTCGGGATTGCAGAACGTATTCGTGCCGGGAACATCCTTGGCGCAGTAAAAGGCCAGCACGCCAGGTTGACGAAGTGCCTCGGCCGCATCAATTTGCTCTATGCTAGCTCCCACCTTGGTGGCGCCCACAAAGGCGCAGTGCACCGTATTTGATGTAGTCAGCATATCGTTCATGTACGTCGCCTCGCCCGAGCACTGAATCATTGCTTCCAGCTTCTGCACCGCCTGCGTCACAGGATAGTTTTGCTTCTGCGTCTGGTACACCTGAGTGCCCGAGGAAAGCGGCCGTTGCAGCAGCTGGCCACCGCTTCTGAATGCATCGCTTACGTCGGCCTGGGGCGCCCGCTTCAGCAGAAACTTGTACAGCAATCCACAGGCCAGGCTCAAACAATACGCGGGCGATGCATCCGGCAGCACCTCATCTGGCTGCACCAGCGTCGACAGCTTAACAAACACCTGCTCGAGCAGTGCATTGTCAAAGGGATTGCGTCCGACCAGCAGCTGCTCAATGGCCGTCGCATGCACAAAGTCCGGCCGAATGCCCCCAAAACAAATGCGAGCATTCTTCACCTTCGACCCCGCGTCCAGTTCCAGCAGAAATGCAGCGTTCACATAGGCATGTGCATTCTGGGCACGTGGCATGATCTGCAGCGGGATGAGAAAATAAGTTAGAGAGGAAGCTATCTGGTGGTTGGTAAGAGATAGAAACAACTTAAAAGTAACCAGGAGGCAGCTGCTCTCTGACTGTTGAGAGAAAAACTTGAACCTGAGAAAGCTGGAGTTCTATATCGACTTTTGTGGATTGCCTATAAACGGGACAAGTTATCGATCATCGGAAGCGAATTTGTGCTGCGCGGTTTCTAAGAGGACCTACGTTAAGAAACGGACGGACAAACAGACGGACTTGGTTAGATCGCCTCGGCTATTTGCTGCTAACCAAGAATATATAAGTACTTTTTCTTCTTTTTCTTCTGCCCGTTAAGAACATTTTCATAACCAAGTTTGTTGTACAAATACCTTATATGATTCGTATATGTACTTATCCTTGGGATAAGCGGGCAGCAGGAATGCCTTGAGCAAGAGTTTTCTATCCTTGGAGCTTAAGTACTCCGCCAGTGACAATTGTTGCTCATCCGTGGCATTCTTAGAGGCTATCACACGCACATCGAGTGCTTCAAAGCTGATGTGGACATCGGATGGGAACTCGGGATGCTGCTTCTTGATGGACAAGTTGCCCGCTAGAGTGCCAGACTGCAATAGAGGAAGAGTTCGAGCTCAAGTTCGAGCAGATTGTGTCGCACGCCGCACGAGGCAAAAACTCACATTGCGCACGGGCACATTGGCAATGAGATCCAGATGCGTCCACAACTGCTGCAAATACTCGAAGCCCGCCTGCTTGGAGGCATCTTTCAGTATGTCCATGGCCTGGCTGAGGCTGAGATTGGCGCCCAGCCTCAGCTGTTGTGGCTCGCTGCTGTGCTGCTGCAGCTCTGTCACGGCGCGTAGATCGATGAAGTGTTTAATGTCCAGTGGACGCCGATAGACGCCATGCGCCGTGTTGCCCGCAACAAGCATAAACTGCTCCTGCTCGCCCACGTGGTCCAGAGCCTCGAATAGTTGGCTCAAGGACTGGGGCCAATGCCACTGGGTGCCATCCGTGTGGGCCAATGTGGAGCCCATACAGCTGCCGGCACAGCGTTCGCCCGTTTTGGGGCAATTACGCGCTGACAGGTCCTCAATGTCCATGCACTCCGCCGGCAGCTTAATACAGCTGTCCACGGCAAAGGACTTCATGGCATCCAGTATGGGCCGGTAGCCGGTGCAGCGGCAAATGTTGCCGCCAAATGCATTCTCCACGTCGGCCATGCTCACTTGTCCCCCCTGCGCCTCCAGCAGACCGTACATGTTCATCACAAAGCCCGGCGAGCAGTAGCCACACTGGGTGCCATTCAGCTTGGCTAGACGCTTCTGTATGGGATGATAGCCGCTGCTCTTGTTGCCCAGCCCCTCCGCCGTCACGATCTCCAGCTGGGTGCAGGTATTCAACAGCGTCAGGCACTGCAAAAGTCAAGCTATAATTGTTGTTGCTCTTCTTTTTTGTGTTTTTGATTAAGTAGAGTGGATGCCATTTCTCACCGAGTTGACCGCCCAACTGCGCTTCCCGTCGCGCAACACGCAAACGCAGACGCCGCAGCCGCCCTCCAAGCACATGAACTTTGTCGCCGTCAGCTGCGCGTGCTCCCTGATAAAGGTGTTCAATGTGATGTCTGCCGGCAGATTGCTCAGTTTCACTGCAAGGAGAAACAAGGGCAATATATTTTAAAATTATTCGAACAGGAATCACTCGAAAATGAATAATTATATCCCTGCACAAACTGTGTAATGCTGGAAAGGGTAAATAATCCCTATAGTTCTGATGGTGCCAAGCGGTGATCCTATACCAACGATCTGTTGCATCACCGTTCGTTAGGCAATTCGCCAACTAACGGTCATGCGAAAACGCCCCCAAAAATATTTGACTATTACCGATCTTATGCATTACTAGTCGTTAGGCACGAGGCAACTTCAAAAAGTGTAATTTGTGCAGTGAAGTTATTTGTTGCATGTGCAAATTTTACTCAACTGGTAAAATTTAAATAAACGTATAATTATTGTAATGATATGTATTCGCAATAATATTAACATATTAAAAAAAAAAACAAAAAAAATACTTAAGCATTTGAAATAAAACATAAGCTTTATCGCTAAGTAAAAAGTGCTGACGAAAGAGCAAACCCTTTTGGATCAGATAAATCGCTAGCAACTTTGCTCTAGCACAATCGCTAAGTTAAGTGTTCTAACGTAATTGTCATCCCTTTTGTACAAGGTAAATCGCTAGGTCAACGTCATGCAACGTCGTACCGGTCGGTACGCGGCAACGACATCCTCATGTTAAATTCGTTAGTCTAACCCATCCCAAACAGGCAGAAAATCGTTAACAGTGCACCGGTGGACCCGAACTCCAGGGATACAGTCAAGCATTTTGCAAATGAAGGGCATTTACTGGTCGCATTTACTCGAAACTTACCCGCATAGGGCTTGCCATTGATTGTAAAAGTGGTCGTCATGTTGTTGTTTCTAAAAATAAATCCGTTGGGAATGCCCCGTTATTTTTCTCCTGCTGCTGCAGCTGCTACTGATGCTTCTTGGCGCTTTGATTGTTCGCCTTCAACTGATTCTCGATTCACCAGTTCGGCAACAAATTTGCTTTGCTTCTTGGCAGTTGCTATTTTTTTAAATACATATATAAAGTATGTGAATTAACAACTTTTGAATAAAAAATTAACAAAATTTGTTGCTGGTCAACTTTAATTGCAGCTTTGCAGTGCGGCAGCCGCTGCTGCGCCGTTCCCAGCGACCTAACGATGCCTAGCTTTGTGTTTGTTTTCCCGCTGTTGTTGCGTTGGTCTGATGTTCGGCTGTCTGTGAAGAGAGTCTCGATCTTTGCAAAAACAGCAACAACATGTACCATAAATGGGACCAGCCAAAGACAATATAAGCACTAAGACAAGACACGCCCATACATTTGCATGCGACGCATAATTTATAGCCTGGCTTCTCATCTGGATTTTCCTACTTCACACGACATGCCAACTGACTGGCTGTTCGTTCTTCAAAAGCTAGACGAACGAATGCCGAAGTCGCTAATGCTGACACAAGCAACGAAGTTAGTCGCTAGCCTGCCTTCAGCATGTCGATGGGACTTTGCGTCGCTTCGTTTTCAAAGTGCATTGGGCGAAAAAGTTTTATACATACGGTCGACGCTTTATCCATGAAATGCATGCTTTATTGAAATGATACATACTAAGATACTACTAGACCTAGATACTTATGAGAAATTTTACAGGAAAATTTAAAAGCACTATAATTTTTTTAACAAAGCGAGTTTTGCGCAATAAATATGTCCAAAAAATAACACACATAGATTGATCTTACTTTTGCTTTCGACAGTGTATGCTCGAGAAGAGTTTTTCTCTTGTGGAAGCACCTATGTTTGTGTGCGTGTATTATGCATGCATAAGTACATAAAAATATGTACAATATACATATTTGTTGTTATTCACTGCTCCGGCTTTTGCTGGAAAGAAATAAATTTTGTATGATTTCTAGCGCTGATCATGACCTATCCCAAATTTGTATTCACATATAAATGTATGTATGTATTTAGTTTATACTTTGTCAATATATTATAGTTATAGATATAAATAATTGGCAATTTTGTCAGTTTTTGGAAGGGGAAGTACTTGTGCGTGACAATTGTTTTTTTGCCTTTGCTTTGCTTTGTGTGCGAGCGTATGCAAATGGAGACATTTTAACCTTTAGTTGAGAATTATCTTAAGTTCTAGTATACAGTTGGGATTTTTTTGGAGCATTCTCCCTTGCCAGCCGAAGTTGTTTAATTGTTGTTTTTCTTGATATTCTGGATATTCTTAACGTCTTTTTTTTTATTGTTTGTATTTTGACGCGAATTAATTAATTAAATACATGTTCGTTTGCCGTTACCTGCTGCCAGCAGTCATAAATATTTACACAGGCTTCATTATTATTGACTCCAAAGAATTGCGTCGGCTGGCTGGAAGGGGGAGAGAAAAGTGTCCACTCATTTAGGAATCATTTGTCAAAATATAAATCGGGAGAACGAGAGAGGAATGGGTAGGAAAATGTTACATAATCATGCATACGGCGTACAGAAAACATGCCCCAGAACAACAACAAGAAGTACAATAAAGGGAAATGTTCCGCCTTGCAGCTTATCGATATTCAAAAATCGTATTCGAACAACGTTAAACAAGTAAAATTAAAATATGAAAAACGCAATCTTTTTTCACATGGCTAAGCATTCGGTTCGGTGCCCCAAAAGGCCGGCAACCCGCTGTCAAACAGGTACCCAAAACCCGCTACCCATTTACCTCCTCCTCCTCGTCCCAACAGAAGTTTGACTTTATGCCGGGGCAGTGGGCGTGTCCGGTGTTGTTGTTGTTGTTCTTGGAGCTGTCATGCATAATAAAATTCGAATATATATTCGGGCGCACGCCTTCGCCATGTCTTTGGTTTTGGATTCGTTCTCGCTGTGGATCCTTATCAAACACGAAAAGTGACGTGTCCAACTGCCAAAGATGATGATGCACACAGCTCCAAGTTGGCGGACAGACAAACAAACCTCGTGCCCCTTCTCTGCCGGCTCAACTTGATGAGCTTCTCGTCGCTCGAAACTGACCCACAAAAAGCATCGACCTGCCAAGCCCAAGTGAAATTATCTGTTCCTTGTCTTGAACCCAGCCTTGTAGCCAATCTCATGCCATAAATATTTGGTGTTTCGATTAGGTATAACACATTCGCATTTTTTTTTTACTCATGCGCTTAACTTTTACCTACAAGTCTTCTATGCGATTCTCACAGTTAAATATGAGGAGTCAATAAAGATAGAGCGATATATATGCATAAGGTGAGAGCCAACTGAAATACATTTTTATATATCATTCAAGCTTGAGTATACATTTTTAATATGTTTTTC
Organism: Drosophila ezoana; assembly: GCA_035045725.1. Taxonomy (NCBI): domain Eukaryota; kingdom Metazoa; phylum Arthropoda; class Insecta; order Diptera; family Drosophilidae; genus Drosophila; species Drosophila ezoana. The sequence continues at coordinate 2,788,514 of JAWNOU010000051.1, forward strand.
CAACAATTCACATTGTTTAATGCGATGAGACCCTTTGCTAAAAAAGAAGAAAAACCCTGGGCAACTACTCGATTGTGACACATTTAACCCTTTCTCACAGCCATTGACAGTTCAATAATGCCACATTCGAAAAGGGAACACGCTCCCTGCTATTGTCCATTTGCTATTGATAGGCGACGGGTTCGAGGTCAAGAGGAGGCGAGGCAGCGCCTGAGTAGGGACAAGGTGTCACACATCAACTGCCAGCAGCCGGCCAGGTACCAAAGGCGTTTGTTAACACAAAGCAAACATGACTTTGTTATCAAAGTGTGTTAAATAGTGCATTCGATTTTTTGTGATCTATGGTTATAGCATACAATCATCTATATTGAGTTTGGATTTCGAGGTCTGTTAGGTGAAGTAAGTGCATGGTATACCCTTCTAGAGGTTGTTGTAGTTTTGTCATCTAAAGTGTAACATTTATATGGAGACAGTATCTGCGATCCCATAAGATATATAGTTATTGATTAGTATCAACTGTCTATCAGCTTCTATACAAACTAGTCTCTTAGTCTAAAAGCTCTCGCCATGAATTTTATGCCAAATTCGGGTTGGATAGGACTACTCCATTATATAGATGTTATTGGAACGAACGTTCGACAACTAAGTCAAGGCTTGAATAACTATTTTGCTTAACACGTTTTCCCGTGTTGCTAACTGCAAACTTTGATAAATTAACAATAACAAGTACATACTATTAATTTCCTCAAGATAATACATACTTCTTAAAAGCTTTTAAGCATCACATTCAATGTCTTGCTTTATAGGGTGTTAACACTTCGGACAAGTTCAATTTCTGTTCTGTTTTAGTAGTTCGAAGCGCTTTGGCGACGCGCGATTTGTGGAGACTCTTGTCGCCTGTCGGATGTCGAATTAAATTCCCATTATTTGGCTGAAATAATTTCCCGTTTATCTTGTGCCTGATGCATTCGCATTGATAAAACCAGCGACGCATTTTGATTGCTTTCGCTGCATTTGTTGGCAGCTCCTTAAAGACGAGTGATAAATTTGGCACAGTGAAAACGCCGCAAATGCGGGCAAAAACTTAAAACCAAAGTCAGGTATTCGGGTCTGGCGAAAAGGCCTTTTAATTGATTCATTAGTCAATCGATTGTTCAGTTACTCTCTGGGTGGGTCCAACTGGGTATCGGGTTACCCAGCAAGACGCTCGTTGTTCTGCTTGGTTGCAGCGCGATGTGCCTTGCGTTTGTTAAGCTGCACCTGTCACGCCCCCGCCTATTGTAGGAAAGCAGTCAACTGTCGTCAAAACCCATTTGTGGCACAGACACCAAATGAAAGCTATAACATTTCTATTTTTACGAGTTCAACGAAAAGTTAATAAACCCCAAAAAAAGGAACTGAGCCCTAGACACAAACTGTTAATAGTTATTTTATTTGCGACAAATAAACAAATAACATTCAATTTGATACCCTCGAAAAGGGCATAGGAGAAAATGGTTGAATGCCACTTTGACTCTTTAGAGCTTATATATTATTAATCAATTTAAGGTTAAAATCTCACTTCAGTTCGGCTGATTTAGCTTAAACTATGTGCCCGAGCCATTGGCCCCAGACTTTATTTGTTATTTTTGTAAGGTTTTCGAATTAAGTTTATGAAATTTCTTTCGAAATTAAATATATGTATATTATTCCATAATTATCTGTTGTTTGTTATAGATTACTTCTGCGTGCCATTTGACTACAGGGTAACCACGAGCGAGCATTCGCATTCTAACACATTTCTACTTGTTATTTAAGTGAAATGAGCTTTTGACAAACTAACAAAAATAAAAAATAAAACCAAGCGGAAACCTAATTGAAAGTAGGCACGCAAATTGAGTTAACCAAGCGGAAAACCAGACCATTAAAATTGGATTGCTGTGAGGGTTGTCCAAGCCCCAGGCAAGAGAAAGAGAGAGAGGGTGGAGGGAAGGGAGAGGCAGGGATAGGGTGACCCCTCTGACTATTGGACACTGGTCTCGTTGCTGTTCGATTTATGGCGTTTTGCAATTGTCAGGCAATTTAATAGCAATTTGTCCCTTCGAATGGAAAAAAAAACTACAAACTGACGAAAATTTGACGAAATGCAATTGGAAATAGTCACGGCTTGAATGACAGAGTTCACTCAATAACTGACTGAATGACTGACTGCACAGCGTAACAATGGCAACAAATTTACCAACAACAACAACATCAACTATTTAGACCAACAATGACAAACTATTGAAAGCCAAAAATGACATTTCGAGTTCCGTTCGGTTGGTGAATTCCAGTTTGGTTTTCCCACCAGGTTAGAGGACAGCAGCTGAGCAATGAAACTGCAAGGATGTCCAATAATGTGAGCTAAATGCATTTGGTTAGGCGTGAAGACAATTTTATGGGTTAGTTTTCATGTGAAGCAAACAAGAATGTGTTAGTTTCCAGTGCTCGACCAGCAAATGCTCTGTTATTAAGTTTCTTATTTTTATAGCCTGAACCCATTAAAAAAGGGTAAAAAGGGTATATTGTATTTGTGCAAAATGTAAATGTATGTAACAGGCAGAAGGAAATCTTGGTCAGCATCAATAGCCGATTCGATTAAGCCATGTCCGCCTGTCTGTCCATCCGTCCGTCTGTCCGTATGCATGAACGCAAGGATATTAGAAACTCTAAGAGCTAGAGACTTGAAATGCTGTAGGTCCTCCTAGTGCCTACGCAGATCGATTTTGTTTTCGGTAATCGATAACTTACTCCGTTTCCAAGCAATCAATAAAAATCGATATCGACATCCTGTTTTTTGAGCAATTTTGCTAAATAATAAGAGCTTGAGGCACCAAACTAGAATCTAGAATAGTATATATATCTGAATTCGGTGTTGAAAGAAGAGGGTTCGGGGTATCCCCTAGTCGGGAGCTCCCGACTAGAAACTCTTACTTGTTTAATAATATTTCCCTTAAATGAAATATAAATCATAAGATGTAAAATAAAGACGATTTTCTTTAAGGTGTTTTCATAACATTTTTGATAGACTCTGTCCACCTTTTGTCGGCTCTCTTTATCGTTATTTCAGTTTTTATCCGGCAAAGCGCCTACCTTACAGATAAATTCGGGCGTTAAGCAGTCGGCGAGAAACAGCAAAACTTGAAGATAAGCTCGATAGATTAAGCGTAGAGCAAGAGAAACATATATATGTATACATATATATATATATAAAAGGTAGGCGCGATAAATTATAAAGTGAAGCGAAAGGTTGCCACACAGCTTCAACTGTGAGGCAAGATGTTGCCTTATCCTTATCTACAGATGACGGGCGTAATATCAGGCTGTTGTTGTTGTTAAGATTGCTGTTAAAGTTGTTGTCACCCGGTTGGTTAACTGTGGGAGCCAACAACTTAATTTGTGATATTTTTTTTTTAGACAAAGTGGCAAGATTTATGCCGCATGCGAGCTGCTTAATTTATATGAAGTTACGAGAGAGGCAGACTGAGAGAGAGAGAGAGAGAGAGGGGTAGCTCAAAATTAACTGACGCTGATAATAAATCAATTTCCTGCCTACACATTAAATTATACAGTTAATAATAAGCTGGAGTTACCAGCTCGCGAACAGCCCACGTTTAACTCTTGAGTCCGACTGCGAGTCTGAGCCTCTGTCTTCGGCTCTGTCTCTGGCTCTACCTTGTCTCTCACCTGGCGCCTTATCGCGCCAATCCATTTGCATCTCATCAGCTTTCAGCTCAGCACAAAAAAAAGAAAAGGAAAATAAAACTGGTCGAACGTTCGCTGCGGCGATTCCAATTGCGTGTCTTCCACAATTTGTTGGCAGATTAAACAAATTTCCTGCCAACAGCCACGCAATTTATTCACATGCCCCCCCTTTGGGTACTCAATGTGCAAACTTTGAATGATTGTATTCAGTACTCTTAAAGAAATATATTTCTCAGCTATTATAAGTTACTTATAGTTATATTCAAATACACATTTTTATGGTTTGCAGATACGTATCAAGCCCAAAGTTCTTAGTGCTTCCACAAACTCGATTAAGCTTAAGATAATTAATTTTCCTTTGGCTGAACCTAGTACATAACTTGGGCTTAAATTCGTTTTCAAGGATCTTTATGAAAATTCACACTTGTCGTCAATCGACTCATATTGAGTTGAAGTTATAGGTTTGTCCGATCAGCTTCAAACTTATTTTAAAAAGCTCTATAAAAGAACTTAATGTATTCAATTTTAAAGGTTTTGTAAATTCTGCCGAAGTGTAGGGAAAAGCGCGGAAATCTGCAACTTTTTTGTTTACCATTGGATCGTCTTCTAAATAATTTTCAAAGATTTGTGAAAATTAATTTGAGACGTGTTTCACGCTTTTCCCAAAATACATCCTTCATCGATATTTCCGCCACGAGTTTAAAATAGACAGAAACAGCTAATTCTAACTTTTGGTTCTTAATTTAATGAACTTCAACCTCATTTTCAGATATCTATTCAAGATATAACTTTAGACGTGAAGTTGAAGATCTTACTGCTAATATTGATGTCTAAAATTTGAACCAAAACAGTTTGACCGCTTAATAGGTTTACGGAGTTTGTCCTGACTGACTGGTAGATTTAAAACTGAAGGCTGCTTTTTGGCTCCAACATGTCTATATATAAGTATATCTAATATAAAGATGTCTTTTATCTTTGGATATCCAATAAAAGTTCCAGCATTGGAGCTGAAATCTCGAAGGTTTTATAACTTTAAGTACTTTGAAGCTACAGTAAGCTTAAAGGCGCACTTGGCTTTGTCTTCTCACCTTATTCAAGCTGCTTAATGCACACTCGTGTCCTTTTTTAATTAAAAACTTGCAGACTGTTTAATTTTGTTTGCGCCCAAAATCTCAGGACTACAATGAAACTTTTCGCACTGCCTAGCGGCGGGGTACCAAAAGCTCAACAAATAAAAAAATCACAAGAAAAGTGGAAAAGGGAAGAAAATGAAACGAAAAGCTGGACCAGCATCAAGTGCGCTTTTCAATTTGAGTAAGGTAGAGTTGAGAATTTTTAACACTTTGCAAACGTTACTTTTTTTTTATTTTTATATTCTTATTTTTCGCTTCCGAAACTACTTACGATGTTCTTGAACTTCATTTCCTGCGCCTGCCACAGATCCTTTTGCCCTTTTCAGGTGTTGCCCTTTGGCCATAAATCATTGCGCCCAAAAAAAAAGGTAAATTTTATATGAAAAGTCGACTCAACTCGACTCGATACGACGACTCAGGCTGTGGCATGTGGCAAGTGGCAAGTGGAGCAACAAGTTTGTTTTCATCTTTGTGTGCAAATAATACGTAAGCCTTTGGCTGTTTTATTATTAACCTAAAGTAAATACATAGCAAAAGGCTGAAAAAAGGTCGTGCTACGGTTGCTTCTTCTTCTTCTTTCCCGTTCTCTTCCTCTTCCTTTTCGAGTGTCTGCCTCCACAAAATATTAATGAGTTTTGGCGTTCAAATTAATTGCATCTCTCTGCCAGCACAACTTAAAGGACTTTCATTTCATTTCCAGTTGAGGGTTGAGGTTTATCCAAAATTTAGGCACGTCGGGCTAATAGTTTTGCCAGCCCAGCAATACCCTTCATGCTATAAAGTGGGGATGGGGGCTTTTGACTGCTTTCCTTGGACAACTGTCGTCTCATTTCGTGCTGACACAGCGGGCGGTATGAAAAGCTCAACATTTATTTGTGTCTAAGAACCGAAAATGTAATGCGACAAGTGCCCAAAACCGGCCGTAGACACGACTCGAGTCCTGTCAGCCCTTTAAGTCAAATGCAACCCTTTTTCAAGTGGGCGTCTAATGAGCTGCTCTCTAAATAACGGGGCGTGGCATTATGCTAAATGGCAAACAACAGAACGGCCAGAAGCATAAAGCGCTTTAAATCGCATTTAGAAGGTTTGGGTTTTAGTAGCTGAAGAGCAATGGCATGAGTTGGTCAGAAGAAAGTAATGTGTTTTTTCAGGGGTTGCATTATGCAGAGTTATCTTTAATTTAAAGCAACTGCTCAACAAATATTTAGGGCTATCAAGAACTCAAAACTTAAATATATAAAGTAAAATGTGTGCTTTCGTCGAGGGTAATTCACTAGGAGATATCCTGAAACCACAAGAAACTTTTTTTTTAGTTTTCCTTATTTTATTTTTATCCTCTGTCAATATGGGTTTGTAATAAAACCGATCTGATTGGAATGTGTCTGAAATAGGACCAACGACTTCTGCAGAGCTCAGAGCTCAAGTTCCGAGACTGCGGAACTCTCCACTTCTCATGTGAGTCTCTCTTTACTCTTTTAAGTGTAAAGGGAAATAAACTTAAAAGAAACTTCATTTTATACTGTGCACAGCTAAAAAACAAATTCATTATCGCAATATGCAATATACCAGAGCCAACCTTTTGGCAGTCCAATCATTTCCCCCCTCATATATGCTCACCTCCCCTTCGGCATTTGTGTTTATAGTTAATGAAAACAGGCGACGTGCTAAGTGCTTTTGGTGTCTGCGCTCAATGACCGGCATTATAATGAAAAGCCCCCAGCCTATCCAACATTCGCTCCCCTCAACACCTGGTGGGCATTTGGATCAGGGGCTGGTACACGGGGGCCGTATGTATCCTGGTCAACAGCATAATTTAAGAGCTTTTTAATTTGGCTGGCAAAATGCAACAAGAGCGACAATGAGGCTTGGTCAACACAGCCATATAGACAACATCCATTCCGGGATACATTAAACAACATTCCCCAAACTACAATCCCCTTGAAAAACATCTAAAACAAGCGCTTTTAAACTAGGCCTCCGGTTTTTAGAGGTCTCTTGATGACGTCGCGTTTCTCATTACAAAAGCTGAATCAATATTAAATTTATTTTAACAAGGAAGGGGCGCTGGTAGCATGAGGGTGGGCCTCCCTGTTTGTTTGTTGTGGTTGCCTGTCATAATTTTAAAGGAAGAGAGTGGGGTTGGGTGCTCCGGCAGGCAGCAGCATCTCGTGTGCGGAAATGGCCAGACAACAGATCAGGTGATTGCAGTGAGCTTGCAACCCCAACCACAAATGGAAAAACTCCGAACCTCAGACCCGGCATCTCCGAACCCCACAAGTTCTTCCTCCGACTGCCCTCTAATGCCTGCATATAAATTGGCTCACGTTTCCTTAGCTTTGAGCAGGATTATTACACTTAAATTAGCAACTTGGGAGCCGCGCGTGCAATGCTAAGCAGAGCGGGTAGGTTTGGGGGGAAGGTTGGTCGCTGGAATGAAGATTGCATGAAACATGCGTTTCTATGTGGCGGAGAGGTGGTTGCTCGGCTCTGTCGACCATTGTGTTCCGACGCGTTGTCTGGCCGAAAATCTGACAAAATCAAATTGTTGCCATTTTTACGCATTTCATTTAATTTGAAGAGCATCTGAAAAGGTGGGAGGAGCACTGGGTCTGGGTCCGGGCCGTTGTTCAAACACACCTGTGGGACCATGGGACGTGCTCTCGTTTCATGCCGCACTGCAAATGGACCAACTTAAGTGCCACATTTGACTTTTATGGCCTATGGGTGCCGTTCGGGCAGTTCGGAGCAAATGAAATGTGTGCGCTTGTAATGAAAATTTTCTGTTTTTTTCCTGGCCTTTGTTTAGCTTTGATTAGCCCAAAAGATGAGTCTCAAATAGATGATTGTGCATGCGGGGGAACGTCTGATTCATGTGTGATTAAAATTGATGTCGCATTTCGTGTGATGTTGCTTAAAAAAAAATAATCCATGACAATAATAAAATTAATAAAATATTTTAAGCAAATTAAATGGCTTCGAATCCAGAGAGGACCCTGATTCAATCTATCTGAAATAATAAAATTGAAAAAAATATCTTACGCAAATTGCTTTAAATATAAATTATGTTGTTAAAGAGAGATGCTCTATCCCAAACACGGTGTCAACCTACGCAAGTTGTCTTTGGGTCTGCTAGTTTTGTCGCCTTTACGTGGGTTACAATTCTCAATGGGAAGGCCTTGCTGATCTAGAGTAGATGGCATTGTCTGATGATGATAGAACCGGGAGGTTTTTGGACTAACTATGCAGACATACCACTCACTCTGGGTTATTTTTATTATACCTTGTTGTTGTTGGTCGCTATGGCTAGTTCTGGCCTCTGGCAGGCCGGCTTAAAATTTAGTTCAATAATTATTATCAAAAAATCAAAAACGAAAATGTATCTTCAGCTTCAAGATTCTCCCCGCAGGACTAACATGGGCGGAAACCGTTGATTCTAGCACTTGGTTCTTTATTCGATGCACTTAAAACATATTTTTAAATAGAAGAATAGATCGAGGTTTTTTACGATCGTGTACCTAGTGGAAAGGTAATATCTAAAATGTTAGGCACAAAACGTTCCCCGGGCAAGGCGGGGAAATACCCGCAAGTATGATATAAAATACATTTAACGTCGAAGATATTTTAAACACAGGAAAATTCTTTTTGCGTTTGTCATATAAATATTTTATTTGATTTATGTTCCGTTGTCTAATTTTTTGGCTTTTGTTAGTTGATTTCTTTGAATTCTGAACTGCAGCACGCGCGGCGTATACGTAATTTTTATATAACCATATATCTCTTGCATTTCAAGCTGACTTAACTGATAATACAGACACATGTAAATGACATTTCAGAGCACAACAAAACAAACAATCGAAAAACTGGAGAGCAGCAAGACAGACAAGACAATGTGGAAGTGTTTGTGAGTCCTTTAAAGCAGCTCCTCAGCTGAGATTTCGTGCATGCCTTGCTGAAATGTCAGCGACATGCGAGTATATATGTATTTGGATTGGGGATCCGACAACCTCCATTCGTATTTCAAACGAAATTTCAAGAATTTAAATGATTTCGTAGAGCAAAGCAATGTTGTCAAAGCTTTTGGGGTTCGCTTTGTGTCATTACTTAATTGAATGGAGTGCAAATACTTTTCTTTGTTTTTTCTTTCTGTTTTTATTTATTTTTATTCTTTCTGGGTTTGCTTCCTTTTCAGACGTTGATTACAGCGCACAGCCAAAGGAATTTCTCATTATTGACCACAAAAGTCGTCGTCCTTGCCCGTTGGACAAATGTTAACAATATGTTGCCACGTTTCGCCCTATCGAAGCAAAGATAGAAACGGCGATAGGGAGATAAAGCTGGAGAATGGTAAATGAAATTAAAAATCGTTTGATGAAGGCGTCTATCAGTAAATTGAAGTAGTGCTCCCCGCAAGGCACTTGAAGCATTTGCGAGATTAATGTTAAATACAGTACAAGTCAACATGGATGCTAATGGATTGAGAAAGTAGTTTTAAAAAAATAGGGATAATTAATTAAAAAAAACTTGATGGCATAAAAGGAATTGATCTGAAAGTGTTCTTGGCAAATGATTTCTTGATTCATGCTTAATGAATCTCTCTCTGTACACAGTGACAGCAATTTGTTCAGTCTTAGCTAAATAGAAGCTTAATTAATACAGGCAAATGGAGCTTGAACTGGATGTCAACTGTCATAGACGCACACAATAAATCACTTTGTCGAGCACTTGACTTCAACAGCAGAGCTCGGACTTGGTTATGAGCCAAAGCAATTGATTTTCAATTCTCACATTTCATAATTTGTGTGAAAATCTTTACAAGATTTAATTCAATCAAGTGTTCTATTGCTTAAGAGCTAGAAATAGGCTGACATTTTTTGTTTTATCTATTAATACTTTTTTTATGCGCTTCTCGATTCGTTCTCTATTCTTGTCTTTCGTTTCATAAACTTCTTGTGCAAATTATATTTACACAGCTCACTTAGGCCCTTACTTATCGTTTCATTATCTTCTTGATTTTGTATCGATTCTGATTAGCTTCTCGAATAACTTATCACTTAGCCCACAAATTACTCTTTGCTGACATGCTTCCTAACGTTTAGACTTTCAATTAAGTCCTTTACTTTGCTCTATTGCTTGTTGCTTTAATTCGCAAATAGCTTCTCACTTTACTTTTATGTTGACATCTTTTCTCTCCCCCTGAACACGTGGATTTCGGAAACTTTTAGAGCTGAAGTCTTGAAAAATGTTTAAAAGGTATTGTCTCGGGATTTGGTATTTACACACATGAGGATGCCATATTAGTGATCTGAAAATTCATTAAGATCGGACAGTAAGCACCTGGGTTATTCTGGAACGCATTTTCCATAGAGAAGAAAAATCCCATCTGCAGTGAAAAACAGTGCATGTATAAAAGAAAGTTGGAATGATTGCAACATCTTTTAGTCTGTCATTCTTACATGCTTTTATTAATTATGTTTGCTACACTTCCTTTTTCAATTATGCTCTCAGCATCATCCTATTCCTCCTTTTCGCCTATCAACAACAGGTGGCGCCAGCAGCAATCAGCTATTGCTTCTGTCAATACAAATATATTTCAATCTTACCTATTTTGGGGCTGGGCTGATTGGGTTTTATGGGCTCAGCGGCGGCTTAAAATTGTTTTGAATCTCTTGGTTACTTTATGCCCAGTCACTTGGCGCCTAATTGCGCAGACAATTAAGTCATTAAAAGCAATAGATGTAGATACTGTCAAGCGTTTAGCCAAGAATTCAATTTGTATTTGTTTTGGCCCCAAATCGAATGCTGTGGAATTTGCGGCTTATTGTGGGTCTTCTGCTAAAGTCGCTAACAATGTGAGGAACTTCTGCGCCTAGCAGCGAATTTCAATTGCTAGCGACAAAACTTTTAATCAAATTAAGTCAAAAGCAAGCCGGAAATGTCACTGACACAAGGTGACATGTGGAGGAGGAGACAAAGGGTGAGTGTGAGTTTCGACAGAGATGGAGCTGGGGCAAGAGAGTGAGTGAGATAGAGAGAGTGCGTGCGGTGGCATGGGCAAAGTTTGGCCTGTCAAGCAGCGACAATTGTTGGCGACAACTGACAGTGTGGGCAGTCGCTGTGTTGCGAATACTCAATGCGTGTATTGCCACGCCCCTCCCCCACCCAGCACTCTGCCCTAGAAATCCGCAGAGCCGCACAAATGCTCAATTAATCGAATTCCGCAGCGTTAATGAAACGAGAATCTTGTCGGATCATGCGGTTTAGGCCGTTTTGGCTTCGTGTCTTGGCAGCTGCTGCTGCTGCCGGCTAATTGAATCAAAGCAGTGTCCTCACCAAGCTCTAGTCGTGTCCTGGTTGTGTCGTGGCGCACGCGGCGCTTAATTGCAAATTGAAAGCATACTTTTTGGGGGTGCGGCGGCTTCAAGGCGGCTGTCAAAGCCATTCGATACCGCTTTGACCAGGTTGCCATCGGCTTGTTTTCTGTGTTTCTTTTTTTTTCTGGGCCACCTCGATATCCTTTTTCGTTTTTGTTAGTGCAACGCCCCAGCATAAAAGCCTTTGACTCGCTCGCCAAGTGCTCAACGTTAAAAACAATTAAAATTACAACCTGCAGGCAAATTATACTTATATATCAACCCCTACCATTACCCCCTCTATACTGTCTGCGCTTATTGCCTGCCATTGACAACACTCGACACAGCCATCACTCCCACCCACACACACATACACACAACAAAGTTGGTTTAGAGCCAGGGCAGCCACTTGTTAGACAATCAAGCAACCCTTTGCCACACCCCTAAAACACTTGTTTTGCAGCTAAAATCTGCGCTTTTGCCTTCTAATGCTTTGACTTAAATAAAGAAGTACAGAAAAAAGCAGCAATAGAGTGTGTCTGGGGCTAGGAGGCATTTTCTTGGCTGAGTTACAAGCGTTAAGCTCGTGTCTCGTATTGCCCTTGGCTAGGATACCTTTTAATTATGCGCTTGTCTATCAAAGACTGCAAAGAGCTTTCTTTTAAATAGCTAAGCCAGGTGTTAGGCCTTTTAAATACTTGCTTAATTCTCAAGTTCTCTGAGTTTTGTCTACCAAAGAGAACTAAACAGATTCAGAAATGAAATAGGGCCTTTTTTTTTTAAGTATTTATCCATCTGAAATCTACAATTTTATAAATAGCATAAAGACTAACTTATACTGACATGACATTATAAAATGTATCATAAACAGATCAAAGACTTACTTTTATCAATTAGAATATACTAAACTCATAACTGTATTACATTTATTACAGATTATATAATATTTATTGCAATTGACAAACAAAGTATGCTCGAAATCTCATTTATGCACTCTTGATAAGCTCCTTGTTATTTCGTTTTGCGGTGTCTCTTTAATTTTCAATAAAATACAGTAAAATAAAATAAAATATAAAACAATACACAGATTAGATTGTATAAAGTTTAATAAACATTTGTCCTTCATATAAATAAATATAATTAAAAATGATAATTGATAAAAGAAATTATTTTCTGCAGCGCAGAGTATGAATCTCATGTGTTATGCTAAATATATATATACAAATAAAAGTGTATTCCAATGCAATGTTATTTGAAAAGAATAATAAAAAGTATTTGCATAAGACAAAAGTAATTTAAGGCATTTGTACTTTTGATCAAGCTTAGGAGGACTTAGCTCGCTTTTGATTAGGCTGGTTATAAAATTTATTAACTTGAATGGAACTTATTTGTTTATTCTTTTTTGGTAAATCCTTGAGGTTCAAACACCCTGTTATGGCAACACATATAACAATGGAGAGCTACTCTTTTTGTTTGCCCCTTTTATGTGGCTAAGCAGCTTTCTCGAGTTTGTAAAGAACTTGGTGGCCTTACATTTCATAGGGCAGACGCAAATAATTGGCATCGTGCCTTGTGGCAAGTTGAACGTGCAACTTTCTGCTGCACTTAGCCAAGAAGCCGAGAGGAGCCGACAATTGGGCGTTGGCCATATGATATCAATTAAGAATTTGTCTAATTAAATTTTGGTAACTTGAAACAATGCCGCTGGGCGTTTTGGTCGCTTGAACTCTGCCCGGGCAGTTGGGCCGTCGCTTCAGGTGGGGCAGGGATGGAAGGAACAAAAGAATCACCCACTCAAATCTAATGAAAGTTGCATAAAAGAGCTGCCAAGCAACTGAGCAAAAGTAAGACTCCAGTGGCAAGTGGCTAGTGGCCAGTGGCAAGTGGCAGCTGCTGCCGGGCTGCCAATTTGTAGTAAATTCTCCAACAGCCACGCCCATAAGATGTCAATAAATGCTGAAGGTTGGCTCTACAAATATGCGCCGCACATTTGACTACCCATCGACAGAGGGTTGCCTCACAGTCTTGAGGTTAAACTGCAAAAAAAGAAAGAAAAAAAAAAACACAAAATGAACTAACTCTCTGCCTCTCCGAAAATTGCAGTTTAGGAACCTTTAGCAGATGCCAATTAGGCAAACACACTGCACTTAGGAGCTCTGGTTGACGTAGCTCTTGATTTTTACTGCTACCCACCCACACACACACACACTCGAACACACACACATGTACCCATTAAAAGTTCGTGTTGAGGTTCCTGCTCTTGACTGGCTGATGGTCAGTGCAGGGTCAAGTCGAGTGACTGTCGGTTTGCTGCTAATGAAGTTATTGTCAGACCAGACGATAACAAATAAAATGTGGTTTGACTGGTTGGAATCGACTTACAATCTGATGCAGCTTAAAAAACTTAAAATCTATCTAAGTTTAATAAGTGATTTTAGTAATTGAATTGTAAAAAGTCGGTTACTTTTATCTAAATCTTAAAAGCTTTTCCGGAAAGGAATAGATTTGTTTGAAGAATACCTTTTAAGACTAAATATATCCCCCAACTTATTGCAGCATCCGATTCATTTCATATTATACTCCAAGAATTTAATGTATAGTAAGTATATTATAAATTTTTATTATATTTTAAAAAGATTTTTCGGATTTTGAGTATCTGACATATTTGTTGACTTTTGGAATCAAATCAATGGTTTTTATTTTTTAGTCTAAAATTAAGCATTCCAAATCCATAACATAAAACACCCAAAACGTTGTCAAAACTTAACTAGTTTTTATGAGTAATGTCTTCTTGTCATGAAATCCAAAGATATAAAAATATGTATATGTACTTAATCCGCTTTAACAGTCCAGTCAATGTAGCCAAGTTTATCTGTGCTTGTTTCACAGTTTTAATGCTATCGTAATGGAATTTATTTGGGAACGGATTGGACATCATATACATTATATAGCTGATGAACAAGCGGTCAAAAATCTTGCTCAAGCTCAGCTTCTGTTCAAATATATAATAATGTATCTATAATATGAGTTTCGATCTGATTCTTGATTGTTTAGTAGCTAATCGCTTTGCTGCCAGGTCTTAGATACATTCTCTCTACTCTTAATAGATGGCGAAGTGCGTCAGTTGCCTTCGCGGCTAAATCATTTGCTAGTTTCCACCAAAACGGAATCAGCTCATGTTTTATGGATCAATGCGACTGAAACAATGAATGCAATGCGGCTCTAACGAGCTCTGTGAGTTGTGCGGGCGGTGTCTGCAGGACTTCTGCATAAATATTCTGTCAAACGGCGCATTGATCAAGTTTACGGCAGGGAATTTTTGGGGGCCCCTGGCTAAAGGCTGAACACATGACCACGACGAAAAGCATGTTGTGATTTTCATATTTGCAAACAGCAAACGCAACAGAATAAGCCGGAGACAATGACTGTGGCAGTGGCAGCAACTGACTAAGTTGTCTCACGGGGCAGCCAGTTGAGGAATATTTGACGAACGGCAGCCACATTCAGCGAGGTTGGCAATAAACGAATTTTGGCTTTGATTTTCATTTTGAGCAAACTAGCAAAAGGCTGGCCCCCAGCTTTAGCTCCAATTCCAATTCCAGCTGCAGCTCTTTCTTGCCACCAGGCACCAGGCGAGTGACCAAAGACAGTTCCCAGGAGAAGACAAGACACGAAACAAAAACACAACTTGGCGAGCGAAAATATGCAAATGCCTGCATGCATCAGGAGCTGTTGTCTGGGCCAGGCTTGGACTCGCCTGAAAACTCCTGTCTACCAATCTAACAACCATATTTGGCCACTCCGCTTGACAGACAATAAAAGCTGCCCCAAACAGTGTCCCCAAGCGGACCACCAGACAGCACGAAGCTTTCAGACCTTTTGGCTTTTAACTTTGGCACTTTTTTTCGTGGGGACAACCAACTTGTTGTCAACGTGAAGAGGATGACAAAACTTTCAAATGAAGAAGGATACGTGCTGCATATGAACTCAAACATATTTGCTACACTTTTGTGAATGTGCTTGTGAATCGAAAATATTTTACAGGATGTGCCTGGGGATAAAGCCTCAACTGGGACCAGTAGCAATGCGTTCGCATATGATGCGCAAAAACAAGCTCGTTGATCTTTTAAGCCAATTCAGTGGAGTAGATTTGGAACCAATGATACTTTAGCTACAAAATAGTTTCATCTGGACGGCATCCATTCTGAATAGATATTGAATAAATGTTTTATGAATATCGAAAGAACAATATATAATATATATACCTTAGGTAAGATGTTTACACATATTGGATCCAATTAGACACTGACTGAAAGCTGATCTTATGATAAAAAGATGTGAAACCGCACTAGCTTTTTGGCTTAGCTGCAGAGTATTTGACCAATGAAACAATTGGTTCCATTTGCATACGAAAATTAAATTTCACAGTTTACATTTTTTCAAACACAAACCGGAATTTATAAACTGATTTGAACTGGTTCCAATTAGCAGCGATCCAGTTTCAATTTATAACTCAACATTGCATAAGCTTAAATTTAAATATTATTTAATTGAACGCTCCATTTATTAAGTTCAGCTTATAATTTTAGTTCATGAGCTACTCAGAAATAAACCATTAGTCTAAATAGTTGAAAGAGCATCAACATATCGAACAGCTTGCATTTGAGAATACTTGTAGTGTATCTATTTTTTTCGGATTCTTGACTAAATTCTCTGCGGCATGCAATTTTCGCTTATGTATGCAACGTTCTGTGTGCTCGTGTGTGTGTGTGTGTGTGTGTGTGTGTGTGTGTGTGTGTGTGTGTGTGTGTGTACGGTGCAAGTGCCTAACTTGATTTACTACTCAAAACCCACAACTCCATTTAGTCTGTCAATATGTCGATTTGGACCGCCTCGTTTCCCTTCTTGCTTTTGGCCACTTTTTGCTTGCTGCTGCTGGTTTTTTTTAAACATTTTTTTTATATGCCAATCGCATGGAAAATGCGCGTTTTGGTTACAACACAGACAACAACAGCAACAACAATGAGACAGTAACAACTTTTGCTTTTCGTCGTGGGCTTGTTGCTTGGGTCTCGTGGCCGTCGTTGTTGTTGGACTACCAGAACTAGCCAGTGCTACCAGTCCAGCCCAGACCAGCTAGGAGCAGGCCAGGGTGAGCCTCCCGAGACCCGCACCATCCATTTCGTCCGATTTTGTCCGCCTCGTCTGTATTGCCAGCCACGGCCATAATTGACTGGCTGTAAAATTCTTGTCATTTTTTTCTTGTTGTTGTTTTTTCTGTTGCCATTTGGGTGGCTTGCGGGTTTTGGTTTTCTTCGTGTGGTTGCCATGTACGGGGCGTGATTTGTGGGCGTAACACTTTGCTGTCTGTCTGACTGTCTGTTTGCCTGCCTGCCTGCCTGCCAGCCAGCTAGCCAACCTGCTATGCTGAACAAGTTCGACCAGAAGGAGCTGACCTTTTGTTGTCTAGCGTTTGCTTGCGGCCTGAAAAACATTTGGCCAAGCTAATGGCTTGCATTTTTGCCCTCAAACAATGTGAACTGCGAACGCTGCGACAGGGCGTAGTCTCCAGAGTAAGGGCATAGGGCAGACCGTACTGTGATTGATATTTTGCATGGTATTCATAAAAACTTATTTAGCTTTATGTGCGTATATTGAATTTATAATAGCATTTTAGAAAGTCAATCTGATAGATGCATAATATTACTTATATTTTAACTTTCGATTTCTTATATAATTTTACATCTTAACTTTCGGCAAATAGTTTTGTTATACATACGACTTTATTTGTGTATTGAATTATATGGAATTATATTTATACTCCCCATTTGTTTTTTTAATAAAATCTATAGCCGATAACATTGACATGATCTTCAGTGATTTTTAAAACTTTTGCTATTTACTTCCTTATAAAAGATAAAAAGTCTCATTCAGAGCTTTTCCGTTTATTTATAAAAGTTACAATTTAATCTTGCTTTCCGGTGGTTTTCAAAGTCCTAATAAAACCTAATCTTTAAAGAGCTTCCGTGGTATCATGTCGAGCTTTTATGGCTCTGTTCTGATTAAATAATGAGCTTTCATTTATATTCTTCTCACAGATTGTCAGCCTACTTCCTTAAGTTTTTTTTCAGTGCAGATATGAGCGTTGCATGCTTTGTCCCACTGTGCATATTTAAGGCAATCACCAGGATATAACTGTTGATCGCTTCATTTCAAATTGTTAGCCAACTACAAGAGTTGCCCAGTCCTCAAGCCATCAACCGTATCATCATCATCATTATGAACATTCCGCTGCAGGAACTTGGGCTTTATGAAGCGTTTTTGAAGTTGTTTGGACTGTCACCCCATTCGATGGGTGGGAGGGGGAGTGCTTGGAGTGACAGCCAACAGCATGAAGAACAGGCTCATGTTAAATTCCAAGCTGTCCATTGTAGTCGTAGCTGTTAGTTTAACGCTCATGGGACATGCCAAAAATTTGAATAATAATTTTATTTGCCTGCATTTGCATATGTCCCTCTGTTGGTTCGGGTTTTCCTTCTTCTTTTTATTTTTTTATTGTTGTTGTTTTTGCTGTTGCTGTTGTACCCTGTTCCACGTTGGCCGTTGGGACTGGCGCTGTTTGCTTACAATGTGCTGGGCATTTAAGCCATTTGACTTTTGGCCATCAAGTTGTTAACATGTGTTGACTCTGACTGTTGTGGTGTTGGTGCGGTTGGTGTGTGAAGGGGGGTGTGTGGGGGGGGGGCTAACTAGTCAAGTGACTTCGGTTTATTTATTCATGCACTTAGTGAGGCATTCACCACTGGCGTCTGTGCATCATCCAGCTGAAGCTTCGGCTTCAGCGTCATTTCAGACCTGGTCAGGGCCAACCCGGCTAATTGGCCGGGCCTTGTCTTTTGGCCAATCAAAGCTGCAGCGTCTGCCTCCTTTGCATTATTTACTCCTGTGCTCAGCTGTGGTGTCCCATTTCTGTTCCCTGGTCAAATCAGTGCGTGCCATTGTTGTTTGTCTTTCAACTGTCTAAACCAACTCACCAACTCCAACTCAGAGAGCCCTCCCCCGTCTCAGCTAAATTGAGCATGTTCTACACTTGAACTGACTTTACTTTCAATGCCAGTCAACATATTGAGCTCTGTGATTGTCCATCGTCTCCAGCTGCTTCAGCTTGGACAAATATACATTGCCAGATGCAAATGAGTTGTCTCCTGGCATTGCAGTTGGTACATTTATTGAAAATGTAAGTGCTAATATTTGGACAACAAAAACCGTAACTTAATTGCAAAAACACGTCGCCATGTTCCTGTAATTCTGTGCGACTCTTCGACTCATGGGTTTATTACTTTGATGCCACTTACATTGGTTGATATCAGATTTTGCCAGTGATTGGCCAACATATGAGTTGTGTGTGCTTTGTCTATGTATCATATTATAACAAGCCATGCATTTATATTTTCATTAATGTTGGATAAATTATGCCAAATGTTGTTAGTATTGGCTTTACTGGTATTTGGTCTATTCTATGAAAATATATGGCAAACAATTATAGTCTTTAATTCAGCATAGAATCTACAACTATTGCAACAATAAACTTAATGATTGAAAATAAGATATATTATAAACACCAGTAAGAATTAGAGAGAAGAAAATGCAATATTTAGAAACGATTTTTTCATGTAACCAGCATCCGGATAGAGTCTTAGTACAAGGGAACGTAGATTTCCCAAATTAGAATCTCAGTTCAAATAAGTTCTCAGTAATTAATATTAAATATGGTATACAAATTTTTTAATATTTGCCTTAAAAATGGGATGTCCTGCTTTACTATCCGAATCCTCTTCAGTCTGGCCGAGATGTTCTTTCTAAAGTACTATTCAGAGGGCAACTGCTAGCAGTTGGCAACCTGCTGCTTATCGTGCCCCTGGGAATAATGTGAAGTGCAAATTAAGCATACGTCACGTGGACAAAAGGGGAACGTTTACCAGGTGCTTGACTCGCAGCTGACTAATGGAAAACATCATGTGAAGTAGCCTGGGCACAATGTCTGAAAGCATTTTCAAAGTGACATGCAACCAAATTGCAACTTAAAAGCGCAAAAGACAACGCAACTGAAGAGAGGGAAAGACAGACAGAGGGAGAGACAGAGTAAGAGTGAGAGAGAAAGAGAGGGTTGAGCAGAAACCCCACCCACATTCATATTCTTTGCATGGGATGGGTGTGTCAATGTACAGACTATACGACAACACCGACTATTCAACTGTCTGTAGCATGTCGACATCTATTTTAGTTCACACGCTTTCCGAGGAATCCGCCCTTGATACGCTAAGAGGAAAGTATTTTATTTTATGCTAGTATATGTGTAAAGCTAACTTTAATATTTTACTCATATCTTATAATATTATTTTAATTTGTATTATTATAAAAATACACAAGATAAAGAAATATAAAATCGTTAATTTTAATATATTTTTTGTATATTTACTATAATACATTTTTTAATTTTATGTGTGATAAAAAATATTAAAAATAAGATAAAGAATAACAGGTGATTAATTCAATAGATGTCTAGAATTTTTATACCCTGAACCCATTAAAAATGGGTAAAAGGGGTATTATGTTTTTGTGCAAAATCCAAATGTATGTAACAGGCAGAAGGAAGCATCTCCGACCCCATAAAGTATATATATTCTTGATCAGCATTAATAGCCGAGTCGATCTAGCCATGTCCGTCTGTCTGTCCGTCCGTCCGTCCGTCCGTCCGTCCGTCCGTCCGTCCGTCCGTCCGTCCGTCCGTCCGTCCGTCCGTCCGTATGTATGAACGCAAGGATCTCAGAACCTATAAGAGCTAGAGACTTGAAATTTTAGATGTAGGTGCTCCTAGGTCCTACGCAGATCGAGTTTGTTTCCGATAATCGATAACTTGCCCCGTTTCCAAGTAATCGATAAAAATGTATATCGATATCCTGTTTTTTAAGCAATTTTGGTAAATAATAAGAGCTAGAGTTACCAAACTTGAGATGTAGCTTCTAGAAAAGTATATATATATCGATTATCTTTCATTTTATACCTATCGCCACCTCCCCGCTACTCTCTATCTATAAGCGCGCGCTGCATTTGGTGTAGGAATATGAGGGTTCAGGGTATCCCCTAGTCGGGAGCTCCCGACTAGAACCTCTTACTTGTTTTATTATTAATTAATAATTATTTAAGATAAATAAATATAAAACTGTTAATTTGAATATTTTTTTTATATTTTTAGTATTCATTTAAACATTTATTTTGAGAAAAAGATGTAAAAATATAAATATTAAAAAATATATATTTGAGACTTTATTTTTAGACTTGTTGCCTTCAGTTTTGTCAACGGTAATCATCGCTTCAAAAGTTCCTTTGTTATAATTTATGCAAGGGTATTTAAGATTTGGTGTCTTGTAAATACAAAGTTAGTTCTTCCTTCGTGTTTTGTATAATTTAGCCAACGTCAGACTTGTGAGTCCTGTTTTTTTGAAGCCGGCGGGGGGCAGCGGGCTTTCTTTTTTAATGCAATTAGTGAGCGCTGCAAAACATTAGGCGATAGACGCATACACGCGCAGGCACACGCACACACATGCATATGTTTTATATATATTATACTATATAGACAAACTGTAGAGTTGTATATATATTATTTTTTTTTTTGTCACTCGGCTCGTAATTGACGCTGAAAGGCAGCGCAAATGAAGTCAACGCCAAAATGTTGTAAAATTTTGGGCAAATGCAATTACTTAATCAGCATTCGAGAGACAGAGAAACGTCCGTGGCTTAAGCACAACTTGGGATAAACATCTAGAAGAGTCGAAGAGGGTGGGGAACAGAGCAGCAAATACATGTAAAAAGTGATTGCAACTTAAAATCTATTTATCTCAAGTGGTTTGCACAAGTCTTTCGGCCGTGTCTGAAGATGATGGGCCCAGATGCTGAGCCCGAGCACATACGCATCCTGTCGACGCATCCTGTTTGCGTTGTAGTTTGTTTGTTAGTCCTTGTTGTTGATGATAAAATGTGTTTGACTAATTGAAAATTTGCATAAAATCAATTTTAATTGAAAATCATGTTGGCCAGCAACAGAGCATTCAAATGAACATCCAGCCATTCATTCGAAGAGACTCATACACTCACTCGCACTCGTTCACTTGTCCATTCATTTAGCTCTGGCCAGACAAATATTGGCATTTGGTTTACTGCTAAGATGCCATAGACAAGTTTTCATGTTGTGCCATGTGTGTGTGTGTGTGTGTGCCGGCGTGTCTTTATTTATTTATGCTGGTCAAAACTTAAACATTAAAAATTAAATTAAAGCTCAAAAGTTTTCGGCCCCAGCTGCATTTTGCATTCAGCATTTTGTATTCAACATTTGGCATTCAGCATTTAGCATTTGGCAATTAGTAAATTTCATTATTTAATATATACATAAGGCAAAAGTGTTGCTTGCCGCAGACAGATAAAAGTTGTCATCATTCGCATCATTGTAATTAGTTATTTAATAGCTGCAATTTGTCTACAACGAAAACTACAAACAAACCAAACAACACCAGCAACTGTTGAAATAATTGATTTAGTCCTTGGAGACATTAGTATTAGACAGCATTTATTACCGAGCGCATAAAATGCAATATCGATTCTAAGCTACAATAATCACCTCTATTTAACCTTTCATTAACTTAGTTGATTTAAAGTTTTTGTATTTATTCAAATATTTATTCACAACAAACTCTTTAGTGTTTAAAATAAGACATAAATAAGACAATGTTCTTTCCTATATTATAATTACATTGTCTTTCTTAAGTTCTAATTTGAAGTTAAATTATTTTTATTTATTTTTATACTCTGTAACCATTAACAAGTAAGAGGTTCTAGTCGGGAGCTCCCGACTAGGGGATACCCTGAACCCTCATATTCCAACACCAAATGCAGCGCGCGCTTATAGATAGAGAGTAGCGGGGGATTGGCGATAGGTATAAAATGAAAGATAATCGATATATATATACTTTTCTTGAAGCTACACGTTAAGTTTGGTGACTCTAGCTCTTATTATTTACCAAAATTGCTTAAAAAACAGGATATTGATATACATTTTTATCGATTACTTGGAAACGGGGCAAGTTATCGATTATCGGAAACAAACTCGATCTGCGTAGGACCTAGGAGCACCTACATCTAAAATTTCAAGTCTCTAGCTCTTATAGGTTCTGAGATCCTTGCGTTCATACATACGGACGGACGGACGGACGGACGGACGGACGGACGGACAGACAGACGGACATGGCTAGATCGACTCGGCTATTAATGCTGATCAAGAATATATATACTTTATGGGGTCGGAGATGCTTCCTTCTGCCTGTTACATACATTTGGATTTTGCACAAAAACATAATACCCCTTTTACCCATTTTTAATGGGTTCAGGGTATAAAAATGGGTAAAAAGGTTATATCAGGTTTTTCGAAATGTGTGTAACAGCCAAAAGGTGGCATCTCCGATCCCGTGAATTTTATATATTCTTGATCAGCGCGACCGTCCAAGTGGACTTAGCCATGCCCCTCCGTTTGTCCGTCCGTCTAAACACATAGATTTCGAAAATTACAAAAGTTACAGATTTAAAAATTCAACAATAGTTTCTCCTATACCATATGCCAAACGATTTGATCAGTTTTTGTCGATATCTCGTCACATTTTTAAAATTTCGATAAAAATCGGTCTTGACACTTTGTTTACATCAAAATTGGTTTGTGGGTGCCGGTACAGTGCACTTTTTGGATACGTCCCTTAAATTAGGAGAAAAACAATGTTTGTAAAGATATCTCGGTGCAGAATTCAGGGTATCTCGTAGTCATTTACGACTAGACCACTCTTAGTCGTTTCGCTTGAGTCGGGCTAAAGCTTGGTTGTTTTTTGGGCAATCGGTACTTTTTATTTTTAAAGAAAAATATGGGATCGAAGTGACAATTAAAATTGTACAGCCTTAATTTATAGTTTTCGAATCCAAACAGTAGCTACTAACTAACTCATAGCCAAAGACTTGTGTTGCCTTTATCTGAGCCAAGGGAACATTTTGGCATATCAATTAAAAACCCTGGCTAGAAAATGCGAATGTATCTCTTGACGTTTGAGCAACTTTCGCTCGTTTTGAGATCCATAATTGCCTATAACTTCCATACGCATTTGCATTTTCACTTTCAACGTACAAAATAGACAAACGATTAGCCTGCACCCAAATTATATATATTTGTATTTGGGCGGCTTAAACAAGTTTTTTCAAGTGGATTCACGAAACGCTTTTCGAATGGGTAACATTTTCATGCCAAATAGAAAAAGCTACACGAAAATCCTTCAGTGACATAGTTTCCTTTTTTTATTGCAGAGCGGGAACGGAGAACAAGAGCAGCTTAGTTGGGTCGTGTCGAGCGGAAATTAGGCAAACTATGTTCAGGGAAGGATGAGGGGATTTGCCTGATGCTCGGCATTGATATGTGTTTTTATTTCCCATCCATTCCAATGGCTTCCAAAGCATTAAAAAGCAATTTTGCGGCTTAGTTTTATTGAAACGTTTGCAGCTTGTGATTGGCACTCAGTTATTTGGTTTAGTATTTAGTAACTGGGATTTGAAAGCGACACTTGCACCCATTTAGCTCGATGGATGTGAGAAAACTCTTTGTAATCCCCCATCTCCAAAAAGTGTGCTATTGGAAATTGTTTAAGATTGCAAATGTAAATAAAAACAAAAAATGAATAGTTTTCATTTGGGTTTGGCTTAAGTCATCAGCTTTTTATACCCTTCCAGAGGGTAGCAACAACTTACAATATTTTAGATGTACTAAAAGTATCTTTTCGTCATTATGCTCTGTTCTAGTCCGTATTTTATAGAGAAGGCATGTAGCTGTTGTTGTGGCTGGATCCAATTGGATCAACACGGGCAGGTGCAAATTACGTAAGCTTAACAAAAGCCACTACAAAGCTCCTCAAAGTCAACCTTATAGGTGAGGGGAATAAGTGCAGTAGCTTCATTTTCTGCCAGTTGTTGTTGCTGGTGTGCGCTTAATTAATTTGACAACAGACCCTGACCCCGCCCAAGGCACACACACACACACTCACACATGGTCACACACTCGCATTAGTCTGGCAACGTCACTTAATTAATTTGCTGCTGTGTGCACTTAATGCCGGAAGTTGAAGAAATACGGCCGCATTTTGGCTTTATGGTATGGTAAATTCCAGCAGCAGCGCCAACAGCAGGAGCTCATGGCCAGCAACGAGATGAGCCGTTTAGAGAAGGAAGTCACTGAGTTCTCTCAGCCACTGCACTTGCTACATGTGTGCGTGTGTGTGTGTGTGTGTGTGTGTGTAAATCAATCAAAATGCTTCCGCCAACAATGCTGTATCCGCCCCAGCAACTTACCCGCCCTCCGCTTTCCCATCAACTCAATTTATGGCAAATCTGATGCAAATGTCTAAGAAGCTTACGACGCCCAAAATCGTTTACGCATTTTTAACCCATTACACAAGTCCTCTACGCCAGGGACCTCAAGGCCGGTCTCATGGCTTAAGCTGTCGACCCCGTCCCCGTCCCTACGGCCGGCAGCTCGCCGCACCAAACTGGTCTCAGCGCCCTTCAACTCCTTGACGGATGCCGACAAACTCATTAGTAGCCAAAAGCAAGCCATAAATTTGCCACCAGTCTAAGCTCTAAACAAAAGCACACTCTTGCTCCCAGCTCTCTATCTCTTTCTTTCTCTCTTGCTCTTTTTATTTATGCCTTGTCTGTCTCTCAACTCGTATGCCCTTTGGCCATATGGGAAATGCTGTTAAGCCTGACTTCCTTGAACTGTCAGACAGTGTCGAAACGAAGTTAACTTCTGTACTTTGAAGAAGCTGTTAGGCGAAAACTTCTCAGCAATGTGTAAAAGCTAAAAAAAAATATAAAATAATGAATAAATATAGGACTATATATGTATATCTACTGGTAATGAACTTTTCTAAATAAAAAATGTTGTTGTAAAAATGTGTTTAGCCAATTATCTGACCAACCTATTACAAACCCAATACAAAGTGCCAAACACGAAAGCAACTCTTCGAACAGGTTTCCCTTCCCTTACGAAGCGCTTAACTTGTTGGCCTTATTAATGACCCGTCCAATTTGAGAAACTAGAGACGCTGCAGAAAGGATAACCCACGCATCCTGCCTACATTCTGCGCGTATTCCCTTCCTTCTTGCCTACCTGTCAAGTATGAACCATGCATAACTCACGAGAACTAAAGTTGCAGTCATATCCCTTTTCCATTTGCATCAGCAACCGCAACTACAACAACAACAACAGCAACAACAACAACAACATGAACATCATCATCAGGCAGCGTTGAAAAATCACTTCAATGCACTAAAATCCTATTAAATCCGTGCGAATAAAGACACAAAAGCAACAACAACAATATCTAACAACAACAACATCATGAACATGGCACAACATTAGTCAAGTATTTTTAGCCATTTTCGGCGTACCAAAAATGCAAATAAGTCAGCCAAGTCGTCAAGAGCTCGAAAGGGAGAGAATGAGTGAGTGAGCGAGTAAGAGAGAGAGGTAGCTCGCGAGTATGTGCAAGTGAGAGAGCAATAGTACAGCATTGGCATAAACATAATGAATGCAATTCGTTGCTGCGTGGCTTTCTGTGTGCTTGAATGTGTTGCGTGTGTGTGTGTGTATGTTGGAGTGTGTGTGTGTGTAGCTTAACCTGGCCGGTTGTGTAAGTTATTGTTGTTGTTGTCGCTGCTGCGTCACCCTTTGGCTTGCCAAATCCAAAGCATTTAAAATTTAAAATGCAGCAACAGCCACATCGACTACGCATAATTTAAACTCCATATTCCACGGAAGGGGGGGTGACAGAGGTAGGCGGGTCTCGTGCAACCAGCGCCTTTAAGAGGCAATGCCGAAAAGCTTTTTCGTACCTGACTTCCTTACGTTGAATGCAACGTTTGCTTTTCCGTTTTCATGTCGGTCGAAACCTGTCAAATCGTCAGCCCATGGAAATGTTTTATTTGCGCTGCACGAAGAAAAGGCCAAGTGCGTTTTTGATTTTGAAAAGCAAAGCTGCCATCTTTTATGGGTGGGTGGCGCCTCCTTATTGTTGTAGTTGTTGTTGTTGTTGTTGTCATGGTTGCCGCTGTTGTTCAAATTCCACTAATGATTGCAGCAAGTGGCAGCTGAAAAGCAGTTGGCAGCCTTACAAAAAATAAGCAGCGCCCAACAAAGCAGTTGGCAATGATTGACTAGCCAGGCAAAAGGAATCTGTTGAGTACAAAGAACAGCTTAAAGTTTTTAAATTTCCTAAGCAGGTGCCCCAAAAAAAGTTGTTGGTAGTAGGAAACAATTCTGAATTGGAAATAAATGGTATTTGAGTATTTTCCGGTTTTGCTTTTGCTTAAAAACTCAAAAAATTGTAAATTTAAAATTATTTTTTGTGAACGAGTTAAAACCATACCACCTTTAACTTGTTTTCCATCGATGAGGGCTGTGAATTTTCACATAAAAGTTAGCAAAAAATGGGAAATTATTGCATAAATATTGCAATAAAGAATTGTAATGTTTGTGCAGCTTTGAGAGCCTGCCAATAATTCAGAAAACCAGTTCGTTTTCATGTTTCT
Organism: Drosophila ezoana; assembly: GCA_035045725.1. Lineage (NCBI taxonomy): Eukaryota > Metazoa > Arthropoda > Insecta > Diptera > Drosophilidae > Drosophila > Drosophila ezoana. The sequence continues at coordinate 2,815,392 of JAWNOU010000051.1, forward strand.
CTGCTTAATTTTTGTCAAACCACTTTGTCTTTTATATATGACAAAAAGTTTGAAAATTGACAAAGGAATTTTTGATTTCTGGGCTGAGAAAACAATGCAATGGAATTTTACTTTGCTTTAAGTGACCTTTGTTGTTTTTCCTGTTTGGATTTATTTATTTAATTATTTAAGGTCGACAAAACGAGTGTCTTCCTCATTATTCCGTAGATTATACATACAATAGATAATAGAATTATATGCTAAAAGCCTAGTTAGATAACATAGTTCTCTAAATAGCATCACCGACCGATGGAGGTGTTTTAGTTGCCAGTCCGGCCAGCTGTGCCCCTTTTCACAGCTAAATTTGTCAGTGACGCTATTAGAGCCTACATCTAAGCAGAAGGGTGTAAGTAGGAAAAAAGTGTTCTTAAGTAAAATTAAAAATAATCTTAGTTTGCTATATTAATTAATAAAATACAATAAATAGGAAAAAAGAAAGTAAGAAGAATAATGTTAATAAAGTAAAGAAATGGAGGCTAGATATATAGAGTGTTAAGTAGATACGACAGAGAGAAAAGTAATGGGAAATCACCGACCCGGTGGGGGAAATTTACAGCCTGTCCGGCAAGCTATGCCCCTGCTCATAGCTGGGATTATTAGGGGTAGAGAAAGTTCGGTAGAGAAAACGTGATGCAAACTATTATAATTTTTACATAGCACGCGAAAAGGATTGTGCATAGCGTAGTCTGTTGTGCATGTAGACAGGAATAAGGGGCGGTAATTTCTGGTTGGTTAGACGGAACAGAGAATTGAAGACGCCCTAGCAGAAAAGGAGAATCTATATCGCCAATAATCAACTTATGTAGAAGGACAACACCGAGATTGTCCTACGGTTGGTTAACGACGGAAGGTTAAGAAGAAGCAGCTGTGGAGTAGGTGGAACCGAATTAGGGTCCCAATTTACCTCGTAAGGCAAAAGCAGATTGCTTCTGAACAGTTAAACGATCCTGGCTATTGTTATACTGGGAGACCAGATGAAGAGCAGTATTCAAGGATAGGGCGAACAAGAGAGATGTACGAAGTTTCGTTATAAAAGGTCGTTATTTTAGAATCGTTTATTCCAAGTACACCTTGCCTCATTAACGTGGTTTATGTGAAGTTGAAACAGAGTTTTGAATCAAATAGAAGCTAGATCCTTAACTGTTAGTATACGTTGTAAAGGGGTATTGTCGATTGTATAATGAAAGATAAGGTGTAGTACGATTAAATTATAATACCTTGAACAATCAGATGAATTGATTGGCCGAACACCAAAGTTGCATAGGTTCAAATCGTCTTGTAGAGAGAATGATGTAGGGGATTAGTGTATATAGAATAGTTAATCCGATATAGTACACGGGATGTGATATAACAGAGGGGAGTATTTATAAAAAGAGTAAAGAGTAAAGGTCAAGATGACTACCTTGAGGAACACCAGAAGTAACGTGAACTTGTTTAGAGGTAGTAGCCTCAGCATTACTCTTTGGGTCCTACCTTTTAAATAAGAATTAATCCAAAGCAAAAGAGACGGAGGGAAACCTATTCGGTCAAGTTTAAAAAGTAAAATGTCATGGTGCACAGAGTCAAACGCTTTATGAAGTCAGTATAAATACATCAGTTTGATTTTCGAAAGAAAAGCATCGTTTACCAAGGAAGTAAACTCAAGCAGATTGGTCGTAGTTGACCGATTCTTTACGAATCCATGTTGAACAGGGGAAACAACTGATTTGCAGAAATGCTGCAAATTCGAAGTGATTATTTTTTCAAATAATTTAGGAATAGCGGACAGTTTTGCAATGCCCCTGTAATTTTGTATATCAGACTTTCCACCTTTCTTGTGGAGAGGAATGATATAAGATTCTTTCCAAAGAGATGGAAAGACAGAAGATTCAAGAGATAGATTAAAAAGCTTTTGCAATGGGTAAAGAAGGGAAGAACTACACTCCTTGAGTAGACAACTAGGAATATTATCAGGCCCAGGAGAGTAAGAAGATTTTAAAGAGTTTATAACGAAAATACCAAAATATGGGGACACTTTCTTGGTTTTTACTTTGCCAATTTGAGGTATACATGAGCTTATTTATTGTACAATTTTTGCTTAAATATTTATATAAATTGTTTATTTACTAACCTTTTTCTATTTCCATGAATGAAATCCAATTAAAAGTAAAAATCCTTTTAAAATTAGCTGCAAAAATGATTTCATTTCGTTTGAGTTAAGTTTAGTGATATGAATTTTAAGCTTTTGACAGAATTCAGGAAACATGCATAAGTAAAGACAGGGTTATATAATTGTTGCCCGGAGTTTGTGCTCTTACGTTTACAATTAGCCTCAGAGATGAGTGCAACACAAATAATTTAGATAAATAACTTAAATTCATTTAGTATTTAACTCACAATTTTCTCCTGGCCAACACATCCGGTCAGGCATAACACTCTCTCTCACACACACACACACACACTGAGATAGCTAAGGCCCTAAGCTGACCCAATTAGCCAGGCCTTAAGGCCGCAATGCATGCCACTCGACTGCCAGATTACTCACATACAACTCGGTACTACTTCATACTTGGTCCATTTTCCATGTAGTGCCCCGCAGCCTTCCCTCCTACCAAGTGTCAGCTACCACTTGGCATTTGTGTGGATTCTTCGTGTATTCCATGCGGGTCAAGTAGTTCCGGTTGCTCTTGTTGCCGGCTGCAAAAATTACATTAAACATATTTTATTAAATTCTCAGATTTATGCCACGCCCACCGTCGCCTGGCAGAGTCAGCTGCTCTTGCTACAGTTTTCATATTTAATTCAATTTTATTTTTTAGTATTTTTTTATTGTTGCAACATGTTGGCATCTGCTGCATCTGGCCAGCTGCCATGTCCACTTCTTGCTGCTGCTCGCTTTTCCAGCAAACTTTGTTTTCCCTCTCATTTACGCGCCGGACATTGCATTAGCTCTTATTAATTAAGTTATACGCTGGGCATTACTTAAGCTTGGCCTGGCTTACAGTAAACAGTTCATATACATATATTCCACATGTGGCCGTAAATACTTGAGGCTAAAACTACAGCAAAACAACGTAGAATGCCCCATGGCTGAGTGCTCTTCTAGGATGTAGCTAGAAGGATTATATAAAGATGTTGACTACATTTGGTGGGAAGGAATACAAAAAAAGTATGTCAGAATAATGTGAAATTAGAAAAGATCTTTTGAAAATGGTTAAAAAGGGTATAATGTAAAGTACCTATATTCTTGGCCACTTAAGGTATATATATTATTGATCAGCATCAATAGCCGAGTCGATCCAACCATGTCCACCTTTCTCTCCGTTTGTATGTTTGGACCTGTTGATTTTAAAACCTATAAGGGCTAGAGAAAGTCTGAGTTCTTGAGCAGTACCAGTTTGTTTCTGATAATCGATAACTTGCCCCGTGGCCAAGCGATCGATGAATATCGATAGCGAAATCCTTTTCTTGTTTAACCAAATCTCTTAAGTATTAATGACTAATGCCAAATTTGACATGCAGCTTCTAGATTAGTATATACAAATCAAGTATCTTTTTTATTCTTGCTACCACCCAACACCCCCCACCCAAGCCCGACCTGCATTTTGAGTTGGTAGCAGAATGTTCAGGGTATCTCCCCAGGGTACTCTTTATTGTTCTGATTAAGAATGGGATAAAAGATATTCTCAAAGTTCTTACTAAAATAGATTTGATTATAAATAGTGTTTATTCTGATTATTTTAGATTTGAATCATTTAAAAATTCAATTTATTTATAAATAATATATTGTATAAATAATCTCGCAAAAATATGGTTTGCCTTGGGATAAGGTTTGGCATTTCGATAAATGAAATAAATGTTGAAATCCACGTTCGAAGCAGCTCGGCTATACCGGCTATATACTAAATTACTTGAATATCCCGAACATTGTCTATATTTCTAGTTTGTTAACAAATATTTACGTTACTTGTAAGCCTCAAACACGCCGCATTAAACACGTTTTGCCGCAAAACTTTCTCCATATTTGATAAACAGGAAAACCTCAAAACAAGGATGGCCAATTACAATTGTATAAGCCGAGTCGCTGTTGTTGCACTGCCAGGTACCGAGTTCCTGCAGCTAAATCCGCATTCCGCATGCCGCATTCGTAACCAAATCCGCCATTGTCACTGCCAAAGCAAATGTCAATTGTATTGGCCTTTGGGGTTGAGTGCGGGATCTGAGGATCAGGATGAGGACAACAAATTGCATGTCAACAGCTCGCGCAGGGTATTATCCCCGACGAGCAGAGTGCAAGAGCGATCCCATCCATTCCAGGTGGGATTATGGATGACAAAAACAAGGTAAGTAAAAATGTTTATTATATATATATATATATATAGAAAGAGAAATATAGGATGTTTTGTACTCCTATTTGAATTGTAAAATAATGCACTGGCATTGCGAATCAATCGAGCTTGTAATTCCGAGCGGCTCGGTCAGGTTTTTATACCCTGAACCCATTAAAAATGGGTAAAAGGGGTATTATGTTTTTGTGCAAAATCCAAATGTATGTAACAGGCAGAAGGAAGCATCTCCGACCCCATAAAGTATATATATTCTTGATCAGCATTAATAGCCGAGTCGATCTAGCCATGTCCGTCTGTCTGTCCGTCCGTCCGTCCGTCCGTCCGTCCGTCCGTCCGTCCGTCCGTCCGTCCGTCCGTCCGTCCGTCCGTCCGTCCGTCCGTCCGTCCGTATGTATGAACGCAAGGATCTCAGAACCTATAAGAGCTAGAGACTTGAAATTTTAAATGTAGATGCTCCTAGTTCCTACGCAGATCGAGTTTGTTTCCGATAATCGATAACATGCCCCGTTTCCAAGTAATCGATAAAAATGTATATCGATATCCTGTTTTTTAAGCAATTTTGGTAAATAATAAGAGCTAGAGTTACCAAACTTGACATGTTGCTTCTAGAAAAGTATATATGTATATATCGATTATCTTTCATTTTATACCTATCGCCACCTCCCCGCTACTCTCTATCTATAAGCGCGCGCTGCATTTGGTGTTGGAATATGAGGGTTCAGGGTATCCCCTAGTCGGGAGCTCCCGACTAGAACCTCTTACTTGTTTTTATATATTTTTATTTGCTTGATAGCTCGCCCACGCAGCTGTTTCCCAGGTCGTAACTTTGCTCGCTGCTTTGTACTCTAGTTATTATTTTTATGGACCTCTCGAATTGCTTTTTACGAGCTGTCCAAAACGGCATTGTCAACAAGGTGCATTCATAAATTAGCTGCAGTTTTGGCGCCCAAACTAATTGTTATCTTGCCGAAGGGCTTTATCGCCTTGCAGCTCGCTTTTTTCTCTCTCTTCTTCTAGCCTCTTGAAACTAATTAAGTTTCCACAGTTCGCCCAAAAAAATAACAAAAAATAGTAAGAGAACCAGGAAAACCCGTCACTGGCTTTACATTTTTACGTTTTTATGACTTTATTTACGACTTTCGCTTTGAGCGCATTGTGTGAATTTTGTTGAGTTTCTTTTTAATGCTTCTTAATTCTAATTACCACACGCTCGACTGTTCATCTCTTGTCCGCTAGCTGCCCACTACACGGACACTAACTCACATGAAATACCTAGCTATAAGAAAGGTATTCCCTGTTCTGTAAGAACTCGGCACATGGAAATGCCACTTCTTTGCCATTTGGCTTGTGGAAGGTATCTTTGTTGTATGCTTGCTTAAAAACATGCAATAAGATCAAAAAGTCATCTATTTTTACTGAATATATGTATAATAGCTAAAACTACTATTAAATTTAAAACAGGGTATTTGCCAGCTGATCATGCTCAACTAGAACATACTTATTTGTTACTCTTTTCTTTTAAAGATACGCCCTACCAATTTTTTGTTTACGACTTTTTACATTTTAATGGCGTTGAAGAGATCCGTTAGTCGGTGCCCGGCAAGCGGTTAAAATTCTCAGCACCCATCGGTAAGAAATGCAATTTGAGCATCATTAAATGTTAACTTGCCTGCACTAATTTCGTTTCTTAATATTTTTTCAAACACCTGAAAAGCAAGGCTTACAAAAAACAAGAACGAACTGACAATGAGTCAAACATTAAGATAATAACGAGCGTTTCGTAGTTGGCCTTTCCAATGCTACGCAGTTACAATTTTATGCTTCATTTTCGTATTATACAATTTGTTTGTTGATGTTCTTCGAACGGAGCGTAGCCGTAACTGAACTGAAAAGCTATCTCATTCTAGACTAAACACGAAGAGTTTTGGTTTAATGAGCTCAGCCTGGCAGCAACAAGTCTGAGAACTTTATAAAAACCGATTTGCCGCATTTGTTTAGTTAGGAATCTAGTATTTTTGACTTCGAAGTTGTGGCTGTTGTGAACTAATTAAGATGTATTATAACACATTAACGATAACTATTATTGATAATAATAAGGTTTCCATTGGTCTCTGTGTTGGTACAATTAGTTATCGACGCATTCTGATAAGAACAATAAACTATATTCAACTATTTCATGTTTTTCTTGATATTATTTGTATATTCTTAAACATTTTATGTAGAACATAATCCATTTACTGAATATTCTGATTCTTGGAAGTACTCATATCCGAGCGACAGTTGGAATAAGTTCCTGTAACCAAGTAATTATTCAGTTTGTGAACATTCTATGTCTATTTTGTGTCATGCTCATAAAAAGCTTATCAAATTTAACTTCTAACATAGAAACAATGTATTTTTTAGATATTTTCGCTTTTGACTTTCTTCGCATTCATTATTTGGTGGCACTTTAAAATAGTTTTGTTTATTTTAGCTAATTAAGACGAATTGCCGCCGAGCATTGCCACAAAATGTATGCACATAATACAAATAAAAGCAGCTAACTCTGCTGGTGCAACAACAACAACTGTAAATTACAGAAACAATTTATCAACATTTATTGCTGACATAATTTGCATTTTATGAGCCAAAATGCCACAAGCGAGTTTGCATATACGAGTGCTAAAGCTGTGCCAGGGGGGCGGCAAAAAAGGAGCCAAGGGAAAAGCGGCTAAGCTCATGTAGTTGCCATGTAGCTATATGTGTGAGCATGTGTGTGTGTGTGTGTGTGTGTGTGTCATTGTCATTTAGTTTAGAGCTGCCTTAATTGCAGCACTGCCTTGGCTAAAAGGATGCAACAGTTGCTGCTGAACGTTGCATGCCGCATGCTTCCTGTTAGTTGCAGCAAGGGGGGCAAATGATTTGAGGCGGAAAATTGTGCAAACAACGTGAAGAGCTGCGTAAATAAATAAAAGCATATTTAGAATAACATTAAAAGCTAAACGCTGCACAGCATATGCAGATTCTTGGCCACTTGACACCCGGCCCGACGGTTAAGAGAATCCCAGCCAAAAAGTCAAAGCCAGTGACATGTATCAACCAGCCACAGGGCGTCCCATTTATGCTATCTGCTCGCTTACATATACATACAATGCATTTATATATACATATATATGCATATCATATATACAAATTTGTGCCGAGATACGTTGCAAAATCTAGTGCAGTTTTTTTTTCATTTGATAAAAAAAAGAATGCAAAAAACTTAATTACATTAGTCGCTCTGTTGATAAAGTGTCATAAATCAGTTCAAGTGTTGGAAAATGTGCGCACCAAGTGTTGACTAATGCCGAGTCACGAGTGAGAATTAGTCGAGTGTTACACAACGCCATAAATATTTGCCCAAAGCTCTCGGATTAGCCGCACGCAGTTGCCACACAAAGTTCTGTGGCAACTAATTGCCTGTAATATGTGGGTTTTTCGGGTTAACCACAATTTCGAACGACTGCAAAGCTTTAAATCTAATTTAACACATTTTGCATGTGAACATGGTCAGGGATTATTCGGAGTGGTATATATACGTATTTATATGTAGTAAATATATAAGTTGGTAAACGCTGTTGCACTGCGATTATTTTCATTTGAATTTAAGTGGCGTAAAGCTCTTGAAGGTCATTAAGTAATATTAAAGTTGGGCAGGAATGTTCTGTTTATTTGACTTTGATAGTGTTGAAAGGTTTAGCTACAGATTTACAGGTTTAGCTGCAGCTTTTGTTACATAACATAACATTTAATGCTAATCAATATAATGAAAAAAGCGGAAAGTTAGGATATCTTCGGCACGCCGAAGCCTTGAGTTTTTTTTCTTAAACTAAGTCTTTTATATTAGCAGCTCGTTTTGTGTTAGTTTGTTTTACATAATCGACCAGGCATATACACACATTCATCAGCAACATCATTCGACAATATATTACAGTTTCTGATTTTTCTTATCTACCCTGGTCATAATGTCTTTTAAATACAGTTCTTTTTATGAATTGTGATTTTTATTTTAGCAATAAGCTGGCCACCCTGCGTTTAGTTCTTATCGTCCAAGAACATATTCTCTGCCCTCCTCTGGCTCTGGCCAGATGGCGAAATAAGATTTAGAGTGCAGGCCAAAAATTAAACTTGACTTTGGTCAATCATTTGAGGGATTTCTGCCTATCGCAGGCATCACAGCACACACCACCCCGCCCCTTACACCCGCGCACTGCATTTCAGCTCAAGTCACATGTCATGTCATTTGTAAGTTCCAATCGTGATTTTTACGCCCAGTTCGCCTTGGAGTGCACATTAAAAATGTGCCTGTCGTTGATGTGTTTGCAATCGCACAGGCACACATACACGCATACACCCAAAAACACACGCACACACACCCACTCGTACATTCGCACACACATCTCGCAGCAGCAAGGAGCAAACAAACAAACAAATATCCTGTCGCTGCACGCACTTATCCTGCATCTGACACTTAACACTTGAGCGCCTGTCCTGTCCTGCCATTAATGTACCCGGGTTGGGAAAGCGTGAGAGATGTGGCGAGAGAGTGAGAGGGGAAGATAGAAGGGGGGGCGCTGTGGTGGTTATTCCTGTGTGAGATATGCTTATCGCCTCGACAACAACAACAATTATTGTTATTATTGCTTGGAAAATGCATTTCCCAAACCCCTCCCTGCTCGTGTCCTTTCTTTCCTAAAACCTCAATTTTTTTTTTTATAGCTGCTTTGATTTGTGATTTGTGATTTTGTGCATTCGATTTCATTTGAGTGGACAATCGAATTATTACGCCTGGCATTTTTGTGTTCGTGTTCCCGGTTTTGCTGGGTTTCCTTTTGCCTTTGGAGCGCCGCTTTTTATGGACCGTCGCTGCTCATTTGTTGCGGACACGTTTTCAGCGCCGTGTGGGAAATCGTGAAAAGTCTTTCAAGTGTAAATTAAAGTGCAATTCCCAATGCACGCGCACACAGCACGTTCGTGGCAACAGGAGGCAAAGGGCATCCGCAACGACGAATAAAACTGCGGTAATTCAAATATATAAAAGAAAAGTATATACATATATGCATGGGAGAATAGAAGCCGAGAGGAGAAGTCGTAGCTGATATACCCTTACATACATATAAAGCGAAATATTTCAGCTTGATCAATACGTACATATATTATTGGATAAATATATTATTTGATCTAAACTTAAAATTAGAAATTGCATCAGCTTAGCCTATATTAGTTTAAAAAAAAAATGCATATATTTTTCTTTGTGCATTAGATATTTGTTCAATTAATCAAATTCAGTTTTCTATCCATTGTATCTATGCTAACACTAGATACGATTTATAGATTTTGTGTATATGAATATATAAAATATATAAAAAACTGAAACTAGAAATTGGTAAGCTGCAGTAAGTCCTCTGTGGAATTTATGCCTTTTCTATGTTATTTTTTTTTAATTTTAATAATTTCGATGCAATTCTATGTATTCCAAAATTAGTATCTTCAAAGTAGCATAGCTTTGGCTCAAAACTAACAGACTGATGTATGCCTTGAGAAAATCACAATACCCTCGGTAAGAGTATATCAAATATACATACAAAATGCCTAGTCCCTGGCATATTCGCTGTTGTATGTGCCAGGATAATCCAGTGACAACACATTTCTGCCTCTGACGCCGTTGAGTAGTAACTTCCTCAGAGTTTTTATTTGTGGCACATCGTCGTCGCCTTCGGTCTCATCATCTTTATCATCGTCAACGTCGTTGCCTGTCCTCGGCGCGTGTGCCCGTGGTATATTATTTTGATATTTCCTGAGATATTTCTAAGCCCATTTCCACTTCTACGCTTAAAAGGCAGTCGCATAGCAGGCAGTGAAAAGAGTTCTTCACGGGTGTGAGTTTTTTTTTATTGTGAGTGCAATAAGTTGAATTTAATAGAGTCAAAGAAATCAACTGTTCGCATTCGTTGGTCGCCGATTGGGACTATAGAGGAGAATAATATATTAGGGTTTGATAATAGAAAGTGAACGGAAATGGATGCTACAATGGAAGCTGAGTTCATCCCTTTGAATAGGAATCTTAATGGTACACATTTTAAAGAATTTCTCTACCTTTTCGTTTGGAATTTTAATATACATATTGAGAAAAATTGATCAAATAATTCGACACTTTCATTTCGGAATCCGATTCGAATATTTAAATTAAATTAGCACAGATATTTATCTTAAATTTCTCTAGAAAACAGAGCTGTGAGCATGAAATAGACATAAAAGAAGAATATTAATTCATTCCAAATATTGACTAAGTTCTTGGTTTCTTGAAATTGAAATAAAATTGAATTCATATAAAATTATTCTGAAAATATATTCCTACTAATTACAGAGAAAAATTAGATAGCTCGATGAATCGAAATTTGCATAGCAGAACTAAAAAATTGATTTTTAAGCCCCGAATTTTACGCTTTTGGACATTATCTTCAACATTTAAAAGAATTTTTTCATGACCCTTATATCATTAATATAGCGGGATTTATAATCGGACTTTTCCAGCTCACTTGTGAGGTGAGGTGAGCTAGGCGTAAGAATCACGGGCATAAGGTCCAGAGTTCGATCCACAGTTAAGTCAAAATATAATATTTTTTAATTTGGTTTCTAAAAATGTAAAATGTTAGAAACCCGACCGAATTATGACTAAAGACACGCAAACAGAGCATAAGAAACCTTCAAAAGCTGTTAAGTAAAAAAATTTAAAAATATTAACAAGCCAAAAATAGCAGATTTTTTTTTTCCAAATCTCTATAATATATTTAGTTTTAACATTAAAATAAACTCAATATAGACTGATCGTTGTCTTGTAAAGTTAACATCTCTTGACTTTTGAACTATTCTATATCCCAACTCCTGGCCTGGGACAGATTTTCCTCATATAGGTTCATCCCATCGGTTTTCGGACATGACGCCAAACATTTAATGCTAATTTTTTGGACAATCCTAAGTCTCGGGACGTCGGCTTAGTGACGATTACACAATGACCTGACAATTCCCAACTTTGTCGGACCATTCAATTATTTACATGTGACTGTTGTTTGAACGAGTGTATGGCCCTTGGAATTTCTCAAATTCTACGTATGATTCTTGTTTGCACAGCGTCGCGCGTCGCTTGGTTTTTTTTTTTTTTTCGAGAAAAGGTGCAACAGATTTGTGAATTTCGAGTTGTATTCTTCGGGGTTGCTTATTTGCTGGCAGCAGGTCATGCGGCGCATGCACCATACCAGCGATGAGTTCCCATTACAATCTTCGGCAAAGGAAACAAAAATAAACGAAATGAGGCAGCATCCAAGCTGAGGCTGGGTTTTGAGGCAGGGAGCGAGCGGCTTTCTTATGTGTGCTCAGTTCCTGGCTGGGTTTTTATCCGTTTGCTGTAATCAAACAAACAAATGATCATAAAAATCACTGCCTGAGCTGCAATTGTTGTTGTTTTTATGCCTCAAGCGCGCCGCACTTCAAAGTCGAATCGCCGATCCTTTGGGCTGACCAAGCAGCTCGTTAGTTTTTGGTTTTGGTTACGTTGCGATTCGTTTTGTTTTTCTGTTTTCTCGAGACTTCACTTCAGATTGTTGCATTTTCGTGTTAACGCAGCGCCGTTCATTGCATTTAATGAGCTAACATACACACAAGCACACACACACACACACACACACACACACACACACACACACACACAGCTGCAGGGGTCTATAGCATTTGCCCTATTTCACATAATAAATCAATAAATAAATATTATCGACCCGCGGCCAACGTGTGAAAATCCTTTGGCTATGTCAACAACAAAATATTTTTCCTATTTCCCAATAAACGTTGGCACAAACAACAATCAACACATACCAAGAGCTCTTGTTGTTGTTGTTGTTATTGTTGTTGTTCAACTAGTTCCAGTTCGAAATTCGGTACCGTTTTCTATTGTCTCCGTCTCTGGCTTAATGTCCTCATTAATGCGCAAGTCTCTGGCCGAACGTTGATTGCATTTTCATGACAGAATTTCCCCCAATGCGCCCTCCCCCACCTCCGGCCTGCTGCATTTTCCATTTACCATCTCGCATTTCTCATTTGGCAATTCGGAAATTTGCGATTTTGAATTTTGATTAGAGATTAAATTGTCTCTGGCGATTAGCATCAACGCAGGCTCTGTGGCGTTGTGCAAACAAGCGTATGTTTGCATTAGTCACGAAAGTGCAACAGCCATCCACCCATCCCCCACCCACCGAATGCCAGCCCCTGTTCCATGGGACAGATCCGTTGACCCACCACCAACATCGCCAATTGCCCTGCATAATGGCTGCTTCGAGCAGCCAACGGCGCACTTCATGCATCGCTTTATTTGCTTTCTGCTCATTAATTTTGCGGTTTACATTTTTTCCTATGCGCTGCGGTACTTTCTATGAGGCATATTAGTTTGTGGTTACTTCTTGAATTTATTACCTATAAGCAAATGGTTCAGAAACCATTACAAATTGGCGTATATCTTTTGGATATATTAAACAAACGATTTCTTGCTACTTTCAGCAAGATCCAATAGTTGGTAAACTATAATTAAAATAAATGTTCTACAGGGAATTCGTTTACTTTCTTAAGTAAAAACTATCTATCCCGTGAGTTCTCTTTATCTCTTTCTCTCTCTTCCTCTCTTCCATAATATTTGTATTTAACTGCATCATTTCCCTTCTGTCTACTATATATTCTATCACGTTTCCACTCCTTTGTTTCTCTGTGCCACTCTATATGTATAACTCCCGCTCTGTCATTATATACCCTATCCAATATTTGTTCGATCTTATTAATAGTAATAATATGAGGAATGTTTCCATTTCCTTTTTTAAATTCTACGAACCAATCCGCTTAATTAGCGCACTTGAAAAGTCGCCCAGATCCAACCAACTTTTGATATATCTGGCCACCCTGTGACATACATCAGCTATTCCGGTCAGTGCCTGAAGTTGCAGATAAACGTTGGTGCCGGACTTATGAATATAATCCTTAAATTGTTGCAATAACAACAACTATTGCTCAACGGTGCAAATAAAAACCCAACTATTATGTGGGAATAAGCCAGCTAGCCTGGCAACCCTGACGATTAATATGGTGTGGTGGCAACCTTTTGTCCGCCTGTCGCACCAACAATTATGTGGCGCAATTATGTGAGCGCAAGTCCTTTTGCCAGGATGATTAGCTTTTTGGATGCGGCATTGAGCGAATTGCAGCTATTATTTTTGCTTGAACCGGAGCGTTGTGGACACGTCAGATGCGTGTATTGTGCACCGTTATGGCTTGCGTTTTAATTGATGTGTTGCCACGCCCCCCTCTAACCCTCGTCACCATAATGACAAAACTGTTGTTGTGTCTCTGCGCCTGATAATAGAAGGGGGGGGGGGCAATTATGCCGCAATTAAATGAGCTTAGCCCAAAATGTTTTTCCCAGCTGCAATCAAACAAAAAATTATGCAAATTTTCGCAGTGCCAGCGAAAGCGAAAAGCGTTGGAAAATCATGAAAACTCCAGTTAGAAAATGCACCGCAACAAGGCCAATTGTCAATCAATATGTGAGAGAGAGCCTTGTCCGACTTTTTCGACGGACTGTCAATCAGCATTAAAAATTCACAGGCGCTGGCAACGTTTTCCGAAAAGCGAAAAACAAAGTGAAATTCTCATGCTGTTGTTGTAGCTATTGTCGTTTCAGCCCGAAGGACATGTTGTGTGACAAAATTGTGCAAGCAAATGTCGACGGCAGCAGCCAGTGGCAGGAGCTGCCGCCGGGCAAGGATTATGAGCGTAAATTAACCCTTATTGCCAGAAAATATGCGACAGCTGATTGACAGACAAATGACAGGGCACATAAAATACATCTTCGGAAATTTTCATGCCTATCATCCAGGCATAACTGTACTTATACGACTCAGAGAGGGGGTCCTGGCTGTAGCAGAGGGTTCGCTGGATTTTGTATGGTATTTGATTTGATTGAATTTGATGTACATGTGTTCAACATGACACTTAGTAGCGGCTTAGACTTTAGAGTGGCACCAAAAAGAATAACACACACACACACACACACACAAACATACACACGATGCGATAGATTGAATGATGCTGGCTTAAGTTGTTAAATCAAAATTGAAATTGACATTTGAAGGCAACGGTATAGGTATACCTTTTTATGCTGTAAAGACTGAGGTATATTTATCATAGCAAGATTTGGCTTTAGCTCTATCAAGTTATACACGACGCAGGGAATTTAGTCACATAGATGCTTTACAATGGCTATGAAGTTGTGTATAACATTTTTAACGAATCCCAGTAATACAGTTTTTTCTAGTGTGTATTTTTCTATAAACCATCTCACTGCAAGCTGCACACTCTATAAAGCGGCAATGCTTCTGCTTCCTCTTGCCACACACAATGTAAGGAAAATGCATTCTCGATTATAATCCGAAGAAATTCGGTGTTTGTAGCCCGAACCTTTTGAATTTCCGAATGGCTTTATAGAGGAGATATCCAAAACGTGCAATATTAATAGATGCTAAAAATAATAAATATACTTTTGCGGACGGACATATTTGCTTTTGCCTGTAAGATACGTGTGCACAAAATGAATATACCTTTTTTTTCAACATTTTCAATGGGTACGAGGTATCGAAGCGCACAGATCTGCATATATGAATGCTTTTTTCTCGCTGTAAATCTTTAGCTCTGCTGCGCTTTAGTAATTTTGTAAGTAGATGTAAAAACATGGCTTCAATTAAATTTTCTACAAGGCACAGAGAGTTGATAAACTATGATATTCTAATTCTTTAGAGTCTTCAAAAAATGTATAACTCTTTAAGATGTTAGAATTTTGTTAGAACGTGTATCTTTTTTAAGTTATTTGCATGTTCCG
The DNA here is from genome assembly GCA_035045725.1 of Drosophila ezoana. NCBI lineage: Eukaryota > Metazoa > Arthropoda > Insecta > Diptera > Drosophilidae > Drosophila > Drosophila ezoana. The sequence continues at coordinate 2,830,692 of JAWNOU010000051.1, forward strand.
TGTAAGATATACAACACATAATCTTTAACTCTCTTTGGTTTTTCTTGATTTGCATACAAGATCATTGCAACTTTCACGCTCCAAGCTTGAGATACAATTTGGAAATGGATTAACCAATTTATTTAGCTAATGAAGTGTTTTAACTTCTGCATAATAATATCAAAATTGACTACAAAATGTATATAAAACTGTGGTATCTTTATTGAGCAGCTAGGCAAGAGGTTTTTTACTTCCAACCAGTATACAAAAGAAATTTGTTAAACACCAACGAGTAAATGCATGATGATGAAGACATTAGAGCCGGTTACAGATTAGAGCACCTGGCAGATAAGAGTTGGGGTCCAAACATTGGTGTCACAGATGCTATACAATTGATGAGGCGTTGCAGCTCGTTGGATTAGTTTCAAGAATGGAAATCGAAATGACTAAAGAAATGGAAATGGAAATGGGAATGGCTGGCTGTGAGAAATTGTGAAAAGCAATTTACATAACATTCTCATTGATTGCCGTGGACTGCTTGGCAGCAGCCCGAAACTTATCAGCAGCTAATCAGCAGCATGCGGCCAGAGTCAATTTGAGATCTCAGCACCTCATTTTTGGTAGCAGCAGACACCGCAGCATGCAGCGATATAAGTTTTAACGGCCTTTTATTGTTCGCCTACCGAACAGGTGATAAAGGCGGAGGGGCAGGGAGGCAGAGATATCACACTGTGAGCTGCATGTGTTGAGTCTGTGTGTGTGAGATGAAAAGCAGCTTTTAATTAAGATTTAACCCCATGGTATCCCAAACCTATTGTGCAGGTGTCCGTCCATTCGTAGTCGTGAGGTTGCGGCGGAGGCGTTCGCTTTGCCCCTGTCGTGATTTGGGCCAACACCTACGGTTCACAGCTCGTTTAGAGGGCTAGAACGAGGCGCGAACAGGGAACTCAAATGCAGCTCATCATAGCTAACGTTACATAATTTTGTGCTGCCTTTTATAAATGGCCCAATTATGTAGCCAATAATATAGATAATTCTCACGTTAATTCTCTCCACGCCCACGTCTTGGCTCCCTTTTAAGCCGATTTTAGAACACGACATTCGTAGATGCAAATGAAGTGTCCGATTGGTTCTTGCTGCCAGGCTTAGGCATTCCGGCTTAGGCAGCCCAGCTCTCACAATTATGCGCTCAGGCTTGCATCTAAGTAGGGTTTTTCAATGGCATGTCAAGCATCTTTCATTTTAGCCCACTGAGCCTCTGGGCTAGTTAAGCTACTAATTAGACCACAAATATTGCTTTTAAAATTGGCAAACTACCTGCCACGCAGGCCACAAGTAATTATTTTCATAATCCTCTTCTTCGCGCTGGCTTTGCAATTATTTTCGCTTAACATTTCTTTGAATTTTTCAAGTTGGTTTGCTTCGAGTGTTTATTAGATTTAAGTACCAGTTCTCTCCCTCTTTTTTTCACTCTCTCTCGCTCTTTCAGCGTCTATCTCTGCATTTCCCTCGCTTTTCAGTCGCATTTCACGTCTATGTTAACAATGAAATGGCAAATTTTCATGCCGTTTGCTTTGCTTCCGGCGCGGTCCTGTGTTGAGACTTAGTTAGGATTGAATATCAGCAATATAATCGAAGACGAGCCGGGTTGCCTGAGCAGAAATATTCGATTTGATTTTAAATGATGTGGCAGTCAGTAAATTACAATAATTAATTTAAATTGATGTGAGTATTCATTCGACAAACTTAATAAACAGCCTCGTCAATTCCTATTATTCAACTTTCTAGTTAACAAAAGATCATCTGCATTGTATTTAAGTTTAATTTTGGGCAGTTGTAAGACGATTCAAATAATTAATTGATTTATTTATTTATTTATCTATTAATAAATAAAATAAAATTTAGCTAATGCTGATGAAATCAACAATTAATAAATAGTTATGGAATAGCAAATTTTCTTTAATGTTAGGAACTAGTTTATTTAATAAATTTTATGAAATTGAACAAATTGAAGGTATATATAAAATATATCAAATATATATATAAATATTATATATATGGGCATATATTAGGCTGATGTTAATGTTTGCATAGCATATTAAATACAATTGCTAAAGTTTCTCATAAAATAAATTTGAATAATCTATGAATCCTTTAGGTATTTTAATTGAACTTGGAAAAATTCTTACACCTTTAATTATGTCATGAAATGTGTAAGGCATAGATGAAGACACCTGCGACCCCATTAAGTATATATATTCTAGATCAGCATCAACAGCCGAGTTGATATAGCCATGTCCTTGTTTCCGTTTGTAACTCGCAACTCTTCTATTTTGAAACTTTGTATTGTTCGGCCTTTCTGTTGCAGTCAGAGCATTTGTCGGAATCAGCCGGGTCGGACCTCTTTATCATATAGCTGCCATAGGAAAGATGGCATCTGTTTTCAAAGATATTTTTATCAAACTTACATTTTCTAGTTTCACTATTCGCAATATTATTACTTTCTCGTTTAAGTAAAAAATATGAGATTAGCTTAAAGTAGAAATTTATTAATAAACTGTTTACTTATTCCTAACAAGTAGGTACATCATATTGTGATGCCATCCCACAGTATTCGCAAATTGAACACAATTCTATTGTAATGCGACTTAACAAGGGCCAGTTGCGAATTATGTGCTTTCTAAGAATATGCCCGGCCACACTGCAACCTAATTAAATGGCATTGGAAGCTTTTACTCCGCCCACCCTGTTAATTTCCCCGTGCGTAAATTGATATTCCTGTCATTGCCATACTGATTTCTGCTTCCGTGGCGTGCGACGCTCCATATCCTGTCTGTTGCGGTTTGCAATTGCCGTATACACAGGATATTGCATTAAAGAATGCGACCATTTTTATAGGGACCGCGGTGCTGGCTGTCATCGATAGGATGGATAAAGGACGAACATAAATTAAAAATTGTCAAGAAAAAGCGACCACATTGATGAGGATGCGAACAATGATGTTACTGGCTTCAAAGAACATTTGTGAAACACATGTTATAAAGAAAGGAACAGGCAAGGAACAGAGGCTGGCAGGCAGCAAGATAAGCGGGACGAGGCGGCTGGACAACAAAGGACCTGAGTCCGGCAACAGCAACAGCAGCAGCAGCAGGCGGTTAACACAGTCAGCGCAGCCTGTCAACAGGATATGCATGAGTTCTTTGAGCATTTCACACCTACAATGCACAACAAAGAGGCACAACCGGGGTGTGCCGAGTACCGGATCTGAGTATCAGCTGCTGAAATTGAGATACCAGGTCCTGGAAAAAGTTGAAAGAAAAAAAAAATTAAATGAGATAAAAGAGAAACCACAGAGACCACAAAGCGCAGTCCGAGATGAAAGTAGGAGTTGACGCACAAATGAAAATCGTGGCCTCCTCCTTTGCCGCAATGATTGATGCTCATGATTGTGCAGAAGCCAACAAGTCAAAGGTGCAGTTTTTCGCTTTAAAAAAAAGGATTCGAAAGTCAAAAATCTGGTAGTCAATTGCCATTATGATTGATACGTCCCAACGGCCGACTGGCTGTATACAGCTGCCACGCCCACAGCCGTGGCGGGAGATTCAACCGGCTGCTCGACTCCCGACGCTGCTGGAGCTGCTCATTTGGTACGTGATGCGACCGCAACTGCTGTGCATTGAGCAGCATTTCCATGGAAGACTTGCTGCTCTTACCCGGGCAGCAATTGGAGCGCAAGAAACTAATTAAATTGATAGAATTAGACAAGAGGCCGACGACGTCTGGCAACCCTGACCAAGCATCTCTCCTTATTTCGCTCCCCCCCACAGCATTCGGGGTTTACTTGTCATTCCGAACGGGTACAGACAAGTGCCGGCTGAGCTCGTTCCTGGTATGAGCTACACTTTTCGGCCAGTTATATGATGGATGAATGAGATCCTAAAGAGCTAAAGGGATTAGGCTGGCGATGTGTAGACAAAGATGAATCGCTTTGCTGACAGATTGTTCAGAAAATGTCTTTAAATATGATCAATTTGTATATATTAATTGGCATAAGCCCGTCGAAAGCTAATTGTGTTTATTGGATGACTAATGCTGCAATCGTATCTGATATTATAATCAAATTCTATGAGCTTAAGCCTTTACAAAAACAAGCCAGTTATAATCAAAAAGTATTAATTAATTAGATGTTTTTGTTTAAATATATTAAAGATCAAGAATACTTTTAGGGGCTAAACAGTTAAAATTTATTGTAAATATATTTTCTGCCTCTTGGGGAAAAGAATGTAGATTATGATATCATATTCTTAATATGTTACCCCTGATAATAATACGAAGAGCGATCTTTAATCCTTCTATACTGGGAATATTGAAATAATAAACAATAATCTACTTAGAAGTAGAGGAACATTAATAAATATACTTAGTTGCAGCTGGCTATCTGCTATACGAATTATTTATCTAACAAGTCTATAATCGAACAAATGTACCCTGACATATAAAAGCATGCAGCATCTTTGGCAGGGCATGAAGAATACTTATGAGCGATGTATATGTATGTGTACGTATATGTATATATATGTCGTATATATCTATTAAATTAATTACAATACGAATTTCGAATGGATAATGAAATTCTGTGGTCATTATCAGACATGCGGAGCATGTACAAAATGAGCCACAAATGTGGCCAATATAATACAAGGAAACAAAGTAGCCATCGAGGCATATGATGAACAATGCGGCAACCAGGACCAGGACGAGCATTGGCAGCGCATAAATCAATGGAGCATGTAGCGGCCAAAACTGGACAGGAAGGATACTCCAGCGACCAACAGATGTGAGCATGTGAGTTGAATTAAAAATGAGTGGCAAAAGGAATCAGAATCACTCGGCCACTGGGTGATTCGGGTGAATCTCGAGCGGCCCAAAAGTCTTCACTGGCGCGTAAAGACAAAAGGGCCATGAGAGGGTCGACAGCCCTCTTTGAGGCTATGGAGTAAAGGTAAACTCAATGGATTTACTTTCCGCCTTTGTGTCGCTGCAGGACATCTTAAGGACTTAACTTGCCTTGGCCACGTTACGAAAACGAAGCAATAGATTTTTCATGTTTGGGATTTGTGTGTGTCCCACAAGTCTTATGAGCGTGTGTCTAGTGCAGTTGACATTTAATATGGCATTATCCCTGCGCCGCTGAGTTATAAATAATGTTACAAATACCCCCACGCACCCCTCAAACCTCCTCCCATTAAAAACATAAAAAATAAAACTAAAAGAAAGGGCCGGCCGGGTAAGTTCTTTAGCAAGAGCCAAAGACGTCCACAACAAGGGGTTCGAGCCTTGCTCCCGTTATCGCCGCTGGTCAGTTGGGATATTGAGCTCTTCAATATTGCAAGGAATATAATAAAAAAAATTTTTGTTGCAAGTATTACGAGTATCAATGTCAAAGGAAGTGGTATTATACATACATATCTTTTTTTTAGTGAAATTTACTCGCTCTAGCAGTGAAACATATTTTGAATGTTTCGCATGGCTGGATTAAATGAAATGGTTTTGGGTTGATTGGTTGGGGTAATATGTGGCTGGGATAACCAATAAAGATTAGCTGAATATTTGTGGAACAACCCCGAGTATTGAGATAACATAAATGGTATATAAATACTATAACTAAAAGCTTACATATTTCGTAGTTGTTTTTTGATGTGAATGATATTTATTTTTATAATATCTAACAACTACGAGTGTAACCTGATGAATATTTTCTCTAATTTCATTGAATTTGATTTTTAGCAATTGCAAAATAAAATTTCTCTCCATTTTATGCAACAGAACATTTTTATTTTCCATCATATCATATTACATTTATTATAATTATTATTATTCATTATTTTATAGCTTGACTTTTTGATCAACTAAATTGTTTTGCAATCGATATATTATAGCCTAGCTTTAAAGTTCTAAGAGCATTGTTTTACCAATTATTTGTTTAGTTAGTTAGTTCGTTTTTTTTCCCTGAAATTAATTGAGAAATCTCAAATTCTTCATAGATTTCCTTTAAGGCAACATATTTACTTTCCAGTTTTGTTTTGCCCTTTAAGTGTTAACCTTTTGGGAAATTTGATGCTTCAGACTTGTGTGTTTTCTTCTTACTCGTTCAGTGTTGTGTAATGCTACACCCATAATGCAACGTTTACACGACGCCACTGTGGAAATCCATTTCATATGCTTTGATTTATATTTATGCGCTTGTTTGCTGGCGCTCTTTAAAATCACTGACCGGCAAAAGATTTATGATTGTCCAGGAGTGGAAGTAGGATAGGCAGAGGACTCTTGAGTAGCACTGGGACTGCTCCAAACTAGTTACAATTACGAGTGTCGTGTGTGTGTGGATAATGTGCATGATAATCAGCGTGTGATGGGCCACGAGAGCTGCCCACACAACGATGCTAATGGGCTGAGCGCGTTGATGACGACGATGATGAGCTAAGTTCAGGAGCTCAGTCGTACACTCAGAGAAAAAGCCTGTCAATGTTTCAATATGGGATTTACTTTTTTAATCCCTACAAATATAATATATAGTTCCTGACTGCATACAAAATATCTTTTTCTAAAAAACTAAAATAATTAAAATATTCTTTATGGAAGTAAGTTATTTATTATATAAAGTATTTAAAAACTTTGGTATTAAGATGTTTTGTAGGTTTTGACAAAATTTGTAGAAGAAGTTGGAGTAGTAAATTCCTTGAACACATTTTTCTCTGAGTGTAGCAGTTGAGTGCGACTCTCTGACAGGATGTATCCTATCCAATTGCCAGTTGTGCTGACATTTTAAATATAAACACGAGTCGTTGTTGCTGGCGTCCGATTTCCAGCTGACAGACAGACAATCGCAGTCTGTCCAGGCAGCAGACATGTCTGGGCCGTTGTGACGACCTTGCCGGGGGCTCGGGGCCGGGGCTCTTTGTTGAGTGTTGAAACATCGCGACGCATTTGACAGTTGACACTTTGACGCCTGCGAAACGCGCGCATAAAATTATACGGCCTGGGAAATCAAGTGTCTGGCACTTGGTGACGCCAGGACAACAGGATACACATGAATCTGTTGCCTGAGTCTATGAGTTTCAGTTTTTTTTTTATTTGGTGCTATGTTGCACTCTCATTAGGAAGTGACAACAGCGACAACGACTCATGATTAGTAGCGTGTCCTCTGGGAGTCCTTAGAGTACCACGAGCACAACAACAACAACAGTGGCAGGGCAGCTGCATGCTGTCAACTCCAACAGCTGTCCGTGTCCGGCGGAGATTACGTTGTTATATCACAAGAGTTGCCTCCTCTAACAGATAGTCAAATGCCCGGCAATAATCTAAAATCAAAGCAGCGTAACTAAAGCTTAGAATAAAGGGGAAGCATCTCACAGGGATGTCCGAGCCAACTGACAAAATGCATACATTGAGCTGTGTTGGACTACCTGGATACGCCAAAGAACAAGGACAATGCCTTTTGTGCACTGTCAGCCACTGTAATGGCGCATGCTGAAGCGAATCAAAGCCAGGATGTGAGATATATGTGGGTACAGAGTACGGATACGCGGTACGGGAAACTGGATCCTGGCTGTCTGCCAGCCATGTGTGTGTGTGTGTTTTTTTTTTTTGCCCTTACTAGCATTGTGTCATTTTTTTTAAGACTTAAATTTCTTAACAAATTCAAATCTGAATCAAATCAATGCGGTATTTTCAAAGTAAATATTATTAATATCATATGAAATTTGACGAAAAATCGCCTTTGAGCCAGTTCGCAGTAATGCCCTTAAAAAGAGTATGATTCAAATCCGAAATATATGTGGACTTATGCCATGTTTCTATACCTATTTACACATTCAACCAAGTACCAATCAAATTTAAAGCATCTTTCTTAAGAAAAACTGTTTTACATTCTTCAAAGCTTTTCTCATCATTTTTATACCCTGAACCCATTAAAAATGGGTAAAAGGGGTATTATGTTTTTGTGCAAAATGCAAATGTATGTAACAGGCAGAAGGAAGCATCTCCGACCCCATAAAGTATATATATTCTTGATCAGCATCAATAGCCGAGTCGATCTAGCCATGTCCGTCTGTCTGTCCGTCCGTCCGTCCGTCCGTCCGTCCGTATGTATGAACGCAAGGATCTCAGAACCTATAAGAGCTAGAGACAAATAGGTTCTGAAATTTTAGATGTAGGTGCTCCTAGTGCCCGCGCAGATCGAGTTTGTTTCCGATAAACGATAACTTGCCCCGTTTCCAAGTAATCGATAAAAATGTATATCGAAATCCCGTTTTTAAGCAATTTTGGTAAATAATAAGAGCTAGAGTTACCAAACTTGACATGTAGCTTCTAGAATAGTATATATATATCGATTATCTTTCATTTAATACCTATCGCCAACTCCCCGCTACTCTCTATCTATAAGCGCGCGCTGCATTTGGTGATGGAATAAGAGGGTTCAGGGTATCCCCTAGTTGGGAGCTCCCGACTAGAACCTCTTACTTGTTAATTTACAATTTGAACAGCCTGCCCATGAGTTGCCTTCAGTGAATTACAAAAACTTAGTTTCCAACATATTAAATCTGGTTTTAAAACTTCTTTTCAAAACTTACTTTACATTCTTTCATTTTTCGCAATAATTTTAGACATAGACATTGTTATATTTGTAGTAGAAATCAAAGAGTATAACCACTTTTAAATCAAGCTTGGAAGCTTTCCACCTTCTAGATCAGGAATTCGAAGAAGAGTTTTTGTTGTTAATAAGTTTAATAACATTCTATGGCAGCTTTTAATATAAATCGATTTGATTTTTTCATTTTCAAAGGTGCTGCTCAACAAACCAACACACAGACGTTTAAACCAGCTGCAGGCGTTGGTCAGAATGCTTCTTGTGGCTGGCTTAAACCAACTGTGGAGTGCCTGCGGCAAAACGCGTTCGAACGAACGGTAGCCCAATCCACTGACAACTTCATCAGAACGCGCACGCCCCAACAACTGAGCTCTCGGCTTAGCTCAGTGCGGAGCCGGGTCGGGCTTGGGCTCTAATTGCAGCAGCCCAATCGCGTAATCAAAAGGCAAAATGTTGTTGTACATTTCATGTTATTTGTCTTTGCATTTAACTGGTTCACAGTCTGCAGCAGCAGCAAACTCAGCTCCTGTTTGAGTCTGCAGACTCGGATGCAGCCTCGGCCACAGCCTCATCCTCTTGCATTTTGCCCGCGAGCCAATTTTTGAGGTAAAATTCATTTGTTAACAATTTCATTTCATTTCGGAATTCGTAGGGCTTCAAGCCAGTTGGGTTTACTCATGCCGCGGCGCCTAATTACAGGGTGCCTCACGCTGTGCCCCAGTGCGTCTGTGTGTGTGTGTGTGTGAGTGTGCATGCGTGTCCTGCTGCTGCTGCTGCATGTAAAACTTTTCAAATTAAGACATCAATTTTAATGAGCAACACAACAACTAACACAATAATTGCGCTCGACTTTTGGAGTGGGCGTGCCCGCGCGGCCAGTTGGCCAGTTTGCTGCTTTGGTTTTTCTTTTAACCGATATTTTGTTGTCGTTGTTTTCTGGGCCAAGTTCCGGCAGGTGCGAGCCGCATTTCTGAATACCTTCACCTTTGGGCCAACTCTAATTTTTGTCCCAGGCAGCTGTTTTACCTTAAACAACAAAAGTAGCGCACCAACGCCTTTTGCATGCGCTGCCATCTAATTAAGTTAATTTGAGCATTTTACATATGTAAGTTTTATGGGCCTGACCCTGCCCAGCCCCTAGCCAGTCCCTACCCTTCCATTTCTTTCCTTTTCCCCATAAAGTTTTGGGCTTTCGAGTTATTTTCTACTCAAATTTGATGTCTTTTTAATCGAAAGCAATAAAAATGTATGTATTAAAAATTTATTGAATACCTAAGCCACATAATTAGTTAACGCTTCGGTAAGCCCGGTTAGTTGCGGTGCCAAACCAGTTAGAGTTGTGGCAAGGACACACCTGGCTCATTTCAAGTCCTTTGAAATTGAATTATTTCGTAATTTACAGAGTTCTGCATATCTTTGAATAAGATTCTGCCAATCAACTTTACCCATTTATCAAATTCAACAAGGTAGTATTGCCTTTAAACGGGAAGTCCTCTTTTTTATTTTGATATCCTTGTCGAGGGTATTATGATTATGTCAGGATATGTGTAACTCAGAGACGAAAATATTTCCGATCCCATAATGTACATATAATATAGATAATCATCAACTAACTAGTTGATTTAACCATGTCCGTCTGTCCATCCGCCTGTTTTTATGCGATCTAGTTTTAAAGCTATCGTCTTGAAACTTTGCATCCTTCCTTCTGTTGCAGGCAGTACATGATTCGGAACCGGCCAGATCGGAACATTATATTACATAACTGCCATAGGGACGAACGGTCGAAAATTAAAGTAAGGATAACTTTTTTGGTTATCAAGATATCTTAACCAAACTAGGCAATTACTATTTCAATTGTGCTGCTTATATATATGTCATGTCTTATTAATATCGAACAACCATATTAAACTTAAAAGTCGAAAGGCAATGTCTCTAAGGGCATTTAATCTTCGGCGTGCCAATGATATTCTTAGTTTCTCGTCTTTTCTTTAAAGAAGTTTTTTGCACTTTTGCCGCATATATTCATTTTCTTTCAGGCTTTTTCTTATCTCATTAATCTATTCATATTCTGCCTGATCTTTAATCCTTTAACGAGTCGTAGCAATCTCTGAACACAAAGTTCCAATATGCATATTCATATATTTATGGTTGAGCTTCCACTTACCAAGTTCCTCCCTTGGCTCATTTATCAAGCTGCCTCCCGCCTGAACCCTTACCCTTCTCTGTATAATCTATGAATTTTAAGTCGTTTCTCTTGCTACTTGTTCCGTGCAGCTTCTGGCCATGCCACATGCCACATACCATATTTTCACATCAATTACATTCATTTCCCACCTCTCAAGCTCAAGTTCTCTACCTCTCCCTCTCCTCTCACTCTCTTGGCTCGTTAATCAAGCCGTTCCGTTTAGGTACTTGCAAAAACATTCAAAATCCAATTGCAAATTATGCATTTATTATTAACAATTGTTGTCTGATTGCGCTCCACACACACACACACACGCTCCACTGCCTACCCCTTTATGTGTCCCCTCCCCGTCTAGCTGTTAACGTGTTGTCCTTCATCTGGCGAGCTGCCCCCAAGGGCCACAAAACTCTGTCCAGAGCTTGGGTCATTTGCGTGCATTTGTTTTCGGCCCTGGCTCTGGTCCTCTGGCCCTGGAGGGCTGTAGCCAAGCGTTTGCATATGGGCAACTGTTTTGAATATTGAAAACAGACAGCAGCAACAACCACAATAACAACAACAACTAACAGCTAGCACATGAGTTGCACAGGGTGGCTCGAAATGGAAATCGCAATCGCTGAAAAGTGCCATGCATTTATGCAATTTTCGCATTCAGAGAGCTGTTCGTTGACGCTACTTGGCACTCAAAGCCACTCAAATGCCATGGCAAGGCACTCAATCAAGTGCACAGACCCAACACACATACACCACACTCACTCACACACACCTGCAAATGCCCCATACTAAGACGCCTCCTCTATTCCATCATAATCAAATTGTATTGAACATTTGCAGTTAGCTGAATTTGTGGCTGGCATTATTCAAGTGATTGAATCGTCAAAAGACCCGCAATGCATTCGTCTCGTCAGTCAGTCAGTCAGCTAGTCAGTTAGTTAGTCAGCTTCTCAGTGATTCACTTATTCATTCATTTATGCAACGCACACATAAGCGCCTTTCCTCTACTCTACTCTTACCCTTTGCTCACCCCTTGGACTCCAGCTACAACTCCGACCACTTGCATTAAATCTGGCCTGACTCTGTCAAAGTCAAAGCCAAAGGTGTCCTAGCTGCGCCCCACATGTGCGCTCATAACTTTTTATCATTTCTCTTTAAAAAATAGAAAAGAAATATAACGAAATATATATAACCTATACACATGTCCTACGTGTGCTCTACGGTTGAGGTTGCTTTATTGAATATTACATAAATAAAATTTATTTCAATTTTCACTCGAACAGGAGGGCACAAGAACATGTTCACATATATATATTTTTATAAAGAGTATATTTTAGAGCTTCTAATAAAATAGCTAATCCGATCACGTCTACCATTTCCCCTGGCAGGATAATGCAAGGCATATGCAAAGCAGCTGACAGACGCAATCGGGTTGCATTTGACTAAAGTCCACATGAATTCAGTGGGTGGGCTTTGGCAGAGGTCGTGGATACTGGATGAGATTGTGCTGGCTAGCTGTAATACGTAGCAAGTGTGAATGGTTCATTAGCATATGCTATGGAATAATAAATAAGTTGGCATTATGTTCATAAAGAAGCGAGCGGAAGGAAAAAGTGCTTGTTAATCACTGAATTTTAATTGCACACAAACAGTGTAAAACAAATGTAAGTTCTTTTCAACTTCATTTATTATTATTATTGTTTTAGATATCATTCAAAACAAGTAACATTATTCTATAACCAGCACGTAGTTTTTCACAGCGTTCTAGTTCGATATTAAAATCTTATTAACAGTACTTCAATTGTTCACATCTCAATATATGTTATTAGCATTCCATGTTTAATAGAAACATAAAATATATCTTTATTAAATATAGTTTTCTCAAAACAAACAATATAGATTTTCAAAGTCCTTGTCAAACAGAACCAGCAAAAATTAATTAACAGCAGGCCATAAGCATTTGCATTTGGACTTAACGTAAAAATGTAAAATGAAATATGCGTGTAGCGATATGGGGTTTCAGTTATTACTTAGATGTCTATATGATCAAAAGCATCTTTTATAAAAACAAGTTTTCTATTTATATTTGTAAAATTTCTGCAAGCTAAGCCAAGGTGTAAGGTATTAAACAGACTTTTATTGCAAGTTGCAGCTGTCAGTCCTGTTGACAATGGTAAATAACTTGTCAGCGTTTTCCCACAAGACAAATAAAGTTCCTTTGCAACACTGGCAGCTGTCAAGTGGTAGAAAAAAGAAGAAGAGGAATACGAAGTAAATGTAAGGCAGCTTCAATTAACGCAGTGCACACACACGTTTTTATTAAACGCATATGACACAACTGCCAGGGCATGTCAGGGAGTAGAACACCTACCCAGAGCAGACCCACCCCCGCCCACCACAGCGCGCCTGCCTATTCCGCTTCTGGTCTCTAGGCAAATGACAGTGGCTTCCATTAGCGTCATTTTTGGTGCTGGTTGTTGGGCTTCATCTTATTCTTTAGCTCCTGCTACTGCTCTGCCTTTGCCTCGGCGCCGTCTCAATGTCTGTGCAGCATTTTGGCAAACAAATTGCTAAGAAACATTTTTTAAAAGCATTCGTGACGAGCAAGGGAGGGGCGGTTGTGTGTGGGGCTTACACGAAGCAAGTGCAGAAGCATTTGACAACTGAGTGGCGGGAAGAGAGTCTTCCAATGTTGTTTCTTCTGCATTTAGCTGTCAAAAGAGAAAGCAAAAAAAAACTGCAGGAAAAAAAACTCGGCTAGCCTGAAAAACCACACGTCTGCAGCACCCACACACACACTCACGCACACACCCTGGCGAGTCTTGACTGACAGTTCAAGTGAAAAACAAAGATGAGGAAGAAGATGCACGATTCGTGCCAAAATACACCCGGGATGTGGCCTCAAAATTCATACGGCACGAAAATATATTATGGGAAACAATCGTCTGTTCCAAGCTGAGGATAAAGATAGAGACAGTTTTGCGTTGTTCCAAGTGGGCACACATCTAAACGACAGAGGGCTAGGGAGGAGGTATGTAGTGAATGTAAAAAGGGTGTGGGTGAAAAGTGGTTTGTGAAAGGGGGGCGGGGGGCACAGTCTTCATTGGTTAGCGTAAACTTTTTGCTGCAATTCAGTTGTCACTTTGACAGCTCACGCAAAGGTTGACGCGGGAGCTGCACAACTAATCAGCACTGGGAACAGGCAAAGGGAATACGCACGAGATGAGCTGCAGGATAAGGCCAGAGTGATGACGTGGGTGGGGTGGGGAGGGTGTTTTGGGCAAAACCTAACTCAATTATTGGCAGGCACGAAACGAAACCAATTGCATTGATGGCAGCTGGAAACAAAAAATGAATGAGAGACCCAACACGTGGATACATTCATTTGGACTATTAACTTAAGAGTTGTCTGAATGCAGCTGAAATGAGAGATTGGAAAATGAACTTTGGATATATAGACTTAAATTCCATTTAAAGACTTTTTTCGAGTCTGACTTGAATTAGAAGTTGCCTGACAGCAGTTGGGTTGAAGAGACTAAAGCTTTAAGATATGTGGGAAATTGACTATAGATATAAGAATTATGGAATTATATCTTCACTAAACAGAAGTTGGTATTTTAAATTCCATTTAAAGATTTTTTTCAAGCCTGACTAAAATTAGAAGTTGCCTAAAAGCAGTTGGGATGAGAGACTTAAGATATAAGATATGTGGGAAATTAACTTTAGATGTATAACTACACTTATATTTTTAATAAAAACAATTTTGTTTACAAATTAGAAGTTCCATTAAACGACTTGAAGCCTTGCATACAAATATTTTGGCATCCCATGTCGATGCATTAAGGCTTTAACCAATGTGCTCATCCAAACTCTTATTTGTATTCTCGATAAAGACAGCTTGTTTGCTAAAGTTGCAACAAATGTTACGCAAAAATTAGCGAAATAGATTTTGTGTAAAGCAAATACAACTTTTACCCTCTTATTCGGAAACGGCATAAAGACTAACTGGATGCAGACTCGAATCTAAGATTCTAAACAGAATTATTGAAATTCGAAAACATTCAAAAGTCAGCAAAAAAGCCGCTGTCACAGCCCCTATTAATCTGCAATTTAAGGTATTCTTTTTTTCTACACTTTCCTGCTTTTACCTTTTGCTTGCTGTTTGTTATATTGCGTAACGCACAGTGACAAAGCGGAAGTAGAAACTGCAGTAAAGTGAATGAAATAAAAAAAAACAATGCTGGATATATTTCTAATAAATGCGAAAATAAAATTTAGTTTGCGCTGTAAACAAAGACATCAGACAGTATTTGAAGAGCGAAACGCGAGTCGCATACGATGTTTATTTGTGAATAGTATACATAAATCCATTTGCCCGCCCCATTTATATGCAAATATGAGTGCGCATACTATACTGTGGGCGTGGCAGTCTCTCAATATGCAACGCAGTCAAAAATAATTCAATAATTCAATTTATGCGATATTTGCATTCTGGCCATGAAGCACCATCAAAAATAAAAGTTGTTTTTGTTTGAAATATATTTCGCTATATTGTTTTTATCTATTTTTGGTGGAATTTTTTGTGATTTTTTTGCGGTTCGCATAACAAAATTGAACCAAATTCGATTGAATTGAATGTCAAATATGTGGAAGATATCACAAAGAAACAGCAAAATATTTGCATTTATGTCTAAAATTGATTCAAAATCGACTTAGTCGACTCTTCATTAGCTTTTACACGGTTGAAAAAGTTTAGTTTAGTTTCAAAAGCTTATACATTTTATTCATGATGAGCGATAAAACATTTGGACATATGCAAAGAGGATTTTTGATAAAAGATTCCAGTGAAGTTTTAACATTTAAATACTTTTTTTTTGGTCTTATTTCCGATGCACAAAACATCACTTAACTGAATCGATGTATTCACGAATGAGTTTAAAAGGTTTGCGTTGAGGCTATAACGTTTAAGGATTTAAGTGCAAAAGAATTTGACTGTATTGTGCTATTCAAAAACGGAGTACAGGGTATGTCCTAGTCGTGCTCTTTTAACACAAGCCATCTTCTTCTTTTGGCTTCTTTCCTTTTTTATATATTTTTTTTTTTTTTGGTTGGCCATAAATAAAATCTGTGCATGTGAAGTGGGGCGCAGCTTCTGTTGTAGTCGTGAATTAAGATTAATTAAACTAACGGTAAACTGAAAAATAAACCAGAGCAGAGTGTCATAGAGTGTTGCTAAGGGATGGGGGAGGGGATGCAGAGGGGCGTAGTACGATATTTTTGCGGTAGTTGACATGTGTGGGAAATGGTACACAAAATAAATGTTTATTTATATGGCGCGGCAAACGGAAATTGCAATGCGCGTTGCCGCTGCGTAACTGTAACACGAATACAAAATGGCGACTATAACGGTGCATGGCCCAAAAGCAAAAAAAAATGGAAAGAAGTAAAAAGGAAAAGCAAACAAACTATTCGCCCAGCAATGCAAATGGTTGAGTTGAGTTGAGTTCATTCGCAGTTTGTTTCGCTGTTCGTTTCAAATTGCTAAGTGAATGGGATTTTAGATGGGGACCATGGCTATATGATACATTAGTGAAGAGTTTGCCTCCCAAACGGATTTGTAGTATGCACTAACTATGCCTCCTCTGCTTCTTTATTTTTATAAACATATTTCTCCCCCTGGCTTACCTACATATATCAAGCGGGCCTTTTGTTGTATTCGCTTATTTGTGGACCGGATATGGAAGCATGCAACGGAAATGCACAAAACAAAAATGGGCTGAGAAAAAGGGGAAAGACGAAGGGCGATGGACAACAAGGAGATGGACACAAAGCGTGTTTCTGCCACACACAAAGTTTCAATTCTGTGCAATTCTCTCGGAATTTAATCTACTGTTTAAGACCTGCAATGCTTTCAGTTTAATAAAAGGCTCAGAGTTATTTTAAATAAGCTTGTTGGAGATAGGACATCTGTTGCAGTGTTTGCAGTGTTGCAAAATGCGTCCAAAAGAGTATTGCAAATATTCATTCAAGCCAGATTCTTAGTAATTATAATTTTGTCGGTAAATGTGAAAAATTCTTCATCTTGCTGGACATTCAAAGCTTGGGTTCTTGCTAAGGATTTTCAAATGCCAAACGATTGAACATATGTTTATTACTTACTTATTTTCAAAGCTCTACATAATAATATGATGAATACGTGTTTCAGCGATTTGGGAAATTCCACTTGCAACAGTGGTAAAAGGGCGGAAAACCTTTATATTAATGTAGTATGTTTACCGTCCGCTCAGTTTCAAAATCATTTTCAAAGCTTTTTGGGAACATTGATTGTATAACATACGTGCCACGGGCAAGGCCGGGCTATACCCGCTAGTATAATATATAACTCATAGTTTTACACATATTTGATTGACAATAATTAATTTATACAGTATGAAAATCGATTTTAATCAGATCCTTTTCCATTATTTACTGTTGTTTCACAATCATACGTTAACAATGCAGCAGCTAATAAACAAATTAACTTTTACTCATTTCCATATGGGTAATACATTCAAGTGCCCCCGCATATTCAAATTGTGTTCAAGCATTCTTATTCACCACCATGGCCACCATAGCCATGGAATCCACTTGGATGCAGCTGAAGCTCTTAAAGTACTCATATTATTTGCACATTGCAGAGAATGAAAGCCACAAAAAATGGCAATATAAAAACGAAGAGAGGAACAAACGAACCAAGTCAAGTGCTGTTATTCATAGTGCACACACACACTCACACACATACACATACACCGAAGCAAATTGCTAAAAGGTAACGGTAACGGCAGCCAAACAGGCCAACACACCTTCTCTCAACCTGCAACACATAGCCCCATACAGCTCAGAGTCAGGACCACGTTCACGTCCTTGACAATCAATTCCCCGCGCACTCAATTAAAAAATATGCATGGTGCTTGCATACGACACGCACACACACACATAAGTCAACTGCTGCTGGAACTGCAAGTTAACTAGTAGCAGGTGGAGGGGGTTGTCAGGGGCATGGGGTATTGCTCGGGGGCGCCGCTGTTGCTGTTGTCTGCATATGAATGAATATTCGAACATTCAGAACTCTTTTTTTTTATTTGTTACCAACATAAAAGTTCATCAGCAGGAATATTGGCGAGAAAAAACTGAAAGTCCCTCAACGTAACGCTACTTACATGCAATTGTAGAGTATATCAAATACACCATCCACTTCGCTAGCCAATCAGCGTGATTAGCTTGATTATTAGCTATAGATTGCACATCTGTTAAATTGGGTTGTGGTGTTGCTTTTGCTTCGCTACTCGCTTTATTCTCGATATGCTTTTCACTTTGTTTTTCGCCATGCTTCTCACTTGCTTCTCGCTCTACGATTTTTTGCTTGCTTTACTTATCGTATGCCTCTGCATATGCTTTGTGCTATTCACTCCGGTTCTAACTTTGCTTCTCTGCTAACTTTTCTAAGTCGTTGCTCAAGTTTATGTTTTATATACTCTTTTAAAGGGTATCTTGACTTCGACTTGAGTTTATATCGTTTATGATCTGCTTCTGTTTGCATCTTTGTTGTTGCAATATTTTTGCAATATTCCGCCAAGCACGTAACCGTATTTGTATCTTTGTATCTGTGTGTGCTCGTGTGTGTATCTGTGTGTATGTATTTGGATTTGAGCATCCTTGGGGTAATAGTTTTCCACGGTTTATAATTCCGCGCTTTTCGCTGCTGCTGTTGCTGTTTTATTGTTGTTGTCCTTGCTGCTGCTGCTGCTGTAGCGTGCAGAAATTTATTATTTACAGGAATTTTTTTGTTCGCATGGATCCTTTTCTTGGTCGTGTTGCTCTGCTGCCGCCGCCTGCTGATGATTTGTGTGCTTGTGTGGTTGCCATATAAATATTAAAAATATTGCACAAATTCTCCATTCCCAAGAGTCCATGTGCTGTGTGTCTTTATTTTCATTGCTCTCTCTCTCTCTCTTTCTCTCTCTCTCTCTCACTCTCTCTCTCTCTCTCTCTCTCTCTCTCTTTCTTTGTGTCTTTTGCCCTCTCTCTCGCTCTCTTTTCCACACTATCTCCATTCCATTCCTGCTTAAGCAAAGAAATAATAAAAGAAAATCCCGTTTAATAAATTATTAAAAAGTGTGGCAACGCTGCCAAATGTAAAATAATAATATTTGCAAAAAAAAAAAAAACTGAATTATGAAAAAGAAGACCACACATGCAGCAGAAACATATGAAATGATAATAACCAAACTGTGCCAGCAGTTCTCCAAGATTACCCAGTCAACTCCCGCTGACCCCGGTCCCTCGCATTTCCCGGGCCCCACGCGTTACACCACAGGAAACATTAACATTTACATCTGTATGGCTCTGCCCGGACAATCGCATGTTTATATGTATGAGATCTGGCAGGTTTGGCTTTCAGTTACGAGCTTCGGTTGCGTTTGCTCAGCTTTAGCTCCGGTCTGGTGGCATAATCTTTATGGTTCTGTAGTGTGTAAGTACATATAAAATACTTGTGTTTAGATTTGCTTTAGCCATACGTACATCAAGGTAAACATTGTGGGTTTTGCTACGTTTGCTACTATTATGCCAATCAGAGAAGACAGCATGCATTATTAAAAAAATAAACGTTTTCTTTTTTTGTGACTCAAGTATGACCATTAAGTTGTTCCTGATTGTTTGAGTGAATTTTTTTTATGCACACCTGATTGCATGTTGAATTTATAGTACTAGATAGAAGATACTTTAGTCGAGAGTTTAACACGAAATGAAGAAATAATAATAAAAATGACAAAAATTATAATACAAATTTTAATAAAAATAATTATAATTCTTGTAAGTTGGTAAATTGGTAAACAATATTTTGATTATTTCTTCACAATCGATAATTATCGATCAATGACGTTCCATTTGGGTCTTTCTGTAAATATATAAATATCCTGTAGAAATAAACTAGTAGTTAATGCAGAGTTGTTTTTATACATTTTAACCGGTTACTCTTTTCTTAAATTCTCATTGCTGAGCGTGTTAGCGATATCTTCTCAATCAGATCTTCTTTCTCCAAATGGGCTTATGGATTTTTCCGTTTCTTCCCTTCTTCCCCTCTATTCTCTATTCCATTTTTTTACTGTGTTCAACTTGGTTATTTCACGAGCGCATTTTTTATTTCACTTGGCATACGATTTTTCTCATTTGCATCTTTAATAACCTCCTTAAAAGTCAAACTCCTCTCACCTCGCTGGCTGGTTAATTTAGCTACTGCGTTTGTTTTAACGACCTACCCACAGATTCAGAGAGAGAGAATAGAGAGAGAGAGAGAGAGAGAGACAGAGACAGAAGGAGAGACAGACAGACAAACAGAGGAGAGAACTTACCCTTAGCTTCAGACCAATTCAATTTCTTGGGTAGAAGTTAAGCAACTGATAAGGACTTGAAAAAATCAACTCCTCATAACGCCGTTTGGTATTTTTATTGCGCTCACTAATTAAAATAAACAAAATGTGCATTTCGCTGCCTTGAAGCGTGGGGAAAAGTTTTAAAGTTTAAGGGGCATTACGAATGCTTCTGCTGCATGTCTGATGAGTTAAGATGCGTTGAGTGTTTGTCAACAGGGATAACAGGGATAAGCGAGCGAGGGGCGTGGGCGGGTGAAAAGCGCTTTTCACTTTGATTGACGACGCTTCGAATGATTTTACACGCACGAGCGGCGGCGCACACAAAAAAAGAATAAATAGAAAACCTGCCAGGATAATGCGTAGACTTTTATTGACACAGGGCGCGCCAATCCTTCCGCTCGCTCTCTGGGTGTGTGTGTGTGTGTGTGTGTGTGCTTGTCGGTCCTTGTTTGCGCAGCGAGTCGTGCGTGCAGCGAGTCGCGTGTCGTGGCGATTGGTTGTCGTCCTGGCGCCGTCTGGCAACCACAGCTGGTGAGAAGTTAATCCTTGCCCCGTGGAAATCACTGCATTTAGAAGCAGCTCAAATGTTTGCACTACAAAAAACAACAACAACAAAAAACATCAAGGATGTGCCGCTTATCCGTGGCACTTGATCAACAGCTGCCGCTCTTCAGGTCCCAGCTGACAATCCCAGCAATAGTCAAGATTATGCGAGTCCATTAACTACCACCCGCACTCACTCATGCCCCCCACCCACTCAACCAAACAAGCCAATTTCATGCGCATTCGCAACTAATGCCCATAATTCACAACACTTTCACTTCATCATCAGCATAAAAGGATATGCGAATATGTGAGCACTTGCCCGTTGGCCAAAAGGATGTGCCGCAGCTGGACTTCACGGCCGCACGTTGCCGTGCCCCGCCGCCGCCGACACCCGCTAACTGGCATAAGGCCACATTTCAAAATATTATTATGCAAATTTTATGATTTTTATATGATAAGCTCGCAAAATTTCAACGCTTTGCAACGCCTGGCAGCAGAAAAAAAATGTAGATACATAATATACATAAACAAGCGAGCGTGTTGCTCAAGGATACGCCACCCCGAAGGACCCTTCGTGTTGTTGCCGCCCAACAAACTACTCAGCTGGGCGCACATTTTTGGCATTTTTATGAGTCATTGACTCGATTTCTGAAGTGCCCGAGCTTGGTTATATTTACGACTATAATAGTGGACTCTAGTGGACTCTATATATGCGGTTCTCTTACGCAAATGAACCGTATATACCCCCCATTTGTAAAGTGTTGTGTGTCTGTGTGTGTGTGTGTTTGTGTGTGGGTGTCCTTTAAGCGCTTCATAAATAGCAATCGAGTGGGGATTTTCATGCCTTTAGCAGTTGGATCAACAAATGGTAATGAGCCTCAGGCGGAAAGTCTATTTTTGGTGCTTCAAAGAAGATTTTTAGAACTCAGATTGTGGAATTAGAAGAACTAAATTCTAAGAATATTCACAGTTCACAATTTCTAATCGAAAACTTTAACATGTTCAAAGCTATATATTTATCCTCATTTGCGCTTGATCTTTTCCTATTTTCCATAATTTTATTTTCCTTCTCTAAGCCCTTGTTGAGGGATATGTAACTCCTAGAAGGAGACATCTCCGACCCCATAAAGTATATATATATTCGATGGGCATAAACAACGGAGCTGATAAAGCTATGTCTGTCCGTCTGTTTCTATGCGAACCTGTCCCTCAGTTTTAAAGCTATCGTCGTGCAACCTTGCATCTTTCTGCTGCAGGCAGCATATATGTCGGAACCGGCCAGGTCGGACCACTATATCATATTGCTGCCATAGGAAGGATTGGTCGAAAAATAGGCTCTTGTAAGCAAAGCTTTTTTATTTATCAAGATATCTTGACCAATTTCAGCATTTATTAGTTTCACAATTATTCTTATATGTGTGCAAAATATTATCGACATCGGACTACTATATCATATAAGTGCCATAGAAGGGAATATTTTCATCAAAATCAGCATTTACGAGCTTCAAAATGGAAATGTCTACAAGGGTATTATATCTTTGGTGTGCCAAGATATCCTTACTTTCTCTTCTTTAAGAAATAAAAAAAAAATTTATTGTACTCTATAATTTATCAATAGGTCGAACCCGACAACCAGCGATATTTTTGCCTTCTTGAGCTATGATTCAAGTACAATTGAAAGGTTGATAATGGAATACCTGAGATATCTTTGACAAAAGGTTATTTTGTAGAACTCATGTGACAAAAATGAATTTAGATGTTCGCATTGTAGTACTTAGGAAAGCATGTAATATACAAAAAGGTTGAGTAAATACTGTTTTGCTTTCAGATTCCAATTCACGAAAATTAAACCTTACAATTATCGTGCTTATCCCCAACTTAAGCCTTATCCTGCCATTTATAAGCAGAATCTATGGGTATACTCTGCAACATATACCACAAATCAAGCGCGCACAACAATTTTATAATGCAATTATATTTCGTATTAGATGAAAATTATAGCTGGGGGAATACTGGAGCAAGAAGAAGCAGCAGCAACAGAAAAAGGAAATCATAAACACGCAAAGCCCAAGCAATCTGCAGTGATATATGATATATGTATGAGGAGGTCATGTATTTTTATTCAGCTACTTTTCTTTTTACAACTTTCGGCTGAGACAACGGATTTTCTTCATGTTCCTTCCATTTTTTTTTTTTTGCATTTTGCCTTGGCCAGCGCAGGTCCAAGTTTTATTATTAGGCGTGGCCGGGGGGCGGTTCGCGTTGGGGGGGCACAAATGCAAAATGCCAAATAATCGTGGGCCAGAAATAAATTCAGAGTGGGAAAATAAAAAAGGAAGAAACGCAAAGCGAAAAGTAAAATAAATACGAAATATGTGTAGGCAAAAAGTAATATAAAAGAGGAATAAAAATTCGAGGCAAAGACTCGCTGCTGCCCACGTACGCCCCGCCCCCTGCATGGTACGCCCACTGTTTTATTTTAGAAAATTTATTTAAATTTTGATTTAAGGACATCATCAAAAATTTTTTACGTTACATAAATTTTCTCGAGCTTGTTGCTGCTCTTAACTTTTCATTTTGTAAAATGGACCACAAAATTTGTAGTACAACTTGTTGGCCACGTTTATATATTCCTCTAACTTCTTTCATATATAATATATATATTTTTCTTGTTGTTTTTTTTTTTATTATTTTTTTATTGTTGCTGTCATAATAAAAATTGCTGCGGCTTAGGCGAACGATTGCCTGCTGCTCGAGGAGCTTGTCTGCCCTGGGCTGAGACAAATTAAAGACATCAGAAATTATAAGGCGTAAAACTGGTCAAGTTTCTTTTTTGGCGAGGGAGGCATATAAAGCTTAAGAGACGCCAACAAGTATGCAACGATTTTCGCAGAGCCCAAACCCCCTATTCTGAGACAAAAAAAAAACAACTACTTGCGAAGGAAATTGCCAAATTGAAAATGGAATTTTTTTTGCCCCACAGAATGCGACAAAGTTTTCGGCGAGCTGCCAAGGGGAGAGGGTCGCTGATAGGATTTGAAAAGCGGATTTGCGGGCTGGGCTGGGCACTACGGGAACAGGGCATATGTGCTACAGTGCGATATATATGTATGTATATAGACGTCACACAAGGTGTGCGCAACTGGGCAACTTTGATTGGGTCCTTTACATAAGCGTTTAATCCTATTTCGCGGTGAAATGCATAAATAGACAAAAGGCGCCAGGCAAAAGGGGCGGCAAATGCTGACGAAAAAAAAAGAAGCAGAATACCCAAGCATATGGTCACCCTAAAAGCGACAGACAGCAGAATGAGAGGGCGAGAAAGCGTGAGCGAGAGAGACAGAGAGCGCAAAAAGCGTAGACAGCCAAATGCAATTTTCATGTCACGTCGCATTTCGCTGAATACGGTATCAGGTTGGTTTTTGGTTAAAGGGGGTGGGTGTGGCTGTTGCGGGGTGAGGTGTTGGCTACTAAGCGGTCATAGCCATATAAAAATGTATTTAAAGTAAAGCCGAGAGACAATCATTTAATGCAACATGACATTAAGTGAGCTGTTGCGCGACGAGCTCTGTTAATGACAACCCTCAGGATGGGATCTCCTCCCTCCCCAGAACTCAGAACCCTTAACCCGAACGCGTCCGTCCGTTTGCATATGCAGCCGCGTTTCAGGGGCGTTTAAGGATTAACTACGCTTAATGCGCAAAATTAAAAGCATGTCTGAGCATTTCGTGAGCAGGAGAATATGAGCATATAAGCATATTCCGGGGCCCTGCTTAGCCCTCGAGCCGTGAGTACTCATTCATACACCCAGCCCAGTTTAAATTCGACTGAGCGCTTCAAAGGCACACGCTTTAGGCCATTTTAGTGAAACTCCTCGCCTCTGCCTTGTCACAGAGCCGGGGATTCGGTCTTGTCTGATCTGGTCTCTGGTCTGTGGGCAATTTATTGTGCATAAAGCCCCAAAAAGTGGGCATAATTTGCTTGAATGCAGAGCGGGTAGAAAGAGGCAGACTTAAGCAAATATTAAATACATTAAAACTGACAGCGTAAACGAACATTCGAGTAAACAAAAAGTTAGGTAGCACAGGTTCGGTTAGCGCGGCTGCAAAATACCCTGTATTCTGCATTTTGGTGTAGAAATAAAAGAAACTATTAGAATAATATGAACTTTCGATATCCAAAATAAAATGTGCAACAAACTTGGTTAATAATGCTGATAAATAATAAAACTTTGTCAATTCGAAGATGACTTTATCTGCTAGTAATATACACTAACCTTCCAATATTATGCCCCCTTTATGCTTTCTAATTTGTACAGGGTGATTAAACGTTTTACACATAAATACAACATGTGAGTATTTAAATTGGCTTGTGGTTTCAAATGCAATATACTTTGATGTGGCCAGTTCATAAAATGAACCCAGAAATATCCTTAGGATATTTGAGCTCTGAAGCAACATACAAAGCTCTAAGTATATGCTCAGTTCACCTTTTTATAGAGCTCACCTTAGTCATATGTGATGCATTTTAAAGCAGTTCTTGTGAGTCACGCACTGTAGTCTGTGCATAGTTTAGTAAGGATTTACATATTAAAATACCTGCGTGAAACACGCAATAGTATTTTTCTTAAAGGTAGCTAGTCTTTCATATTTGTTTTATAGTGAATCACTTAAACGACAGGGTTGATTGGTGAGTCACAAGTATGTGCAACTGTACTAAGGCTAAGACGAAAAAAAAGTTAACTTTTAAGAGGTTATAGGTTATTAAGGTTCATCTTTAAGATACGATTTTGAGATACATTGGCTTCTTAAGTAAAGAAGCTAGCCCAAAGCCTTTATAATTGAGAGTGCTCAAGCAGATTGTGTTAGCTAAAATATATCCTGTAATCTGCTTCGTAAATCCATATTCTACATTTTAAATATGCCTTTTCAGGAGCTTAGGGAAATATTATTAATCTTTGCTGGAATGTTGGAATGCCTACCTTTTACATTTTTGCTTATCGCAAATTTTTGTACTTACTCAAGGAATATACAAAATATCTGTATATCAACCTTTTTTTGTAGAGCTAGAAAGAGTCCACGCAAAGCAATCTTTTGTATTGGTATTTTCCAATCGATTAGTTTCCATAATAAGGACAAGTAACCAAACCACCCTCGTCCCGCGCGTTACCCACAATATCATTATGATTGTGCTAGGGATTATTCAGTTTCGGCTTTGACATTTGCTTTGGACTTTTTTGATAAGCAAACACAATTGAATCGTGCACTTAAAATGCTAAAAATGCTTACAATGTGTCGATAATGCGGAGAATATTCCGAAGCACTGAGGCAGTAAACCACCATATGGTGGCGATTCATGTCCTGCGATTGTTGTGCTTCCTTTCGCCCAGGCTATTAACATTCGCAGTTGCAGTCGCTGTTTTGGTGCCTGGTGCGGGGTTCGGGGTGTAACGAGCGTTTATCGTCTGGCGTAATTGTAATTAATTTCCTGTGATTTTCATTTTTACTCGGAGGAACCACCCTAGGAGCCCATTTTGTATGCGACTGTCGCCTGGCAACGTTCTTTTTAATCGTCAATCGATAAATTTGCGTTAACTGTCCTAGACCTTGTTGTTGTTGTTGTGATTATTTCTACTGGGCTCGTGTTTTTTTTTCTGGTGGTTGCTGTAGACTTTGACAGAGCTGCTCATTTAATGCGATTAGATTTAATGGCCAGTCTCTCCGACTGCTGCAGCCCTGTGAGCGCCAGCAACAGCAGGACATCAGCAGGACTTAAAACTATCCGACAACCTGCCCCAGCCTGGTTCCTACCATAAAAGTCGCCTTAGCCTAATTGGCTGTGATTGATTTTGGCTTAGTCATGGGGCTGCTAAGCAACCACTAGCCCCCACTTCTCGACGTCAATACTAATTTAGTTTGTGTTTGGTGTTGTCAAAATATGTTTTTAATATGCAAAAACTTTTAGCCAAATGGCTTTTAACTGTCATTAACCAACTGTTACCACTCCGCGCACACGGCAAGCAGCTTCACTAAAAGTGGCCAATGAAATTTTTATGACCATTCTGGCAATCCTTACCGCATCCTTCTGCTATTCCCAGCCCGTAGGTGCTGCCAGCTGTCACAGCGTTCACACACACACCCAGCCCCAAAAAAGTTGTACCCTATAGTTAGCATCCTTAGTTGGTAAACATGTGCAGGTCCTGTCCTGTAGTTTGTCGTGTGTCTTCTTCTGCTTTTTGCTGTGGCTCTAAAATGGTTTTTAATTTTATCAGCGACACGGCGCACAGTTTACATGCTAAATGAGTCAAGCACTGAGCGAAAAGATGCGTTTAATTAACGTAGGAAAAGTTTGGCAACTCTCTGAATTGTTTATATTCTGAACTAGTCGGTTAGGTTTATATATATTTTACATTTTTTCTTGAGCGGAATTTGTTAACTTTTTAATGGCTTCGGACGGCTAATCAGTTATACGTGCATGAATTCTCCTGAATTGCTTTTTGTGAACTTTTCAACTTCTCTTTGAGCGATTCTCGTAGACTATTTAATAACCCCTATTGGTTACTCGGTTCTGATGAGCACTTATTTTCTCTCATTAAGTCTCTCGCTCTTGAGAGAGGCCAAATTTATCTAATATTTTGTTTCCTCTTTGTGCGACATTCGCTAACGTTCTTTTGCATCTGCTCTCTTGCCCCCCTTTTGAGAACGTTATTCAATGTACACTGTGCCTCTTTCGGAAACGTTTCATGGGGTTGATAGGATACAAGAATTAACGTAACCTAATACATATCTAAATAATCTTAATATTTATTTGACAAACAAATAAATATATACAACGTTTCCCACTGTGTAACGAACGTGCCATTTAAACTAAACTCATATTTTGTCATCAGCTGTGCGCCCGCACCCCGGCCCGTCCCCCGCCACAAGCTATTGGAAAACTTGCGAACTAATGAACGAGCATTACCCAAATTCCATTTACGAAACGCCGTCGCTTTACGTGGCATCTAAATTCAAATCCACTTTTCCAGTTCTTAGCTAATGCGTGTTCTTGCGGCTGAACCCAGTGGGTCATTGTGTGCGGAGGAGCTGGGACCATTTTGTGTTGCATTCGGAATTTTAATTTGGTGCCATTTCACGGTTGCAGCTGTTGCATTGCACCACAGCAGAGCCAAGCCACACGCCACTTTGGGCCAACAAGTTGACCAAGATTTAATTGCATTTTGAGTGCTCGGTTATTAATAATTTATGAAAAAAGTCGACGCTTTGCGCAAAGTTGGCAAAGTTTTTAATTATTTGCGCTTGAATTTGTTGTTGCTAAAAGGAATGGCGCAAGGAGAGGGTGCTCTGTGCGTTAGTCCGGGGGGAGGTGGGGCAACCGCAGCGA
Organism: Drosophila ezoana; assembly: GCA_035045725.1. NCBI lineage: Eukaryota > Metazoa > Arthropoda > Insecta > Diptera > Drosophilidae > Drosophila > Drosophila ezoana. The sequence continues at coordinate 2,858,839 of JAWNOU010000051.1, forward strand.
ATTGCTAAAAACGCGCAACTTACACATGGCAACAGCAAAGCGCGCCCCTAAATGCGGCAATGAAAAATTGTAAATTGAACTTGAAGGACAGACAGCACTACGTTTAGTATTATACGACGTCGGGAGGGGATGGGAGGGTTGCCAGTGGCAGGGTGTGAGCACAAGGGTGTGTGGGCACAAGCAGCACGTGCAAAAATGTGCGGACGCAAACACAAACGCAATTAAGCACGGCGCCAATGAGAGCTTCCCGCAGTAGCAGCAGCGTGCTGTCAGAGGTAAGGGGGTTAGGGGTAGGGGTAGGGGTTGCAGTCCCTTCAAGCCTCAGCGAAGCGTCTCTTAAGCGGAAATAACGCAACAGCCTACGACGCTCGCTGGTCAGCTGTGAAGGTCATGTGAATTGCATTGGAGTTTTAGGGCTGATCCAGGCATTGGACCTGGGTTAGCTTTGGTGGTTGGAGTCTTTGTTTAGCTAACATTGGATCAACGCTGGGGTGTGGGTGGTTGCTTGGCTTCTCAGACGAACGGTCAGCGCGGTTTTGTAAAACGTTTAATTGCAATTTGAAAAGCAACCGCCAGGACGCAGTGGCAATTGCAAGGGTTGCTGTTTCTGCTGTACCAGGATTTATTGCTTTTGGGTCTATCGCAACAGTCAGCCACCCCCGCTATAGCCCCCCTGGCAGCTATAACCGTGTCGGACGGCGTCTGAGCGTGGCGACTGCAATTGAGGAATTTCATTTTGAAACATTTAATTTCCAACGTGCAATGCTAAACTGCCGTCCAGGCTAGTCAGTGGGGCTGAGTTTTGTGGCGGTAGGGGGGTGGCTATTGCTGATAGCCGGAAACGGATATGAAAGCTTGCATATGTGTGTGTGTTTGTGTGTGAGTTGGGGTTGGGCACTCGTCTCTTGCCCGCTTGTTAAACATATGTTTTCATTTGCAATGCAAAGTTTAATAATTGACAATTCTCTGCTCTGGCCTGCCCTGCTTTGAGGGTGGCTCTTGGCCCTCGGTTATGGCGGTGGTGGGGTGTGCCCCTCATCGGCCTGGCTTATGCGTGAGGTGTGTAATTGCCAGATTGTTGAAGCATTTTTCGAAATGAGCCGGGTCCATGACAAATGGAAGGCTGTCGTTGTTGTACAAAAATCGTACGTGTTAGCAGTAACCTTTCACCTCGTGGGGGTGTGAGAAGAGTTGGGCACAGCAAAAAGCGGAATTAATTTAAAATCTCCAAAATACCATCTTTTTTCCCGTACAGAGTTCGTAATATACATGACTTTTGAGGCATGACTGAAAGATAACAGTTTTTAACATCCTTTAAATATTTCAAAACTTAAACTACTTAGTCGTGTTTAGCCACTAGATTAATTTGACTTTGATTAATTGAATTGTTTGTTTGATAATTTGTTTTAAAATTTAAATAAGTTGAAAGTTCTTAATTAAACTTATTGACCTGTACAACAACTTCACCTAACATGCATACTGATAATAGAGGAGGGAGCGGGGAAATGGTTCTCTTCGTTCATTTAGAATCTAGATTTGACAATTTTTGATAATATTTTATTATATAAATGTGTTACATTTACATTTTGTGTGTGTTATATCTTAAGATTTCAAAAATTAGTGAAATTGTTCGAAGACTCAACAGACTTATATAGAAGGCAACTTTTTGAGAATTCATTTGTCGCCTGATTACAGAATTACTTAGCATTATTTAATTTTGTATTATTTTCCTTTTCTTAATTTCCTACTCTCAAAATAAATCTTTTATTTCAAAATAAAATAAAAACAAAAAAGAAAAAGACAATAAAAAATGTTCTCGATTAAATTTGATTACAAATGTTGCAAGCGTTAATTTTTTTTGTTTTCTTTCTATTTTACCATCTGATTGCGTTGTTTCTTTGGCCATTTGGGGACCGTTATTATTTTCGCTGTTGTCGTTTTTAAACCTGATTATGCATTAGGGTAACGCCTGCCAAAAAAATGTCCTCTGGCTGTTGTCCCTGTCCTTAGTTCTTTTATGCCTTCTTTGTTGTCCCTTTTTCAATTTGTGCCAAAAATATATAAAGGCGAATACCAAAACTCATTCAACTGTGCATATTTTTCGTGCCTTTTTCTTTTCTTTTTTCTATAATTAATATATGTATATATCCTTGATGAAACATATTTGAAACCAGAACGGGTAATGCAAATAATGGTCGAAACAAATAAAGCAAAGTGGGGAGAGCAAAGGCTCGGCTTGATGGACAGTAAAGATACGCTGTAAAGTTAAGTCGAAGTGAATAAAAAAGTAACTATTGCGCATCATTCTTGAAGTCAAAAATTAATAAATTTTGTATTTCAGCTGTTCATATTTTTTGCAAATGCACATCTTTTCCATACATTGTTGTAGATTTTTTATATAAATAAGTTAACATTTTTAAATATATTATTTTTTTATGTTTTTTAATAATATCACACTCGGTTATAAAATAAATATGAAGCCTTACATCAAATGAAATCGAATTCGTCGAATTCGGTTCCTTCTATTTCTTGACAAATTTTAAATGTTTTCTAAACCAACCCAAACTTCTTCTATTATGCTATAGTAAACAAATCAGTGCAACTTAATGGAAGTCTGTTAGGGTATTTAATGTTCGTTAAGCCTTTGGATAGCTGTTCATACTCGTTGCCCTGCACTCTTCGCTGCTTTGTCATCTGCTGCATAAACCGAACTAATGACACTGTCATATAAATTGCTATAAGTTCAGCAGGAGGAGCACGATCCTTGTTGTCGTTGTCCTTGTTGTCATTATAAATGTGCGCTCATTTGCTTTAAATATCCTCGACATTGTGCGCCACTAAATTAGGCAACGTTCCGCCGACCCCTTGGCTTCTGCCACGCTGACCTTTTGGGCATCAAGTGGAACCGCGCTGAGCGCGCGGGCCATGAAAAGGGTTGGCAGCCGTGTGTCACTGGAGTCGGTCGGGAAGTGTAACGCAAACTGATGGACAATGTTGACAGCTGCTTTTTTCTCCGTGTGGCAGGGGCAGGGAGTGTGGGGCTGAGTAGGAGCTAGGGAATTAGTCAGCGATGTCAAAAATGACGACGCATTGAAATATCAACGGAATTTTTCGGCCATGTTAACAAAGTAAGCGACAACAAGAAAGAGGGTTCTAGTTGCCAGTGACCGCCTAAAAGATATCCTGTAAAAAACGAATAATTTTTGTATGACTATGAGGTATCTAAAGTATGGGATATTTTTACTAAATATTGTGCTTATAGCTCTTATAATCGACGATGTACGCTATACGAAATCGATATTAATCAGAAAGCTACCTAACATTAGAAATGAACTTAATTAACATATACGATAAATTTTTTTAGAACGACAGTTGGACTTGGCTGATGACGAATATATGTACAGTGAAATAATGTGAAATGCTTTTCTGTTAAGAGAGTTTTTCGATATGGGATCACTTTCACTTTCACATTTATTTCGTCAAAACCTGTATACCCTTTTTGAGTCATGGTCAATGGGTGCAATTGCTAACAAGGACTGTTTTAACCCCTTTTAAAATACTTTAGCCCCTATGTGATAGGGTTCTTGCTAGTTGGTCAACTGAGCACTTCATTAACTTTGCCGTTTGTTAGGCTTTCCTTGCTGCTATGCTGCCTAAACTGCACAAATTCATTAACGCTTTTATTGCATTTTAATTTGGCATGTCCTTGCCAGTGAGGCATGCACAAACATGCAAAGGATATGCGGCTTGGTTGGGACAACAAGACGCCGCCGTCGCTTCGAGGCGCCCTTGCATGTTGTCAGCTTGTCAAACGCCAGCGCAGGCGGAGAAATGTGAGGTCAAACATGACAGCGCTGTCAGGATGTTGATGGCCACAAGGATGCGTCGCACGCCTGCTGCCGGGCAAGCAGCTAGCAACAGGATGCAATGCCATATTGCAATTAGTTTTGGAGCTGTGGTGAGACTTGCGTAGGGCTTAGCTAATAGACGAGACAAGAGGTTGTGGGCGTGATGGTGGGCGAGAATTGGTCGGCTATGCGCTGCTGTTATCCTTTGGCTGTACAAACAAACAATAATTGCTATGGGCTAACTGCAGGACTCATATGTTTGGACAGCCTTGTCTGCGTCTGGTCAGCCGTCTGGCAGCTTAAAGTAATTAGAACGCCATTTTCATATAGGTCCTGCATCGAGTACTGACCCGCCCAAAAGAAGCCCTGCCTCTTCGTGCTGGGGCGTCCCCACCATAAATTATGAACCGCAACTTAAGCCATCGCCTGCGTCACCTCTCCGTATGAAAATGTTCGGCTCTCATATATGCATATGCATAAATGCGCTGCTTTAAATAAACAGGACATGAAGCCTGCGTATCCTTGGCCAGGACTCAGCTGCATTATTACAGCCAAAGTAAATTTATGTGCGCCGTTAATTGAATGCGCTGCGGGTCAGGACATAGGTCCAGGACCCAGCCGGGGGCCCTTTCTTTTTATTTTATTTTTATTTTTTACTCTGCATAAATCCGAAATTTATTAAAAAGCAGCGAAATGACGCATATCGATAAATGCATGCAAATATTCTGGCAAAAAGCTCAAACTTTCCCCCTCGACTGCACTCTCTACCCTGTCGTTAATCTGAAGCCGAGTTCACTCTTACTCGACGCTTTCTCCTTGTTGGCCATTTTTCATGCTCCATAATCAGCTGGATAATGTTAACAGTGGCTGACAGCAGCGTTCGCACACACACACGAGACCCGAAAGATGTGCCATTTTGTATGCAGATCCTTCGGACGTGTTGATAAATAAATGCAACGGGTTCTGGTGCTCTTCACAATATGCCGTTATGAAAAAAGAGGTTTTTTAAAAAATATATATGAATATTGCGAAAAATTATTTTTAAGCTTGGCTTAAAGCTCTGCAAATGTCAAAAGCAATATGAACATCAAACAATAATATAAAATAGCATAGTAGCATAAAATGGTAAACGCAATAATGTGAACATGGAGGGCACTTTACATAAAGTTTAAGAAATAATATACAAGTTATGCTTAAAGAAAATTATTCTACTGTGTACCCTATAAATAATTCTTGAAATAGAATAGTTTCTTTCTCGATTGAGATGATATAAGATGAAAACTCCACTTAATTGGTTGGAGCAGAATAATATAAACATAGAGGCCAGATAACTTCTTATAAGAATATTGAGTTAATGGGAGCGTAACTGCAATGAAAATTAAATTACACTTAAAAGTTAAAACAAAAGTTCGGCTTGTAACGCAACGAAATAAATGGGAATTGGGCTTAAAATGTGAGTGGAATAAGAGGAGATTAAAATTTGTATTATGGAATATTACAATTTTGCTCTCTAACTCATTCTAACTCTTTCGTTTGCTCCGTCTCTCATGTTGGTTGCAATTCATCTCATCTGGTCGCAATTAACTTTATTCCCCTGTTTAATTCAACTGAAATATGTATAATCAATTTACAACTCTTATAGATATCATTTTTGTTGTCACTCTTTCGTTTGCTCCGTCTCTCATCCTCCGCAATCTGGTTGCAATTAACTTTATTCCCCTGTTTAATTCAACTAAAATATGTATAATCAATTTACAACTCTTATAGATAGAAATAAATGGTGTTAAAATGAAAATTGTGGCTTGCTGAACAGAAGTTTAATTTGTCTCTAGCGCATTTAACTTTCTCAATTAAATTCTCGCTGAATTCACATGGAATACACTCTAATCCCTATTCTTGATTCAATTAAAATATTCTTTGCCATATGTAAAGACACTATGTGATTTAGTTAGTACAATCCCTTTTGCCCGTGTTGTCGCATATGTGTTGCTTCTATTTGACAGCTACTTTTACCATAAGCCACTGGAAACACTTCGAGCGTGAGCTATAAACCAATTTTATATGGCCAGCCCCTACAGGCGAGAGTCCCAAACGAGAGTAAATCTGGGCATGAAAATAATTCCCAAAACATTCCCCGAATGCCACACTATTTGATAATTAAGTAGACGCGCGACCTCAAGGCGCATAAATCACTTAATTAACTTGACGACATTTCGCCCAGACGACGACGATGACGACAGCCACAGCCACAGGCACGGCCACAGCCACAGGCCCATCCACAGCTCTCATCCATGCAATGCATCCTTGAAAATATTTCGAAAATCTCGAATATAAAAAGAGCAAAGAAAATGCCGAATGAAAAATCAATGCGAAACATTTTCAAAAACTATCAAAACTAAAACGAGCGCAACGAGGCCCCAGACGCTGGGCACAGCCCACAGCCCATAGCCCATGTGAAGCCCCATCCAATGCTCGGTCCACTGGGGAGCCATCAATTCATCAAAATGATGCGCCTATTAATAGCTTGAACTTCAATAAAATGCCAAAAGTTCTTTTCATTTTCATTTCATTCCCATTTCAACCGCCACTTCAAACGAGACGCAACCAAATCGAGTCTGACAATTGAGATCGGTCACGGATCGGCGTGTTTCTGCTCTATGGGCTTCACTGTAGTCACTTGAATGTGTCAACGACTCTGTTGTGCTTGTATTGTGCCACGCCCATTTTGTGTTGCCAGCCAATGCGGTAGCCAAAAAAGTTGCTCATCCATCGCATCGTCGCGCCATGTTCAACTCTTCCTGGGCAATAGGCACGCCCACTTCACAAGCGATCGACACTCGGGGCATGTGGCCATGTGTTGTTCATGTATATTCATATGTACATACATATATATATATATGCATATATGTATATGTGTCAGGTGGGCGTGGCAGCGGCACATAAATTACCAAAGCTGTTGACAGTCGTCGGTGGGAAAAATATCATTAAAAATATAAAATATAATAAATGACAGCATTGATTTAATGCGCATTCATTTGATTTTATTGTGAAATAATTGGATTTCTCACATGCAAATCGAGAAGATGTTCTCTAAGTCATAAACTCCACAATTTCGCCCAAACAGAGCAGAGTTTACTGAGAAACTTTTAACTTAATTCACCTATTACTTTATACGTAACTTACGTATAATAAAATCACTTTACGTGTTACGTAAAGCATAAAGCATTTTGCAGAAATCACATTAAAAGACAAAGACGCTATGTTGGGCCTTTTTATGAATATAAGTTAGTTAAAGTTTTGTCTTCTATTTAGCTTATAACATTTAAGTTTATTTTGTTACGTTTTGTTATTACGTCAATGTCTTACGACGGTTAAATACTGTAGAAATCATATATCCGAAGTTTGCAAGAAAATTAAAAAACGCCGTTTATTTGAGTAAGTTTTTAACTCGGATTGTTAAATAACGTTTTTTATGTATTGCAAAATAAATTTTCTTGAAAATATATTTACGTAAGCCGCATATAAAACGTAACACTTCTTTTGTAAATATCGTAAAACTCTTGCACAACTTCTTTCATATGCTGCTTTAATTATTATTGGTGAAATAGTCTCGAAATTGATTTTGAGAACTTGTGCATAATTTGTAAGCCTCCCACCCCCTCTGCCAAACACACACGCGCACACGCACTCAGACACCCAGACGGCTGACGCTGGCAGCTGCTCTCTGGGCGCGTGATATGCTAATCTCACCTGGCAATTGACAATTTCGCCCGTCTTCAGACAATGAAATTTTCGGAAAATTGAAATTGAAATGAAAATGAAAATTCAACTTATAAATAACACATGTGTGTGTGCGTCAATGTCCTCGGCGTTGGCAGTTCTCGCCTCGGCCGGATCTGTCAGCGGGGTGAGGGGGCGTTTGCTGCTCCTGTGGCTGACACCTTCTTTAAGATAATAATGTAAACACCCTGCCTAACTGGGGGCCAGAGTCACCAACCCCCTGGTAACCACCCACCCACCCAAACAAAAAAAAAATTGACTGAAACTCTAGTCGTAAATTTATCTACATATAAACAAATATTTTTCTTAAATATGAGAAAATTTTGTCTGCTGCTGCTGGTGGAAAAGTAGGCGTTGCTTTTGGGCTGTCAGAAATGAAAATTGAGTTTGTAAAGTTTTTTCTCAGCTCTTTTGTTGTTGTTTTTGATTTGCCTATCTCCGTTATCGTTGTCGTTGTTGTTGTTGTTGTTCTTCTTCTTCTTCTTCTGCTGCTGTTTTGCTGAAGTGTGTCTGCCTGCTGCTGTGTGGGCGTTTTTTATTTTGTTTAGGGCGCTGGGGCCTGTGGGGGCGTGGTCATGTTGCCCCGTTGTCATTGCTTGTTTTGCCGCTGACATTGAGTGCTCGTCAATGATATGCAGGCTGAGTTATTGTTGTTCTTGTTGTTGTTCATAATTGTTGTGCACAGCGCCATTATGAGTGCCTGTTTACATGCTGCTTAAACATGGATGTGTTCGTGAATGTGTGTGTGTGTGTGATTGTGTGTGTATGCAGGCGAGTTGAGACCATACAAAATTGAATGAAATACCGGTTGAATTTAATTAGATTTTAATTGAGTTTTGCCAAGGACTCTGCGGCTGACTGTGTGCAAAAAGCTTGGGGAGTGGATCGAGTGGAAACTTTTTATTTATAATAATATGGGTTCAGGACAATGTTCGAAGTTTCTACAGCTTGCATTCTAAATATTTTTTAAATGAGCGTATTTGGAAAATAAAAAACTATGTATTTAATTAATCTCAAAATTCATACTTTTGTTACTGAAAAACTATTTTTATAAGCGAAATGCAAAAGTAAAACATGTTTATGTATTTGATTGCTGTAAAAATTCTTAACTCTTTTATCGAAAAACTATTTAAATGAGTGAACTCCCAAAACGAATAGATATTCTTTACTTTAGAAAGAAAGAGAGGGAGAGATTCTTTACCTTACTTTAACTCCATAGAGTAATAAACAGACCTGTTTATTACTCTATGCTTTAACTCTAATCTAAAAACTTTTTAAGTGGTAAAATTGATGGACGATATTTGGCGGAGGTAAGGGAAGTGTGTCTTAGTCTTGGTACTCTGCTTATAAAAGAAGTTCATACTTCATGGGGCTGCTATTTTAAAGTATTTTATCCAACCGCTTTTTACCATTTGTTAAAGCACAGTTTATACTGCCAGTTAATCTAATTGAACATTAGAAAACCCCTATATAACTTATTGTGTTCATTTTTTTAAGCACATTCTTCTCGCAGGGTATTTGTATACAAAGTTCTACCTGATGCACAAGCCCAATTAGCGCTGTTTTTATAATGCAGCTCGTTACTAAATCGGAAGTGATATAGTTGTAAACGAAGCTTGTAACGTGCATGTACAAAGTAGCTCATTAGGCTCCCCAGAGGTGAGCAGTTGTGTGCAACTCGTGAGCTGCAATCGGCTTCGATTATGGCCAGTCATCAAAAAGGTGCCTCAAATGACACCTTGGCTCAACATTTTTGGACCACAAATTGTTGCCGCTAATTGGCAACGAAACGAGTGGAAATAGAAACGAAAATTGGTTAATTTAACACAAAGATATAACACGCTCCAGAAAAGCCGAACCAATAAAAAAATAAACTGAAAAAAAAAACTGAAAGGTTATTATGTCATTATCAGGGGCGCCGCCTTAATAGGAACAGGATGTCTTCGGGCTGAACTACAAATGTGGCCACTGTGGCAGTCATCACGGGGGCTTGGCTTACAAATTTCTTTTTAATTACGAACTTGCCACAGACTTGTTTTGAGCCGTGTGCAAACTGAACGCTATCTGCAATTGCTCATCGGGCAATTTGGCTATGCTTGTGTGTGCGCAGGCCACAAAAAGGCTCAGTTCCAGTTGGCATCAGCTTTGGGCTCTCAGATGTCAGTCCGTTGTCAACTTTCGTCTTTATAAATATGCTGAAATTAGTTGTGTACAAATCTTGTGCAAGTTTTTGGCATTAACACCTTTCAATCCCCCAGTGAGTAGCAACAACATTGTGAATATAGCTGACTGGAACGATGGGTGCTCTTAACGGACTACAGTGAGCTGTGGGCTATGACTGAAAGGAAGACAGAGCACTATGAACTTTATAAAGAATGGATATCATAATTGGAAACATAACATTTTACTTAAAATTCAAGACTATAGTTTAAAAAGAATTTCAATGTACATTAAATATTCTGTAAGCTCACTTAGGGAATATTTACTGTCAGAAAGGCAGGCAATTGGGGGCTTTAACCTTGTTTATATTTGAAATTAAATAAGCATTAATAGATTTTCTTTATATATTCATATTCATATATATTCGTATTCAGCTTTTTTCATAATAAGTAAGTATGCTTTTCAGCACAGTTGGCATCTTTTCGTTACGTGTACTCCTATTCACAAGTTTATTTCATCAATTTTTTGAATTTAGTATTGATTTGTTTTTCTTTTATTTATCTATCTTTTTACATTATAGCATGCGGCTTAGCTTCCTGTTACTTGCATATTTGTTTTTATTTGCTTATTGACTTAGCGAGCGTCTTCTTCTTAGCGACCATTCACTGTAGTTGCCGCACGCACGCACAGGAAATGTCACGGCTGCAGTGACTACAACTTTTTCACTTTGCTGCGCGTTTGTGTTTGGCGTTTTATTCGTTTTGGAATATGCATAAAAAATTGGTATTAAAACGTCGCATGTAAGACATTAATCAGCTGGCAAAGTGGCAGCCGACAGTAGCGAAACGCTCTGCAAAGGGGTAAGCTAAGGGGCAGGGGGCAGGGGGATCTACAAAATCAGAAACAGCGGCTAGGTAAACTCAGTGAGCAGTTGATTAATCTGCATTTGGCCCAACTTTTCAGCCTAGCCCCCTACCGTTCTCTCCCTCGCTCTCTTAGCCATAAGCAGCTTGGCCTGAAAGATTGGGAGTTGGCAAACGGAGCTACTGCGACCAGTTGAACTGGCTGCCCAACCCACTGTGTACACTTCACTGTACAGCACTTCACTTCACCTCACTTCAACTCTCTCGAGGTTTATTTTTGAGTGGCCACACAACATGCGACAGAGCCGTCGAGAAATCACAATTTCAGACCAACAAAAAAAAAAACAATAAATTCACATTGTTGGGAATTAAAAATGTCATTAAAGTCATTAGAATAAAGCGACGGCCTGCACCGAACCGACAGCAGACAACAGACGGTGCGACAGACTGACAGACACATAATCAGAGAGACTGAGAGGCAGTTTGGGATTTGTATACCCCCCTTCCCACCCACTCTTACAATTCGTATAGAAATTTTGCATAGTTCTTGTAGAGTATAGAACTTGGAATATGTTGCGCCTGTTGATTGTTTTTAGCGGCTGTAACATTGAGTGATGAGTTTCAGTATTGCTCTGGGCCAACAATTCTCGAGTGGCACACATGGCCCTCCCAAGTATGGTAATGGGCAGCTCTTTCCATCTGATATCTTCCACACATTACACATTTCATTTGCTTACAGTTGAAGATTTTCCAAAACATTTACAAACTCAAAACTGTTGCAATGTTTATCGAAAATAGTGAAAGAAAAATTATAGAAAAACAGAAGGTATATGCACAATTTCTTAAAACGAAGACTTTAATACACTTTTCGGTTTAGTGAGGAATGATATTTTACAGATTTCAGTATCTCAGAAGAAATATTAATAAAAGATAAAATATCTTTACGTATATATTGATAACTAAAGGAACATAGTTTGCAAGTCTGGGAACCGGTTCACTGCTATATTCCAGAATATAAATGAAATATTCGCCATAAAGTCATTGTTGAAAACAATATATAAATAAATTGAATGCTTCAGTTGAAAAATAAGACTCTGTAATACAAAATGTCATATCTCAGGATCTATGTCGACTATGGTGCTGATAATTGCTAAATAATTGTTAAAATAAAATTGTATATAAAACTGAAAAAGAACTTTTTAATAATCTGTTCAAATTCGGTTCGAATTCGGTTCGAATTCATTGAACGTGGCTAAAATTTTGAAAGTTGGCTCCAAATACAATATGAAAAGTTAGTGTTTTATAATTATTGTATTGTATGTGTTATATCAAGAAGCAATATTTTATGTCCATAAACTAGTACAACAAATATCCGCAAGTAGTTCGTAAAAGAAGGTAATGACGTCTGAAAAAATGTAGTATCTGGGCTACTTAAGCAATATTATCACTGCTTTACAATTTGTGCATTTATAAAAAGTATTCGATAGTAGATTTTTTGTGACTTTAATCAGCACAATTATAACCCGGCCTTTATACATTATATGTCAAACTATGTGGAAACAGCTAAATGCCCCGATGTAAGGGCATCTGAAAACTTACGACACTGCAGACATTCCTTTGCCCATTTGGCCAGATCTGAGAGCAGCGACTACTCTACTCGGCAGCTAAATGCGCCGCATAATTCACAATGAGTGATTCTTAAATTGTCCATTAAGATAATTTTTACGCCAGAGCGAACAGGGGAGCACCCAGCAACCAGCACCCAGAGAGAATCAGGGAGCAACTCGGCGCTAGACAATCGCAGACGGCGGCACAGACTTGGCAAAACTGTGACTGGCTAGAGGGCGTGGGCACTGCCAGTGGATACTGGGAATGGAACTGGCAACTGGGAACCGAGAAGCGAGTATCGAGAACTGGGTACTCTAGATGCTGGCTGGCACGTTTATCAATTAGGGCGCAAAGTCCTCACTCTCCGAGTCCGCTAATTATCAGCAAAATGCCTACACATGGCAGCGAGGCAGCGAGCGGTGCTTCGTGGTGCTTGGTGGTGCGGTGCTGCTCTGTACGTGGTTTCTGGGCCAAATTTAGCAATGCTCAAATGCATTTCTTCTTCTTCTTTAGCTGTTGTTTTCTGACTGGGGATGCGTCGCTCGAACTGCGTCATGCCCGACAATTTTTCACGCTTTTCTTGCGGTTGCTTTTTTTCTCTCTCTTTGGCCCCAGACAAAGCAGCCATCAGCCGAGACTCCCAACTTCTTGCGGCCTATGATTGATGTACACTTGATGACTATATAACTTTGTATGATTTTTCGAATTGCTCTGGCAGAGATCTTGCGAGGAGTCGACATTCAGGTCCCCTTCCCTCCCCTCTCGCGCTCTGAGTCGCTCTCTTTCTGTCTGTTGGTTTTTGTAGGTGGACGCGTCTTTAATTAGTTCGCCGTCGGGTTTTCGCTTTGGTTTCTTCGGTTTTTACCCATTTGCCTGGCGTTAAAAATGTTGAATAATTAAAATTTCTTGGAAATTTCATTGGCTGCTTTGTCGTCGCTGTCTTCTTATTTATTTATTATTTTTATTTTTGCTAAGACAAACATTAAATTTCTGTGGTCGCGTGCCTCTGTCTTTGATATTTCAGCAAGTTTTGAGAACAAATTTTCAAACGTTTCTTATTTAAGTTTCTTTATTGGAAGTTAAATGGGATTTACAAATAACTGTGTGTGACTAATTCTGCATTTGGTGGGGAAATTTTATAAATTGTTTTAGAATTCAAAAAAAAAAAGTTGGGAAAACCTTAAAGGTGCTTTAAAATTGAATGAAAAACGAACAAGATCAAATCCTATCTCAATCGACAGAATCGGTTATTTGTATCTTTTATTAATTTTAACTTCAAAAATATATTTAACCTAGTTGTATTTAAGGAAATACAGTGAATACTCTCGTAACACACACTTCTATTAAGGGAACACCCCTCATGGGTGAACTTTTTCGCTCAAACCATCAGCCAATTCCCATTCGTCCTCTATTAGGCGGACACTCCTCTTGCGGGGAAAACAATTAAACGAAGTTAGCTGTTCGCTTAGTTAAGTTTTCACTGTAAGCCGATTTTTGGTACAGATTGGTCAGTTATTTTTTGCTATAATAAACAAGCTTAGGATGAAAAGCTATCAAGCGCGTTATCAATATCTTTAATATTGTCATCCATAGTTTAACAACACTGTCGCTTTGTTGATGTCATTAAACCTATTCACATTAGCACCGTATAATCAATCTATTGTGGTACACTGTTTAGTGATTACCTTACATTTAAACACTCGTGCTTATAATTTTATGGAGAATATATGATATTTAAATTACATTAGCAATCATTCTCAATGTCTTGTCTCTGCAAAGTTGACAAGTTTTACGAGACTGATAAATGATGTGCCACCTGGCAGCTAAAAGCTTGATCAAAGCTTGACAAGCGCTTGCTGCGCTTGCCTCTCCCTCTCTCTTTCTCTTTTACTGTCCCTTCCACCTCTTCTCGACCCTATCTCTTTCGCAGTGGGCATTTGGCCAGCAGGTCACGTACAACGTGTCACTGCTGAGCGGCTGCCAGAGCCAAATTGGCTAAAGTAAAGCATCCACCGCATTATCAACAACTTCATCAGGGACTCCAATTGTGCCCCGCACTCTGTGAGTATGCACTTCCGAACACCGAGACAGCCCCCTCTCCAAGCCTCTCCGCTATCCCATCGCACACAATTACAATAAACGATGAGCGCTGCAAACTGCTGTTTGGCAACTGCAACTGCAACTGCAACTAGAGAAATGTTGCAGCAAGTCTTTGCAACGTTTCTGCAATTTTTCTATTGAATTTTTCCCTTTGAGCAGCAGCACTTGGCCGGCAGCGTGGCACGTGCTGCGACTGCCAAAATAAAGCTGACAGCGTCCAACAATGTAGCCACAGTTACAAAGCACTAGCTGCTGGCCGGGAGAGATGGAAGGGGTCTGTGGGGCTGCTAGTATTATGATTGATAAGTTCGTTTTGTGAATTTTTCATAAATTAGGCGCACAGCTGGTCGAGCGATGCCCGGGGCAGGGGTAAAAGGAACCATCAACGAGCCACCGAGTGCTCAATCGTGCGCCATTTGTCTATTTTAATTAAAGCAGCTACAAAAGCTTCTATCTCTCCCTCCCTCTCTCTCTCTCTCACACATTCTCTCCAACTCTCTCTCTCTCTGTCTCTCTTTCTCTAACATGCTCTCTTTCTTTTGTCGTCACGCACGCTTTGCTCCTGCTGCGGCTGTTAATCAGCTCAGGATTTTGTCTTTTACTCCGGCTCCAGCTTGTCCAAAAATTTTAATAAAAGCCTTAACATAAATCACAACAGTTTACTGACCGCCAGCTGTCCCTGACTTGGCCCATTTGATTGGCAACCCATTTGCAATTGCTCACCCAATGATACTACTTAATTATTGTAGTTGTTGGGGGGTTGGTTGGGTCTGTGAGATGCTCAAACAACTCTTTGTTGCAGCTTAAAGCCCGCCCTATTTGAGTTTGATATTTTCGAGTGCTTGGCAACTTATCAAACGTAATTCGATTGGCATTCATATTAATTAATACAAATATTTGTAATTAGCTTCATTTGATTAAATCTGTTAATATTGGTACTTGGTTATCCACTTTGCGTGTATATTGCTTTTGAAATGCAGTGGGTCGGTCGCAAATTACCATTTCCAGAAATAAGAGTTGGCACTTTCTATGCTTTAGACATTACAGGATACACTCTTTTATATAATCCTAGGATTACTGCATAGAAATCATAAATTAAGTCGGCTTTGATTTCAGCGATTCATGAATTTAATATCAATGTCAATTTTTTTCAGGTCTGGAATCGAGCTATGTTTTCTTTATGATTCAATTCAATATTTTACTCGGCGCGGAAAAAATAAAATAAAAAAAATTTATACATAATAATTTAATAGTTTTTGTGCTATAAAGCACATATGCATCCGTATACAGATAGATATTGAGATATGAACATTTAGATATATAAGAGTTATTTTCGCTTCTTTCAAATCATCCAACTCATTCCACATACTCAACTAAATCCGGCCAGCATTTCCCTTTGAACTGTCGCCCAGCAATTGCCCTCTTTTAAGTTTTGACCCCGCTTTTAAATGCCGCCTGCAACAGTTCATCTTTTTCACATTTGCAAATAATTAAGTGCCAAATGTCCAAATGCATTAAGAAACATCGGAGTGCAGCCAGAGTGGCAGCCCCCACAGCCCCGCACATGCCCTATACTTTCATCAGCAGCCGCAGCCGCAACAACTGGCGTTTATCAGCTTCATATAATCAAGATCTGAAATCAAGTCGCCTGTAAAGATATATTTTATACATATATAAATGTATATATATCCATATAATGCAAATAATGCAATAAGAGTTGACAACTGTCGACGCTTGGACGCACATGTAAAACGCTTGTCAAAATTGCATCAACTGCTGTCAGTTGCTTAAAGTACAGTAGGGTGTAGTTCCTTCAGTAGGGTGCACGCTTTTCACTGGCAATTAATGCGTATTTCGACATCATAATTAAAACGCAGTGTGGTTGACAACTCCGTCTGCCGTCTTCTGTCTGGCCATTATATTTAATGAGTGAAATAACCCTTACCCCCGCACTCCACTAGCCCCTTGGTGCTCCAACCCATACTCGCAGACCCGTAGCAACAATTCAGACCAGACTCAATTCATTCACTTTTGATATTTTGCATTTGCATATTTTCACATGTCATTCGGCCCGTCGCTTTTTGGCTTTTTGGCGTTTTCCGCCTTTGTGTAATGCAATTGCTGTAGACAGCATGCGGGAAGACTATTCTGTGGGGCTGTACGGAGCTGTACAAAGAGGGAGGTGGAGACTGCCTTTCGCATAATTAGCGACAGACTTTGCCGCTTGACAAACTCTTTGATGCTGCCTGCTGCCGTCTTCTGCATTTATTATTAACAAATAAAAAAGGCCAAACCACAAACACGTGCACTTTTGTATTCCCTGTATTAGTCGATAAAGGGTATTATATATATATACATTTAAATGTGCCAAGCACGTGATGGTTTTCACAAAGGTTAAAATAAACACAGAAGTGAGAGTCGAGCGGAGTCCGCTACAGAGCATTCCTAAGTCGAGCACTCCCGTAAGCGCACATCTCGCTTTCCCTTCATCAACGTTAATACCTTAAAGTCCGCTAGAGGGTATCTTTCAGTCGTAAACACTCGTTCACATGCCTTCGAATGCATTATGCACAAAACAGATATAACAATCAGTTACAAGCAGCATACATGTTGAGGTACTTCAAACTGGGCTACAGGGTATTCACAAGTTTAGCATTCTCTCAGTCTCTCTCTCGTTACGAGCATTCATACTTGTTGTTGCATTGTGTTTGGTGTTGTTTATTTGTTTATTGTTGAATGTCTTAATTTATGAATCTGTCAAGGGGAACCTGGCGGACGCCAAATGCGAATGCGACCGGGCCCTGCGGTTCGTTTGAGTTTTGTTTAGTTTTCATGTGTGTGCATGTGTGCGGATGTGTGTGCATATGTGTATAGTGTGTGTACATTTCTTTTTAGCAGCAGACCAGCAGACAAGCAATTCATTCATTCATTCATATTACTAATGATTCACTCTGGACCAGGCGTGATTCATGGCAGCGCCCTCTGGCGGCAAGAAGAAGTGCGTAAAATCTTGCATCTTGATAATACTTTCAAAATTATCTGAGCGAATTTATGACTGTGTGCACAAAAACTTTGCGCCCAAAATCTGAGTGAGAGAGAGTGAGTGAGAGAGAGAGAGAGGGAGAGCAATCAAATAATTGTAATCTCTTTTGAAATGCAGTTCACCAGCAGCTCTCTTTGGCCCTCCTTCCCTTCATCCTCCTCCAACTGTAAGCACTGATTATATGCTGATGAGCACGTAGCTGATTTTAATAAAATTTCTTGTGCAAACGCTAAATGCATTTCTGGCCCCAAAGTGTTTGGCAAACTGAAATTACAAACGGGAATTACATTTTTGGCACTCTTAATTATAGTTGGATAATAATCTTGGCTCAAGGGTCCATTCGAAAATGTAAGAAATTGACTTTATTTCGAGTTTTTGATTGCCTTAAAAAGGAGTTTTTAAGTAACCTTTGAAAGTAATGCAGAGTTTTTCAGCTCTTTATACTGCTTTTTAATCTGTTAAAGAGATATGACTTATGATTTGAAGTAATTGCAAGCTAATATTTCTATGATTACCTGATACTCTTTTCTGTCTCTTTTCGGTTACACTATTAACACTTTCACCCGCCCTTTGAAGCATCCTCTCCCACTAAGATGGGACCATATATGCACATACATACCCTATATAGCACATATAGCTTCATTTACAAAAAAGAAATAAACAAATAAATTTATACCCCCTACTTTCTAACTCTTCTTACTCCATTCTGTGTATCTTTCGCTATCTATTTCTTGCTTTCCTTCCGATACACATTCTTTCCTCTGCCTCTTTCTTTTTATTTCCCTCTCTTCCTACATCTTTGCCTTCTCTCCCTTCTTCGCTGTTTGTTTCCTTGTATCTTAAAGCTCTTCTTTTGGATTCTCATGTGACTTGTGTTTCTTAAACGTTTTACCGACTGCTTTAGAAGCAAGGTACACTTTTGTTCTGATAAATAAAATGTTTTTTTTTGTTTTAAATATTGTAGGCTTTTAAGCAAAGGTTCTATACACAGCCATTTTCTTTTATTAAATTGCTTAAGATACATTTTCATCTGGTATCTAGGAAAACATTTAATTCTACAAAATCAAGTGTAGCCAAAGTGCTTTGGGAGTATTCACTTCATGCTCAAGTTGCACTCGCTGCACTCGAAATGAACTTGCTGACTCCCGAGGGCGCGCTTTGTGGCGCTTGCCAACACTGGCAATTGGCGCTGCCCACTTGAAGCGCTTTCCGTTCGCTGTCAGTTGTCCGTCGGATCTTCAACTCATCGCTGGTTGGTTAGTTGGTTGACTGGTTGTTCGGTTGGTTGGTTGGTCGAGCAAGCACTTGATAAATTGTTTACTTTGAAATTAATTACTCCGTCATTGTTTTCTTGGGCGGGAGGTTCGAGCGCCGTCCGCCAGGGGGCGGCATTGTTGCATAAATCAAGTTAGCAGCGCCGCAATTCAACACTTGGTTCCGCTATTGCTCAGCCTGTTTTATGGCCCACCTAGCTGTGCCATTTTGCGCTTGCTGCCCTTTTGCTTTTGATCGTGGCAATAAAATTGCATTTAATTACACTGAATGCAGTTGCGGCCAACTGGATTCAAGGGGGTCAGTGCAGGGCAGACATTTCTGCTCTGCGTTCTGGAACTTCATTGTTTTGCGCATTTTTGAGCTCATTAAACCAACTGCAATTGTTGCATGTTGCAGTCTTTTGTGGATGATGTTCCTACAGCCTTCTGCTGTTGCAATCAATTTCCAGTTTTCAGCTGAAAGATGCAAAAATTGAAATTATATTGCGGCTGGTCCGGCACATCATTAAAATGCATCGAGCTGCACGTAATGGCTGTGAACACCTCTTAGGTAAAAACCCTTTTGCGTGCCAATCATTTTCGCTTGGAATTTCAAAACACATTTGTGAAGCATTTGCCAACACTGGCAACAGCCTCCTCTGCTGAATTGTGTGTTTAAGTTGGATTGGTAGAGAGGCCGATGTTAGAGGGGGGCCAAGATTTATGTTATGGTTTTGCCTATACAGCAATTGTGTCCCGTCGTAGCTGCTGATAAAAAGCGTTGCCAGACCGTGCAAGAAATTAACATAAACAGGAAGTGGGTGTTGCCCAACTCCAGCTACTACAAGCACAACAACAACATGAACAATGCTTGTCAGTGCAAAACAAACAATTAACTACAACACAGACACAAACTGCAAAATATTCTGCACAAAGGGATAAATGCGAATAAAGACTCTGAACATGGGAAACAGATGTGTGGAGGCGACCAAGGGGTGCAGGTGGTGAGGGGCAGCCAAAGTTGTGAATACAAAAAAGTGCCCACAGTTCGTAGCATGAGCTTAGGGCAAGATATCATGACTACAACATGGTAAACGAAAGATCAGTGAGAAAGTTTTCTGGGAATTACAGCGAAATATTGAATGAAATCATCTGCATGAGTAACAGTTGTAAAAATCAGAGGCAGATAATCGCTTATGCATTAGAAAATTAATCGAATAACGGCAGGTGTTCGGGCAGATAAGCGAGGAAGTCTTTCCAGTGTTGAATTACATCGAAATGCAAATGAATCATTAGGTAGCACGTTGTTTAGAGAGAACATACTAAAGTTTTTGGTATGTATTACATGGCTATTTCTGCGAATTATAAATGAAATGCAAGACTACGCTCTGATACAATAATTGCAAAATTGAGAGTTTTTGGGTAAACCGACAAAACTGCGTTGAATTCTCTAAAACTTAACCAAATATTTAAAACTAAAACTTAATTTAATGCATCTCAATATAAACCTGAAGCTGCACAAAAATTTAAGATCTAATAATAAAAAGATCGTTATGAGATCTTTTAAATAAGGAAAATAAGTATTTTATTTATTTTATTTTATTTATTTATTTATTTAGGGACTTAGGAAAAAGGGTAAAAAATATGAAATTTGTTTTCTTTACTTTCTGATGCAGCTCAGTTCAGTGATCCTCCAAAACTGATTAAGAAAAGAGTAACAGCATTTTTTTCATTATATTACATAATGTACATCTTAAGAAAAATATTAAAATAAAAAAATTGTATTAGATACTTATAATAATATTTACGTTAAAATTTTTTAAAGGCAATTCTTTCGAAATTTGTTTTCCTATTTCTGGACTTATTCATTTATTCATTTAATATTTTTCATTTACCCTAAGCTTGAAGTGTCGATATCTGTTGCCCTTCTGGCTTTTAGCCCCTCATGAGCTTGGTTTCTTCGGGTTGGTTCATTTCTTGAGATGGCGTGTGTCGGGGCCATAAAACGGCTGCCTACTTGAACCATGCAATAACAATAACAAAAGGGTTGGTTTTTTGTTTGCTGCTTTAGAGCGCGCTAAATGAATGCAATAAACAAACAGCTAACAGCAACAACAATAAAGTCCAGGGGCGGTGCCGCGAGTACTCACACTCACGAATGCGAATAGTTTTATGGCCGAAAAAAGAAGCAGAAAATGGCTGAGAAGTTGGCAAAAACTAAGCGCCTAACCCCGCAGTCGTAACGCTTGGCTGGCTATGAAGCTAACAATTGACTGTGCCACACACCCTTTTGCGAACTGGCAACATGGCGTGCGCGACTTGCAAGGATCGTCAACAAATGGCAACAATCAGTGAAAGACGACGATGGCGCGTTGCACGAACTGCGGCTAAAGGGTTGAGTGTGGCAAGCAGCGGGTGCAATCAACCCGTTGACTCGACGACAGGTGAAAACTTTGTGCCGCCAATGAATGTGGCTGTCCGTTTTCCAATGTTGTTGTTGTTGTTATTCTTGGCCTAAAGCTGCAATTTTTGTTGTTGTTGCTGTTGTTGCCACAGACTGACAACAAAAGTTTTTGCTTTTGACGTTGCGCATCGCTGCTTGATGTTGTTGTTGCTGCTGTTGTTGATGCTTGTTGGTTGGCTGCTTGTTTGACTGTTGGCCAACACACACACACTCTCATCAACGCACACAGTGAGCAATTTGTGCATTAAAATTTCACACTGCGCGTTGTTGTTGGTTGAACGCTTTTGGCTTTTCGGTTTTCGGGTTTCTCTTCCGCTTGCAATTCCCAACATATTTGTTGTTGCTCACCTTGGCTGCGCTGCTGTTGTCGCCTGCCACATGCAGCAGCTGGCTACAAAATGGCGCTGCGCCCTGATCCTCAGGCCTGCCCCCGCTGCGCTGCCCTCGCTGGTGCTGCTCACCTGGTCGCTTGTCAGCGACAACTTGTTGGGATGAGTGTGGTGCAGGTCTGTCTGGGGCATCCCATTCTCAAAAAAGCTGCTTTTAATTTGGCGAAAATGTAATTAATGCACTGCGAATGTACAAACGTCCAAAAGTGGAAAAGTGACTGCTGATGAATTTAAATTACAAAGCACTGCGCAAAGCTCATGCCTCAAGCGGGTTAAAAAGTGACGGATAACCAGCTAAATAGTGGTCGCTGGAGAGTATGAGTAATTGAGCAACAGCAGCTTTAACTTAAGTTTGTAATTGATAAGAAAACCACATATCTTTTAATTTTACTTAAAAATAATATCAACAAGTAAGAGGTTCTAGTCGGGAGCTCCCGACTAGGAGATACCCTGAACCCTCTTATTCCAACACCAAATGCAGCGCGCGCTTATAGATAGAGAGTAGCGGGGAGTTGGCGATAGGTATAAAATGAAAGATAATCGATATATATATACTATTCTAGAAGCTACATAGCAAGTTTGGTGACTCTAGCTCTTATTATTTACCAAAATTGCTTAAAAAACAGGATATCGATATACATTTTTATCGATTACTTGGAAACGGGGCAAGTTATCGATTATCGGAAACAAACTCGATCTGCGTAGGAACTAGGAGCATCTACATCTAAAATTCTCTAGCTAAAAAGTCTCTAGCTCTTATAGGTTCTGAGATCCTTGCGTTCATACATACGGACGGACGGACGGACGGACGAACAGACGGACATGGCTAGATCGACTCGGCTATTGATGCTGATCAAGAATATATATACTTTATGGGGTCGGAGATGCTTCCTTTTGCCTGTTGCATACATTTGCACTTTGCACAAATACAATATACCCCTTTTACCCATTTTCAATGGGTTCAGGGTATAAATACTACCGTCTGCACCGTCTTGAGCCCCCATTCGTGTGATTATCGTGTACACCACTTAGCCAACTATGCCACTCAATTGTCTGATAATAATCTGCTGAAAAATATATGTATAGAGGACAAAACTGTCAAATAAAACAATTATATTTTTTACTTTTCCATTTCTTTGTTATTTTTGATAATTTATGAATGTTTATTTTGTTCTATATAAATAAATGAACACATACTTCACAATTATGTATGCCTTATTTTCGATATTTTTTAGTAGTCGGCCACCTTATTTATATTTCTAAAGCATATTTAAATTTTTAAGAGTTGTCAGACTCTTTATTTTAATTGTATTTTTAGTGTTCCAGATTGCATAACTTAGCTTTAATTTTGTCCAATTCAATTAACGCTTTCTTTCTATCGACTTCATTAGCAAATCGCGATAGCTTAGCTTTTTTCCCTTTATGCATTTAATATACATCCAAAACTGTTGCATCCACATAATCATGTAAATGGTCCCCACGCATATTTAAAGTTCCTAAATATAACGACCAGCCCGCCCCATGCTCCTCCACACGCTAACACCCAAAACTAAACAAAAGAATAAAAAAGACAAACACTTTTCACGATCAGTTGGCCAGGACTCGGCGGGCCGTTAGCAGTTGCCACTGGCTGTGGCATGCAACAAAAAAGCTAAAAAAAAAGGATAAAACAACATTGGCTGCTTCTATATTGCCATCCCGCTCTGACTGCATTACGCTAATTAATTCTTGATGTATGGAAACTGTGGTCAGAATGGGCGACCATAAAAACATTGCATTCAGTGGCAGCAATAAAGAAAGAAGCATTTGCAACACACCGTGGCAGCCACAGTTGCTCCAATTTCTTCTTTTTTTTGTTTTTGCAGAGAGCGCTGTAAATTCATGCGGGCAATTAAAATTTAGCAGGCTTTAAGGCAGCTCCTGTCGACTGTCTCCGCGTGTCGAGGACTGCGCCAGTGACAGATGCCGCGGTTAAAGTTTAATGACAATGCAACAACAACAGCAACAAGAACAACTGCGCAGCAACTTGGCAGAAGGAATAGACAACAAAATGTGGCAGCGAAAGTGAAACAGTTGCCAGCGTGTATCCTGCAGGCTGCACATGTAGCTCCTGTTGCCTTTTTTCAGACACAGCTACATGGGGGGCTGTAAAGGGCGGGCATGTGTGTGTTTGTGTCCTGGATTATGGCAACGCATGTGACAGGAAACCATTCGCAGCAACCGCCAAAATGTGGCAACAGCGCTGAGACAAGCAGAACCACTACAACAACAACAACTCATGCTGCAACCAGGCTGACAAAGCTGGCGCTTAAGCGGATGCTGCGCCTCCATCTCCGCGTCCCCACCCATCCCATCCTTCAGCATCCGCACCCGCATCCGCAGAGTTACGTCAAGTGCTAAACGCACTGGCAACTTTCTCGCATATGCAACTGCAACAAGCTTCTGGTCTCAGTCTTTCTGGCGACGGCGTGGGCGTGGCGCGCAGCGAAAGTGCGCGGAAGCAATAAAACATAGACGAGCATATGAAGACTAGAGAACCGAGGGCGGGGGCTGGTGCGGCACGGGCGGTAGCTGCAACTTTTGCGACGCTTGTTGCACTTGCCGCGTGGTTGCAATTGCCTGGAAAGTGTTTTTTGGTTGCCTCAAGAAAAGAGGAAAAGTTGGTTTTAAAAAAAATAAGGAACGCGACATGCGTAGTAGAGAGGGAGGGGCGAGGCGCAGCAACAGCGAACGCTGCAGGAGTGGAAGCAGCAGTTAAAGCAATTGCAACAGCAGAGGCACATTAGATGCAGCATTTGTGTTTAAGTGCCGCAATATTTGTAAAGCACAGGATGGCAAATATATATAATATTTTTTTTTAAATTTATGAGCGCATATGTGGAACAGAGACAGCCTGGGCTTATTAATGGCCACAGCTGAAAGAGAACCTACGCTAAAATATAAAAGTTATGCCTTGGAACATTTTTAAAGACTGATGTCTCAAAACAGAACAGAAAACAAATGCTGTCTTCGGGCCAACGAAGATAATACATCCTGCTCTATGCCTTACGTCTTTTCAGATATGTGATGTAAATTGTGAACGTACTTTAAGATGTCTTTGAAAAATAGGCAAGCTTTTTATACAAAATATAACATATATGATATAGTAATCCAATGTTGATAAGTTTTAACTCGTATGTGAGCAACATGGGAGAACTCATTAGACTTGCTTAATCTATCTTGAAAAACAGAATAGTTTTCTATACAAGAGCTCCGAGTGATTATTCCCATTACATCTATATGAAATAGTAATCCAATCTGACCTCTTCCGACATGTCCTAGCTAGCTTAGAAACACAGTATTTTACCATCTGCAAATTACATGCATATATGCATACATTTCCTTACTATTACTATACTATAATATCCTTTATGCATACATTTCCTTACTATTACTATACTATAATATCCTTTATGCATACATTTCCTTTCTATTACTATACTATAATATCTTTTATACTACACCATACCATTATGTACCTACGTATACTTGAGACTGTTAGGTTATTCCTCTAAACTTTTTGCGTATTGAGTAAATCTTCTTAGAACCTTCCGGCACCTCAAACAATTCTCTCACATTCATATTATTCCCACGTTATGGTCAATCATCTGATTATGCTGTCTGCTATAAGATGAACTAAAATTGCCAATTCCTGAATTTCTGTCCTTCTAATTGCTTAATGACCAACTGCATCAGGTGCTATCATGATTTTGAAGTTTGCCAAATAACAATGCGAACACAAAAGGGCCAACACACACAATTTTGATGAAGATATTGAAAGAGCCAAACGAATTTCAAGAGTGAAGTTAATGGGCGAGAGTCAGGAGTGAGCAGCGGGGCGGGTAACAGGGTGCGTTCGGTTTACCGAATCCGCTTGGTGCTCAGTTCGGCGGAAGAACAGCTGCCACAACTATTATGGCCCCGGGCTGATCTTGATCTAATTTGGGTGTATTAGTTGCCCAAAACTGTGGCAAACAAAACAGGCAGGCAGCGCGGAATAAAAAAGAAAACTAAGAACATTTGTAGACCTTTTTGAAGCCTCAGCGTTTGGTGCTGTCAAGGATGCCTCTTCGGTATCCTGGCCGATGCGATAAGGCGCTGCTAATGGCTTCATTAGGCTGTCTCTGTTCGACTCGCAATCACATGCTTGCCACATGCCGCGAACGACTCCGATGCGATCTACAAAATTCGAACTCTTGAGCTCAAGTGGCGCTGCCTTTGAAGTGCGCAGAGATGTCTGCCACGTTTATCGATAACTGTCGATTGGCATGCGTTCGCTGCAATTCGCTCAAGTGTACGCTGAATATACTGACAGCCTTTGTACGTTTTGTACGTCAGCTGTCCGATTAATGTTGCGGCATAAAAAAGTTGAGCATTTTTCATTTTCATTTCCATTTGTTCATCTAATGCCACCGTAAAGGACACGCGCATAAAACTTTCCCAAAGAAACTTGAAGATTGTCATAAAATTCAACAAGAAAGAGCAGTTTTCCAAGGGAAGGCGAAGTTTAAATACCCTTGCAAACATCTAACATATATGTACATATTTAATTAGCGGACTTGCAGTTTGCTGCTTAAGAGCTTCACACATTTCCTGAAAATTGTTATAATACCATCTGTAAGGGTATAAAAAGACAAACAAAAATGTTCCATAGCTGTTAAAATGGCAGCGAGTAGAAAGTGCCCCGATACAAATCAGCCCCCGACAAGAACAACAACAATAGCAATAAGACAGCATACCATACTCCCCATATAATAAAGATGGAACAAACATTTCATTTTATAATTTTATTATCCATTTTCCTTAGCTTCTCATTTTCATTTTCATTTTCATTGCCTTGTCGTCTGTTGCTTCTGAGTCATATTAATCAGAGAATCCAGAGAAATGTACAAGAAATTCACACCTTTTGGCCACAACAAAACACAACACACAGAGCCAGAAAAGCGCAGGGAAGACAGAGATAGCAGCACATGGAGGGGTGTAGGTTATGCAGGGCAGCGAGGGATTGGTCGACTTTATGACCGCTCCTTGACTTTTATGGCCACTTTTCTAACGAAAAGGAATTAAAAATATATATTCCACAATATCCATATACGTACACTTATTAGATTTAGATATGAACCAAAAAAGAAAATCATTTAACAAAAATGCACAAATTGTTGTTATTGTTGTTGTTGTGGTGTTGTGTATAGCAAGTGTCGTTAAAAGATATGAGAGCTGCCTTCCCTGCCTGGTCTTATTCGTATTTGTATGCAAAGAAGTGCCCTGGGCCTCGTAAACATTGAAAAGTGCACATAAAATGTGTAATCGTTAGAAGTACTTGCCTGCATAGAGAATGCATTTCAAGCGCTTTCCAACTTACCCAATCTTTTCATCTCGCTCTCTCTCTCTCTCTCTCTCTCTCACTATATGTTATGATGTATTTCCCGATTGTTTGATTACAGCCATTGAAATGGCCATTAAAATTGCTCATGAACTTGAAGCGTTGCGGGAATCATAAAGATATTTGATATGTGCAGCAATTTCTTTAAGAGTTTACTGCGCACTTGATTCTTATGTTTGGGCATGAAGTACGAGCCATATCGCAAGAAGAGTTAAACTAAACTGCGTTAAATTTAAAATTGACCAGTATACATACATATATGACTTTTAACAAAAATTATGTAACGACATACAGTGCAGCTAATCTAAGAGGTATATTCAAATATTCTATACTTTCGGAATTATCGGAATCAATCAAGCTGTTACAGTTTTGTTTTTTTTTTTGATCGTTTGTATATTACTGAGAGAGTATTTTTAAAAATGATAAGGTACTTTAGTGTCTAATAAATAAGTACTCTCATCTGTATATGTATATATTTATATGTGTATATATTTATGTATTTGTATATTTATATATTTATGTGTATTGGATACTAATCTTTTTATAGGTATGACTTTTATGAATCCTTTCCTTTATGTACCTTTATATTGATTAAAGTATTTAAATATTTATGCATAAACTATTTTCAAATTTATATTTTTTAATTATTATTATTACTTATGAACTGATACACATTTTCTTTTTTTTTTAATTAAGCAAAATATAATATAATATCATACATGTTTATATAAGTAACGCTGGCATCAGGCTAAGACATTCCAAAGTCCAGAGCGTAGTCAAAACTATGAACCCAAAATGTCACAACTGCCAAGAGACATAGATTAACTCGAATAAAAACGCTTTGAACCAACTCTTAACTTAGTTACATCTACTATATTAATATGCCTCCAGATTATTTACTAAATTATTTATAGTCATATGCATTAAAGATAAGACAAGCAAATTGTATCACTGAACAAAATATTCAATTCTCTTATCAATTGCTTTAATAATCTTAATAATTTATTTTCATACTTCAAGTTAGATTATTTAGTTCAATTTGTTATTGTTTCAATGAAATTCTATTCTGCAGCAAAGTATTTCCTATAAATTAATAAATACAAGTGCAATCTGGTTTGTAGTTCAAGTAGACAATTGCGAACTCAATGTTTCAACTGACTCCGTGGCGCAACGGTAGCGCGTCTGACTCCAGATCAGAAGGTTGCGTGTTCAAATCACGTCGGGGTCATTTCGAGTAATTTCTTTTTTTTTTTTGTATTGCAGTACAATTTTTTGTGTTCTGTTTTCGTAACAGCTAACAAACTCTGCAAAATATATTTCAAAGCAAGAAACTTGACACACTTTGACTTTTGTAAAGCAAGCAAAGAAAATTAATTTTAAGCCAATTTATTTGTCAGCTGTTTGAAAGGTTTCTCAGTCAACTTAATTGCGTTTAGTCCTGCAGCTAGTGCTTACAGTTGCATTTCAATGCTTTACAAGTTCACACCAAATGTTCACACATCTTTTGAGTCCCGCTACCCACAGAAAGGGTCGGGTCAAGGTGTTAAAAATCAAAGACCTTTAGCGCCGTCTTCACCGCATCAACATGTTTTTTTTCTGTTTTTATTTTTCACATTTCTTCTTTTTTATGGCTTTTAATTGCATTTCGATGGCCAATAAAATGTTTTGAACAGAATTAACGACAGGAAGCGCGAACAAAGCGCATGTTAAACATCAGGTAATTAGCGTCTTCCGAGACGTAAAAGCGGCCACTTTGATGCTGCTGCCGCCAGAGGGCGCCACATGGCAAAATTCTAGTGTTTGGAACTAGTGGGTGCCAGAGGGGAACGAACTCTGCTCTCTGGATATTTGCTCACATTTTGAGTTTAATTTTTTATTGCATATCGCATTTCGATTAATTTGTAATTTCATGCGCTATGCTTCATATTACACGCTGGTTTACTTCCGCAAATATACCCTACAAGCTGAAACCGATTGAAAATGGCTAGTATTAAGTTGTTATGCTAGCATATAGACGACATTGCTGTTCCTAGCAAATGTATTTGCTCTTAATCAGCAGCAAGAGATATTCCCCACTCAATCTAATATTTAAGTACAATCGATCCGGATAGGCTCATATATTTCTATGTTCCCACTCATCTGAGGAACTATATGAGCGAGAGTTAATAAATTTTTTATAAACGTGATCATATATACATATATACCCTGTACATTATGTAATATATCTTAAGAGACCCAACTCCTCTTGAAGCACTAAATCGTATATGAATCTCTCTTTTTTCATATACAAGCTCAAAAATGGATTTTTAAATTGTATTATCATTTACCAACACTGTACTCCCTAAAAACAAATAAGAAGTATATACATAATATAGAGCATCTCCAATTCGTGCATATCTCAAACGTGGCTAATTATGCATTACACGTTTTGTAATTTCCCTGATTTTGCATAATTATCTATGCTAGAAATAATATATACACAGTATATGTACACATTTTTGGGTTACGGTGAACTGCACCTAATTGAATATTTATCAAATGGATTTCGAGCTAATGCAAATAATATGCACAAATAGAGGCCGAGTTTTTGGCGCTTAACAAATAAATTTAGATTTTCGGGCGGGGCCCTATCATATAGAATTAGTTATTGCAACAACAGCAATTCGATGACTATTTGATGTTTATGATGCTAGCCAAATGGGAGAGGGAGAGAGTGAGAGAGAGGAAGTAGTTAATGCGGGCGTCGTTTGACATTAATTGATTACGTCGATATAAATGATATTCACATTTGTCGCGGGTGCGTACATTCATATTTGACATAATCCACTTACACAAGTCATCCACTTGCTGCCTTCATTATCGCTAAACTGTTAGATAATCGCCGCAATTAGTCGTGTAATGATAATTATCATTCAGAAAATAAGATAAGCAAGAGTATTTCACTCCCAAGTGCTCGATTTGTCTGCAGAACTTGAAGAATGCGCCGCCAGGTGCAGTGGAATGTGGCCACGAATGTTGAATGCCGCCGCGACAATCATGAGTTCATTAGGCTATTTGGCTTGAAGTGGCTGTTGGCAACTCTGGTTGGACATAATGGTTGGCAGCTCCCTTTCCCTCTCTCTATAAGCATTGTCAACACAAGCCTTACAACTCAATGCAAGTATTTCTAAAGTGTGTTTCGTTAAGTGAGTGGATCGTTCGGCCACTTGAAAGCAATTAAAAATCCTTTAAAATATTTTCTTATCGTGTCAAATGGCTCTGCTGCTAGACAAGCAGTGGTGTAGCCGAAAGGAGCACAGATAGTACATGCTTTGGTGATTAGATATAAGGGTATTTTGTTTTTATTAAAAAAGGATTTTTGGCAGTAGTAGGCAGAAGTTGTGCTAGATAAATAGTAATCAAGAAGTGCAATCAGAACGGTCAAAGTGTATTATCATATTATCGTACGTTGTGTTCTGTGTGTTCTTTAGCGCAAGAGAATGGGAAGAATACTTCATTTTTATATCCTTTATGAATTGTAGAATCCCTAACTCTTTTTGTCCAAGCCATTCGTGACATGTGCTGGATTAAGGCATCATTCGCCAGTGGACTCTTTCCATAAGTCTTCCTATTGTAGCTTTAATAAAAGTAAGGATCTTTCTTTGAAAACTCAAGTCATTTGACACATTTACTATATATATCCAAGTTATATGATGAGTTTCCCTAATTAAAACTTAGCTTGTTTTGTCTAAATATATATACCTTATTCAAGAGCTCCTTTGTGTCTTTAGACATAAATTCTGAAAATAACTACGTGAGTGTATTTTCTTTTGCTTATATTTGTCTATCCAATACTTTTAAAGTTCTTTGCTAATCACGATGATTTTCATTTGTTTTATTCTTGGAAACCATAAACATTTTCTATATTAACTCGATAACTCATTATTAAGACAGATTTTTCCAAATATGCTCAAGCTATTAAAGAAAAGGTTGTTAAGGCAAATATGTGTGCAATGTTTCATGACTTTAGCCCTCAACTGAGGGACTAGTTTGCATAGAAAGAGACTGACAGACAGACTTGGCTGTTCAAGAATATATATAATTCTCGGGGCTATACAAATAGTGGTATGCCTATGCAGTAAAACGAGACCCCTTGTCAAACTACGCCTGTCTTATTTTGCAGTAGGCGCCTTCAGCATGTTGTTGGCCAAGTGCGTTACACGCAGCCATTTAAGTGTGCAATTGTTTAAGCTTCTTGGCGTGGCTCGAGCTGAGGACGGCTGGCGGGCTGTCCCCCTGACAAGTCCCTCGGGCTGTCTGCGAGCGCCTCTGCAGCTCCTGTGCTCAAGCATTTTGCGCAGGCGCAGGCGCAGTCCAATGAAACGTTTGTCGTTTGTCGCTTGTCGTCTGTCGCGCTTATCGCCACGCACTTATCTCAAAGACCCGGCAGCAGCCGGAGGAACTGTAGGAACTGTAGGAGCTCTGGCGGTGCAGAAGGCGAAACGTAGGCGGGGGCTGGCCTGAACGCTTGAGCGATTGCGGGCTCACACACAAGTGTCGCCAGGCGGTTGAGCTGGGACTTCTCTGCCTCTCTCACTCTCTCCTTCGCCTCTCTCTCTCTTTCGCTCTCTTGGTGCTGCCTGCATCGCCTGCCTTGAAACAATCATCTATGTGTGTTTGGGCTCTGCGATGCGATCTTCCTTTTGCCTGCTGCTGCTGCTGCTCCTTGGGCATGTTTGTATCTTAATTTTCAAGCGCGCATACGTGGAATTCACGTTGGGAATGCTTGAGCCCGGCGCGTCTGAGTTACGAGTTGATGGTGCTGAAAGTGACACAAGTCATAAATTCCTTTTGTGTCCGCCAACTGACTGGAGAGATCCTCTGCTCCCTCCCTGCTGCCTCTTCCTCTACCTCCAAACGTTTCTACTTAACGTTGACAATTTAAACTGAATGAAATTGACTCAGTCTTGGGCTGGTCTGTGTGTTTGGCTCTGGGTTTCAGTTTCTGTTTGGGCTCTTATCTGACCGATCAGCATTATGTTTGCTACGTTTTCGATTGGTCACATCGATCGGTAGCCTTGTCACTTGGTCACATCCTTTGTTTATTTAATTTAGACAGTGTTTGTTTTTTTTTTTCTTGCATTCCTTTTCCTTTTCATATTTGAAATATATATATATTATTTGGCGCCGTGTTAACAGGAAGTGCTCGGTTATAAAGTTGTCAGTGCATTGAGGATTTTTGGAAATTATACAAAAATTGTTATGCGTCTTGGGTTAGTCATGCTTTCACTTTAACTAGAACTTGGTTTATGGAGCAAATGCTTACTGAATAACCAAATATCACCGCTCAATTTCCGTTGATTACTTTTCTTCATTTCACGTTTTTTATTGCATTTGATTATTTGGTGAGGTTTTTGTTTTCCGCTTGTTTTTCATGTCAAATCCCTGAACCTATTAATATATTTTTTCGGCTTCATCTCTGCAGCTTCCCATGAGTGCAGGCGTCATAAACAGTACATATTTTTTTCGACATTTCTCTAGATGTGCGCACAAAAATAACATATATATTTGTACATAAAAGGAAATAAATACAGAATTTGTTTTGCGGCATAAATTTATGCATATTTATAAGCGAATTCATTTCGTGTCCATTCCAAATGCAAACAAATAACAAGCAAATGGAACTGCGTGGGAGAGGGAAGGTGGCATGGGGCTGGGTGGCGGCGCTCAAAGCTATCAGCTAATTCCCCAAATCCCCGAATTAATAAAGCAGAGTACTACGAGAAACATTCCAAACAACACGAATAACAACACGCGATTGGGCAATGAGTAAAAAGCTGACAGTTGTGCGGTTGCTCCTCACGAGCGGGGGAGGGGAGGCAGGGATTATTAGCTGTAGATACATTCAGGAATAAGACAAATATACAAGTGCAAATGGATCTATATATGTATGTATATGCGGACCCGAAATTAGCGCGTGTAAACAAACATGTCAACACGAATAAGAAAGCAAATGAGATCGGTCGAGGGATTGTAATTGGGATTGGGATTGGCCCTCGAATAGGGAGTAGAGTGGAGTACATAAATTATGGCTGACATGTTGACCACCCTTCAAGTAGTGGGAGCACCTGCCAAGTAGCTTGCCATAGCAACCATTCCCAGAAACCCGAAACTCGCAGTCTTAGCCAGGTTTTATGGCAAGTGTCAACACTGAATTTTTCAGATCGCTCTTCGATCTCGCTCAACCACCCTCCCCGCCCCGATGCCCTGACATCTGGCTAAACAAAGACATTATTGATGCCCAGATGTGCGCTGATAAAACCGAGATCTCCTTAAAGACGGCCCAATTCAGTTGGGTTTCAGTTCCAGTTCATATGATCAGATAAGTGAGATCGCCGGCACAAAAACAAAAACCGAATACGCAGACAGACAGTAAGAGAAAAGAGAGGGAGACACGCGATGCGAGAGTTGCCACCGATGGCTCCACATGAAACGTAACTCACTTTCAATAATTTATAGAAGGTAGTCAGGTGAAGTCTTGTCTCAACTCCTGGCAATTACCTTGAAATGCAGTCAAGAGACTTGTTGACATGTCGTTACAGTTGTCTTCTCTCTGTGCTTATACATGCATACTTATCATACATATACATATATGCATGTGTACGGTGGGCTCTCGCTTCGGGGGGCCCCCAGCTCTTTCGGGGGTAATTGGATACTGTAAACAAGTTGCAGTCAGCAGTGGGAAACTTGGCCGTAGACCCAGCGACAGCAAGATGAATGCCCTGCTCGGGCGTAGATATGAGTAATGCCTGGGATCGATGCCAATAGATCAATATCCATATGAAGAGTGTGGGGTTAGCTAATAGTAATCTTTTCTGTGAGAGGGGAAACGCAGCCTAGGTAAGGTGTTTGTTAAAATAGTCAATAGATCGATGGGTAGGCCTTACTTTATTTCAAACGGATCGAAAACAATTACCAGCAAAAGGGGTTGCAGGTAGTACCAGCTCTAGCTAATCGGTTTAAGAAGAATGTAAATAAAATCGGAGTTAATTTTATACAATCATGTTCTATTCTGTTTATGAAGAATAGGATGGTAAGCTTGTGGTTAGCTTAGACAAATACTTTTGGGGTCTGTCCATTAACAACTTGGGGAGAGGTCTAAACAAAATGTGAGAACGAAGAGTTCGATGATTGGGTATATATGATGTTTATTTTTAGGGTTAATACCAGCGGATAACTATATCTGCTAAGTGGGTATGTGTTAGACATAATATAGCTGGGAATGTAAACTTGAGATATTTAAAATCTTTACTGCAGCCAACTGATTTGGGAACTTGCGATACTAAAAATACAAGGCGAAATGCAACGCAACATCGAATTTTTTTGTACGCATATAATTCCATACCCTATTTATTGATTGGGCAAATGGAGGGTAGATATTGCTACGGCTTATGAGGATATCAATATTGATATCCCTCTGGGATGTTGAAAAGAATAGGCACTGAGAGCTGAAATTGGAAGGTAGCTACAAATGCAAGTGCTCTAGTAAATTTCGGAGATTTAATGTAGTTTCTGAAAGGTATATCGAGCTTTGAGCGGATGTTAGCTTTTACGCAGCAGATATATTTTTATACAGCGAAAGCTCTCCTAATGGACACACCTTTTAGGCAGACACTCCTCTTGAGCGGATCGCTTGCCTCAAACCAATATGAATCATGCCATACTCAATCCCCCTCTATTTAACGCAGACTCCTGGGCTGACAAAATTTAGCCGACGATCGCGGTCATCCCAAGTAAGTTTTCACTGTACAAATATCTGACTTGAGGACGGTGGATTCATTGATTAAAGACAATTTTAACCTACAGTTCAGGCTTTTGATTTTACTTTAAAGAAAGTCTGCACTAAGCAGGCTAAAGTTGATGTGTTTAATTTTTTAAACAATTTAATAACTTTATAACATTCTATTACGATAACTAATTATCATTGGCCGAAAAACAATTCTGGTCTAGTTTGCAACAACAAACAAGTAAGAGGTTGTAGTCGGGAGCTCCCGACTAGGGGATACCCTGAACCCTCTTCTTCCAACACCTAATGCAAATATATATACTATTCTAGAAGCTACATGTCAAGTTTGGTGACTCTAGCCATTATTATTTACCAAAAGTGCTCAAAAAACAGGATGTCGATTTCGATTTTTATCGATTGCTTGGAAGCGGAGTAAGATATCGATTGTCGGAAACAAACTCGATCTGCGTAGGCACTAGGAGGACCTACAGCTAAAATTTCAAGTCTCTAGCTCTTATAGGTTCTGAGATCCTTGCGTACATAATACATTCGGACGGACGGACGGACGGACGGACGGACAGACGGACGGACAGACAGACGAACATGGCTAGATCGACTCGGCTTTTGATGCTGATCAAGAATATGTATACTTTATGGGGTCGGAGATGCTTCCTTCTGCCTTGTACATACATTTACATTTTGCACAAAAACATCATACCCCTTTTACCCATTTTTAATGGGTTCAGGGTATACAAAATACAGTTTTGCCACATGCAGCTTCTTTCAGGCCACAAATTTGATTTGGGCTTCGTTGCCGATTTGATAAGTTAATTTGTATGAAAATGTAATTAATTCCAATTCGAGTTGCGGCTACTTGAAATACCCAATCAGGCATATGTGTGGGAAACCTGCCCGAATAATTCGATGGGATTTACAGGAATTTTCGCTTAATTGAATATATAAATTCGCCTTTAGGCTCATACATGAATTGCAGCTGTAAAATGTTCACTGATTTTCAAAATGATTTGTTTCAATTGGCTTAATATTTTGCGGTTGGCCGCTAAAATTGTGTGAAATGCAACTGTAGCTGGTCTAATGGGCATGTAATTGGCTTAGCGAGCACCAAAGTTGCGACATGCCACATGCCACATCCCGCATGCCGCATGCCACAAGCGACAGCATATTACAAGAGCCAACTTGTCAATGCATATGGCGCATATATCACATCAGCATCAGAAACCGCATCAAATCGCAGCAGAGCATCGCATAATGTTTGTCATAACTGAATAATTGCGTACGCGCTCCGAAAAAATTGCCTGCCGCATGCTGCAAGTGATGCCACTCTGCCAGTTGCGCCTAATTTAGCAATGGCAACGCCAAGTGCCGCATAAATGTCTTGTCAAATGATGCGACTTCTTCAAGTAACTGCAACAGCCATAGCCACAGCCACAGCAAATTGCATTATTAGCCGCAGCCATAAAAAGTCAGCAGCAGCCTCTTCGCCTGCCTGCTGCCTGATGGTTCTTGCCTTCTGGCTGCACTTGCCCCAGCTTGCCCCAACTTGGCTGCTGCTGCTGCTGCTGCCAGCTCTCTGGGGCCATTCAATTTGATGTCTGCCTTTTAACGCCGCTGTCATGCAAAATAGTTGCATGTACTTTGAATATTCCATCGCTTTGAAGCTGTTTGACAATTTGCCTTCAATGCGGCCACAATTGATGCGTTTATGTACAAATTCCCAACTAGTTTTTCCAACAACAACCTGAATAGCACATCCGTGGACTCTGAGAGTTAGTCTTTCAATTTACTTTGGCATCTTTTTGCTTGCAACCAATAAAGTAGAATTTAACTTTAAGGCAATTAAATAACATTTTGGAATAAATAATATAAAAGGTTTAGAACTTTTAAGTCCAGAAATATTAAACATATTCATTTGAAGTTTTCATTTTAAATATTTTTTTTACAATTGGAATAAATTGGTAGTTATTTGATTAATACAGTTCACGTTTTCTTCAAATGTAAACACAATTATTATTAATCTTCAAGGCATAAATTATTTACACGTTCGCTCTGCTTGATACATATATATTTTATCAGCAATAATATGTCTAATTAAAAACTCTATAAAAATATTTAAAAAATTAAAAAGGTTAATTATCAGGTTACATTAAAATGGGGTTCAGCATCTTATTAATGTAGTTGGAATTTCATTTGTAATGTTAAAAAAACCTGAAGGTTATAAGATAGTGCTTAGTTAAAGCATAGAAGTATTAATTCACGATGTAGTATGAATACATCGTAGTTTTTATCATATGTTATAGGCTGTAAGGGCATAAAATAGTTGAAGTTGCCAGCAACTGCAGAACAAGAAAAATTCTTATACTCTACACACGACACGTTGTTGTTGCAATGCCCGCTGGTGTCATGCAAAGTGTGTGTGTATGAGTGTGTGTGTGTATGTGTGTGGTTGTGTTGGGATAAGTGTGTGTTGCAAATGTCTCAATTTCAAAGCAAGCAACAAGCAACGCCTGCAGCAGCAGCAGCAATCAGAAGGCTGCCGTTGCATCCCGCTGCTGGCCGGGCTAATGACAGGTTATCCGCAAAGATGCAAAAACTGGTAACAGTGCATGATCCCGAGCTACCTGCTAACAGCAGCAGCGGCAGCGGCAGCTACAATTTTGGGCACAGGCAGCCAAGGCAGAAGAAGCTGTAGGAGCAGGAGTCTTGCCTCGATTGCCAATAAGTGGCAATGTGGTTGAGGCGTCTAATGTCTAAATTCAGTTGCTGCTTGGAAACGGAACCTTTTGAGTTGCCATTTTCGGGGCATGGCATAACCCATAATTATGGACTGAGCAGAGCACTGTTGACTGTGGACAGTGAACGGAGGACTTAGGACGATGGACGTTGGATGGTGGACTGTGTGTGCCTTTTGGGTGCTGACTGATGTGCTCCGACGCCTTTTGTTTGGCCTGGTTTCACTGTACTTCTGGGCCCGACTGTCTCGTTTTTCGGGTTTAACAACTAAATTTGAAAATTTGACGCAAACAATGTTGAAAGTTGCAGCCTGTCTGCCTGCTGCCTCCAGGGAGCCTGCCACAGCACAACAACTCTCGGCCTGGGTCCGGACCTCTGCCTATGCCTGAGCCTTTGCCTGTGCCTGGGCATATTTAATTAATTTATTTCAAGTGATCCCCGTTGCGGAGCGTGCGGACTTGTGTGGCGTCGTCTGCTTTTGAAGTGTTTCAAAATTAATTCCGATCGTCAGTCGTACGAGCTGCTACCCCGCTGCGGCGCGGGTGTGCAGGGGGATGTCTCAGCTAACCAACTTCCAATTTTTTGGACTGATCCTTTTGTTTGTGGCCCCGCTCAACGGCGCGTGATTCGACTGCTTCTCCTACTCTGTCCTCCTTCTCCTCCTCATTTTTCTCCATATTTGGCTGTGGTTTTCCTTTGAATTTCTCGTGATTAGCACACGAATGGGATATTGAGATATTGGTCGATGGGGCGTTATGAGTGGGCGTGGCCAGCGCTGTTTGCTGCTTGGCAGCTGCTGCCACAGATGAATATATGTATACTTTTTTTTGGTTAAAGATGACGGCACGACCTGTATCAAAATGCTGTATGAGATCAGAGCGATTGTGAATGGTATCATGTGTGCGTATATGATATGAAACTTATATGTACTTAGGAGTGAAACGAGGTGTGAGTTAGAATGAAATTCACAAAAGGAATGTTAAATGTATTGCTTAATCCCCCCTCTTGTGATTAAGGTGAGGAGAGGAACAGGAGTGGATATAGTTGCCAAAATTGGTATGTACATATATACTCCTTAAAACAGAAACCTACAATTTGTACTACATTTTAGATGTAGATAATTTATTATTTCAAATACAAAATATGTCTCTCTCGTATTGCAGCCGCTGTCCCCTCGCATTTCAGCCAGTTGTACTTTTTCTTCTGTTTTTGATAACTCTTAAAATATTGTTCATCTCAAAATAAGCCCAAGTCTTAAATCCTCGACATTTTGATCCTTCATACCTCACAGACTGTCACATTCCTTGGTGGCAGCAATTTGCTGTCTTAAGACACTTTTCTTAATGCACTTCCCTTTGCCCACATCTTGGGCCTCATTTACCCCAAGTTCTTTATTGTTTTCCTCTTGCCCCTTGTCAGAAACTGCGCATCTGCTGCAGATTATATAATTATACAATTATATTTACATTAAAAATCTGTTACATTCTGTGTAATTTGTTAAAAAGAACAACTGAAGGCAGTCTCATTTCTCAAGAACTTCGCTGGGCGAGTGACACATGTTTTAACAACCCCAAAATATAAAAAAAAATAAAATACAATCTATGGGTCTTATGGGGTCTGTTTGTATTTCTCTCGGTTTTTGGGCAAACAAGTTGACAAAAATCTATGAAAACAAACATTAGTTGCATTACATTGAGTAAACGGAAAACAATTTCTGGATATAGCTCTTCCACTCTAGCTTTTAATATGCCCCCTCTCGCTCTCTCTTTCTCTCTCTCTCTCTAACTCTCCCTTTGTCTCTTTATCTGTACAGGAAACTCGGCTCTTGTTATGTCAAAATTTCTGTGACAGCCATCAATCTGAACGTTCGTTCTCTCTGCTTGTGCCCCCTCTTGTGTTGACAGACGTTTGCGTTTTGGGTCTTGAGTTTCAGCAGCGGTTGTCAACGGTCCGACACGCTACGGGGACCTCCCAGAACTGCCCACAGTATTACCTCTATGACCAAAGTTCTTAAGTGTTGCAAATGCAATTTGCGCGCCTGGCCTAAAATGTATTTGGTTCCAGCTGAATGTTGTGTACACTGAGACAAAAAAGCGGCTTAACTTCTAGACCGCTAAAATTGTTTGTAGAATTCAGTATTGAATATTCATAAATGAGATATGAATACTATTTGATAAGACAACTCCTCGCATTGTTAAAAATATTTCAAATATGCTTAATTCAAATTAAAAATGATAATAACAAGATTTGCATGCTTGAATTAAGCATAAAATGTGCTCAATGAAAGAGCAAGATTATTCTAATCAAGATTAGTTCAACTTTCTGTGCTATTTTAAGAATTCCGTTTGGTCACGAAATTCCTAAAATTTGCCTTGATTTTTTGTTAAGTGTAGGGCTCTTCAAGGCGCGCAACTAATTTCGGCCTTATATTAACCGTAACCTAACTGGCTAACTGTTCGCTTTTTTGCTCTAAATGTTGGGCCTTGAGGGTGAAACACTCAATCATACAGTCAGCAGAACGACGGGGCATAGTTAGAGCAAAACGCTGCAGGTTACCTATAACTGCAACTGCCACCATTTGGCTACCTGCTACCTGTTGCTTGCCACTTGCCACTCAATCGGCAAATTTTCGGTTCGTCATGGGCCAAGCATTTAATGGCTTTTGTTGCGGTTTTTACAGGCCAGCAAAAAATATTATAATAATAAAATAATATTTCTTTTTTATTTTTTATTTTAAGCAAATTTTTCTGATATTTTTTGTAGATTAGTTTTTCAACATTTACAGGGAGGGTTTTTTCAGCTTTCAAAATAAGGTCGGGCTTACTAAAATTCCTTCAAACATAAACACATCAACACAACTGTTGTCCTGTCGTTATGTCCTTTTCGTTACCCCTCTCTCTCTCCCTCTCTCTCTCTCTCTCTCTCTCGCTGTTATCCTGCGCACACATGTTGTCCATTTAATTTCTGTTGTATTGTGTTTTGTTTTTCCACACACACATATTTTTAATGACAATTTCTGTTACACTTTTCATCTAGTTTTTCAGCAACAGATTGTTATCTTAATGACTATATACCTTCTTTTTTTTTGGTGTAGGGGAGAGGGGGATGGTTTATTGTATTTTAAATATTTTCAATTTCATTTCGACAACTGTTGTCGACAAAATTGTTTTTCGTCTTTGGTTTCTGTTCTATTGTTGGTCCATTTTCCACTTGGCCGATGCTCTTGAAATGAAAACTCAAGTGTTTCGCATTTTCACTGGGTTTTCATCAGGATGTGCGCTTTGGCTAACTGCCGAGTGTTTGCTTTCTCTTATAATCCAATACCATAATGTGTTTCTTATTTTGTGGTTTTTAACAGCCGTCGGGTAGTTGCCTCGGCCCGGACTCAAGTCGAGTGGTTTTGGATTGTAATTGCAGAGGATTTTTCATATAGTTTTCAGAGTTAAATAAAACTTGCTTGGATTTTCTCAAGGTGTGCTTATGTATTTTATTTGTTTAGTATTTAAAACTTATAATTTTGGCAGAGTTTGAATTTCCTGATTAAGAATATTCCTAATTTGCCTTAATAATATAACTTAAACCTGGCATCAAAATGAGGTTTTGATTTCTCAATTTAAAAAATTTCCAAACGAAATCGTGGCTTATTCTCTAGAAGTTTTAAATAATAAAACAGATTACAGATAAGTTTACTTATATAAATAATATTTATTTTTTTTTATTCTCTAGAAATTTAAGTTATATATTTTGGGCTTTTTTAACCATTTTGGGCAGCCACAAATTTTATCAGTTGTTCTTCTGTAAATCTCTATTATGCTTATCTCAACTTAACTTCGAGAACTGAAGCGCCCACCGGGAAGTGCTTGCAGCCACTTGCAGCATTGAACAATATTTCATTGTGACTGTGGCACAAATTAGATTGAATGCCACACACGCACACACACACACAGTGCAGGGAATACACCCAATTGCCAGGTGGGGGCCGCTCACTTCAAAGCGCCCACAACACCTCAACAGTTGCACAATTACGAGCACTGACAAGCCCCAAAGGTGTCCGGCGATGCTCGCGGCGCCGCCGCCGTCGCCGCTGGCGTCATTCATTGACACGAGACCCAGACCCAGAGATTCCCTCGAGAGAGACAGAGAGAGAGAGAGAGTGTGGGGGGCAGCTGCTGTTTGGCTGCTGGAAACTGGGTGCAAGCGGAGGTCGCACTTCCATTCATTTAGGTTTTTGTGACTGTTTTCACTTCGCTTTCAGCATGCTGCAAGACCACAACACGCCACAACCTGCTCCTGCCCCCACGCCTCCCACCACCCTGCTGCAGTTGAGTCAGTTTTCCATTGAGTTTTGACAAACGACTGACATTCATCAGTGTCAGCCACCCGCTTCCAATGCGCCCAACTCCCTTCCTCCGGCCATATGCCCCTATATGGCCTGAAACAAAAAAATTGGAACTTGCGGCATGTTGCGACGCCAACAAATCAAAGGCACATTCCAGTCATCTCCAACGTCGTCATCTCTGTCCCAGTCCCAGTCCCACTTCCACTCCCTCTCCCAGTCTCTGTCTCTGATGAGCGCGACCGCAGCATCTGGAGCGCATTAATCGACACATTTTCTGTGTGTGTTTTTTTTTTTTGTGTGCTGATCAGGCGGCTCTTGCCCCAAGAGAGAGAGCGAGTGTGCGTGCCCCTTTGGCGGGGGCGCGCTGTGCTCCCACAAAAAGAAGAAGCAGCAGCCGCAACGCACATCCTGTGCGAGCGCTTTGAAGCAGCCCAATAAAATCAGCAGCCACACGAGCAATAATTTTTTTTTTTTGTTTTTGTTTATTATAAAATAAACAAACGCAACTGGGGACCCTTCTTAGCCCCGCTCCCACTCTGCAACACCACGCTCTTGGCCCTGACGCTGCGGCAGTAAATTTTTGCATGACAAATTGCCGATAAGATCAGCAGCAAAGCGGGGCAGAGTTGGGGCTAGGGGCAAGCAACAAGCGGCAGCAACTGCTGCAACAGTCAAAAAACTTGCTGAAGCAATGTGATGAGAGTTGTTGTTGCTGCTGTTGTTGTTGTTGGCTGCTTCGT
Organism: Drosophila ezoana; assembly: GCA_035045725.1. Classification (NCBI taxonomy): domain Eukaryota; kingdom Metazoa; phylum Arthropoda; class Insecta; order Diptera; family Drosophilidae; genus Drosophila; species Drosophila ezoana. The sequence goes on from JAWNOU010000051.1 coordinate 2,901,364, forward strand.
GACGTCTTCGTTGGCGTCGTGTGCTGTGTGGGGGCTACGTTTATTGCCTCGCCTGCCGCACACCGTTGCGCATTTTGAAGTCTCGTTGGAGCTGCCTTTGCCGCTTGTTTTGCAGTGCTTGTTGCATCCCAGCAATGATGAATGTTACGCACTGTGGTTGAAAATTAATTTGCACTAGAATTGCATTAAAGCAGCTAAGCGATGAATATCAAATGTGACAATGTTGAACATTTAACTTATAGAAACCGATATAAAACTGATTAGTGCTTTAAATTAAGCTACATACGTACATGTTGCATGTACGTTCCTCTATAACACTACTTCACATTTTATAAACTTTTTCTCTGTAAAACAATAATGTGGTGGTCGAATAATATAACAATATGTATATACATATGAGCCTATGAGCCTCTGTAAAGTAAAAATCGATAGAAACATGTTCATCTCAATGATGTGATTTACTTCATATATACCCTATAACCAATTCTTAGCAATTGATCAGCTTTCCTTTTCGTATTAGTCGGAATAATGGCTTTCCCATGGGTTTAAACGTTTATATCATTATACTCTGTACCCATTGAAAACGGGTTTGCACATGTGTGTAACGAGAACAAAAGGAGGCATTTCCGACGCCACAAAGTATATATTCCTCTAGACTGAGTGAACTCGTTGAGCTCGGAAACTACAAAAGCTAGAAACTTGTGACTTGTGCATCAAATTTGATATATAGGGTGTCGTTTAGTATTCACACATATTAGGAATATGTTACTTTATAAATACCTCCCCGCTAACCTTTAAGCCCAATTATTATATTGACTGGATTTATTGTGTCTACTTTTTGCTAACTTATTTTGGTTTATAACTTCTCCCCACAAAGCGAAATTCAATCAATAATATATAAATAACATATGCCTGACTATTGACAGTTGATTCGAAAACTCTGTACCACTGTGCAGTATGCTCGGGCGAACAGAGGAACGTTTCAACTATAGCTTGTGGCCAGAGCCAAGATAAAACCAGCCCAAACAGAAAACCCGAACTTTAGCTTGCCGCAAGCAGGGCGATGCATGCCACATCTCCCCCCGCTCGCACACTGGACCCCTCGATTCGCAATTCCCCTTAACGATCCGCTCATTTAACGCGTTTCTCTGTCTGTTGCAGCGTGGTTTTTATGAAGACATTTTGCCCACTTGCACGCCGCCAAAATTGAGACATTAAAAACGCCAAGCTTGCCCCGCGCCGCACGTTGATCTTACGTGCAGCCAGAGGAACAGCAGGAAACGTAGGGGCCATCAGGGGCAAGCACCAGGGGCAGCACGAGCGCAAAAAAAAAAACAAAAACAAAAACAAATTTAATTAAGGGCGTTGCATTTCATTTGTTTTCATCATCACTTTTTTGGGATAGGGACTGCGGCTGCTGCTTATCAGCGGTCAGTGGCAGTTGCATCATCATCATCATCATCATCATCATCAGCAGCAGCAGCAGCAGCAACATGAACATCATTATGATCAGCATCATAATCATTATGATCAACAGCCTCAGGCTCATCAACATCAATATGCTATCAATGTTTACGCATGCATTTAAAATGCATATTAAGTTACAGTGTAAAAGTGCGAGAGGGAGATAGAGAGAGATAGAGAGAGAGAGCGAGCGCGAGAGATAGCTCGTTTATCTATATAATAACATTTAGAACTATCACCCTCCTGCAGTCTAGCCCTCCCGCCCGCAGCCCTGACATTTACAAATGATATTTGATTATGAGACAAATTGTGTGATGCGCCGACAGACGCGCCAGATCGACATGGGCGTCTAGATGGAGGGATTCGAGGAGGGGGCTTCGGGGCCAGTAGCTGCTTATCAGTAATGTCGCCAGTTATGGGCTCTCATCCTCAACCGCGCTGATGATCATCCGCCTCCTGCTATGGACGACACGCTGTTTGCCTTTAATTAGGCTGCGTGAACAAAAAAAATTGCATGGCGGTGTGCCTAGGTAGGCCGTAGAGCGGGGTGGAGGGGGAGGGGGGTGGCAAACGTTAACGAGAATTTATGGGAAATTATTTTTTGTTGTTAATTTTTAATATTTGTCTGATACGCGCTCTTCAGTCGCATCTATTCTATTGCCATCTCTTTCAATTTTGGTGTATTGTTTGTTGAACTTTTGCTTTGTTTTGTTAACTTATTTATTCTGGCTGTAGGGTGGGTTGGCGGTAGGAGGAGAAGTGGGGTGCTTGGATTGCAATTAAGACAATTAATGGTTGGTTGGGTCAAATGCTTGTGGGTTTTATAGAGCTTATTGTGTGGGTTCTGTGATAGAATTGATATTAATGCCGGCTTAATATTGCAATAACTCAAAATTAAATGTGGAAGCAAGAGAAACTTTAAGAATGAGAGATACTGCGAATACGAAACTTGAATCTGGTATATCTAGGCAAGACATGCTTAACGGAAAGCGCAGAGATATAGGATGAGTACTGTAAAGAGAGACAAAGAGAGATATTTGTAAAGATAAAGAGAGACGCGCATTAGGTCCCTGTCCCTGGTAAAGTTAGGAATATTAGGAGCTTTGTAGATTGTAATTCCTTAACCCAGAGTATCATGACTGGAGCTTGATAAAAGCCTTCCACCTGAATATATGTATATCTTAGAGTCAGCATAGCAAACTTGTTTTGTCGAATTCCCAAACTCGCAGAGTTTATTAAAGGAAAATAGTGCCTAGAATGCTGAAGAGCTTAAAGCTAATCGTGATATTTATATAAATATAAATCTGGCTTTCAAAATTATTTAAAAAAATATTTGATCTTTTCTGTAAAAGTATAACGAATTCTTTGGCATGTCTAGAAATAGCAATAAAGATCTTAAATTCACGTAAATTCCATGTCGAACAGCGTAACTAACTTTCAGTTGCGAATACCACATCAATTTGGCTAACCGTCTAACCATGTGGGTTAACCTTGACACCTAAGGTGTGTCAGTAGGTGTCCAGCTGACAGCAACGCCATATGATATCATACTCTAAAAAAAAAATAAATAAATAAAGTTTCAGTCTGACAAACCGTCGATAATTTGCTTATGCTCGGTCATCCAAGCAACTGGCAAACAGCTCCCTACTGTGATTTTCAAGGCCCTAGCTCAAGGTCATAAATGTGCCGATAGAACCAGAGTCAAGACGTACAAATTGGCAACTAACTGACCTTACTGTAACTCACAGTCAAGACTCACACGCACACTCACATCTCATACTGGGCATAGTGTCTTGAGGATTTACGATCTTTGAAGAATTTTTCCAACGAGTCGAAACAATGACAAAGACCATAAAAATCAATTACGACACGTCTGTCCCTCAACTTTGACACGGCCACAGACAAGCCAGAGAACAGCAAATGGTTTTCACCATTCCGTAGATGTCTCTCGGTTCTGTCTCTACTCTACTCTACTCCCTGACGATTTTATGACAACTCATCATAGCGTGACACGCAGCAAGCGATGTGGCACAAAGTCCCGTCTATAATTAGTCATTAAAGCGTGCATTGTTGATCGGAACGAGATCTATGCGGATTCAAGATCTTACGATACGATCGTTGTTGCTGTTCGTGTCAAAAGAAAATCGAATGCCGTTGATCGGTTTGTTGTGTCTAGAACTTTTTGCTTTTTTGTGTAAGTCATTTTCCTGGAATCTCTTACTTAATATCTCAACTCAATTTCTCAGTTGTCATATGCTGCAATGGGGGCTGCATTTCAGTTTCCTTTCATTTATCCGAGGTTATGTTTGCGTGCTGTAAGCGCAACTAACCTTAGCTAACCTTTCGTTGCGTGTTTAGTTAGCTATGCTACCAACATAGTTTACATTCCTTACAGCTCAATTAGCTGCAGTTTTGTTAGTTCTGTTCGCATGGCACAGATATATATGGAGGCGCCTTGTAAGAGTATTTAGAACCGAACAACTTGAGGCTCGCTTTTCTTTGGACGTGAATAAAACGCAGGATACAATATTGAGCAAGATACTGATGGAAAATTGGCCAACATACGATATATCTAGATCCGATTTGGCAGGTCAAACTTTGATTTTATATATCCAGAAGGTCATAGAAGCAAGCGCATAGCTCAGAAATATTTCAGTAAACTCCTACTTTAAGATATGTTAAAATACAAGAGAATGATTTGTTTAACATACAAGAAAAAGAGTACAGCTTTGGTCCGTTTGTTCCTAATGGAACCGATTAGCACTTAAGGGTTACAGTTTCCAGCTAAGTCCTGCGTATTTGTGGGCTTGGACAGGGTCTGGCTTTTGTTTATAGGGCCCACCAATACTTACACCCCTACACCACAATGCTAAATGTAGCTGAGCTGTGCCCACAACTCTTAAGAATTCGCCATGTCCCGGATAAGCCAAGTCTTGAGGTTAGGCTTTAGGGTGTTATCCTGTGGTGCAGTTGGCGGACTCGCTGCGCGTCTAATTTGCTGCTAATGGCATTGGTTGACCTGCCATAATGAAGTGTAAACTGTGCGCTTCACAGGTAAGCCAAGGACATTTAGCATATTCCTAAACCGTAACCCAGAGCTCGAGTATCCTGCTGCGGCTGAGCAGCTCAATGGTAGGGCTATTTGTGTAAAATTTGTGTCCAATTCGAGTGGTGCATAAAATTCGATTTTGGCTATTAATTTGCTGCGGTACCGTTACGTTACCGCTGAGGTGACAAGGTCGCAGACGTGGGCGTGGCACTGCCACAGTCAGCCAGGTCCACATGAGCCCTCAGCTGTGACAGCTGCACAGGCACTGGCTACTCCCAGAATCACTTATGTTATAAAAGATATATTTAAACACGAACCTATTAAAATCAAACTAAATCCATAGCATTTTTATGACACACTCTGGCAACGCTCGCGGGAGCTATGTTTATGGCCGGCCCGGCCTTAACTGATTCAGCCAAAAGGGTATAATTATGCATCATAAAAAATAAAATGCGCAAAAGTGTGCAGGCAGACTTTCAGATACGCTCTTCTACTGGATGAGTGGAAGTGAAGTGAAGTTATATCAATTTGTATATTTAATAAATGCAACAATTAACTTAAAAACTGTTCTCAAGTTCTTTCTACATTTTCAAGCTAAGGCAGAATATTATGCACGTTGTACAATCAAATAATCTTCATCATAATAAGATATTTATCTTAGTTTTAGCTAAGGGGATTTATTTATTAAGAATACAATATGGTATAAGGGCAAATGGTGATGTCTTCTTCTTCTTCATGTACATGCAAGTTTTTAAACAAATTTTGATTGATTTTTCAATATTAAAGCCACTTGAGCACATTGAGAACATAAATTGTGACATGTGCATCATTGCTATAGTTGAAAAATAATTATTTTCAAAATTTTCACCATAACAAAACAATTTAAATAACATAAATCGAAGCATTTCACATCCGAAAGCCTAAGTTTTGTTTCATACGTTTGTTTCCTTAAGCCCATGCTTAAGCAGCTTAAATAAATTTAACATTTTAAAATTACCAAAATGTTTTTCGAATTCTGCTTAAACGCAAACCTCACTGCTGTTTATTTATGCATGGGGTCTTCTAATTTCTTCAATTAATATGCCACACCCAGAAAATTTAATCTGAATTAAAATATAAGTACACTTTAGATTTGTAGCTTTTAAGCTTTTGTTATATCATATATAGTAGATGGGTTCAAAAGAGAGGTCGATAGATGCTCCTGTTCCTATATATCAGATATAATAAGATATTACATTCCGTTTAGCGAAAAATGTGGTTTGATGTTTGCAATAGTAACTATTTTTCTTGTCACACCCTCGTAGAGGGTATTATAATTTTGTCTTGATATGTGTAACGCATAGTAGGCCTGATCTCCGACCCCATAAAATATATATATACCAGATCGGCATCAACAGCCGAGTTGTCATATCCATGTCTGTTTCTATGCGAACTAGTTTCTCTGTTAGGTCCGTCCTTCTGTTCCAGACAGTTCATATGTCGGAGCCAGCCGGATCGGACCACTATTTAATATAGCTGCCATAGAGTCGAAAATTTGGCTATTGGTTGGGACACTGTTTTGCTTACGAAAATATCATGACCAACTCATTTACTATTAAAACTATGCTGATTATATTTGAGCAAAATCTTATCAAGATCGTGCCACTCTATTATATTGCTCTAAATGAAGAATCGGTCGAAAACTGAGTTTTTCTATGGCAAAATATTTTGTTTTCAACACATTTTCATAAATTCACATATCTGCAAAAGTAGTATATAAGGAAAATGTGTACAAGGGCATTAAATCTTCGGCACGCCAAAAATATCCTTCATTTCACAGTTTTTGTTTTCTATCATCAGCTTTTAACAGCTATGTAGTATTTTGTTAAAATAGTTTCTGCACATCCTTCGTATATTTAACGTACCTGAAATGAAAACAGCGCTTGAATTTGGTTGCCCGCCGTTGGCGTTGCCGAAAAGTGTAAAATTCTCAAAGGCGGCGAAGGAATATGTCCAGGCCACATCTGAGAACGCGATGCAGAGCGAAACTCAAACCCAAACCAATGTATAAACCCGATGCCGGAGCCTGCACGGTTATGCGCATATTGTTGTTGTTATTGTTGTTGTAGTCAATTTTGTTGTTGTTGCTGGTCTTTCCGTGGCAATTTTAATCAAATTATGCTTCAAGTGAGGAACTCTTCATGCTCCAGCTCGAGTTGGGCTCGGGGCTTTGAGCTCCTGAGCACGAGATTGGGTTTGGGCTTGGGTTCGGGTTCGGGTTCTGTGCCTGGCGTGCGGCATTTTAGTTTTGAAAATGTCTGTCAAAATATTTGCCGTGGCTACTGTGCAAGCGACTTGCAGCTCCACGCCACGGACTCCATCGAGAAGAGGCAGCTCTCTACGGGCAACGCGGGCATATCAATTTTAATTATTTCTTGGCGCATTTTTGACGCGAATTTTGCATTTCACACGACACCGCGCGGCATGATATGACGCGAGCCTCGGACCTGGTCGCCGTTCGCCGTGCTTTTGTTTGATGTGTTTTCCGCGGTTTTTCCGCCAGGCTGAAAATTGTTGTGCCTGGCAAAAAAAGAAAAAACCAAAAATACCGCACTGTGTCGGGCAGGTTGAGTCTCTCAGGCCAGGACAAACTCTTGGCTTGAGAGTTTTTATTATGTGGATTGAACCAATGCCGCTGCTTGGGACTAGTTTCCTTTCTGCTGTTTGTCTCGCAGTCAAGCATAAACATTTGTGCCAAACAATCAAACAATTGGCAACAAATTTCGCTTTGAAGTTTTGCGGCTCAGCCAAAAACTTGCCCCACATTTTGCCAGAAATCTCAAAAAGTTGGTGCAAATGCCGCCGCCGCCGCCGCCGCCGCCACCGCCGCCGCAGTGTTTAATTGTGCCAATTGCACAATAGTTTATTTTTCTTTATTTTTTACTTGAGGTCCTTTTGTGCATTGAGACGTAAAAATGTCCTTTGAGGTTGCCTTTTGTGGCGGGCTACTTTGTCTACCTGCACATTGCCATGCCCGGCAACTGTTGTCACCTGTGATAAACGCCGCCAGCAGCCCAAGTTCGAACCCTGTACTAGGTCTCAATCGGGCGTTCCATTCTTCTTGGCCAACTGGCGACTCATGTGGCGGTGCGCTTTGACCCAAAATATTGAGTTGTCTCTGGCGGCAGGTTAAAGGATTACACACAAGGCATTAGCCCGGCCAGCTACCAAGTCAGCAGTTTTTTTCTTCTGTTTTTTTTTTCGGGCCTATCATTTGTCACCAAGCTAAGCAGCTAAGCGAGGAACCGGGGGAATCGGGGCAGGGGTGTGTGTATTGTGTGTGTGCTGTCACCTTGGGTCGTGGTGATACCATAATTTCTTGGCCAACACCGAATTGTTGGCTTAATTGTTTGGCTGACTTGGCTCGAAAGACTGAAATCAATGCAAGTTGATTGTTTATTGACCTTTTGAGCCCAGCCGACTGACGACTGCCGTTTAATGGGCTACTTTTCTACTTATCAAAAGGATTAGTTGCTGGCAGCAGCCAGACAGCGGATACAGGCAAGTGCCTGGCCTGATAAGGCCCCCTAATGAGACACATTTGTTAATGTTCCAAATGCCGAAAATGTCTTCATTATTTCTGAACAGTTGATTATCGGCGACTCAACCTGAGGCAAATAATTATATGTTCACACCAGAAGGATGAAACCGAACTCATTTGTTTCCATTTAGGGACTTAAGTGTCAGTTGTATGCTTCCATTATTATCACATTTGGGATTTGATTTGGAGAAACCGACAAAATCCGATTAACGTTTGTACAAATTTTGCAAACAAATTAATATTGACATCCACGTTTAGCGAAAAAAACATGCTCCAAAGATCTGAAACCCTTTTCCCGCGTTAAACTCAACTTTTGTGCTTGAGATTTTTCCCTGGATATGGCTTAACACAATCATGGCCAATTTCAGGATGTTAAATCTTTCAATCTTAGTTATTGTCAAAGATATTTTTAAAATATTTTTGTTTATTATTGCATGTTACTTTAAATTTCGATTGCAAAGAAAGCGCACCCAATAATTGTCTTATAATTTTACAATAAATAATTTATAATTCGTAATGTAAGATTTAATTGATTTCACAACTTTTCTTTTGCTTTCCATTTTAATTTTTCAATTGAATCATTTGCTGCTTTGCCATGTTGTAAGTGCTTTTGCTGAAAATGTACCAAATTTAATTAAATTACGCTATGCGCGAAAAGTGTTTGCATTAACCTCCGCCTGCCCCACAGATCCCCCCCCCCCCCTCCTCCTCTCCGTAACACACAGTTTTAACCCTGCGCTCGACTCCTTCTGCTTTGAAGGCCGTCGGAGCAGCTGTCACTTTTTTTCCAGCCCGCATTTCCCCCCTCACAACTCTGGCAATGCGGAAATTTTTGCATGCGTCAGTCACAGCAGCATCATGAGGAACAACAACAATAGCAACAACAACACAACTTGCGACAGGGGGCAACTCTTTTTGGACGCAGTGTCTCCACTTGACTCGGTCTCTGTCAGTGCTTGGCAGCCAATTTGGCGCGCTTTTGTTGTCCAATGCGACAGCACTGGCAATTTCTAATTAAATTATTCAATTTTTTTTTTGCCGCCCCTGTTCCCCTGTCCTGCTGAGGCAGGCACTTGGCAACCCTGGCACAGCAGGCGGTACCCTTCATGCATTTCGCCACGCCTTGCAGAAGGCGACAGCCAAGTTGTGGGCCAAGTTTTTGCATTTTATTGATGGCAGTCCTTTCTTTTAGCAAAAGGTTGCTCAAAAATATGTAATTGTTGGGCAAATAAAAACTTTTTCCTCACAAATAAAAAAAGAAGAAGAAATTTGCATGACAATGCGAAAAACTCCAAATAAAAAATCGCAGTTTCACAATATGTTCGAAAGAGAAAATAAAATGCTTTGCCTCTTTATAGAGAAGTCCGAAGCAGAAAACTTGCGACTAAAAACTTGCACTTGCTCAGAAATTGAGATAAACTGCACAGAGAGAAAAAGTGGGAGAGAGAGAGGGAGAGAAATAGAGGCAGAGATAGATAGAAAGAGACAGAGTAAAAAAAGTGTCATTATATCCTAATTAGATTCAAATATCTAACAATTCCAACCGCAAGCCGTGCCTGAAAACTTTGCTTATCGCATTGCCAATGCGGTCAAAGAAACTAGCAAAAAACCAAGTGGGCATATTCAAATAGAAATTGCTCGACTACCAGATACCTCGCAGTTGAGTTTAAAGTGCTCAGTTATTGTTTTCTTTATCTAATTAAATTTGATTTGTGATAATGAGATTGATGTGAAGTTGGTATCAAAAATTTAGACATGATGCACGACCAGCAGATACTCTTTTATTCGAAATACGAACTCAATCATTAGGTAAGATCATAAAAGTAAGAACTCAATCAACTATATGCTAAACTTGTAACGTTTTGATTTGATTTAGAACAAAATTTTATTTCCAGCTTTTTCTTTATATCTCTAGCTGATAGAAAGCCAAGATTGCTCGGGGTGTCAAACAAAAAGCATGTTGCCAAAATGATGATACCCTTTGATACCCAAATCATGAGCAGAGGGTATAAACACACCAGCAAAAAGTAGAAAAGTAAAGAAACGCCAGAACTGGGCACTGGGTGGTTCCAAAGGGAAACTGCAAATAAAATTGCAGACGCAGTTTGAAATTGAACAACAAAAATGCATTTAGTAATATGTATTAAAAAAAAAAGAAGGGCGAAATGATACGAGATGAGTTGAGATGAGATGAGTTGGGTTGGGGTTCAGATAGGAAGCGAAGCGTAAAGTGCAATATTCGAAGCAGAGAAAGGCAGAGCCAGACAAGAGACAGAGAGAGTGAGAGAACGAGAGAGAGAGTAGCTGGACAGACAGGGAACTGACAAACCTGCAAAAGTACTGACACTCTGTGAGTGGTCGAGCATTGAGTTTGTGATTGAGGGTCTGAGGGGGTGGCTAGGGACAGGGGGACAGGGGACAGGGGGTACGGGGCTTGAACACTCTTGCCAGCCGTTGAAATGGCACAAAGTTCTTATTGTTGTTGCTGCGTATTGTTGTTGTCTCGGCATGGTGCGAATATTTCCGTTTCCGCATTGCCAAATATGTTTGCCAGCTGCAGCTCTGCAACAGTACAAGGGACACACGACACCCCACACCCTGGGCCAGACCACACCGTGCATACCCTAGTCCGGGCGGAGAGCAACAAACACTCGCACTTTCCGAACTTCCGACTTTTTTGGTCTGTCCCCCAACCCTGAAAAAGTTTTATGGCTGTGCCTTGCACATAAATGAAAGTTTTTGCTTGATCCTTCACGAAACGCTGGACTTTCAGCTTGTAATGTTTGCTGTCATAGTGTCCTGCTGCCTGTCCTCCTGCCGCCTCTCCTTGCTTCGGCTCTGCTGTGAATCGGTCGGAAAGGAGTGAGGGGAGGGGGGTTAACTAAAGCCAGAGCATCGCCTGGGCTACTGGGGATTATTGAGGGTAGTGTGTAACTATTTACCACACGCATAACAAAGCAATTTCTGTTGTCGAAAGGATTCTTGAGTCGACCACAAGCTTAAACTTTAAACAATTGTGGCTAGACCTCAAATCAAAGAGCCTTTATTATAGTGTTGATTTCCTATGTCCATTACACATGCTGCTTCTTATTGCTGCGCATTCAGATATTCAACTCGTTAGCCAAAATTTTCATTTCAATATTTCAGTTAGCTATGGTAAACATTTTTTATACAAATCTATTCTTTAAGTTTTCCTCACCTTATTTTTCCTTCTCGTGTTGATTTCATAGGACTATCACAATTAAATAAAAAGTCCTTATGAAGTCTGAAATGTTCTAGTTGATCAATTCTAATAGTTATCATAGCTTTCATTCTGTTTTCCAGCCTTTTATAATCTATATATAAACTTATGCCAAGTCCAGAAGGATTCATATAGATTTTTCTTTCAACTTCAGCCTCATTTCTTTTGCTCTCCGCTTTTTTCACTACATGTTATTTCTATGCTCCACTTGCATTTTTTCTGTGCCAAGTTTCTGCTCTTCAATTAGTTACAGGTTTCCACCTTATAAGCCCTGGACACGTTTCCGCCCAACTCTCCGCCCGTTCTTAGCTGTTCGGGCTTCGCAGCTCGTGCTCCATTTGGCGCTTGGCTTAATCGTTTAATTGCCTGGCATAATTACAAATGCAGCTCATCATCAGATTTCAGCTCAATTTCTTAGATTTCCTGCCGCAGCTGCCGCGACCCGCCTCCAGTTCGCCTTTGTGCTCGCCTTTGGCTTGCGGGCGGACTCAGATTTCTCATTGCACTGGCAAATTGACCCAAAAAGTTGTTGTCCTTTGCTCAGCTAAATTGTCCTGCCGCCTCGGGCCGTCACTTTATCTGGCAGCAAAAAAAAAGTAGAAGAAAAATAACTTGTCCGGCTTCCATTTCACACTTGGCCCATAACTCAGTTGACTTGTCGTTGGGGTTTGGCATTGATGAGGTTCGGCTTGGGCTCAGAGTGGAAGCTGAGCTTGGAGTTTGGGCTGGGGTTGGGTTTGGGTTTGTTCAATTGCTTCGTTGCTTATCTTACTGCAGCAACTATAATTTGCTTTCAATTGATTTTACCGTGACTTTGTTGTCTCGTGCCACACCCACTGCCAAACAATCGACTCCCTTTTTATGCCCTTGCAGAGGGTATATTAATTTTATCATGCAATGTGAACACTTCTCCGACTTTAAAAAGTATATACAGCCGAGTTGATATAGCCACATCCATCTGTCCGTCTGACTGTCTGTCTGTTTCTGTGCGAGCTTCTCTCTCACCTCGGAATCACCCGGATGGATCCATTATATCAAATGTTATATATTATATCTATTGCAAAATCTTTGATCGTGGTCTTATATCAGTTATAGAAAGTTTTGTTGGGGAGAACATATTGAAGCCTGCTTTTCATTAGCCCAAGTATTTATTCTTATTAAGCCAATTCTTATTTATTTAAAAGCTGTGCTAGCGTATTAAGGCTTCGGCTTAGGCTAAGTAAGTTTTCCTGCTTCTGTGTTTTCGTGCAACATTTTTCTTCATTGATTTTACAGCCCCCTTTTATAGTTGTTGTTGTTGTTGTTGTTGTTGTACGGCAGACCGTTTCATAAATTGTCCTTCTCACACTTTTTTGCTAAAGTCTGACACTTGTTACAGAACGATGCCAATTCCATACCAGAAGCAGCTACCCCCCGCTCCTGCCTGTTGTTATTGTTGTCCCTTGCGCCGAGTCCGAGTCCGACAAATGTGCATTAACGCCTTTGACCTGCAGTGGGCGCTGCCAGAGGGGGAATCGGGCAGGGGTCATGCAGGCGGTGGTTGATTTGAGCCCAAGACTGGGCCATGGCAGTGGGCATTCCGGGAAGGGGTACGGGTGCGGGTGTGGGAGCCGGCCCGGGGGGGAGAATGATTGAATTTCGTAGTTTTTGCAATTTCTTTGGCCGAGCCTTGTAATGCACAGCTGACAGCTGCTTTTTCTTCATTAGCAAAGTCAACCCTGACAGTTTTTTTTTGCTAACGGGCTGGCGGGTCGGCGTGGAACGCGCAAAGTGTTGGCAACCCTGTGTCCAAAGTACCTCCCACATCAGCGTCTTTTGTTATTTTTGGTGGTGATTTTGTGGGCCTTTTAAATTAGTTTACATGACTGCGTGTAATGGGTTTTCTCAGCCCCCCTCCCCCCTCTACCTCACCCTCTCGCTCGCCTGTTGTTGCTGTTTTTAGCGGGGGCCAAGGGCAACTCTGTTTTCGCATGTAATTTCATATGCTGCAGCCACAGGCGGTCCACACGATTTCCATCCAAGTCCAATGAACTGTAAATAGTTTTCTGGGCAAGTGCCATTCGCTGTTGCTATGCTTGTCCGAAGGGGGGTTGGTGGGAGGGAGGGGCGAAGGTTATGGTATGCATATAAACAAGAATAATGCCCTGAGCGATTCGTGTAATTCCAGAGCAAATAAACAGGTAGCTTAGCCATGTCTTTTGCAAATTGAACATCATTCCTTGATATATCGAATATTTAAAGAGAAAGAATTGAAGAGATATGAGATAGTTAGGAATTTATAGATTGAAAAGTCTAAAGTTTTATAGACAAGTTATGAATATAATTTAAATAATCTTCTATAAGCAAAATCGGTGGGGCTGGAGGTGGAGGTGGAAAAGAAACGTTTTTTGCTTTAGCTGTTGCTTTTTTTAAAACTCCAAATAATATCTAGAAACCGACTATATCTTATACTCGTTGTTATCATCTTGATTTGATACAAACACAAAGAGAAGTGAGAGAGAACCCGATTCTTTTATCGATTTGCCATTCGATAACAACTCCAGGCTTACCTTACAAGTAGCTCGCAGCTAAAACACGTTGTGAATTACAACGCAAAGTGATTTTAATGAAGTAATGAATATGTATTATGTAAAGTCGATTAACTAAATTATTTAAAGCCATGTCTATTTCTTAGGCTGAGCAACTTAGATATATTCCTGAGATGTATTTACTATATATAAACTATATTTATGTTTAGAAATATATAAAATAATATAGTTGTCTGTCTATATGTATGCCAACTAGTCTTTCTCAACCACTTTCTCTATCATTGTTTAACCCACCCGTTCGCAGTGTCGACTTCTCTTCGGGTGACCTAGTGAAATGAGGCCCATTATTGTCCCTAGCAAGACCCATAAATAGCGACTACTTACGGGCATAAAATGTGCCTGCATGCGCTTTGGCTAGCCCACAAATTTATGGTCAACGCGATAGCTGCAGGTTGGGCCAGGTGACGGCGTGTGGGAGGCAAGTCCTTGGAAAGTTTGGCGTTTGGCATTGTGTTGTGCGTGGGAGCAGGGCAGGAGGCGGCGGGGGCGTGTGTAATTATCAACGGCATTAACACCTTTAATTACAGCCACAAAGCGACTGCAGCGAGCGAATGTGTGTCAAGTGTGTGTGTGGCCAGGCTAAGAGGGGCGGGAAGGGGTCAGCAAGTAGAACACAATATGCAAATGAGTACACAAACACACACACACACACACACACACACGCGAGCATATCTCGAGGTCGCCAGTTCAAAAAAAAAAAAATAGAACTCGATTGCAAGAGTCAAAGCTGGGAAAATGCGGCACATGGATATTAGAATAATGCCAGAACGACAAAGGCTATATCAAGGATATATGTATATGCATGCAAATGCAATACGGAACAAAGTGAAAACGAGAAGCCACATTGGCAAATGTGCTGAAAATGTGCGCCACGCAGAGGAGGAGGAGGAGCAGCTGGAGGAGGAGGAGCAGGACGTGAAGAAAGTCAGGAGCACAAAGCTCACTCGACTCGACGCTCAACTCTTGGCTCTCGGCTCACACAACTGGGCGCTGATTTATGAGCAATGCATATATATATATATATCTGGCATAATATATATATATATATATGTTTACAGTATATATATATATATGTATATCCTGGCATATATCCTGCTGCTCGCCGTGTGACTTTGCATATTTCTCTGGCTGGCGATTTGCTGGCCGTTTCTTGCCCTCAACGCAAATTTATTAGAATTGCTGGGCAAAAAATGGAAGTCATGCCGGTAGAGAGGGGGGTAGAGGGGGAGGTGGTTGCTTTGCCGCCCAGCAGGACATCAGCAGCATGTACACACACCCACATACACCCACCCACACACACACGCACACTCGTGCATATGCAAATTGTAATAGTCGCTGCGGTCTCTCTGTCGCTCTGTCTGTCTCTCTGTCTGTCTCTCTGTCTGTCTGCGTGTGACCCACTTTGTTTGTGGGCGTAACGTATTGCTACACACACACACACACACACACGCACACACAGACGCACACCTGCTGCCTACCTGCCAGCCATCCCCAGCCCCAGCCCATCTCTAATATTTGCTGTGTATTTTCATTTTTGTAGCTGTTTTTGTTTTTGTTGGTTTTTGCATGACAAACAAAAATTATAATTGCACTTGAAATTGGCACATGGTTTCCTGAGGCGGGGTGGTACTGCAGCCCAGAGAGAGGGGTGGAGGAGGGGGGAGGGTGTTTGTGCAGCATGACAATTGTTATCTGCCAACAAATGTAGCTGCGGCAGGGACTCCACATTAAAGAGATTATCTTCAGTTATTCAGTTACATGAGGCTTGAACTTGAGCTCAATTTCTTATAGATAGCATTTCATTGCATTCGGGGGACAGCTCAAGGTGTCCAACTGTGTGTATTAGCAAGATAAATGAACTGATTTTATGATGATGAGTGTGTTTCTTTATTGTGTATTTAATGATGACAAGCACAGCGACATTTTAGGAAAGTATCGAAGTATAAACAATATTGCGAATATCTTAAGTCGA
Source organism: Drosophila ezoana (assembly GCA_035045725.1). NCBI lineage: Eukaryota > Metazoa > Arthropoda > Insecta > Diptera > Drosophilidae > Drosophila > Drosophila ezoana. The sequence continues at coordinate 2,917,258 of JAWNOU010000051.1, forward strand.
ACAGGGAAAACGATTAGAGAACAGCAAAATGTACAATGTACAAAATCATATATAAGTTAAACATAGCAACAATAATTTGTGACATATCCCAGAAGCAGTTCCTATTTAAACTATGAGTTGTCTGAAGGAAACTTTATTCTTTGAGCTTTGTTTTTGTGTATTTTGAGTGGATGGATTTTAGAAAACTAGAGACCCGCAATTCATGCAAGGCAAATGATAGACCTGAAGACCAGAAAAGAACTTGTAAGATACTTGCAGATACAATCTGTACAGCAAAGAATTTTCGATATTTTGTTCCCTTGACATCTTTCGCGAACTTGTCAGCTGTGTTTATTTCAAGTTGAATTCTTTTCACTTATATAGTCCTTAAAAACTGTTAATAAAACTAACCTTAACACTTTTGGAAGGCTCTAGCTATCGATAGAGTAAAATATTGAAATTACTTCATATATGTTCTCCTTCAGATCCACGAAGCTGTAGATATAAAATATATTGTAGCTAAAGATGCGCAGATGTGTGTATATTGTTGTCAATTGTTTTAAGTTCATAAATACAAGAAAATTCTAGTTAAAAATATTTAGAAAAAAGCAGGATAACAAATATGGAAAAACGATTTAACTATGAAAAGAGCCTGAAAGTTCTTATGGAACTTGAAAGAACCCTCTAAAAAAACGAGAAATAAAGTACATTTTCAACAACACCCTTGTAGATATTCCCATTTTGCAGTTATGTGTAAATAGTGTAGCTCGTAAATGTTGCATTTGATGAAAAGATTTTTTGGAAAACAAAATTAGATGCCATATAGAAACCTGCTATGAGACCAATCTCTACTGGGACAGCTATATAATATAGTTGCCCGATGTTGATAAGATTTAGCAAATAGATGAAAGTTTCAAGAAGATAGCTTTAAAACTGAGCGAAAAGAATGTTCATGGCTATATCACCTCGGCATATACTTTACGGGGTCGAAGATGTCTCCTTCTATACGTTACATATTTCATGACAGAATTATAATACCCTCTACACGAGTATAAAAATGAAATTCTTCGGAAAACACAAGCAAATTCTATTAAGTATGGAGAATATAAACATATTTAACTGTTTTAAGAATTTAAATCTTTTTGCTTCTCATAAAAAGACACTAAAAGATAGATCGAAAAATGATTTATTAATTGGCAGCAGAAGCGAACTTAAACAGCTGAAATGTGACAATAGGACTTGGAGAGATTATAATATAGAAAACATGCATATATAAATTGTATCTACAACTATTCAATTGTGTATTTGTGTGAGTGTGAGGGTGTGTGTGTGTGTGTGTGCGTGTTAACAATAAGACACAAATGTAGCCTACTTCATATGGCTTGTAGCCTACAATTATAGCCTTCTGTATAGGAAGTTTACCTCCGCCCCTGCAGACAGCCCCTAACAACAACAACAACAACAACAACACAACAACAACAAGAAGAAGAACAACAACAACAACCTGGACTCATAAGTATTTATGCAGATGTGCGACCGTTTTGGAATTGTTTTTGTTGTTGTTCGAGCTGCCAGCGGGCAAAAATCTCTGGTTTATTTTTGGGCCAGGCGACACTCACACATTTCAAATATGAATGTATCTGCCTATCAAAGTGTGCGTGTGTGTGTGTGTGTGTGTGTGTGTGTGTATCTTTGCTAGGTGTTTTGTGTATGAGTTTCGCAAACATTTTTGGGTCATATCACTTTGACAAACATGCGGATTATCCCTGGAATTATTAATTATTATAACTGCAAAGCACGAGGCTTGCTTCAGCTGTCTGCCCATGTGTGTGCGGGTGTGCGAGTGTGCGTGTGTGTGCGTGTGTGTGCGGGTGTGTGGTGCCACATGAAAAGGACAACTCGATGACTAATTAGCCAGCCGAGCGAGATTTGTAACTTTCAGAGACAACAAACTTTCTATCGCTCAAATATCGTATGTGTGTGTGTGTGATCACATCAATATACAAGATACAAGATACATTTGTATCTTTTTTAGCAGCCAGTTAAATTTCGATATTTATTGGCCATTTTTATAGAACATTTTTAATTTAAGCAGATAACTAAGCAAATTCTTTTGCATCTCATGCTTCATTCAAATTTTCTTTCGTTTGCATATTTGAATTTTTGATTATTTCCAAATAAGTTTTAAATATCAACTATTTCAGAAATCCACAATATTTAATCCTCAGAATATATCTCAAAAGTTTATTGTTTTCCTTAAGGCCAAAATTAAAGAGAAATTTAGATTTTTCTTTTTGATATCTATTAAATGAATAAAAGAACTCAGGTTGTATTTGACATTTTTGCTTATCCCTGAATCTTTATGTATCTTTTAGATAGTTTTTTATCTGCTTTATAGCTTAGCATTAGATATATACTTGTACCTTTTAATGTCTTTAGTATCTGTCCGATAAATTTGCATCTCTTAGGTACTTTGAAAGTGTTGCGTATTTTGTACAACTTGAAGATAGTATTGTAACTATATAATACTTTTTTATTCTTACATTCTTTCTTGATACTTTCTTTGCATAATTCTGTATCTTATACATACTTTTGTATCTTTAGAATGCATCAATATGTATTTTTGTCTTCGCGAAATACTCTTGCATCTAAAGAACTATGAAAGCCTTTTAAATAAAACTCGTTACACCTTTTCGTTTCAAAAACAAAAATTACATATCCATATATCTTTCAGTTCTCAAGAGAGTTTGTCTTGCATCCATCAGATATATTTGTACATATTTATTCCAGGTATCTTTACATTATAGATACTTTATTCAGATTCGCAAGCGAGCTGCAGATATTCTAATAGCATTCACTTGCAACTAGCAGATACATTTAGATAGTTGAAATACTTTTGCATCTTTCAGATACAATTTTAAGTTTTTTTCTTCTGTTGTATCTTTTGTAAAATTTCTTGAGAAATTCTTGTAGTTTTCTGTTGCGGCTTCCAGTTTTTCGCGCTGCCACGCCCCGTGCCGCCTTGCCACTAATGCGCCTTTAATTTGCGGCCATGTTGCATGAAATGAGCTGCTAATGTGTTTCGGGTGCTGCTTGCCCCAAAAGGGCTCTACATGTGGCAACAACGGCAACAACAAACATTTCACTTGACGCGCCTAATGAGTTCAGGCAAGCCGCAAACCTCGGGCCAGCTCCAGCTGAGGGTGGGGGTCAAATAGGGGTCGTCGACGGGGTCGGGGTCGGGGTGTTATCTCTTGGCTGGGGTCGCGACTTTGACTAAGTTGCGGCAGGCGATTTGTTGTTGCTGCTGTCAACGGGCAACAATTTATTAAGAATATTGAAAACAATTCCTAATGCACCCCACCCCCCTCCGGCACCCTTTCAACACCTGACCCAAGTGCCGGTGGGAATAAAATTGCATTGAAAATAAACAGGCGGCGGGCCTAGAAATTGTTGATAAACAAAATAAGCTGGTGAGCGGGAGCGGGAGAGGGAGCTAAAGGTGAAAGTAAAAAGTAAACAGTAAATGGAAAATGCGTAAACAAATTGAGGAAAAACTTAGAAATGCGTTTGCAGCAACATTCGGTGCAGCTAGCAACATGTTGCCAGAGCGTAATGTTGCGATGCGAGCCGAAGAGAGAGAGAGAGAGAGAGAGAAGTGTGTTTGTGCTGCCAGAGAGCGTGGCTAACGTTCATTTTCGTAGTTCGAATTTCGAAATTGAGCTGCCGCTGTTGCCGGTCTCAAAGTGTGGTTGTTGTTATTGTTGTTGCTGCTGTAATTTTACATGCTGCAAAACGGAAGAAGAAAAACAGCAAAACTGAACAAAAAATCAAGCGCTGGAAAAGCGCACTGCGAGACATTGACCTTGATCGCCATCGTTCTTGTTGTTGCTGCTGCTCGAGTTGTTGTTGTTGTTGTAGTTGTTGTATATTCGTCATTGGCTTTGGCTGCTGTCTGTTTTGCATTGGCCAAATGCCTTCTGGGGATTTGTTAGAAATGAACGAACGAAACAGCTGCGTATTATAACTGTAATATTCCATACGTTCAGTGGGCGGCCGTGTTTATTTTGTTTTTATGTCTATCTATTTCGCAATTATCAGTCAATTGGAAATTTGAGACCCAACTTGGACAAAGTCTGTTAAATAAATTGCTTACTCAATTGTTTTCATACATATATATTTTTTTTTAAATTACAAAATTGTCAATTTTTAAACAGCTTTTTTTTGCAAAGAAGCTTGTGCGTTGTCGTAAGCTGATATTCAAGTACTACAAAAAACAAGAATGAACATACATACATATGTATGCACACACACGCATATGAGCATACATACACACTCATATACACATGTACATATGTATTTTTTTGCAAACAAGAGTTTTGGACTTAAATTGCAAACTAACCAAAATAAAATAAGCTAAAAAAATATATGATAAAACAAAAAGCCCGCCAATGTTAACGGCAGAGGACAGCAACAAACACATGCGACAAGCAGCGCTCGGACGCAACTGTTCAATCGCAAGCACTGCAAAGCCAAGTGAGAGAGAGCGAGAGTGCGGGAGAGAGCGTAGGTGTCGTTCATTTACGTGCACAAAATGAACACAAGCCAGGAAATGTTGCACAGCACAACGAATGCGAAGCGAGCGTGTTTGAACATGCGAGCGCGCCTCGTGCTGCGTGTGTGTGTGCGTACAGCCAGGCAACATTCGGCTGCGCTGCTGCCGACCGCTGCCGACTGCTGCTGCTGCTGTTGCTGTTGCTGCTGCTACTAGCCTCTCGCTTTGGATTTCAGTTTCAGTTTTTGACTCGCAGTCGCCGCCAACGGACGTGTGCGCCTCGCGTGAAATTTGAAAAATCAAACGAATGAACGAATACGAAACTTTATCTCAAACGCAAAAGACTGAACGTGAAAAATGTGAATACAAATTGTGAAAAGTGTTCAAACAAATAAATGCAAAATCAACGCAACACAAGTGGAAAACAAATTAAAGCGAATAACAAGCTGTGCTTACAAAAATTTTGATATTTAAATATTTTTCAATTCTGTGTCACAACAAGCCAAAATTCAATACGTCTAATTATTCAAAATAGTTGAAAAAAACAACAACAGAAGCAGCAGCAAAAGTTGATTTGGAGTCCTTTTAGCTTTTTTATTTTTCGGCGGACAGTAAAAAACAGCGGGTAAGTTCGCCGAGCAGCGCGTGCAAAAAACGCAACAAAAACAAATAAGCGGGTTCATCTTCAGCTAGAGTTAGAGTTTTGAGCTGTGGAGTGTAGCGGCAAAAAAGCTAAAAACAGTGGGCGAGAGAAAACAACGAACGGATGCAACTCTTGAGTGGGTCGACCCAAAAGCTTATCAGCAGCAGCAACTGCAGCAGCAGCAGATTAACGCTTTGGCTTTGGCTTTGGCTTAGCTGATGGGCGCTAAAAGTGCGCTCTAACTGTAAAACAGTTTCAAGCTGTGCTTGCATTTGTTTATCGATAGCGGATTATCGATAAGCCCAAAGCAATGCAACAGCAGTCAAATACAAGGCACTTTACCATGAGGATTACCTTTAGAATATTTCCAATTGAATATAGGCTTATGCAAATGGAGTTTTACACACGGTTGGGAGAGTTATTTGCTGTGCTAATAAACAATAGAAAGTGCTTAAAAATTCAATAAAATTCTCTTAAAACTTCTATGTGTGCAAATAACGGAGCAGCTAGTCACAAAGTGCATGACAAATGCATGAATCACATTGTAAATTTCTTAGAGTGATATATGCATATGCCATAATGTTTATAGTTTCATAAATACTTCTGATTATAATATAGAAGCAGGAAATGCGCTGGGAAAATCGGAAAATTTCTAGGAATTAGCCAATGGTAAAAGAAAATTTGTTATCAAAGATCTGTTGAAAGTTGTAGAAAGTAGAATTCTAAGAATTCTTCTAATGTTATTAAAGGGAAATTGTTTTATTAAGTCCAAAATTCTTATTTAATGTAACATTTTTGCTTGACAGTCAATAGAATGTGCTATAAAGTATGTAGAATTTGGAAATTAATTTTACGTATTCCCATGGTATTATATGGTATTCATTGATATAAATATACAATACATATATATATCAATACATATATGTACAATATATATGTAATGAAAAACACGAGAAAATAATTGTTGAAGCACTTTATCAAGTACTTTTTAAATTAAGAACTGGGAACTGGGCAAATGTCCAAAGCCAGATAAAGCGAACTTCTTGCTTTGATTCTTCAGTTTCTTTCAAAAACCACAAACTGAAAAGCAAACAAATCATTTTTGAACTGAAGAAGAAGAAGACGAATCCACAAGGCGCGTTCATTCTTGAGGCATAGAAAACGACAACAACAACACCAAGAAGAAGAAGAAAAGTGCCGACAAAAGCTTTAATTATAACCAAATAGAAAAAACTGAACAACAAATGAAGAAGAAGCAATGCACACACAGCCTAGCACTTATGTCATCTATGAGGTTAAGCAACACACGCACACGCACACACACACACACGCACACACCTTTGTTTAAGTAGCCCAGCGAGCTGTGTCGGGTTGCGTTTGGGTCTGTCTTTAGGCCTGCCTCTGCCCCCGTCGTCGTCTGGCAAAGTGTCAACAGTTTTTGTTTTAAGTAAATTTGTTTAAATTATTAGCAAGAGGCAGGCGCAACAAGTGCTTGCCACATTTGGCGGCAGCTTCATTATATTCTGTTATTTCTTGACTTTTTTTCACTCCCCTCCCCTCCCGCTTAATCCTTTGGGTAAACAAGCCAAGGCCCGTAACTCATAAATTTGTGCCAAAACAAAATTTATGACGTCGCGGCAAGTGGGCAACGCGCGTGTGTGTATCTGCAAGATACACAGATACACAGGCGCGTATCTGCCAGATACAAGCGCTAAATGAGCTGTTAAACGCGCCGCACAGCAGATAAATAATAACTCAATCTCAGAAGCCTACGCAATGAGGGAAAAGTAGCGAATGCTGCCGAGTGCAAAATCTCAGCTTATAAATTGTATCTTGCAGATACATTTGTATCGAACTTTGAAGTTTGTGCTAACCAAATTGAATCTCAATTGCGCACACGCACCGACTGCTACACATGTTTACCTTTTTTTCATTTTGTGGCAAAGGCTCACAGGATTTCCGTTTGCTGTTTGCCTTCAAATTTATTTGTTTGAGCTGCCTGCGCCCCTTCCTCCCTCCCTTTCTGCGACAAACGCTGCCTAATTAGTATGCCCAGCGCGTTTTTTGTTCAGCTGAAATATATTTTATAAGAAAAGGCAACTTGTGCGTAGTTGCGACATAAATTCGTGGCTGAAAAGAGTTGACAAAGTTTGTGACTTGTGACTTGTAATGGCTTTATTAGAGTCAGCCGCGTGGGAATTGACTGCATGCTAATAGTTGACAATGTCAGAACCAATTGTGAATTATAGTCGAAAAAACAGAAGTTGAAGAAGCAGCAGAAGCAACTGCAGCAGTGCTTTGAAGCTCATTCAATTGTCTGTTGGCATATGCTAAGCGGCTTAGAAAAAACACGCGCTAAGCACCTTATGCAAATAGGCCCAAAGAGCAGAAAAGACGAGGAGAAGAAAACTTAAAAGATGAAGTAAACCAAGTAAAAAAAAAAATTACAAACAAAACGCACGCGAAATTTGTTACAGTAAATTTTGAGGCATGCGGAAAATGAAAATAGAAAACAAAACACAAAAGAAAAGAAAGAAATCTGAAAACAAAATATTTGTTATGCGCTTGTAATTTTCTCGCAACGCAAAAAGCGAAAGCCGTGAAAAAAGGCAGGACTTACACGACCGCCAAGGGGGAGGTGGTGGGGGAGGGGAGAGGAGAGCTGGGCAAATGCCGCCGTTTTTTCATGCTCAGCTGCCCGGCGGCGGCGGCGGCCCGAGAGAAGCGAGAGCGCAAAGAAAACAAACTTTATCGCAGCCGTCGCAGGACATGCTTACTGTAATTCCCCCCATCCCTCCCTACGACCCCCCTCGCACGCTCTCAAGCTCTTAATGCTGAGTGACATTGATGTGACATGCCCGTCAACTGCCGCTGCCTCTGCCTCTGCCTCTGCCACGTCCGCTGCCTCTGCTGCTTCTTCCTGCTTCAACGAGGCGCGTTGCTTTATTTAAAAGTTTTGCGTAATGTGGCCGCAGCAAGGGCCAGGGCGGAGTGTTTGTTGCACGAGGGGCGTGACGCTGTTAGTTGCCCCTCCTCCTCCCCACCACAAACACCTCGGCCGACTGGACAAGCACAACAAATAATAAATGATATGTAAACTAAGGCACAAGTTGCTCTAGGTCTTTTTTTTGCCGCCTCAACTTCTTCTCGTTTGTTACGTTTTTTTTTATGGTTTTGGGCTAACGCATTTTTTTTTGGTAATTTGTAGCATGCTTTGGGGCGTACGCGAGTTCTTAATAAGTCTTAAGCAGAACTTGCAGGGCGAAGCTAAAGAATAGATAAGTTTAAGCTTTAACTAATTTGAACTATTTTCTTGCTGGGAGAAACTTGAACAGCAACTTACAAGTAGATCGTTTTTGCTGACACTTAGTTGGGGTAGTTTCTTAGGAATAGATAAGTTTTTGCGACAAACAATTTTAAGTATTTGCCAAAAACTTCACCGAATGAAGCAAAATAACTGAATTTAAAATTTGCAGGCAAATAAGAAAATAAACTACATTTCAAAATAAGTTAGTCTTCTTTTTGTTTTAAAACTTTGAATTTATTTTAAGCTTTAAGAATATGATAAATATATAGGAAGCATTAAGGCCAGCTGCCTATATTCCGAAAATTATTGTTTACTTATTCATTATTTTTTTTATGAGATTGTTATTGTAAGAGTATTATAAGTTATAAAAGAGTTTATAAATATATAAAAGATTAGTATAATGTCTTGGTTTGTATATTTTTTTATATTTGCAATGGGCCTTATAGTTTATATTATTATTATATAAAAGGTCTTATATAAATTCCTGCAATAATATATCATATTATGCCACGCTATATATGATATAATAAGGTATACAACAGCATAATTTAAATATAGCGTTATGTACTATATCATAATATATTGCCTATATACTCTATCATCGTCCCGTGCTCTCTGCCAACCTCGCCTGTCCGGCAGCAACTTATGCCCTTTACTTGGCAACGGGCTTATCGATTCCCTTTAGCAATTTGCCAATATATTTCTATCGTTTACCAGCTCAGGCCTGTTACATTTGGTCCACATATTGGAAATTGTTATCCCGCTGTGGCCATAACACTTATCGTTTGCCCGGAGACCAAAGACTACTAACTACATTAAATGTCTCAATTTTCCGAATGCCGAATGCAGTTTGGGTTTTCTTCTCTTTTGCGAGACTACCTGAGCTGCACCCATATCAGTTACATATACATATATATGTCTGTGTATGTGTGTGTGTGTGTGTGTGTGTGTTGGCCTGGCAATGCCCAAAACGAATTAAAATTACACGTTTAGACGTCGCGACAGTGCGAAAGAGCTGGATAGATACGGAAAAGAGAGAGAGAGAGAGAGAGGCAGAGAGAACTGTCGATCCTTGGAAAGAACATTTATCATTGTAGCTAATAAATGTGTTTCCCATTCTGTTACCTGCCTCTGAGTTTTTGTTGCCGGTTTCTGTTTCGGCTTGTGACCCAAAACGTGGTCTGGCTTTCGAATAGCTACGATTGAGTCATTTAAATGCGTGGCAAAAAACCAACTACAACCCCTGACAATTGACCAGCTAATTTTGATATTGCCCTAGACAATTTCCAATCGAAATTCTCGCTGAGAACAATTCAATTATTTTCTTAGACAGCTGTTGTTTCGTTCTTGTCGTGCCGCAATTGTCATTTTTCTCCTTTCAAGTGCCAGTTACATAAGGCATAAATCAGCCTTGGGTGAAAGTGGCTGAGAAAGTAAGTGGAGAGTAAGTGTATTTCGTAACTAGTTCTATCGAGCAGTACTTTAATTGGTAAAGGGGCTGCCAGCTTTAATTGGTGTGCTCTATCAATGAAAGGGGTTTGGGCTCGCCCAATCCTCTCGCCGAGAGCTCTCTTCGCTCGCCCCTCTCAATCCTTGAGTGCCTGCCTGGCGCTATCATAACAAGCTGCGCGTCGCAGCTGTCTTCAAGTGTGCTCCACAAATGTATCTCAAGCCCAACTTTAAGCCAATTATCTAATTGCTAGCATTTCACTTTGATTTTCTCTTATCAGAATGCCGCTGCCTACCGCCTGCCTCGCTCGCTAATTACCCGACCGACCGACTACTCACCTCGACAGGACTTTGATTTCCATTTGCGCTTCCTTGGCGCGTCCATAACATTTCCGTTTTACGCTTCGACGGGCTGCCAGTGCGTCCCTGGAGAGCCTTCGGATGCGATGTCCCAGACTTAATCTCGAAACAAATCGATTTCGTTGTCTCGTCTGCTCCAGCTCAGCTTTCCTTTTTTCCTTCCTTGCCTTTTCCCTTCCTTACCTTGTCTTTTCTTTTCTCTTCTGTTTTGGCCAAGTTGAAGTTTTTCAACACGATTTATTTCATTATTTTGCAGCTCTTGGGGATTGCAGCAGCGCTTTTAATGGGCCGCTTTCAAAAGCTAATCAGCAGACAGTCTCAGTCTCAGTCTCAGTCGCAGTCTCTGTTTCCAGATGCCAGATGCGAGACAATTCAATCGATTTTCAAAAATCGTCAAAAAAAAACTATAAACTAAAGCTTTAAGCTGAGTTTTTGTATTGTTGTGCAGCCTTTGGCTGCATATTGCTGTGGAAATTCAATATTGCATTAGTGCTGCATTTTTTTGTATACCCTGTAAAAAGGAAGTACACAAAATATTTTGTGTATATAAATGACATTAACTGAGTCTTTCCCTCCTTTTCTCTAAAACCCATTGAGCTTATGGACTTTAGGAGCTAGAGACCTTAAGATTGGCATTTAGGCTCTCATGAGGCATACTTAGATAACATTTTTGTTAACTCTTTATATTCTTGTGTTATCGAAGTATATATATAAATAGAGCTCATATAGCATTTTTACTTTTTTGCATATCCCTACAGCTCTACAGGGTATCTGGAAGTCATGCATTATGCACACTTGCCTGTTTTATTATTTATGTTTTTCTTTTTGTTATTTATAAGTTTGACTTCGTTTCAATTCCAATTTCAATTCCATTCAATTCAATTCAATTTTCTTTACAACATTTCATCTTTGACATGTTTTGTGTATGTCTCTCTCCCCCCTCTCGCTCTCTCTCTCTCTCTGTCGCTCTGTCTGGCTGTCTCTTTCGGCTGTCTGTCTGGCTGTCCGTCATTGTATTATTTCGAGTTCAAGTTGGAGTCTCTTTCTTCTGCCCCGTGCAACATTGTGTGTCAGATTCGCCTCGTCGTCTTCGTTTTTAATATCTTTTAATCTCCAATGTCAACAGCGGCTTACATTTGATTGCAAGACAACAGCAACAACAACGACAACAACAGCAACAATTGTAGTTTTTTTTTTTCTTTGAGATCTTATCAGTTGACTTGGCCTGCCTGTCTTTCTCTCTCTCTCTCTCTCTCTCTCTCTCTCTCTCTCTGTGCCACACTCTCTGACAACTGTCAGCTCACTGTGCAGCTAATTAAATGGCCCAACTGGCAACATATGTTGCCTCCACTTGCCTACTCGCTCTCGCGCTCTCTCTCTCTCTCTCTCTCTCGCCTTTTCTCATATCTCTCCCCTGCCTTGTCTTGGCCTTTCCCTGGTTACCCCACGCAGCAGCCACATGGACTCTTGAGCTCTTGAGTTTTCCCGGCTGTCAAGTAGCTGGCAGACAGCCGAGAGCTTAAGCCGCAACGTAATCCACATGGACTATGGCAAAGAGACATTCGGCTTTGGCATTTTTTGCATTGATGGAACCAATTTGAATGCGACTGTCAAGTTTAACGGCAAGCAGATGCTGGCAGTTATCGATAACTGGTAGGCAATCGATTGAAGTTCAACGGAATCTAAAGCAACTCAACTGTCAATTAACATATCATTAAAATCAGTGTATCTGGCAAGATAAATGTCGATAACAGAAAGTTATCGATCACACTTCAAATGAGAATATAAAGATATGAAAATAACTAACTGCCCATGGAAGGAACTATCGATAAAACAGAAGCAGAATTAATAGAAACTCTAGACTTCAACATTGAATATTTAAAGTTCAAATATCGACTCTCTATTATTCTTTCGAAATAGGCTATAAATGATCGATTATCATTTGTTGCTAAATATCGATAACACTTCAAAATTAACCCAAAATGTAAATCTGACAGTTATCGATAGCAAATCAATTCACGAAACTTGATCTCTTGGCAACTAAATGAATAAATATTCTCATCACGCTGTACGCAATTTCTCAATTATTTTGTCAGCATATGTGTGAAAAATAACAACAGAACCGCAGCCAAAAGGATAATAATAATCGTAAAAAAAAAAAACAACAGAAAGGACTGACTGCGGAGGGGTTAAAACAATTGCCAATGAGTCGACAGATTTAGGTAGAGGAAAAAGAAATATGACAAGGAAAATGTATATTTAGCTGAACAGTAATAAAATTGGAAGGGCTAAAAACAGGACACACACGCACAACAACAACAACAACAACAACAAAAGCAAGAGGAGTAAAAAGCCAAAGCAAATAAAAATAAATACGTAAAAAATAGAAACGCATTAAACAAAATCAATAAAAATTAACAGGCAGAGCTGCCCCGTGGCTAGAAACTTGGGGTGGATTCGCGCCGAGGACACGTTAGGATCATTGCAATTGTTAGGGGTGTGTGTGTATGGGCTGAGCCCCCTACCAAGTTTAAAAATATCCTGATAGTTGCAAAGTGCGGCTTATTCCTATATACTCTTTGCATGTGCCAAAGGAAGTGTGACCAGGATCAGGCTAGTTATTAGCCAGAGCAAATGTTACGTGCCAAGCAGTACAGTTGCCAGATAATTGGAAGAGACGGAGAAAGAGAGAGAGAGAGAGAGTTCAGACAAAAGACAGCCGCCAGCTGTTGTCTGATGTCCTCTGCATGTCCTGGCCACAAATTCATAATCCTCGACTAACCATAGAAATTTCCTTTTTCTCTTTGCAGCGCCGCCGCCGTTGACGGCTGTCCAGCGATGACAGCGATCAGGAAACGCATTTGACACGCAGTCCAAGATCTCTAATACACACACACATACACACACAGTCACTTACACTCACACCACACACACTCATCGCACACAACCAAAATCAGAAACCAAAAAACCAAAACAAGCTAGAAAACGCAAGTCAAAAGTCGCAGCTTGCAACAAATGTGGAAAATGTTGGATACCATGATGGACGCCGATCTCTTCGTGTTCGATTGCGATGAATGCGCTGGCATGCCGCTGGCGCCGCCGCCGCAGTTTTTCATGCCGCCGCCGCCGCGACCCCCGGCCCTCGCCGAGTACACGGTGGTGCCGCAGGACTGCAACGAGGAGCAACTGGCGCAACAGCAATGGGAGAGCGATGTCTGCCAGGCCATGCCGGTGAGTATTGTGTATAGTTAACCATGCGGCCAGGGTTGCAACCCTCGCGCGCCTAATGAGCTGGGCCTGCATAGGGTGCACAGCTGTTGAGATTTTCTTTAGCAGTCTGAAGGTGTCAGAAATTTATGTTGCCTTATTGAATTATTGCATTATGCATACGAGCAACAACAATAGTAATAATAATAATAATGCGCCCTTTCTTCTTGTAATTGGGGTGTTGGCTCTGTCGAGGGGGTTGGGCCAGTGGGCGGTTCGAGGATTCATGGCACAAGTGCTAAAAGTTGAGTGTTTGACACTTGAACTGATTGTTGTGCATTGTCTGGGTGCCTCGATTTATGACATCTGATCAAAAATCTGTTCCAAAAAGGTTGAAAGTGTTAAACAGAAATTAACATTACCAGTGGATATGTTAATAAGAGCGAAGCACAACTGTTATGCTAATGTTTTGTAATTAAATGTGGTACAGTTGCTGCTGTTGCAGTACGTTCAGATGTGATAAAACACGACCAAACATTTAACAGTTGAACCAGCTTTGTTCGTAATTTAATTACTTAACATAGCTGTAAAGCTTAACATAAAATGTTTGCATGTTAGCACTAGCTGTTAACTAACTCTCTGTAAACACTTAAAGCCATGGAACTCTTTAAAGCCATTTAAATTTCCAGCCCACTTAAAATCAAAGACAGCCAAAAACAAGGTGACGCCCACTTTTCCAGTTACATTTTTCCGGTTTTTATTTTTTGTTTGGGCTCGCAGACAACCACAAGGCAACACTTTAAAGCTGTTTGCTTCTTGAAGTCCTGGCAGCAGCTGTTGCTGTTGCCAAAAAAAAAAGAAGCAAATATATATATACAAAAAACGTCATCATTATGAGGCTGGCCAAGCCAGCCCAATCCCCTTGGCCTGCCTGCGCTGCCTGCCGGCCGGGAAACAGCAACAAATTACAATAACAATGAAAAGTTAAGCGTCAGGGCACAAAAAGGACAACCCAAGTAGTTGGCAACAACAACAACAACATGGGCCATGGGTAGTGCTCAGGGGCGGGGGTTGGCGGGCCAGGGGGTTGTAACGTGGCAACATATGGCCATGCAAGGCGTAACGAATTCAAACTCCGCCCCAACCACAAAGCCAACTTGAAGATTGTCAGCGGTTACACGAAAATGTTACAAATTATTTTATTAAAAAATAAAGAAAAAATGTTAAACAAAAAAAGAGAAATGTGAAAAGTAAAGGAGAACTTTAACCAAGTGTAACCCGGCACTTGGTCTAATCGCTGGCCTGTTTGTTTAGGCAACAGGCGGAAAAACCAGACGAAAATTTAGAAAAACAAACCAAAACATAAGATCAAATTCCACATCAACACATCAGCCGAGGGCGGACACAGTGATAAGCACACGAGACTCACGTGCCCAGAGATATCTGTGTGTGTGCGTGTGTGTGCTTGTCTCTCTTCATATTTCCCATCTATGTATGTGCATGTGTATATTTCTTTTTGGGGCAGCCCCAACACGTCGGAAAACTCAAGTGCTTTCCACTTAATTTTGGACATTTATGTAACAGACGAAAATTTCAATAAATAAAAAACCAAACCAAAACCAAAAGCAAACTCAAATGTGTGTGGTCTTCCGAGCGCCAGATAACGAAATATGATGATCCGGATTTTGTGTGTGTGGGCACTTGAGACTGTCTCCTTCTCTCTCTCACTCATTCTCCCTATCTCAACTTGATAGCGAGTAGCTGCTGTTTTATGCTGACAAATCAAATGTTAACATGAACTTAATGTCAGCTTTAACTTACGCCCCACTTTCCGTATATCGATAACCGCGTCTATCGTTTATCGAAATGCAATTTCATGCTTACACTAACTGGCATTCAGGTAAAATACGTTGGAAATCTCGGCGGAGCAGCTTAAATTCAATTGCCATCAGCATCAATTTAATGGATTAGCGTTAAAAAATGCCAACCTCAAGGCAACGGTGAATGGGCAGGGGGTGAAGATGGGGATGGGTGGGTGCTACGGGTCGGAAGTCTCAGCGTCTACCTCGTGTGTGTGTGTATGTGTGTGTGCAAAATTCTCTCTCATCAAATTGATAAGTTTAACGGGAATTGTGCCAATTTGGCAGAGTGTATGTGTGCGTGTGTGTGTGTACGTGTATGTGTGTGTGGGCGTAATTGTCAACTGGCAAAGGCAAAGAAGAAGAAATCAGTAGACGATAAAGTTGGGCATGCTAGACCATGAGGTTACTCTGTAAGACAAATATTAACAAGCTCAAAGAAAGGAAACATTATGTAGAAATGATTCGGGTATACTAGGCTATTAGTTACCCTATAATCTATTCTGTTTAAATGAAGAATGAAAAATTTTTGTAAATCAAAGTAAATTATTTGGCTTGCAAGACTATTAGTTACCCTATAAAGAGTTATCTTACAAATCAAGAGTATTTGATCACATTAAATAAAAAGTGATTCCATAAGCTGATACCCTGGCTAAAATAGAGGAAGCAGTCGGAACATTTAAAAATCTTATACATCATCCTATACACCCCACTCAAGTGGCTACAGGGTATACCAAAATCTTTAAAGTGCCAACAATACGCAAAGGATCCGATTGAGCTTTAGAGTCAAGCCGGAGGAGACCGTGGCCGGGGCAGGAATACGAGGACGACGCGTCAAACATGCGAAATTAAATTTGGTGCGCGACGCGAGCATCCACAAAAAAAACAACAATTTGACAAGCAGCAGCAAAAGAAATAAGAAGAAGCAGAAGCTGGAAAAGCAAAAGCAGCTCGCACTGATTGGAGTTGGGCGTGGCAGCAAAATAATCCTTTCTGATTTACTTTTTGCTGCCTCCGTTTTTTTTTTTGCTCTTGGTGCCAGCCAAAATATTTCAACTTTGCCGAAAAATCGCTTTAAATAAGCAAACACTGAAGGGGCTTAACGGGGGGTGGGCCAAAGGGTGGGGGTGGGGGCTGCATGTTGCGGGGGTGCAAATGTCTTGACATTGATATCAAATGTCTTGCGAATGCCATACAAAATAGTCGCACATTCCATTGTCTACAAAATGTTGCATAGTTTTGTAGTCTGCTTTTTGGACGCGTGCTTCAGCTGAGGATGATGATGATGGGAAGTGAGGAGAGGAGGGAAGGAAGAGGGGGAGGGAGAGAACCAAGGGTGTGGCCTAAGGTTGTTTACAGTTGACACATAGCAGACACAGCTGCAGACAGGCACAACAAAACGAAATGAAAAGTCGTCTGGCAGTTTTCCTTGACAATAACAAAAATGAATTTTTATATGAATTCAAAATCTAAAGACAATAATATTCGTTTATCCAGATAAGCTTTGCGCCAGCTCAACTACAATCTAACTAGGCATTCGGATTAAATAATAGTTTGCGGATGTGAAGAAATGGATAAGCTGTATTTTTCGCATTTCTTGCTTTGTGTGCTATTCGTAAACGTTTCGTCTTGTTCAATTTCTCTTGTGACAGCGTTCACTTTTTGCATTTTGCTTTAAGCATTGTCCTTAAATGTTGCACTAGCTGTGCTGTGCTGAGGTGCAAACTTGGCATTTGTCTGTTAGTTGAATTTTCTCAACTCATTACTGGCAACTTTCAGCAGTCTGTAGCTTTCTCGCAGCTAAACAAGAGCACAGAAGGAAAGTGTGAGAATGGGCGAAAGAGGGAAAGTGGGAGAGAAGACTTTTACAGATAGATGGAACAACTTGAATGCATCTCAATCACGAGTTGTTTCCAAACAATTGCACTGTCAAGTGGTTACAAAACTGCGCCAAGTTGCCAACATAAACACACACACACACACACACACACACTCTAGAAGCATGAGGGGGCTGGGGTGGGAGAGAGGGGGATATTGTAGGGGCTGTAAAAGAACTGTCGATATGCACGTGCAATGAAATCGAAGTTAGCTGCCGCCTGCGCCAGTGTTGAAAAAGGCGTTACACATGCAACGCATGTAGAAAACTTTTGCCATGTTATCAGTGTGGCAAGTTGTTGTTGTTGCTGCTGTTGCTGTTGTTCTCGCTGAGCCTGGAAGTGGCACGTGCTTGTTGCAAGCCTCCTGCCTCCATGCAACACTTGCGATTGTTTCTGAGTGCGGGTGAAACGTTGTTGCAAAGTTTTGTGTTTTTCATCAGGAAAATGAAAACGCGTGCGTCAACTTTGTGCAAAAAGTTGTTGGCTTAAAGGCTGAGGCAGCGGATGGATGGGAGGGAGGGCAAGGCAGGTGTAGGCACACACAACAATCCAATGAGCTGCAAAAAACTGGCAATACCTGGCAACCCTGAACGCAGCAAACGCCACGTTAAAATTGTGTCAAAATTTCACTCGAACTTTTTTCTTTCAAAAAAAAAATACTACGCAGCCCTGGCAACCCAGTAGCTAATCAGAACAGCTTTTTATGCTGTGAACTTTCAGCCATAATTCGTGATGAGCACATTTTTTGTTTCATTTTAGGCCTAATGTCTTGTGGCTTAATTATTTTATCGCACAAGAGGGCCCTGTTTTGTTTTCCTATTTACTTTTTGGCTATTTGCCTACACATAAATCGTTCAAAATGTTATCGTTATCTGGTGGCCAGTGTTTACCCACGGCTCTTGTTATTAATTTACGACTGCGGCTACCTATAGCTGCCCGACTTGACTCCCGACTCGACTCGACTCGATGGAAAGCCTTCAATCATGCGGCCCGCTCGCAACTCCTACTGGAAAATGCGCTTATCTCGGTAAACAGAAGGTGCGCTGCGAAGGGCTGCCTGTTATCGATAAGACGAACAACTCTTTTTTCAGTGTGAGGGCAAGTTGATTCTATTTGAGTTTTTATCTGACTCGCGAGCAGTTGGGCTTAATCCCTGTTTGCAGCTGACGAGCGGCAATTGTAAGCCGGCGGCAGTCGAACTGTCGCAATGTGTGCCTTTTACATCAATCCCCTGCAAGACCCTGCCCCAACTGCCCCCCTCACGCTGTCAGCTACTCATGAAGCGCATTTGTTTGCCCCGGAACGAGCATTACAAATAGGTAAAACGCACTCACATCGAGCCCCGCGCCTATTCACATTGATTTATCGATTATCAGCGCACACACGCAAACCGCCTGCGGTTGGAAAAGCGAGTAAAATAGGCAAAGAATATACAACAAATACAAGACAAAAGAAATTTCATTATTTTCATCTTTCTTTTTACTTTTACAAAATCGAATGTCGTAAGTGAGATTTGAAGATTTCAGGCTGGCCCAGCCCAGCCATGTACAGCAGCGCAGTGTAGGGGAGTAGGCGGTCGAGCATATGGGCAGAGTATATTATGGTGTAGAGAAACTTATAATTTAAATGCATATATAGCATAAAGAACACCTCGAAAGCTCAATTCACTTGGAAAATCTTAATTTTCTTATAAATTGCCAAGTCGACTAAAGCTCAACTGTTGTTGTAGCGCACTCAACAGGTCACCAAAGACTCGCAGTTTCCGCAACTTGTTGTTCAACTCTCCTCTCATGCCATGCCTCGACACTTCACAACACTGTGCCACGCCGCAGCTCATTAATCAATTTGATTACGCGCAATGAGCTTTGAGAGTTTTTTCATTTCTTTCATTTTGGTTTATTTTTTTTTTTGTGGTAACTTTTGACTCTCTCCCCTCTCACTTGACACACACTTGCTCTGGAGCTGCAAGAGTCAGTCTTTGCCCTGCAGCTCGCATAATTGTTTAATTTATTGTTATTTATTTGTTTGGCTCAGTTTCGGATTTGTCTGTAAATGGTTTTCAAAACAATTTACGACAAGAAATGAAAACAAATTTCTTTAAAATTTGATGATAACGCGTACAGCTTGAACGGAATGGAAGTGGGGGGAGGGGGGATTAGTTGCTACCCGTGTTGCCCCCAACTTCAGTAGTTTAAACAATTTCGCCATACGGCAATGCCTGTCAATATTTTTATAGCTTATCTCGCATTGAGGATGAAATTGGGAGCGGGTTTTCAGTCTTTGTAATTGTTTGTTCTGTATGCGCTCAGCTGTGGCATATTTAATGATTAATTGCCAAAGAGTGTGAGCGATAGAGTGGGCGGGGGGAGGGGCACTGGGAGCCAGGGATAGACCCTGCTCGCTTCCGGGCACAATCGAAACTATGTCAGCGCAAATAAATCAACGAGCAACTATTTATTAATAAATTAGTGTATGCACAAAAATGCAATTACATATTAAAGAGCGGCCTACATACGCGCATCCACACACACACACACACAGCACACACACACACGCACGCATGCAGTTGTGCACACACTGGCTGACTGGCAGAGGCGAAATTATTTGCACAGCTGTCAAAGCTTGACCTCAATTTGAGCGCAGCTTTTGTCTTTCTCTCTCCCTCTCTTCCCCCCTCCTTCTCTCTCGCTCATGCTCTTTGAGCTCACCAAAATATTTTTCCAATGCATTTGACTGATTTATGCGGCGCGTGTATGTGTGTGTATGCGTGTGTGTGTGTTTGTATGTTTATCTTTGTGTTTGTATTTGTGCCGGGGCCAATGACAGGTGCTTGTGATTTTCATTGTTTTTTCGAAAACTTTTTTGACCAACAAAAAAAGAACATTCAATTATAGAAAACAAAAGTTTCTTGCGATAAAAATGACAATTTATCTTTGACAGCGCAAGCTTGATAAGTTGGAATTTAGTTGAAAGTTGTGAAAAAATTCAAATTGAATTTACTTCACTTTTTACAGTTTAGCTTGGCTCTGGCACATCTTTATTGTTGCTCCTGTTTGCTGTGTAGGCAATTTTCACCATGTTTTGACCTTAATTTCGTTGATTGCCCCATCTTACTCCCACTCGTGCCCAGTTGTAGCCAACTTCAATAATTCTGGGCGAATCAAAAAAAGGTTAACAGCCGCGTGCGCTTTTGTTTGCTATTCGTTAGGCATATTTACCAAAATTTTGTAGCTGCTTCGCTGCTTCCTCTTCTTTCTATTGGCATGCAAAATGGCTTTGTGTTTGAGTTGCGTCGTGATTTGCATTGGCTACAGCAATTCTTTTACTCTTTTACTTTTGCTTTTACTGTTACTTCTCACTCACTGCCAAGTTATTTCAACTTACGCTCTTTTCTTTTTGCCTCTCTTGCAGATATTGGACGCCAGCTTGTACAGCAGCCAATCACTGGCCACCTCAGCGATGATAGCGGTTTTCTCACTGCTGCTGGTGCTCATTGTGCTCATCTCTTCGCTGTTTGTCTGGAAGTAAGTACAAAGAGACTAAGAATAACAAAAGCAGCCTAGATATTTGTTAAGCGTGCATTGCTCTTGCTTTGACTAATTAAGTGCAGCTTGCTTTGCTTCCTCTTTCTGTTCTGCATCAACTAAGGCGGGTGCTTGTCTGGGCTGAGTGATGAGTGCGGGTGTGTGTCTATGCTTAAACTATGCTGCTACCATTTGTGGCCTGTGGCTTAAGATAACTCGATTGCAGAACTACACTCACACTCACTAACACACACACTCACTCACACACACACACACACACAGCGCCTTGTGTGGCTGCTTGTCTGGTTTTGTCTTGGCTTTGATCGCGGCTTTGGACGCCTTCTGGCCAACTTTTACCGCAGAGGGCGTTGCAACAGGTTGCATGTGGCATGCTGATGTTGCGCTCTCTGCTCATTTTGATATATGCCAGCCAACCAAGAGGTGGGGCGTCACTGAACCAACGATGGGACCACACAGCGTCGACTGCATTAATTTTCTATAAACAAGTGTTGCACAGTAGCAAAAAGCAAAAAATGCATAAGCCATAAAAGTGTTGGGCAGCCAGCAATTTAGCGCCACATGAAAAATGCAAGCAATGCGCCAAATGTGCAACCAAATAAACAATATAAACTATGCAACTGTACGTACACATACATACATATATAACTGTAAAAACCCATTTGCTAAAGTCACAAAAACAAACAACTTAACCCAGCAAAAACAACAACAACAACAACAACAGCAAAAGCACGTAAAACGCAATGGCGACCAAACGAGAATTAATGTAGTCTACTTTCCAACACTGACCTACATGTGTGTGGGTGTGCGCTTACTCTAAAAACCAAAACTAAATTAAATTGAAATTTTAAATACACAAGGCAAAAAAATAAAAAACAAGAGTAATGGTCGCCACACATACACCCGCACACACACACAGTTATATCAACTTTTTGAGAGAGCTCAGAGAAAAAATAAAACAATTTGACCAACAAAAAGCTGCAAAAAAAAAAGCAAATGAAATCTGCAGCCAAATAACCGCAGCTAAAGCAAACTAAGAGAGAGAGAGAGAGAGAGAGAGAGAGAGAGAGAGAGAGAGAGAAAGAGAGGGGGAGAGAGGACAGCAGCTAAAAAAAACAACTTGGCGCACGTAACGGTGCTTGGCTTTAATTTACATATGTAGTGCATATGTGTGGGAGAGCAGAGCCAAAGATTTTTGCACGCACAGCATAGAGTGCCCTTGTGTGGCTAAAAAGGGGAGAGGGGAGAGGGGACAGGGACAAAGTAGCGCTAGTAGCCGCTCAACTCTTTGCATGCTTTAGCAAAAAGTTCGCCTGCGGTCTGTCGGTGTGTGCGTGTGAGTGTGTGTGAGAGTGCATGGACGTAAGAGAGTGTGAACGGCGTGTGTTTGTACGTTTTAATGGTTTAACCAAATTTGGGTGTTTTTTTATTTTCATTTAGCTTTGCGCATATGAATTATATAGCTAAACATTTATTTGATTTCATGAGTGTGCGAGCCTTATGGCGGGGGACTAAGAGCTTTAGAATGTGCAGGAAATGAATCCCAAGAGAAATAGGCTGAAAGATCTTTGAAGCAAACGTAATGTGTGCGCGCTCTTAAAAATATAATTTCCTTTAAGGTCGTCCCGTGTTATGTGCAACAACACACACATGGACTTTGCTGCTGCTCTTAAAGCTTTGCTCTTTCACTCAACGCAAGCTGCTCGTGCTGCTTCTTCTTCTCGCCAGCATCAACAAGTGTTGAAGTAACATGTTAGAAAGGAACAGCAACAACAACATTCGATTTGGCTGTAACGCCTAAAAGTGGGCAATATTCATGGCACTGAAATCAAGCAGGGTGTGCGGCAGAGTCGGGCGACGGGGTGGGGGGACGCCTGCTGAGCAGTTGCCACAAGCGCTTTTCATACATATTCATTAAAGTTTGCTGACCGCACGAACACACAGGCCGGATAAAGAGGCGGTCGAGAAGAGACCTCCAAGGGAAGGGCTGGGGGGGTGTGGCAAGGCAAACAGAGCAAGCCAAACACACGCAAATGTTGTTGTTGCCGTTGTTGTTGTTGCTGTTGTTGCTGCTGTTGTGCTTCATCATTTTTGAGGTTATGGCCATGACCAGGACACGCACAAGCTCACACACACCCACACATAGAAAAAACAGACGAGCATCTTTATTATACGCACACACACACAGACGTTTACAGCATAGCAAAAGCTGCTGCTTTAAGTGTTGCCCCAAAAACTTGCCCCATTTGATATCTGCATGTGCGTGCTGCTCATCGTGTGTGTGTGTGTGTGTGTGTGAATGACTATGAATGTCCAACGCAAAAAAAACAGGCAAAAAAAGTAGATCTATAACAATAACAACAACAACTTGAGTCTAGCGCCAGTTTTGTGGCATTTATGATGTGGCACATTATTTTTGCCTTTATGGGCGCCAACAACAAATAAATATGAATATGAATGTGAATACATATACATTTATGCGCATGTATATTTGTGTGTTCGTTGTGTGAGTGTGTGTGTGTGTGCGTTTGGGTTATCGTGTTGCGTGTGCCGACAACAAAGCGACATAGAAAACCTATAAATAAAATAGCAACTAATTTTATTTATTTTATTTTTTTTCCCTTTTGATTTTCGTCTCATATAATAGAAATAAAATAATCGTAATGTCAACACATAAAAGCTGAAAGTTGTTCTTGTTTTTGTTATGTTGTTTTGGGGCGTGAAAAAAAAACGATATCAGATACAGTAGGAGTGGAGTAGCAATAGACAGTTGCTTAAAGCCAAGTTAATTTAATTTGGTTTTTGGTTAACAACAATAAAAGTGTGCTGCAAAAGAAGCTAAAGTAGCAGCATTCGATAGTCGATGGCTGGCACTATCGCTGCTGTCGATAAGTGCTGTATTATTAGTGTTGTAAAACGAGAATCATTAAAGCATAGTAAAATCGCATTTTCAAGACCTTGTAGGGGATATTATATCCTTAAGTATGTTCAAAAATCTATTAATATTTAATGTCACGTTTATAGCTGCCTTAGGAGGGAAAAGTTTCAACTTTAAGCTAGGAAATTCTCTCCGATAACTCAACTTGTATGCACCTTTCAATTAGCCCACCTATACTTTGCATGTTACCTTTTAGAATCCTCTTTTGTAGGTGCCAGGTTTTAATTTACATACTCTTCAGGGATTTCCTAATTGTTTTTTCTCTCTCTCGAAAAACCCTCATAATTACAACACTTTTTTCATACACACATACGTTGCATTTTCACACACTTTTTTTTTTAAAGCGAAATACCGAACCATTTAGTATTTTTTTTCGTTAAAACCATAAATGGAATTTATTATGAGTCCATGGAGTCGCCTGTTCATAATTACCTTAATTATTTTAATAAACCGCCAGAGAGTGTTGAAACCTCACGCTACCAACCCCCTCCCTCCCCCCGTCCAGCGTTCCCCGTTGCCGCTTCGCACGGCAACTGACCAACTTTTTGCAAATGTTTGCACATTGAACTTTATTAATTGTATAAAATGTGAGCGATGCCACCCAAAAGTATGCAACATGTGCTGCAATAGGGTGAAGGTTGACGGAGAGTGGAGGGGGGGTAGAATTTTTGGTGAGAGTTGAAAAAATCTGAAGCGCTTGTCGTGCAAACTGTTAACATTGTCGCCAGTTAATAATATTTCAATAAATAAGCTCAATTTTATGCAAATAATTACAAATGAAGAGCAATGTTAAAATTAAAACGTTTGCGCTGCAATTTCGAAAAGTTTTTTTTTCTCGGTGTGTTTTTTATTTAAATTAAATTTGTTGTTTTTTTTTTTCTGCACCCCGAACTGAAGCATGTTAAAGTCAAGTGAGATGCCACTTGCCCGCGCGCTCATGCATATTAAATAGATACGGGCGCTGGCAACCCTGGCAACTGGCTGCCCCACAAAAGTTATGGCCCATGGGCTGCTGCGGTGTGTGTGTGTGTGTGTGTGTGTGTATGTGTGCGTGTCTTGCCATTAATGTTGACTGCTAAATAAATAAAATCAATTTCGCCTGCTTGCAATTTCACTTGCCTGCCGCGTCCCCTTTTGCCCCTTGTCGCTCACAAAAAAAAAAGTATGGCAGCCCTGTCACGCAATGTGCAATAACGAATCACAATTTGCGCTACTTTCGAGCCGCATCTACTTTTATTTTCGCTTTATGGCCATTCTACAAAATTGTCTACATATTGCCTCTCGTTGGCCAGGGTTGCCCTGGCAATTTTTAATCAAGTGCAGACCCTAAAGAATACACGTTTTAACAGGCATGCAAATTTATTTGCTTGGGGTTGTCATGTTCTCAATTTCATTATTATTATATTTCTTGTTTTTGAAGAAATCGCGCTGAAACTGAGCTTGGGAACAGCCTTTTCAACATGCTCTTAATTTCATTTACAGCGGAGAACAAAGCGAGTAATAAGCATAAGTTTTGCCAGTGTTGCCACATGTTTGTTCCGTTTTAGACATAAATCACAATTAACGTTTTTAAGTTGAAATTGTAATTTGGAAAATTTTTGCGAGGAAATTGCTTAAAAAATTCACATTCACTTTCGACATTTGTCGCAGATTTATTTTCTTCTTTTTCACGTACATATAGAAAATTGTTTTTGCTATAAAATAACCAAGAACCTTACATGCTTAGCGAAAACGCGTTGAATTTGAAATTGGGAACGGGGTTCTTCTTCTCAGGTCTCGCCCACAGTGCTTTGACTTGTTGCTGCGGCTTTCTGCTGTGCACTCTAATAAAGCCTGCCCCTTCCCCTGCCCCTCCACCCCCTTATCGTACGACCATGCAGTTCGATGTCCACTGTTGCATGTTGGCCGCAAATGTGGTTTGCGGCTTAACGTGTGGCAGCTGCAGTTGATGCAAGGATCAAAGCGCGAACAAACCACAAACGGCTCAACATACACTCACATATATGCATCTATCACTACAGATACATATGTACATACATGTGTGTAGTAATAGATACAGACAATTAGATTTCATGGCAGCCGCAACAATCCCCACTCAACCCATTTGCATATCAAAGTCAAAGACTTTGTCTTTTGGTCTTTTTGTTGCTGTTGTTGTTCTTGCTTTCCTCGCACTACATTTGCGGCTGCTTCACGTGCCACCCTCAAGACGGAGTGTAGTTCATAAATAAAAGATACGCTTGCATATTATAAGAATTGGGCATCGTAAAGCCCCCAACCCCCCTCTCGCCCTTCTGTGTTACCCCTGTGCAACCCCTTCGAAAGCAGACTCCATCTTAGTTCCACCCTCACGTACAATCGCATTGTTGCCTCGGCTACATTTTATTGTAAATTGCTTATGCCACGAGGCAACCCTTGATGCTTGCCCCAAAGGTATGCCGCATGGGGCAGCTGCTTAAGGAATAACCCCTCGCCCCTTTCGTATATATATTGAGCTTTAGTTTCTTTGGACTTTTCTTTTACGCGCTGGCCAAATTGTACGACACTCCTGGGACGCTGCGTCCATTGCAATAGCTTTGGCCATAATGCTGAGAGAAATCAAACATGATGCTTAAGGGGTTAAAGCACACACACACGCACACACACACACACACACTCGAAGCTGCGTTTAAACTCGCATGCGTTGATTTCATTTTTACGCCTCGTAAGTGAAATGAAATGAAATAAGCTGAAGGAAGAAAGCAAAGCAAGACCCAGTCCTTCTGTGCTTGCGCTTTTGTTTCGCCTCCTTTGGCTTGTGCGTCATATTGTGGCATGCCACATTATTTAATTTACTTTTAAGAATATTTTACAAGGCACGCAGACTGCCTGACAGCCTGACAGTCCTCGCTCACGCGCTAAGCGAAAGGCAAACAGGCAGCCACAGCCTCAGACTGGCTCAGGCTGCGACTCTTAACCTCAGCACACACACACACACACACACTATGCTCTCTCCTCGAGCGGGGTTAATTTGCAACTTGATAGCTTTTGTGCGAGTGGCAGATGGCTCTCTGTAGCTTTTGTCAGCTGGCAGAGATTTTCATTAAAATTTTCTTTTTAATATGTAGACAGTCAAATATATAACTTGATATAAACGCTTTCCCTGCCTTTCTCTCAAGCGAGTTCTTGCTCTCTCTTGAGTGTATTTAAATTAGTTACTTCTTTTACCTTTGTGCGAGTCTTCCTAAAAGTTTTAACTGGCTGTCAAGTTCAAGAAGTCATACAATTTGATATTCCCTTAAAAGCTTTTTGATTCTTTTTTGCGCTTCATTCGTAAACGTGCAGCTTGCAGTTTTATAATCTCTTCTTTGTGCGGCATTCGCAAACGTTCTGTCGCCTGACATAAACTCCGATTGCTATGAATTTCTATGACACGCTCTCAATAATTTATGAATTCCTCTTTGTGCGGCATTCGTAAACGTTTGCACTATTTTCTTGGCCAAAGCGCATTCAGGTTTCGGTTCCTTGTTTAAGAAAGTGCTTGTTGCCCGAAAGTAGGCTAGCATATTTATTATATATGTGCGTATATGTACGTATACATGGCCCACTCCGACAATCAGATTCGCTGATACGATGGTTGGCTTTCGCTTTCTATTTTGTGGGTCGAGAGGGGCTTGTGCATGCGAGTTTTTACGAGCGACTTCCGTTTGACAACGCAACATGTTTACCTACAAGACATTACAAGGCCGACAACTCACCCCCTCACCATTCCCCTTGCCCTTGCCCTTCCCCAACCGCTGCCCCTAACCACTACTCATACATTTTGTATACCTGGCCCTGGGGCATGCTACGTGGCGTGGCGTCAATTTAATTTCACATTTTTCATTATGCTTATGCTGAGCGCGCTTGGGAACTGAGAGTTTGCCATATGGCAGCTGTAAGAGGTTGCCACTCGGCGGGCTGGGGGGAGGTATGGAACAGGGGGTTGGGTGGTTTTTAGCTGCTAGCTGATGTTGTCTTTGCCATGGGCAACACTTAATTATGTTCATTATTTTCATGGCACGCGGTTGCCAAACGCCATCGACTTTGTTTTGGCATCCTTCCCTGTGCCTTTGTCCTTGTGTGCTTAGCGCGCTTCTTCTTCTTCCTCTTCCTCTCTGCAGCTAGCTGCTTATTTAAATTGAATTTTATGTGGCACACTTTTTAGCGACATTCTATGTTTTTTCCTGTTTATTTATTTTTTTGCTTTGCTTTTGTCGCATTCTTTGCTAGTCAAGCTGCTGGGCTATTTGCCAAAGACTAAATGAAATATTTGCTGGCGTTTTGCTTGATGCGTGTTTACCTGGCCAAAGCCCAGGCCCATTCGCCGCTTGGCATTTATCATGGCTGGCCACGCCCACCAGGCCACACGCCCATGTCTGAGCCTGCCATTTTGCAGCCATTACAAATCGATTTGTCTTGCCTCATCCTCGTCCACGTCCTGGTCCTCTGCTGCTGCTGACCGAAAACTTATTGCTCTATTAAGCGAAACGCAGCTCGAACAACGTCATCAACGTGGCTCTTGTGAAGTCTGCTCTTGTTCTCTTCACCTCCGCTTCGCTGCTTTTGAGTCTCTTCTTTTAAACTGCTTTGCCAAATTAAGTCAAATGAGCTCATGCCGTCGCTCTCTCTCTCTCTCTGCCTCTCTCTCGCTCTTTTTCAATTTCTCTCTCCTGTTGCCAAGGCTCTCTTTTATTCACGAAACAGCTTTAAGTTTAGCTTTAAGTCTACTAGCAGCTTCATCTTTCTCTCTTTCTTTCTCTATCTTTCCCTCTTGTATATTATTTGCGCTTTTCTCTCTTGTCTTTTACGCTGCTTGACACTTAAAGCCAGCTGAGCTCTTTACTTCGGTTGAGCCTGCTCTTGCACATTCGTAAGCTTTTTCTTCTTCTTCTCTTAACTGAATCAATTTTGACTTGAACTTGACTCTCTGCTGTTGGTATTAAATCAATCAGAATTCTTTTGGTTCCTTGGCTTTCTATGCAAATCTTTAGGTCCTGTTTTACTGGGGCACTCTCTAGTAAGCTTTTGCGATCTTTAAAAATGTTTCGCTCTCAAATTGAACTGGAGCGCTCTGTATCTTTTATACGTTTGTTGCGAAGACTTTCTTTTAGTCTGTAATAAAGTCCGCTTGAATGAAATTGATTAATATTTTTTTTGCGGCTCTCAATAGATAGCTTTAAGTTTTTGTTGCGCTTTAAGTGTTTGTTACGTTTTTGTAGGTATTTAAAAATACGTATTAATAAACAATTTCTCGTTTTCTCTTTCTATGTTTACAGAAATAAACGAAAGGTACAGAATCTGCTGCCCTGCAAGACGCCCACGCGTGGCGCCCTCAGCGGCACGCTGCCATTGGGCGGCGGGGGTGGAGCGCACGGTGGGCAGCATCATCATCATGCCATGTACGAGGATCCCGATGCGCATTTGGGTCATCATCGACCGCTGGTGATGCGGCATCATCAATATCAGCAGCATCCGCATCATCAGCATCCGCATCATCATCATCACCATCATCATCATTATCAGCAGCATCCGCATGCAGAGGTTAGTATTGTGTGAATGCCAACCCCCTCTCCCCTCTCCAACCTCCCCTCATCCAGCCTGATGTCCTTTTGTTCGGCAAGCTGTTTAATTGTCGTGCAGCAAGTTTTGTGTTTTTTTTTGAGTTGTTGTCAGGTTCCGAGCTGGGGCTAACATTACGACAATTCCTGTCAAAACATTGCACTGTCATTGTCAACTTGTCACACACACAAGACACACGCACACTCACACACACACACACACACACACACACACACACATTAATTCAATTGTTTAAACTGTGTTATATGAGACCTCTTTTCCTTAGACCTCGCTTTGATCCTTTCTTCGCATTCTATTGCTTTGTGCTCCTTCCTTAACTCAATTTACACTTGAACTTGACAGCCGCACATATCAAATTCATATTCATATTCATAGACAGATATGTACATGTACATATATATATAATATATTTATCCTGCTGCATTATCTGCTTTGCCTTTCGGCTTAATTCGTGCGCCTTTTTGTGCCATTTTTGCGACTCTCGACGCCTATTTTTACGTGTAGTGCGAAGGGAGCTGGTGGGGGAGACGTGTTTGTCCCTTTTGCCCCCTCTTTTATTTTCTTTGTCTTCTTGTTTTTCATATCATCATATTTCTTGATGCCGCTTTATGGTCCATTTGGCTTCGTCCTGTGTGTGCTAAAAGTAAAGTGCGTGTTTATTTTATTGTCTGATAAACAGCTCCTTTAGGCCAAGGGCCAGCTCAAGTCTTTTGCTTTGCGATCCAGCAGGGGCAGCGGGGGCAGTCTGCAAGTCCTGGACTCCAAATCTCAATCATTTGGCGCTCTAATTACAATCCTTTTACTTAATTCAACTGACATCCTGTGTTTTAACATAATTCCTCTGCTTATAATTTTAAAGCATTTTACTTGCACGTGCTTAATTTAACGTTTTTTTTTTGAAGCGACCTACTTTGGTCCTGTTTCGTCCTGTTTACGTTCCGTTTCGCTCTGCATATTTATTATTCATTTCTCGCGGCATTTGTTTTTGCCTTTTGCCTTTGGTCGGCTTTGAACGCTGTTTCAACAACTGCTTACGGTTTCCTTTACTTTCTGTCAAATACCCTGTAAGGGCATATGCGAGTGTTGGGTATACACATGACAAGGTTAACTTGGTCTCAACCAAATATTTGGGGTCTTTGACTTTCAATATTGTATTGGCTTATACCCTGTATATATTGACCCTTTAATACCCTGTAAAACCATTGAACAGTAGTGAGTAGATACATTTAAAGCCTGCGCGTCTGAAAGGCAAATATCAAATGTTTCGCTTTAGTTACTTTTCGTCTAATAGGGTGTTTGCTGGTCGAGCATGCCTTTCAACTGTGCTATGGCTTATGCTGTGTCCCGACACATTTCGCCTTGTCTTAAAGTTTTGCCCGAGGCTTTGTCAGTTCTGTTCTGTAAATCGCTTCTCACAATCCGAATGAAAGTTCTCACTAACTCCCTCTCTCTCCTTCTCTCTTCATCTTTCTTTTATAGCTGCTGCAAGGCAAAAGCATACATTATCCGAGCGGTTATCCGATGACGCGCTCACCGCCCTTCCTTGTCAGCTCCTCACCCGGCCCGGATCCGTATCGCTCCAATGACAATGTCTATGAGGAGCTGGGACCCGGACGCGTGGACTCCGACGGCGAGTCGGAGCCGCCGCTACACTCGGACGACGATTTTGCCGAGGACGAGCTGTCGCTGCCCGGCGAGTGTAGCTTCCACAAGGAGGCCAACAGCATACCGCTGACAAGCACCGCGCCTGCAGCCACGCCCTACCACGAACGCGCCTCCAGCAGCAGCGGCAATACTGCAGCAGTTGCAGCTGCAGCTGCAGCTGCAGGCATGCAGGTGCCGCCGCCGCCGCAGGAACGGCACAGCGGACTGAGTTCTGGCTCCTCGACGGCGCAGGATGCCTCCACGGCCAGTGCATCCGCCAGCAGCAGTCACAACAACAACAACATCAACAATAACAACAGCAGCAGCCACGAGCTGGCAAGCGGCGGCCCGCTGCGCCGCACTCCCCGCAGTCGCCAGCAGCGCGCTCAGGACGAGCTGAACAACAGCAGCTCGACGGCGGAGATTGCGGATCTGGCGCCACTCTACGATAATCGCAGCAACATGATGTCCCTCGGCTATATGGCGCGCTCGACGGCGCCGCAATTCTATAACACGCTCGAGCACGAGGTGGAGCGCCGGAATCGCATCAATGCACAGCTCAGCCGGGCGCCGGTGCCGCCGCTGGCGACCATCTATCGGGAGCGCATTCGCTATCCTAGCGTCCAGCAGTATGCGCCAAACAGTGCCAACGGGCTGCTAGCTGCCACCATGCGGGCGCGCACTCAGCCGCGGCTCGTGGATCGCCGTCTGGCGGCGCATCAGCATCAGCATCACCGCATCCATGCGGCGCCGCTGGCAACGGAGCCCGCCTACGGCTATGCGGAGCCCATGTACAATGCCAACTATTATTACGACAGCGTCGGTGCCGGTGCCGGTGCAAGCGGATCGGCTCGTCCTTATGCCTCCACACTGCTGCCCACAACAACAAACATAGCTGCGGCTGATTACAGGCAACCCTACGGCGACTCGAGCTTTGGCTCCGACTCCGGCTACAGTCACCACACGCCGGCCAGTTCGATTGGTCGCCAGGATTACGATCTGGCCGAGCCGCAGATGCAGCCTAAGCCCAGCAAGCTGAGCGCCGCCTTGAGCTTTGGCTGGCATCGGGCTAGAAAAGCAACTGCCACGCCCATCGCCTCCATCAGCAGCAGCAGCAATAGCAACAGCAACAGCAACAGCAACAACGAGGCGACCAGCCCCAACAACAACAGCGCCTGCTCCACGGTCACCTCACAGCTGGACAACAACAATACGGCCAGCCTATCCCCGGCGTAGATCCGAAAGGTATTACCAGACCCGAGCCATTCGTGTGTGTATATAAACTGGGAGCGTAAGGCTCTCTTCCTCTCTCTTAATATATGTGTACAGTTAGCTTGTAGTTAGCCTAGATGTTAAGCTCCTGTATTTGAGATATATCTAAGTGTAGTTCTACCCTCTGTCCTGTTCTCTCGCCGCTGCGTGTACATCGTGAAAGCAATAGACATATGTTATAGATATGCTAAAGTTAGGAACTTCGCCCCCTACATATATATATATAAAGGTATCCTATTTGGGGGCTGCCATAAGTTAAAAGTCAGTTTAACTTCTAGAAAGCAAAGAACTTATAGCGCCTAAGTGTTTTTCCAATGTGATTGCCAAATTCTACAATTTAATATAATGAAAAACTGAAAACAAACTAATTTATAACGTTAACTATGAAGAAACTAATCTTTTTTATTGTCCAACCTTAAGTATATGTAATTTTAACTGCATTTTTTAAGCTTTTGTTTGTTATTTTAGTTTTTAAGCAAAAAAACAAACCGAAAAAAACGAACGAAAAACAAAATTTAAAAAAAAAAAAAACAATACCAAAATATTAAAAGATATCAGAAAATTGAAACTCAATTGGCTTTTTATACCCTTGCGGATTTTCAGTTTGCAAAATTTTATTTGTTTTATACAGCACGCTATGATACAGGGTGTCTGCTTTTGGTTGGGTTTTTAACTAGTGCGACGATGTCAAAAGCTCTCCCTAAGGGATCGCGCAAACCTTATTTGAGTAACACTTTTGATTTTAACAAACATTTTGTGTTGTTTTTAAAGACTTGTGGAATTGTTTAACGTGACATTTCAATAACTGTTGCATACTTTTACGCGCCGTCCGTTCGAAACGCAGCTGCTGTTAAAAAAGTGTAGCATGCTTTTAGGGTCGCAACTTAAAAGAGAGACGTCAACAGAATGTTAAGGCGCTCTGTTGGGCGGTAAAAATTTTTAACAACATGTTAGTGCTAAACTTTACATTTTCTTAACATTTATGCTGTTTTATTTTAGTTATGTTTTTTCACATTCGGATTTTTTTAGCGCATTTTATGTTTTACAGCTAAGAAATTGCATTTCATGTAGCCTTTGCTCTGTTAAAAGGCTCTTACAAGACTGTTTACATATTAAAAATAAAAATAAATAATACAACATATTTACTTAATGCAAAAACAATAAACTGTATTATATATGAACTAACATAGTTGATTACACGCTTGTAAATTGTGTGAAACTAAACACCCATTAGGTATATCGAGTGAAGCCGCAGTATTAAGTGAGGGGCTACCCAAATGTTAATGGCCCCCGCCCATTGAATCACTTGCTAGGTTGTATCAGAACTGTAAATAGCATGCGATAACCAATAAGACAAATAAGAGCTCCACACCCATTAGTTTAGGACATGCTAAGGAACTGTACGATGCGAATGTTAAATTTTCATATACTATGAGCACAATGCAATGTATCCTATAATTAGTAGTCTATACATATACATATATATATATATATATATATATATATATATATAAAATAAAACTAGAACTTGATCCCAACTATGCTGTACATAGGAGTATGTGAACCATAAAACTAAGAGTTAGGATTGGTAGCATTTAGCTTACATCTCATTCCCCTCATCAGCTAAGCATTCCTGTCCTTGCCATAGAATATGCTTCACTAACAGTTCAAGTCGTTGTGATTTTTGGATATCTACATACCGAATACCCTAACTAAAAAATAAAAAAACATAAATAAAAAACGTAATGAGCTAAAGCTAAAAAGTTGAAATATTGAAAATTATGCAGAAGCACAATCATTGAACGAGTGACAAAAAAAAAGCTATCGAATTCGAGCAGCCAGATAACCCAATAAATGTATACATATATTCAAACTAGAAATATAATCACATATATATAACACTTAGACTTCTTATATTTGAGCTCTGCTTCAAACATCCTAGTCTTTTAATTTCCCGCCCATTGCTTGATTTTGAATATTACATATCAATTTGGGATTTGGGCTTAGAGACCCGCATTTATGTAATATAGCACACCTGGTTTCCGATACTATCAATATCAGTACAAAAACAAGTTTTACTGTGCGTGAATTAAACTATTATTAAACTCAGAAATACTTTTATCGACATCTCTTGTACATATGACAAGTCAATAATAAATCGTAAAACAAAATGCTGTAGTTCTTCCAAAAAAAAAAAGAAAAGAAAATTAAACTGAAAATTAATAAGGAAAACAACTCTACTGTTAATCGATAACATTGTAAGTATTTGTGTTTACATAAAAACAAGGAAATGATTTGTAAATAAATTTGTTTTTGTTAACTTTCATTTTGTTATGAGAACTTTGACAGCATATCAGCATTGGGTCTAAACAAGATCCTAAGTATACCGAAACTAATTTTTGTATAACTAAAAGAATTAGGAGGCTCTGTATTCTATTTGTCTTTATATGAAAAAGCGAAAACGATTTAATCGAATTTATAATGTTAAACGCCAGTTAATCGTACATTAATATCAATTAAATTAAATGATTAGCAATTATGCCAAATATAGTTAGTTTATAAATTTTTTGTAAAACCAATTAACAATTAGTTCCCCTCTCTATAAGCAGATATGGATAATAATTAAAATCAAATTATGAATACAACAAGGCAACAAACTTAATAATTGGAATGAAGAGGGTATTAACAGCAGGATCGATGGAGACTCTGTTAAACAGTATGTTAATAACATAATGTAAGCCTGTGCTGCTCGAGTTGCGCGCGGGACTGCTTAAGAATAGGAAGCTAGCGGCAGACATAAATCTGCAGCATAATAAATATGTGCGCGTGTGAGAAAGAGTGAGAGAATGAGTGAACAAGTGAGTGAGTGAGAGCGATGCGATGCGATGCAGTTAATGTGCTTATTTTAAAATTTAAATTGGCTGGCGCAATGCGCACTTGAGCTGGCGGAGCACAAACAAGGCTCATATGTCTGCGTAAGTGTGCGTGTATGTGTGTGTATGTGTGTACGTCTGGTGCTAGTTTCCTTTTAATAGAAAGTTTGCATTCCGCTTCTACCACATGTTTTTTCTTCTATTTTCTCCTTTTGCATAAAGCGCTCAGAGTGTAATTAACAGTTACTTGCAGCAAGAGAAATGCTCGCATTAAGATAAACAACTTAATTATTTTCCTAGGTTGCGCCTGTGTGCGTGCGTGTATGCGTCCGTGTGTGCGTGAGTGTGTATGCCTTCGCACTCTACTGCGGCTGGAGCTAGGCAAACGAGAGCACGAGATATGCACTTGAGCAAGTTACAGTTGCAGGCAAACTTAACTCCAAGGTGAGCTGTTAATGAAAGCATCAAAGCTTGTTGAGTAATTAAATACATGCACACTTACTTTTGGCAAGACGCCGACTGTGTGTGTGTGTGTGTGTATGTGTGTGTGTGTACCCGAGTGAGCGTGTGTAGGTGTGTTATCAAGTATGCCAATTAGTGAGCAGCTTTCAATTTCCTTATGACTGAGCGCAAATGTATGCAAGCAAAAAATAAAAATAAAACATAGGCACTTTGCGGTGCCTTGAGTACATACATATAAACAAACGCACACACTGCACGTATATTTTCACATACATACATACATACATAGACAGTCAGCACCTGGAGAGCAGAATTCACTGCATACATACGGAGAGACAACAAACGTAGTGCATTAACGTAGACAGGTGTTCAAATGGTAAATATTAAAATTGTATTTAATAATATTTGTCCAATTTAAATTCAATATTTTGCATTTTATTGCGCATAGTATATTTACATATGAAAATATGCTTGAGTTCGTCGCTTATCACACCGACTAAAAAAACTGACCTGACGCAAACAAAAAAATGTGGATAGCGAATCAAGTTTTGCTATTGGAAACACGTAAAAAGCTACGTCAATTTTTTTCGATCTGCATTAATTAACACTGAATAGCCTTCAACTTCAGCTCCCAAAACATTTTCAATCACTTTATCCAGCATTTATTAACACTCCAGCTCGCAAAATTGCAAAACTGCAAAAGTATGAAGTGTGGCAAGGCAACAAAAAATACATTTAACTTGAGATCTTCAATTTTATAAGTTCAATATGTTTGGAATAGTTTTTAATGCTGACGGATTCGTGCAGCTCGTGCAACCACCCACTAAATTATCTGCTGTCAGACATTTTAAACACTTAATGACATTCGCAATAAGCTACTCCTGAATTATTATGTTATCAGAGCAAGTTCGGGGAACAATAAAACACTTTTATTATCAACTGTCTTAAGTATCTTATATTTCGTGGAAATACTTACCTGTTTTGCTATTATTAATCAAGTGATGCAACAGATGTAGATAGTTAATCTTTATATATATGTTGGTTCTAAAATCATTTGATATTTTAAAAAGATCTAATTGCTAATTGAAATTTCATGCGCTTCCCAACTATAAAACTAATTACGTTTATCGCCCTACAAAAGTTATTCTGCACTTTTGCCCAGAGTTGTATTTTGTGCTCTTCTCCACTCTAGGTTAATCAAAACTTTTCGCACCCAATGTGCCAGATATCTTTATATATATATATATATATATATATATATATATATATATAGATTTTTGGTAGAGCGCTTCTATTCATTAGAATTTCACACATGGCCCAATTAAATAATTAAGACATGTGAGACATAAGCCGAAAAACACGTTTGTTAACTTTTTTGGCACAGCTGGCAATAGTTTTTAATTAAATAACGGGCACAAGAGTTCCCACCTGGAATAAAGTTAAGGCACACTATATGTGTAGATGTGGGCGTGGCACAGGCTTCTCAGTAGTTTAAATATGTGTGGAGTGCCGTAAGTTTTTGGTCGTCTCGGGTGCCATTTAGCCGCCCATGTCCAAATAACTGTAAATGTGTGTCAACTGTACTAGAAAGTTGTGCGCATCTCTCTCCCTGTCGCCCTCTATTTGCTATTTTGAGATCTTGTAACTAAGGCTTGTAAGTCGTTTAAAATTAATGTGCCCGGCAGCTGTTCAACCTGCTTGTGAAATGTTTCCCGAGACAAGATGGCTACAAGTTGCCGTTAACTGCTTACCGCTAGTTCTATACATGCTTGGGCTGTTGTCCAACACTGTAAAAAGTAAAATCGTACCAAAAGAATATTCGAATATAAAGGAATTGACAGGTTTGGGAAAAAAAACCGCTAAACGTTGTTCAACACTGAAAAAGACACCACAAATAAGAAATCATTCAAATTCGCTGATCAAAACAACTCTTGAAAATGTTAATTAATTATATCTATTATACAATTACTCGCTAGAATATATTGAGTAAATAATAATATAAAATATCTTTTAACAGACTAAAATATTAAATTAATGCAGGCAGCGTTGTATTGTTAAATAAACCCTGAGCTCGTTTCGTTTTTTTTATCATAGAAAAACATATATACAAGTATTTATGTGGCGCTTGGACCTTCAAGTCCAAATGTTTGCAGACCACTTCAATTGTCAGCTATCAACTTACTTATCACCAAAGTTCAAGACGATATCAAACGTTACACAACTTGAATTCAGTGGCAGTCGAAAGTAATTGCAGTTGGGGTATTAAGTGCTCAACCGGCTCACGTCACATGAGGCAAATTTTCCAAATTGTTGCATGTTAGCTTGGACATTGCGTGTTAACCAACACTGCATGCAAATCTACTTTTATCACAGCAATGATAGCAAATGATTTATTAGCAGCTAATTAACGCAAATGATGAGTTTCTGCCAGTTCAGTGGACAGCTGAAAGTCAGAAGGTTCGGTAACAGAAATCAAGCCACACGCAAAGCATTTGCAGAATGTCTTCAAAAGGCAACAAACGGGAACTGGGCCTACTGTCGGTCTTCCTCTTGCTGGGCTTGCTCTGTGGTCACACGGTGCAGGCAGATGATGACGGCACGATTCCCGTGGCCTGCAATGTGAGCACCAGCATAGCCCTCGATCTGGAGAAGGTAGGTGAATATCAGATGATCTTCAATGAGTCATATGCGTAAAGCTACTCAATTATTTGTTCGTAGTTCGCGGGCATTTGGTGGGAGATAGTACGTCAACCGCTTGGTTCCATGTTCTGCACAAAAATTAACTTTACAGTGTTGAACACAACCGTTGATAATGTGCTGATCGATACAACCTACTCCAATACGTATACCTATCCGTGGGTAAATCAGACCATGAATGCAACACTGACGGTGGCTAATGCCACCGCCTCGCCAGATGGCTACAACTTTACCTACTGGAATCCACCTGTCTATACGCCCTACACAGTGTTCAAGGTCTTGGCTACGGATTATACGGACTATGCTTTCATCTGCGGCTACACGAATGCCACAGATAACTCGACGGCCTTTGGCATGATTATCGCCAGAAATCGAACGGTCTCAACGACCCTTTTGGATAAGCTCGAGAGTCAGAGTTCCGCTAATTATGATAATTTCCTCAATGGCACCATGTCTCTAATCACACAAGACGGCACGTGAGTAGTGTTTCAGTATTTGATATTTATCACATGCTCCACAAATACATACTATATCTTTTTGTTTTTCTGTTCACAGTTGTGAGGGAAATGGTGCTGATCCCTCAACGGCTTTTACGGTATTCTATGCTGTTTTTGCCATGGTTATTTACCTCCTAACCAAATAGTTTTCCAAACAATATTTGTAACGCAATAATACTTAGTAGGAATGGGTCTAGCTGTTTACATTGTTGGTAAATACACTTCATATAAAACTTTAATATAAAACATCTGAATTATTATAACAAAAGAATTAAATCAAATTAATAAATGAGTTTTGAAATCGTTTTCATTCATTTCAAATGTCCATTTTATTTTAAATTTTTTTATGTTTCGTATTTATTGGCATTCTAAAACCCTTTTTTACAGGCGATGAATTTTATTTGGTGTTTATTTACAAAGGCATTATAAGTAAATGCAATATGTTATTCTCAATAAAATAACTAATAAAATAGCTAGTGTAAAAAATGCATTTTCTACTAAAACTTATTTCAACCTTAACCTTCAATAGTTTTTTTTTTTAAAAGCTTATAAGCTCTAAAGATGTTTTTATTTACACAATATAAATTGTAACTATTTGATTATATTCAAAAAAAACTGGTTTGCTTATGGTGTTGGATAACACTCTTTAATATTACCTAATGCGGCATATACTAGCTGGCATCCCCCCACTTAGCGTGGTCTAGGTTTTCTGCTTTATATTTTAGACATCAACTCTCAGCTTTTCCGACCGTGGAAAACTTGAATCGACCCATATTATCTTGAACTCCACGTCCCAGTTCTGCTTTACATAGATAATTAAAATCAACTTAAAGTGTCTCGTGTTGAGAATCTTCAAGTGGAACAATAAAATTTCGTTGATACAACCTTTAACCCGCATTTACCATACAAGAGGGGTAAGAATTGGGAAGAGTATGAATCACATACTGGATAAATTGCTTGGGAAGCGCTGTTTATCCATTGCTTAAGCGTTAATTAGGTTTATATGTTTGTTTTTGGCTTATACAACAATTTTCCGCAATTTTCCACATTTGCGAGTAGAATTTCTCGAAATCCTTTCATTGCACTGCAGCAAAATCTTCTGTGCCCTGATAACCGATCACGCTGTCATTCAGGACAAACAGTTTTATATAGCGGGATAGAGCAGTATCTGCAAATTGCTAAGCATAACTGTCTATCAAGCCTGGTAATTAGTTCTGTCACGCTGTTCGCAATTTATCAGCTTTGTGCGCTATCTGTGGGTTCTTATTGTAAAATACTATATGTGCTTACTTTTATGACTCAGGAAATGATAAGAATATGGCGC
The DNA here is from genome assembly GCA_035045725.1 of Drosophila ezoana. Taxonomy (NCBI): domain Eukaryota; kingdom Metazoa; phylum Arthropoda; class Insecta; order Diptera; family Drosophilidae; genus Drosophila; species Drosophila ezoana. The sequence goes on from JAWNOU010000051.1 coordinate 2,957,344, forward strand.
ACGTATACTAGCTACATAAATATTCATTATATTCCGGTCCATTATTCCCACCCTTTTTCCCCTATCCATCAAATAACTTTCCTTTGACTATAACTCGAGTCAATAAAGTCAGACCTACGATAATCTAAGCTGTGAAATTGTTGGACTCTCTCTCTTGAATGACATTCATAACATCAAATTCTAAATTCGAATCTAACAAAATGAAAAAAAAAATTGATGAAAGTCATTCTGCGGAATTATGTGGCCGTTTTCTGGGGAAATTATGACTCCGCCGAGATGTGTGGATCGGCGGAGTTACGTCGATTTCAGACGTCGTATCTCCGCGCGGAGATAAGTCTTTTGTAAAATGGCGTAGATATGTGGGTACCCCAAACAGCTTTATATATATGCCAATCTGAACAATCTATAAATATGAATACAAAATGAAGGCAATAATATCTAATAAAATAAGAATAATAATAAAAATTGAGCATAAAAGTTAAAGCGGATTTTAGTGTATGCTGTTCATTGAAAAAATTTACCGATAAATTGATAACATATTATTTTTACATTGATGATAAGGAAATACCTGGAAGAAGGCTATTGCGTGAGTTATTCCCCTTCTTATCAATTAAAGAAACAATTCGCTTTGGAGTTGTGCTTTTTTTTTCTTCAAATAATTGGTAAACACTTTACAAATAAATTTCTTTTACATGTATGTGTAGAATTTATATTGGACTTTATCTGCCCAGTAATTGCACTTATGCCTCTCATAAATAGTTAAAATATGTGCACCGATTTGTGACTAAATAGACACTGTATTTTAGCTCTGAAGAGCACAACTGATCTCTGTTTTGTAAGGCCATATTTTAGACCATTTTTTACTTTGTTTTTTTTTAACAGTCAACAGTTAATTTATGCATATATAAGCATATGCACTTATACCAATAAGTGTATAAAGAGTGTAATTGCTATCTAAATAATTATCTTGGCATCTTTTTATCTTTTGGCAAACTTTTTATCCCATTGCGAAACGTTTGCCTTATGCAATAGAAGTGATAATGAGGCATTTGTCTGAACTGCCTTTGTTCCAGGTTTATTGCATGCTTAAGATCCGTAAGCAATGAGTAAGATGTATCTATGGAGAGTTGCCGGATTAACCCACGGATCAATTGTCAATTTTTATTTGTTTACTTAATTTGTTATTATTCATGTATATTTGAATTAAAGATATCGAAATTGTGTTTATATTTTTCGGAAGTACGACTAAAGTATGCTCTCGACAAACGTAAAACCCGAATTCGAGATCCTTAAAATTATTACTTGTCTTTTTTTAAATCTCGTGGCCAACATAAAAATTTACATAGCAATTGGCCAGATTTTTAATAGGTTGCGTTTAGCGAGTGCGAAGAGTAAATAATTTAACAAGATCTGAAAATATCCTACGAAATCCAACTATAACACATTTAATGGCAAATTTATAAAAACTTTTGCCAGGGAATAAATAAATAAATGGGTAAAAGTTACGAAAAACAAAAAAAATTTCACATTGTCATATTAGTTATATTTTGAATAGCGGAAATTGTATATCTTTATATGATAAAACTCATGATATCATAACTGAAGTATAAACAATTTACGAGTAGATAAATTGATGTTCTGCTGATAGAAAATATTCAGCTGATAAGTTGAAAAATACTCTTTCATTTGCCGTAAGGCATTAGTCAACGCTGCTATTTTTATGAAGCGAATTCAACTGGATGGCACATGTACGCAATTTAAAGCTTAAAAGTTTGACAATTGTGCCAGAAAGGGGGAAATTTTTGATTAACTACAGGTACATGGGCGTGCGTGATAACCTAAGCCAATGCGATTAGTCATAGCACGAAACACTCGAATTTCTACACTCTTCTAGACTATAGATACTGTGCCAAAATGGATAGCGATAAGAGACGTCAGCCAGAGTCAAACAGTAAGCTGCACCGAAGACTGGCTGGGTGTGAGCGTGTGTGTATGTGTGTGGGTGTTGATAAGGCCCAGCACAGATACGCAGTGTGTATCTATTTGCCATAGCTATAAAAGACACCGCAGCAAAGGGCGCAGCGACAGTTTTACGAGTCAACTGAATCGAACCGAACCGAGGCTATAACAACGTGTCGGTCAGGATATTACATCTAAGTGCAGTGATAAGCAAAGAAAGCAGAACACCCTTAACCTCAACAAAAAAACGAAAAAAAAAGCCAAACAGTGATCATGTGGAAGTTTGTGATTTTGCTCGTAGCCACTTTGGCCCTGGTCTCTGCCCAAGATACACCAGCAGCGACTGTGCCACAGAATTGCAGCGCTATCGTCGAGAGCTTGGACTGGAATAATACGGCAGTAAGTGTTGCGGTCTGAGCCCAAGTGGAATAGTTATTACAGCTGCATTCGTGAATTCGCAAACTTTTTAGCTGTTCGGCACCTGGCAGGAGGTGGCCCGCAATCCGATTGGCGATGCGAAAGCCTGCCTGGAGTTCACGGTGGGTCTGCTACACGACAATGTCACGCTGAACATCAATGCCTCGCACTCGAGCACCGCCACGTCGCTGTTTCAGAACGTTGACGAGACGGCCAATGTGACGCTGGTGGCCAACGCCAAGACTGGCTACAACGTCACCTTCTTCCAGGGCAGCACTGCCCAGGCTCCCGTGTTCATCAAGCTGCTACAAATTGTCAACAACACCTACGTCACGGGCTGCGGATATACAAATGCCTCGGATAACAGCACCAGCTACGGATTTATTCTAGGCGTTCCCAATAAATACACAGCTGCGGGCATTAAGTCGGTCAACGATGGTGCTTTCTCATTGTACAGCAATTTCCTGAACAATACCTATGCCAATATCACACAACAGGGGTAAGTTACTAACAGTAAATAATTCTACAAATACAAAATTCAAAAACGTTCTACGATTATGAGACATAAATTCAGAAACGGATATAAACTGTAACCCAACATTAATATTTTATGAAAACTCCCACAATGTGTTCTACAACACTCAACATCCACAAGTATAGTGTTGCATAACTCTATTAAGTACTGCAAAATTCAAATGTTGAGTGTTGGATAAATTTAAATAGTATTTAAACTTGAATTTGACAAGAAATGAATTTTAATTTGAAACGAATTTGTTCTCCTTTTTCTTCCGCAGCTGCTCCAGAAACTCGGCTGCCCAGTCGCTGCCCATGATTTCTGGCGTCCTGGCCCTGGCCCTGCTGCTGATCAAGGCGCACTAAAAAGAAAAATCCCAATTGCTAAGCTCGTTAATTCTTTGCTTGCCTCATATTTTACTTTATTAGTCTACTGGTTCGACTTTTATTTAGTTTTTAGTGTTTATTTAAAATTGAAACGGTGTCAGCAAGCAAAAACCAACAACTGACGCATCTAGGTAAAAAAAAAAACAATATAATTAGCTAAAAAAATAAAAAAAAACACTTCCAGAGGAAAAAACGATCGTGTGCATTACTTTTTTCGTTTTCATTGAACTAACGTCTTTTTTTTACCAGTATTTTGTTGTTGTTGTTCTTAGCAATTGGCGCTTTAATTTGTTCGCGACATGTACAAAGCATGCGAGATAAGATAACAAAACTGAGCACAGAACGGTGCAAAGATAACATTAGATAGCCAAACGGGTCACCCACAACTGAAAGCCCTCGAACCACAACAACAGCAATAACAATCGAAATAGAGGAATTTGCTAGTTCGCAAGTGCGTTGTAAATCAATCATACGCCCCGTGTACGCACCATTCCATATTGCCAGCGAACCTTATCAACAGACAGCAAAACATTTTATAGCATTGCGACTGATTGATACAACAAATCACTCAATTCTTAAGATTTTTATTTGTATGTTATGTGTATATTTGTGATATGCAATTAATTAATGCGCCTAGTTTCCCGAATACCTGCCCGACTCATTATCAATGAGAAGCCATAATTGCTGTCATTACTTGGGCAATGGTTGAGCGGGTCGTGGGCTACGCGATAATCAATGTTCCCATCATAAAATCGAAATTTTCTTATCGTTGCTTGGATTTACGTTTATGGATCAGGTAGTTACAGTCACAATCAGTTTACAATATAAATTTAATTGACATAATCGTAAGAAGACCAGAAATTATAAAATAATAAAAATGGAAAAAACACTTGACTTGGTTTGATGTATTAATATATGATGTTTGTCTGTTATCGATTATTTGTGTATACAAAGTCGATTAATCAATATTCAAATTTGAGTAATATGTGAAGAAAGATATCTATATAATATGAATGAATAATCTATTATTATTTTGTTTGCGTTATACTCCTCAACTATTTTCGACTGTCAGTAATTATTGATTAATTAATTATTTATAATTTATCGCAATGTCAAATTAATAAATTGATCACAAATTCAATATTTGGATCCGTTTAAGTTAACATATAAATTTGTTGAAGTGAAATCGAAAATAATCAAAATAGAAAAAGCGGGAAAAACAAAGTGAATTCATTTGAAATACACGACAGAGCTGTCTGGCCATGTGTACCTGTGTGAACTTGAATGCCAAAGTGTTTGCATTTTATCGGTCTCAACCTGTCTGATAACGATAACAAAACAAACTGTCATGTCAAAAGCAAAACCACTTGGAAATCGACTTGGAGGCGGGAAGAAGGTGGCCAAAGACTAGTGCAGGCGTTGTTGCAGATAACTTAAGATCTATCTGACTTGGCACTTTGTCAAATGTCACAGGTTGGCAGCTCCACTTAATGACAAATTCACACAGTTTCTTAAGACACTTAATTGTACTGCGAGTCGGGCAATCTCTGGGCAGTCCGATTCCCAGAAGGAATGCAGCAGCTTTGTTAATATTAGGCAAATACTTGAAATTGCCGTCCCGGATGTGAGCGTATCCTTTGGATACGTTCCATTTGCTGGCACCGTCTCTCGCTTTTTATGCGCTTATCAATTTTCGCTTAGCTAAGGGTCCGCAAACTGTTGTTGTGGCTGCTGCTGATTTCTTGTTTGCTTATTTGCCTCGATTCAATCAACACACACTCCCGCACTCCCGCACTCACCCACAAACATGCACACACAGTCTGAGCCACAAAGAGCCATAAAAGTAAACGTAGCTCAACTAAATCACGCAACACTTTCTTGCTTAGCATTTACACGCATCCAGCTTGGGCAGGTCCTTGAGCTCCATGCCGCTTCTTGTTCCAGCTCCGGTTGCCCACTTATTTTGTGTACGATTTCTTTTGTTGCCACTTGACCCGCGGCAAGCCCCAGCTACAACACTTCAAACCCAGACCAAACTCACCCGGCTTGCTTCGTTGCGGTCCTTCGTTTGTTTATGTTTATTTGTTGATACAATTTGGTTACATTGTTTGCTTACAATCTCAATGTTGTTCTTCTTCTTGTTCCACCTAGTTGTTCCCGCTGTCTCGTTGCTGCTCTTGCTTTTGGTTTGCACATTGAAATCAAGTTTACAACGATTAAGTAGCTGCTAAAATCGTTGCCTGCCAAAGCCAATAATAACGAAAGCTGAAGAACAAGTTAACTTGTTGTCGATGCTTAACGATTGAGGCTTGGAAATTGACTGGCAATCGGTTCGCTTTGGTTTTGAGTTGAGCTATATTGCTTGCCATAGAAAAACAATCTCAATCAACTTAAAAAGTGACAATTTTCTAAAAGAAAGTGCTTCAAGCTTAATCATTAAAGTTTTTAAATTAATAAAAAACGTAACGAAAAACTATTTGATTTTAGATCTACAAAGATACTTACATTATGTTTAGGAATTTGTGTTTGACAACTCTAGACTCTTGAAGCTGAACTTAGATACTAATGTGACTTTTATTCATCACAATGCTATTTCGTCCATAATTTGGTAATCTATATGAATATAATATGCCCTTGAGCTCTCTAATCGGCAGCTACTTAGAATCGAGTGCTTGGCTCCATGATTCCGATGAATATTAATGTAAGGGGCAAAGTCATAACAGTCGACTGCGAGTATATGTATCTGTATCTTTATCGCATGCATACTTAGATAGATGCCGATGTGGTTGCCGTACAACTGTTAATTGAATGTAAATGGCTCCAGCCTGGACTCATTCAATTACCGCACCTGTGGGCCAACAATTTCTCACACATAACACTTGTGTGTGTACCTGCACACTCACACATCCACACACACAAAACGCATTCAATTTAACAAAATGCGTTTTACCTCTCCTGGAGATCAAAATCCTGCTTTTGTGTACAGTTGGCAACCCTCAAATCTATGCAAATGCACAGTCAAGTGCTGCAATTTTCATAGCACGATTGCTGTGCGTATCTCAACATAAATTACCCACTTGAATTTTACACACATGCACACACCCGCAAACGCCTTCGCCAACACTGGCTCAGTTTCTGGCCTAGAGCTTCAGCTCACAACTTAAGACAAACATCGAGTGCTCGAGTACAAGAATTTTGCAAGATTTCAATTTGTTTGATAACATCGCTAGAGATACACACACCCCCCTCCCGTTTTCTTCACACTCTTTCACGTAGCTGCTCGTGTTTGGAGCCAATTGGGTGCTGCTTGTGGCAGAGCCTCGCAATTCATGTCTGAGCCAATTACCAAAGCAACAATACAGAGTTTTTACTGTAAGCCAATTTTCATATGTAAGCTATGCAGGTTAAATGCTGCTTGAATATTGGATTAATCTTGAAAGTAATAATATCTAAAAGCTTTATAGATTTTCATGCGTTTCCATTGCCTCGATCTAAGCAAGTTTTCAAAGCTCATTAAAGTTTTAAGAGAGATTAATTGTGTTTAAGCCCGAGCTACAATCTGAAAGCACATTAAACCTTCATTGGCTGAATAAACTTCATTTTATGTAATAACCAAGCAAAATGCTTTTAAAGCTTAGCTTATATTAATTGTTTTCAATAAGCGTAAGATCTACTTTTAAGTTCGTATTATTAAAACCTTTTTGTAGAAACAGCTGAAGAACCTCTACTAAATGAGCTTAAACTTCTCTCTGCCCTCATAACGTAACTCGAAGTGCTTCTTTCAGCTGGTGTCATTGTCCAATCCTAGCACCATCTACATTGACACACAGATCTCCTGCAATTGGTTGAGTATTGGTTTTGCCTTTGACTCAAATGTCAACGGCAAGCGGCATTCATGTCCATGCCCATGTCAATGTCTATGGCCTGCAGTGCCTATGCCTGGGAAATTAATTAATAGTTTTGTCTGTGAATGTATGACTGTGTGAGTGTGTCGATGTATGTGCACATCCACACAACCGTAAAACCCAACTCAGAGCATGATTGCGTGTCTGTCCGCCCTAGTATGTGTGTGTGTGTGTGTGTGTTTGTACCTTAAGCATTTTGGCTTTTGGTTTTCTAAGCACTTTGAGTATATAGTAGATATGGGCACGATTGCTATTAGCGTTGATTGGAGAGGAATCTTTGTTTGTCCGGAATCAGAGAAGCTTAGCCGGCTACAGACCTTGTTGCGGTCATCGGCAATGAGTTGCGTAGATCTGTGATGATTAGTCGCAAGCATAATTGGCATCAGAAAGTAACTAGTGGCTACTATACAAGCTTTTTGGGTTTGGCTCGAATTAAGAAAATAAAATATTATTGTAGTCTTTTTTATATATTTATAATACCCAAATCAACGATTAAATTTCAAAAAAATTTTTAGATATAGTCAACAAAGCATGGAAACTATTGAAAAATGATGAAAAGTGTGGTAGGTTGCTTTTAGAAAGAGATCTAAATTATCTGACAATGGGTATATTAGGAGTAATTTGTAAAAGTAATCCCCTAGCTATGAAGGCAGATTCGACTTATAAGTATAAACATTTCTATACACGCATTTGATTATGATTACAATTAACCGCAAAACTTTAAAGCCGACGTGTCAAACTGTTTAAACGCACACAATCACACACCCACACACTACGTTCACAACAATTAAAACAATTAATTAAGTTCAAACCCAACCCAAAGTTAGGAGTGAGTAAAAAGATGAGCCCAAAGTGAAACCCATTTAAATTGCCAATTACAATTGAAGATAGAAGAGGATGGCATAGAAAGTGCGGCAGGAGGGGCGAAAGGGAAGTGCAAGTGCCTGGCGCAAAGTGCCTTAAATCCAATAGAAGGCCTAGCTCACGCTCGCTCTTTCTCTCTCTCTCTCTCTTTCTCTCTCGTTCTCTCTCTCTCTCTCTTTGAGAAACGTCATGTGATGCGGCATTGGCATTATTTCTAACGAGCGACATGATCATAAAAATAAACGCAAATGCAAACACAATGATGGGTGCGAGTGGCTTAGTTTTTATTTTTACACCTGTTTACAAGCACACGGAGCCAAATTTGACTGTGCTAGCACGCACACAATTAAATTTCCGGTAGAGCGTTCGACTCCAGGTGTGTGTGCTCGCGCGCGAAGGTTTGTGTTTGGGAGTCCGTGAGTGTGAGTGGGTGTGTGTGTGTGTGTGTGTGTGTGTGTGTGAGTGTGTGATGCTACCTAAAACACTTTGGTATCCTTGCCAACTTTTTTGTGGATGGCTGAGTAAGAGGGCCGCATGTTTGAGCCATTAAAATTACGCCTAACAACTCTCGTAAAAATTTTCGGCTCACGCGGCGTATGAGTATTTTCATCTTGTCGCTGCACGTTTCATTACAAATCCATGGCACGTTTGCCAGCAGCAGCACGAATAAAACACACACATGCACACACATAGACAGAGAGAGAAGGTACAATTTTCAATATTTGGCGCACAAACACAAGGTGGGCGTGGCAGTTGACGGAAATAATGCGGCGTCTGTCAAAATTGGCAAAATCGTCGCCGTTTCGTTACCCTTAACTAAAATCAAAGGCGTCGCCTTTGAGTGGATCTCTGTGTGTGTGCGCGTTTGTGTGTTTATGCATAGGCGTGCTGGGCGTGGCATTTTGTGTACGTGCACCATAATATTTTGTTTGCCCACACGCGGCATGTTCGTTATATTTACCTTGCTTTTATTATATGGGCAATTGCCAAACACGTCAATAATAATAAAAGAAAAAGCAAAAAAAAATATAAAATTTCGTTTAATTTCAAATTTCATTTATTTTTTTAATGTATTTTTATGATCTCGCCAGGTGTGTTCGCCGTGCGAAGCGTGATAATATTTTAATTATAATCGCTGATGTGGCAAATAATTTGTATTTCGCATCTACTACCAAAAATAACCTGTCTGCCTTAAATGGGCGGAGACAGGACTAGATCTGAAGATCCTATTGAGAACATAAAAGGATTTTTATAAATCTTATCTCTAAATATATTAGGCACTAGCGATTTCTAATATCGCAAGAAATTCGATTCCGCAATTCGTGTTGTAAAGAAAGTCATATAATTATAAAATATATGTAGATGTATTTATATTTTTTGAAAATTTCCCCCAATATTGAGCAAGGCAAATCATGGGTGGGTAAAAGAATCTAAATGGAGAAGCGAGTCCAAGTTTCAAGCACACAGGGGGTTACCTCTGCGACTTGGCGAGAGTCAAACTTAACGGGAAAGTGCTTCTTCAGACAGGTAAGTACCGTATCGGTCAAATAATGACGGGATAGCCAGTTGCATTCGCAGGGCGGAACACAATTGGCACACTTCTTCTCACGTCCAAACCACCTGCTCTTCGTGCTCTTGCCGGTCGGCTTAGCCCTTTCCAGGCAATATAGACGCCAGGGTAACAATGTATCCCGCTCTGTCCACCAGCATTCGCAAGGCGGTAGACACGTACGGCAATGACTTTCACCGAAGCCAGATTCCGATGTGGTCTGACTTGTACTCTCTTCTGGGGTCCCGCTGCACGTGTACAACTTATAACGCGGCACGAGTGCAATCAGCGCCCGGTACTTGCGTTCACGTTCGCGACGCAGCCACAGTTCGAGCATATCCCAATGATCCAGATTTAGAGAACGTTCCCGTATGAGTTTCATCCGTCTATATAAATCCGAGCGACGAACTGCATCATAGTTGAGGCCTGTCTGCGTGTGCCACAGCAAATAGAGCTCGTTGGGTTTCTCATCCGGCAGCGAAATACTGTGCGAAAATTTTGTCAGCTCAAAGTGAAACAACATGCGAATGCTATAAGTAATGTGCTTTATGTGATCAAAATCCTTGATATTCATTGCCGATAACGCATCAGCGTCCAGTAACAACAGCTTTCGGCCCCAGATCATATTCGCACGAAATGTGCCCTGTATGTTGACGAATAGAAATCGATCTTATATGCGGTACCAATACTCGTTATTTGTCTACCGCTCTCTAGATACTCACCATATACTGCGGATACCCCAGGCGGCAAATCCATAGTCGTATGTTCTTGTCGTTCCACTCATAGATCGATGGCAACGGCAACTTATCGACTACATTAACACATAGCTCGATGAGGGTTGCGGGGGTGACCCGGAACTGGATGGGCCATGCATCACGATCGTATTTCGGGGGGCGTTCGAGTGAAGCATTGGTACGGTATTTAACTGGTGATACCGTACGTTCCTGTTTTACCCTTTTCTTCTTCTTTAGAGTAATAATCTTGGTATCCGATATGCCATACAAATAGGGCATATTGCTTCGTTTATGCAAACATACACTTTCTAATTCCTTCTATAGTAGATATTGAGTCTTTATATGGAAGTTGACTTTTTGATGTGTGCTTTTTGTTCTGAGTCTTTTAGATATCATTTATCTGAACTCAGCGATTGTAAAAGCACGGGATACTAAGTTTAGTTGTTATTTAAGTTTGCTTTGCATTTGTCAACATTTTTTGCTAGTCCAGTCGCCAAATGCGCACATAACTAATAAAAGAAAATTCTTATCATTGCATTTTTATATTTTAAGTCTTAGAATAAGCTCTACAAACCATTTTATTTTAATTTTTCACTTTGTACCCACGCAATTACATCTTATACAAGTGACTTGGATCGCTTATCAGCCTCATAAGAACTTGAGATAAACCCACAATGCATGACGCATCTGAGCATTTATTGAGGGGCTGAATCATCTGCTCACCTGCTGACAGCTGACGCGAGCACGCTAATCTAAGCAATCTTTAAAAAAAATATTAAAAAAAAAACAACAAAAAAATGAAATGACAACAGCTCAAGTATTAATTAAACCAACTGAAGAAGATTTTTAATTAGTATTATCTTTCAAGCGGAACGCAAACACCTGAAAACAAGGGAAGAGAGAAAGCGAGAGATAGAGCGGGTCAGAGCGATAGAGAGAGATCGAGGCGGTATGAAGTGCCTAAATACTTGCGTTACACTTAAAAAAATACTTGAAAAGCAATACTCAGTTCAGAGTTTGTCTGCACCTCTAAGCAGCCGATATAAAACTGTTAAATGAAGAGTTTCGATATTTTTGGGGTTTTATTACCGTCGCCAAAATACAACATTATTATTTTACACAGAGAGAGCCATTAAAGCTGATTTAAAACTCAGATTTATAATCCTAAGAACGATGATTGATTTAATTTGAAGTCTGAATACATGTGTTTTTGAAGATGCTTAATATACGATTTTTCAATTTCCAAGTATGCTTTCAACCGACAGAAACGTTCCTAAAACAAACATAATAATTCTCAATTCAAGTGAAGTTTCAGCTTTTATTTTTACCCTTTTTTTTTTTTGTTGATAGGCAATAGGTATTTTTTTTGGAGAGATGTTAATTATATATCTGAAATTTCCTTTGTCCGCTCTATAATACAGAAATATTATTGTTATCAATGTCTTTATTAGAAGTAATTTTCAATTTCCAAGTAAGCAGGTTTTAAACTTTTTTAATTTTTAACATCAAACGGCCGCAGATGAACTAGAGACCAGGCGTATAAGTAAACAGATGGACCCACAGCAAGGGCATAAAAGTAGAAACTTTTGATGAAATTAGTAGATGCAAAAATATTTTGACATTTAAATATATCTTGTCTGGCATAGTCTGAGGTCAGGCTAACAACTCAACAGTGGACTATAGACTATTCAGCGCCAACGCTCTGTCTACTTTTCGTCTGTTTGTTTGTTTGTGGACTAATGGACTAATGTCAGCAGCTGGCAGGACATTCGCTCAAGGCGTGCAGCTTCCTCTTAAAAGTGTTATGCGAGTCAGGTGCGTTGTGAATTTTGCTGCAACAGTCATTATAATAATGCCACAACGAAGTGTGCCTGGAAATAGTAATCAGGTAGAACATCAAGTCCAACTCTTTCTCTCTCTCACTCTCACCTTCTCTCCTTGTCTCGAGCAGTGCTGTTTGGTCGCGGCGTGGGCTGTTGCTGATGTCGAGCACTTAAAATTTCATTTAAATATGGCTGTGGCACACACATAAAGGCATCGTTAAATGTGCAATCGTGCGTTGTGGCAGTTGCAATAATCGGCTGAAATAATAACTTTAAGTGCATCATTTTGTAAAGTTTTCCTTAAGCCCAGTTGCCACGGTTGTTGCTCAATGTGAAAAGTACGTGTGAAATTGATGCAGTTCTGAATTTGCAAAGCAATTTTGAAAATTGCATTCAAAGAACTGACACTAAATTGGATTTTGATCTTGCAAGCTTGTCTATACTATAATATGAGCACAATTTAACATGTATGGATGCTAGCGTACAAACAAACGACCATGAGATACACCGTATAGATAGCTTCAAAACTCTTGTTTTCAAAGTTTAGCAGGACAACTTAATATTAGTATTTATGACACAAATGTCACTACAATCAATTGACATATAGAAGAATATATATATATATAGATATGTATTCGTATCAAGAAATCCTCCATGATAATATTTTTATATAGAGCCTGGAACAAGCGAATGTTGTATTACCTTCATATTGCTGTATTAATTCACGTTACGCATACGCCTGGGAGTACGCAAAATCTCAAAATTATTATTGTTACAGCCGCATTTTGTGAAACTGTAACGCTTGGAGCTAATTTGTGGTGATTTGCATTTCGATTTAATTGATTTTGTGCAAACTCGCAACAACTTGCGCGAAATACAATTTGCGTATCATTTTACATTTACATTTGCATTTGCCTATCAGCAAATCCATAACTTTATAGTCGGCATTTTGTTGCTGCTGCTGTTGCTGCTATGCAACGCGTTCAGTGGAAATAGCTTGCACTTTTTTTTAAGCAATTGAGATATTACGGATGGTTTGGTATTGATTGAAAATTAACTAATTTATAAATGACATGACACGTACCGCGAATGCAAATGAAATACAATAAATCTTTTTTCAAAATCCCAAGCGTGTACTTTGTAATTAGTGCAGAGATTTTTAGGGATTTTGTGAAAGAACGTGGCAGACAAATGTTTTACACCTACACACATAAGCGACAAATCTGATTTAATATTGCAATTGAACAGCTTATTTGTGTAAATAAAACTAGAGGAACATAAATATTAAAAAGCAGTTTCAGTGCATGATAAATATATATTGCATCGCGTACGAAATGTGGTTAGTTCTAGCATAAATTAGAAACAAGTTATATAGGATAATTACAATTTGTAATTTTGCATTATGAAGGTTCGTTGTACGGGTTACTGAGAGAAAATTCCCATCAATCGAAAACGAAATGAGTTTAGATACTATTCAAGTATATTTCTGCACACGGTAGACTTTGAACAAGAATCATATGTTCATCTTTCTAAGAAGAACTCTTCCAGCCATTTATAAATAGATTATCTATATGGAAAAATAGATTATCTATAACAGAAAAGCTCTTTGATACCTAGGTATTTGCCATGATTAACATATGGTAATTTTTGTAAATTTAATTAAATTTTCACTTTTAATTCATTCTTCCCTTTGCAAATTGATTCATGCTTCATGAAACCTTGTAGCATTTAAATTAATATTTAACTTCTCCGAGCTGTCGGCAGTGCCAAACTTTACACTTAACATACAAATTACAACAAAAAAAAACCCACAGCAAATATAACAAAAATATGTTCAAGTCAATCAAAACTTTGTAACTTTAATTTGCATTAAAATTAACACAACAAATTTATTTGGCTTCCACATGCCGGAAATTTACCATGTCCCAGATTTATATAATATTTGTTTTTGGTTTTTTTTTTTTTTAATTTTTAATTTTTTTGTTGGCAAGCAAACTCGGCACCAAGCAGCAGCCGTCACTTGCAGTCAAACTTTTTGGGCACGGAAAAAAATAAATAATAAAATAAAAGCACATTTGCATAACAGAAAATATAGACACGCAGGAAGAACGTTAACATTAAATGAAAAAGCACGCAATATAAATATTAATCATACGCCATGTGTAACAGCAATTAGATTGAAGTCATGTTTTTGCCAACACATGTGTAGAAAAGTTAGTCCAAAAGTTTTCCCAACAATTGCTTCAAAATAACTGTAGGCTGGCAAGGAAATGCGCTTTTCATGAGGCTGACTAAATAATTCAAAAATAATAAAAAAATTATAAAACAAAAACAAGAAAAAGTTTCATGTAAGTGAATGACAAATATGCTCGATATCGGGCAATTCATTAAACGTTTACTACTTAAGAAAAAGTCTAGTCATTTATTAACAATGTATAATCAACTGCAGATATTAAGACGTGCACTTTGAGCTTCTGATCAAGGTGGAACTCGATTTCGATATCGGAGAAAATACCGTTGTTTATAGACTCCCAAACGTCGCATGCCTATTTTGACTATAATTTGATAATTGATAAAACGATTATTTATTTTGGACCCTCGGACAGAGGCTCTAATTAGCAAATTGGATCAGGCATGTGCCATCTGGCCCAAACAATGTCCCATCGAGCGCAATCTGGTACCAAAGTGTCAGCTGGGATCCAAAATTGAATCAAACAATTAAGCGCATAGCCCCCTGGCACGACTAGCCACGGGTTCACACAGCATTTAGCATCTGTATTATCAAATTATGCGATCAACATCTAAAGAGCGCAACAGGTGCGAGGGCCGTCAAAGATGTTGAGCAATAAAGGGAACAGCTGATGTCAGACACGACAACGCTGTACTTGCAGCTATATCGGTATAAATATCCGCGTATCTGTATCTAAATCTATAAATTATTTATTGAACTGTAACCGTCTCTATGCCCATCTATTTATATACATATCTGTACTTGTAACTGACTTTGACTATCTCTATTTGTCTGCCGCATATGTATTTATGTCTATTTATATTTCTATATTTATATCTGTATCGGTATCTGCATCTGAATTTACTGAATACACAGCTCACAATTGAGCTATGAGAGACGCTCTGATACTTAAGGCAAACAACGCCGACTCAAATTGTGGTGTTGATCCCCGTACTGGCGTCTGCGATCTGCGAGGTGCTATCTGCGACTGTAAGCGCTCATCAGTAACTGGCGCGCTGTTTTCGGCTTCATTATCAAGTCGCGATTCACTGGAAGCAGACCTCGTAACATAGTCACATAGGCTAGTTATGTACCCGCAAGTGGAAGTGGACCCTGAGCTAACGGAGCGGGCGACTAAGGTGCGTCTGTTGACCGGCCAATGCGATACAAAAGACGTTTCAGGTGCCGCCAGTGATGACAAGGTGTCCAAGAAGGCACCGCCACCACCCAGCAAATGGAGGCGCCCTCTATTGCGTCATGTGCCCGTGCTTCAATGGCTGCCCGCCTACAATATGGAATGGGGCATTGACGATTTTATAGCTGGCATCACGCTGGGCCTGACCATCATACCCGAAAGCATTGCCTGCGCCCTGCTTGCGGGTTTGCCCGCTCGCTATGGCCTGTGCTCGGCTTTCATAGGGCCCCTCATCTATTTGATATTCGGCTCCATCGATAAGGTCATCATTGGACCCACCAGTCTTGTGGCCCTGGTTAGCGTACAATTCACCGTGGGAAGGCCCATAGAGTTTGCATTTCTGCTCACCTTCTTAAGTGGCATTGTCCAGATCATTATGGGCTCCCAGCGCATGGGTGAGTACCAATGGCAACAAAGCAAACAGTGTGGTCAGCCAATCACCTGCATCTACATCTCAGCCGAAGTGCAGGTTGTTTCTGCTAAAATTACGCTTTCTTTGACAATATGAGTATCAGGGCCAGGTTTTGTGCTGCTAGTTTTATATATATTTGAATGACTGATTGAATGCCTAACCAACTGGCTTACTGATTGATCAACGCACAGCCCAATCAGTAAGATCCAATCCCATTGTTTCTTATTTCCTTATATGTCGCTTTTATACTAAAACAGGGCTTTGGATAACGTTGAAAATTTGTGAAAATCAGTCATATGATCTCCCAAAATTCTCTTGCTCAGATTTCTGTATAATCTCTATCCCCAGCTAGACATACAAATACTTAGTACAAGTAAGTGCAATATGTGATTGGCCTCTCACAAGCTCGTGTCAGTTATATACAACATCTTCATTGGCTTCATTCACCCTGAACTTGGGTGTGCTATGCTGATTAGAGAAACGAGCCACTTGGGTTCTCGCGCCATATCCGATTTGAGGCAGTTCCAGCAATAAGTAGCTTACAAATAAATGGGAATGCAGTCAGTTTGAGAGACATTGTCAAATGTTCATTGACTTGATCAATTAGCAGGTGGGTTCTGTAGTGTTGGCACTACGACTCGAAAGATCTGTTTCAATTATAACGGGGTTGTTAATTTACTAATTAAGATGATAATCGATTTAATTAGCACTTAGTTAACAGGTATATGTCAGTCTCCTCTGAGCAACTATTTGCGCCTTCCACAGCCAAACTATTCACGCACTAATTTTGATTTCAGGCTTCGTTTTTGAGTTTATATCGATGCCGGTGATCAAAGCCTTCTCCTCGGCCACAGCGGTACTCGTTATCGAGTCCCAGATCAAGGTGCTGTTGGGCATCAAGTACTTAGTACCGGGCCTCATCAGCTCGGTGAGCACCCTGAGCTCTCGCATCAGTGAGGCCAGCATGGGCGATCTGATCATGGGCTCGTGTGCCATTATTTTTCTGCTTCTGCTCGAGGTGAGTGCACATATCTATATAAGTGTGGCATATCTATATACTTTTATATAGAGAATAAATATGAATATCTGTCGCCTCAGCTGCTTGAGCGCGTTGCACGCAGTGAGAAACGTAGCAAAGCTTTGCGCATCTGCTGTCGCTATTTATCCACCTCGAGGAATACGCTTATCGTGCTCATCGGTGGCATTGTCTCCTACATTTGGCTGGACTACAGTGAGAAGTTGCCCTATGCCCTCAGCCAGAATGCGCTCTCCAGCTTACCCGACTTCGCGGTGCCCAGCTTGACTATTGCTACGCCGGAACGAAGCTACAGCTTCTGGCAGGTCCTCAGTGAACTCAGCGTGGGCATCATTGTCATCCCCATTGTGGGCATACTCACAAATATATCTATTGGAAAACTGAGTGAGTAAAAAAATGCAGTGTATCGATAATTTCCATAAAAGTAATTGGTTTGGTAACTGCAAAATGCATCTATAGACCTGAGATATTGTATAGGTTATATTAATAATAAATTAATGTACTTTATTTCTGAGTTTTTTAGTTTAAGTCTAAGATAACTTACTGGTGCATTTTTTACAGCACCCAAGGGTCTGGTGGATACGAATCATGAGCTGCTCACCGTCGGACTGTGCAACGTGTTCGGGTCCTGTGTGCAGGCTATGCCCTCGTCGGGCGCCTTTACGCGCTATGCGATCAGCACGGCTTGTGGCCTGAAGACGCCCATGGCCAACTTGTATCTGGGTAGGCCCAGGTGCAAATAAAACATACACTCCGAAGCCTATATCGAGTTTACTTTTAGGCATCATTGTGCTGCTGGCGCTGGGCTACTTGAGTCCGTACTTCAACTACATACCGGAAGCGACGCTGGCGGCCATTTTGATTTGCTCGATCTTCACACTGTTGGACTTCAGGCTTCCGCTGCGCCTGTGGCGCGAGTCAAAGCGGGACCTCGGCATCTGGCTGCTGTGCTTTTTTGTGTGCGTGCTCTTTGGCGTGGAGGTGGGTCTCCTTGTGAGCATCGTTGTGACGGCGCTTCATCTGCTGTTCCTGTGGGCACGGCCGGAGATATTGGTGAAGATAGAGGAACTGGATGAGATGCAGTATATTTCGGTAGTGCCCGGCAACGGCATCTACTTTCCGGCCATCAATCATCTGAGGAGTCTTGTGCTGAAGGCCTGCACCCAAGCGGAGTTCAAGATCACTGTGGTCATAGATGGCCACAAGATAACGGGACTGGACTACACGGCGGCACAGGGAATATCGAAGCTGTCGAGTGATTTGTGCCAGCAATCGGATGCCTCCAGTTCGATTCTTTTAGTTCTCTACAGATTTCCAGCGCATTTGCAGCATCTCATCGATCTGACCGACAATTTGGTCTTCTGCGAGAATGAGACCAAGGTCAGGGAGTTTCTCACACAGGAATCACTGCGCAATGGCCACATCAATCTGAAGGAACACATACGTGCCTCCATAGATCTGGGGTATAAGATTGATATCGAATAGTTGAACATATTGAATTATAGCACTAGGTCTCTAGATATTATTTATTTAAATGTGCTTTCCTTTTCGTGCTGGCTTAGTCCTGGATTAAGCTTTTGAATCCCAAATATATCTCCTATAAATATCTAAAATATTGTCGCTTTCTGTCCAAAGCGGAAGCCCGGAAACCGACATAAAAGTGAAAAAGTGGAGCAAATGCGCTGATGGCAGCAATTTATAAGAGCCACACTGACCTCTGCCACTCATTTGCACCCAGCCACACACATTCACACACAAAGCGCTTGCTGGGACGGTGGCCAGCTTTGGGGGGAGGTGTGCCACTGGCGGCGCCGTCAATGATTGCCAAGCTAATGGATTTCTGTTTACTTTTTCACTTAGAACGCCGAACAGCGTGCGCAACAAAAAATAAAAAATAAAAAAAATGGCAAAAATTGTGAAAAATAGCGCAAAGAAATTAGAGAAAAGCGAAAGCGCAACGCAAACTCAACGCTTGAATCACCTCTTGAGTATTTGAAACACAGAAAAGCACAAAATCAGTAAAACTGAGAAAAAACTGCAAGAAATTATACTAAAATGCTCGCGTAAATTGGATAAGACTAAGAAAAACACAGTAAAAGAAAATACGAGCTATATAGCAAGTAAGCGAGGGAGACACAGACAGAGAGGTTGGGGCGTGGGGTAGGGGTGCAAAGAGAGAAGCAGACTGAGTGGCGAATCTAACGAACCTTAAATGCTCTACACAGATTAGAATTTTCATTGGACGCCCTGCTCGGGGGTTATTTTATTATAACAGTTTTCCAAGCAACAATATTTTAATATACAAAAATTATTTTTAAAATATTTTCGCTTAAAATATTCCAAAATATTAGATAATTTAAAAGACAATTTTAAATGTTGATTCCCACGTGAACATTTTATGGTTAAGATTAAAAAAACAAGCGAGAGGTAAAATAAAGCACTCTTTTTGCTTAGAAAGAAATATATTTATCATTTGCCAAAGGTCAAACTACGTGGAAAACATTATATACCCTTGTAGAGTGCCTGTAGAAAGGAAAATAGAAAACAAGCGCAAAGCAAGTTAATTGCATAAGGTTAGCCACTGCCGCCAGCCCCGCGCCCCGGCAACAGCCCAGAAGATCAGAACAGAACGGGCATCTAAATAGTTTTCAAGCACTTGAGGCGCTGCAAATGACGGGCCTTGTTTCTGATTTTCTATTTTCACTTCGCTATGCTGATTGCATTGGCAAACGAAGTGAGCGCATTTAATGAAATTTAAACCAAGCACCACCAAACCACCAAGCCACCAAACCACTGACCAACTCAGGCAGGTGGCGCTGACCATGCAAATCTGGTTTCATGGTAATTATTTCAATGGACTTTATTTGCTAAGCTATTCAGTTCAATTGTTCTCAGCTTCAGCCCCACTTCCCTGATCCTGATTTCCCTTCGCGCTCTACTCTCTAGACATTCTCTGCATTCCTGAGCTAATGAGCTGAATGCATCGAACCTGTCAATTGTCAGGAATGCATAGTGGCCTAGTCTTGTTCTCTTCCAAATGCAACCGGGGTAATGAAGTCATCTTCAAACCAATAAAATAGTATTTATACGAACTATTATGTAGTCGTCTTTGAGCAGCAGCTTTAGCTGAAGGAAACTCAAGCTGCAAGAAGTATTTGTGATCAGATAATCTCCAAGCGGTAGAATTGCCTTTTGTATATAATCATTGATTGAGAGGGATTTTCATGCTAATTAGAAAGACACTTATAGAGATGGATACGTATTAATACACAATATAAACTAATGCATAATGGCATTAAAAAGCGAAATGAACAACAATATAACACATGTATCAATAAATTCTCGATGACAGCCCAAAATCATGCGGCGACCGCGAGTAAACCAAATATCATTCAAATTGCGGTACGTGCAATCAAAATCACAAAAATTATTGCAAATGCGGAAAACTGAATTGCATACTTTGCGGCTTTCAGCCACGTGTTGACAATGCAAAAACAAGCCAAACCGCATTTTGCCTGTTTATGCCAAATGTGCAAACTTTTAAATATTTCATGATGCGAAACGAAAGCATGAAAGGTTTTAATACCCTATATAAACGTGTAAAAGTTATGAAAGTATGCGAGCCTGGTATTAGTCTCTGGTATTTCCCGGTCAAGTTTTTTGTTTGCATTTCTTGACACCGCTTACGCACTTTTCCGCTTATGAAAAATGTTACAAAAATTTATTTTACAAAGATATTTGAAAATGAAGTCTATCAAACTAAGAGCCGAAAGGTGGCATTAACCAGGATTTGATAAAACATTTGACCCCAACATTTCGTTGAAGAGGCGTGGATTTTTCTTTGAAATAAGGCTGAGGTAGTTCGGATGGCAAACAATCGTTTTCGGCCATTTTTCCACACATTGATGTTGAAAATTCCGTCTAAATATATTATTATTTATTTATTTATTTATTTAGTTAGTAAAACACTGTAAAAAATGCAGCCTCCCAGCTCTTACGGTTTGAGCGGTTGAGTTAATCAGTCATTCAGTTATTTAGTTAGTCAGTCGATCAATCAGTCGATCAGTTAGTCATTCAGCCAGTCAATCGGTTAGGACAAACAGGTTCATTTAAAAAATCATCCCACAGTTTATATGTGCTAAACAAAATTTACTGGTTCAATCCCCGGCAAGCTCATCCAACGCGAAAAACAAGTCAAATATTCAGCTCATATTCGCTTTGTACGCACCTTAGATTACTTTACATACATAATTATAAAAGTACATGAAATGTACGATACTTTAGCAATAGGTATTTGGTAGTCGAGCGCATTTGTTGTGCCTTTTTTAGCGGAACCTAATAATATTTATTTTCACATGCGGTTAGAAAAGTAAAAACCATTTGGTTACATTGCTTTGCCACGGTTCCCCCGCTTGCACTTCTTCATCCACATAACACAGAGTCTACCCCGGCGCAACCTCGCCCCCCTCCCCACCCCCATCCTTGTTGTATGGCCTAACAAATTAAATTTTCATATGAATTACTGTGCTGGTCACGTAGCAAAGTGGGCATTGGAGACGGGCAAGAAGCAGGTCCATGTCCATGTCCATGTCCACGTCGTGTCCATTGATACGTATTATGTGACTCTGACCGGGTATACATTACGGTACACTCCACCCCGCTGCCACCCGCAACAGTCTTTTCTCCTGCCGCTGCCTACTGGCAACTTAATTGCGTCGCCTTTAAATGCGACAAAATGGCAAAAGACATAATTAATAGACGCATTTGCGGGGCTGAGGGTGGGGTAGGGCTTGTAGTCGAGGGGAGCGGAGAGCGGTTGTTAAATTGGTCTACTCGTTTATCGATTTTTTGTCGTTTTGCTCTTGGGCAAAGCTTTCAGGAATCTCCGGCAGGCGGCAATGCCAATTGGCCTCTGGTCATAAAGCGTTTCAATATGCGCCAAAAATACACGAAGTGGCGACGGGGTCGGCGTGCCCTGGCGAGGAGTAAGGGTAGGCAATTGCGACGTCTATTTGCTTGTTTAAATTGTTTAAAATGTCAATTTAATTGCGCTTAATTAAATGCCAAAAATCCGTAAGGAAAACAAGCGACACAAAGAGAAAAGCTGAGGAGAGTTTCGACTGGTAATGCACGGCATAGGGTGGGGTGGGGAAGTACCATCGCAAAAAGTTTTATAATAAGCGCAATGAAAATAATTAACAATTTGTAGAAAATAACAAGCTCACAAGTACAAAGCAAATGATGTCAATGAGCCGCACAACAGGCAGCCGGGAAAAACTATGCGCGTAAGCCACAGGACAAAGGATGTCGGCGGTGTTGGCCTCCAGTTAAATGCGGGACAAGGATGCCAAGGCAAGGAGTCGGTTTCCCGTTTTATTAAACAGTCTGACATTAAGATGTCACGTTTCCAATGTCCTCTGTCTGTTTGGTTTGTTTGATTTTCCTGCGGGTGGTTGCTTCGGGTACTGTACGGAGCAGGGCTGGGGGCAAAGGACAACAGACAATCTTCAAAACTGCTTAACGGGTTGAGTCCTGCTGCCTAGTTAAGTTTGCTAAATGGCTTGCTACTGCAGGATAGTGCCAGAGGGCGGATTGTGTTTTTGCGTGTGCCTGTGTATTTGTTCTATTCATTGTTGTGGACTGAGAAACGTTTAATTTAAATTATAAATCAATTCGTTTGAGGCAACTCACAAATGAGTTCGGCTTCAGATGTTAAAGCAACAGTGAAGGAAGTTTCTGTTGATAAGGAAACAAAAATTGAATTGAAATTTGATATTGAATGTAATTATGTAAAACATACATTACATACAGACATGTACACAATACATAGAACTTAGTTCCCATTTCCAATTCAAATCAATTGTGAATGTTAATAACATGGCAACTTTTACTAACAGCTGTTATCAAGAGAACTTAGGATAACATAGAAATGTTAGTTATTTATCTAGTTAATTAAGAGCTTAAATATCAAATTATTTAAATTATTTTACCTGTAAACATTTTGCGTATAGCTGTTGGAAAGATTGCTTGGGAATGTTAAGAGCAGCTGTCCATTATTTTCATTTCTTGCCTTAGCAACCTGTTCAGAGTTTTTTGATGAAGTAGATTGGCCCTATCCTACAGCACTATAACAGAACTGTTGATTAGTTCATTTTCTTGCTCTTCATTTGATTTACTTTTCTGCTTTTAACAAACTCGAGTTTCTTTGGTCAACCACTTTTTGCTTAATAACAATTACATGAGCTGTTGTTATTTGATATGCGAGTGCTTAAAAAGCTTTCCACATCATCAGCTGAATTGAAAATCAAATTAGTTTTAACCGGACACTCGAACATTTTTCAGTTTACGCGTCTGGGAATTTTCTGCTCGAAAATGAAAATGGTGTATTTTGGGCAGCACTTGACTTAGACAAACATAATGAACGCAGCATATTCGGGTAATATGCTTGACAGCGGCATATCCTGTAAAATAAATTAAAATTATGCTTAACTGCAATGTGAAAAGTAAACAAGCAAAATTTAAAGCTCCACATAGTTCATATATCAAACGGGCAGTGCGTATAACCAACTACTATATTTGGAACGTGCCGACACTTCGCTCGGCCCTCAGCCCTCAGCCCTAACAAGTGGCATCATAGTCAAGTATCTACACTTCAATATAAGCCACCGACTAGAGGGCAACATCTGCCACATTACGACTTAGGCATATGAATTGTGAATACTTGTGACTTGTGAGTACTTCATGCAATTACGAATGCAGCAGCTTGAAGTGATTGCACTTGACTTAACTTTTGCCGTCCTATGCCAATCCCAAGAGTGTGGCAATAAGTTGACTGCTCTGCCGCATGTTAAAGTAACCGGCAATGTATCTTAAAGATACATTCAGCAGGCACACACACACGTACACACATGTGTGCGCCCTGTGAATCTACTTTATGAGTTTTTATGGCTGCACGCAGAGGGCACAACTGGCGCTGCGGTGTCTATTTATGGTTGCATGCACCACCTTTTGTGACTTCAGCTACCGCATTGCCACCCCACTTTTTGCCAACCCGCAAAAAACTTACGAAAAAATGCGTGCCCAATAAACTGTTGCCCACAGTTCGCTTATACTACCAGAAAGTACTTTGAGTAATTCACGACTTGAGCAACAAAAAAAGAATCTATTTTTTATCTGATTAAAACACAGACTTTAAGATATTTTCTTGAAAATCTATACAACTGCAGATCACAAACGACCGACTTATATATACATATATATATTCGACATACTGTTTAAGTTGACTTAGCATATTGACAACTTCAAATTTTTGTGTGCTAGTCTTTTAGCTGGAGTACCTTCAAGATAAGATAACGATCCGGCAAAGAGCATTTAAAAGTTGGAAACCCCTCAGAGAGGTCTTCAAACTTCCATTCTTAGCATTACCTTTGTCAGGCTTAAAGGTAAGGCGGCATCCACGAAAGTTAAACGCACATCAAAAGCCAACTAATTTGGCTGTAAAAATAACATTAAATCACATTCATTTCGTCTTGCTGGGGCAATAATAAAACAAAAAAGCAAAAGGCGAATGCCCCAGCAAAATCGAACACATCTATGCCATGGAAGGCAGCAAGAGTGCTACCTTGACTACCTTCGATCCCTGGCAGCAGCATCCAACCCACCCACACGACTGACTCTTTAAGCTTATGTTGCACTTGACTGATTTTTATGCTTTGATGCTCAATGATTTTATTATTAAAAGCAACTGTCGTCGTCGTCGTCGGCGTCGTTGTCGTCGTCGGTTCGTTTGGGGTTGGTCGCTGCTTTCTTTTTTATTTTTTGTGGGGGCTGTCAGCTACAAAAAACCCTCGCTGCATGGCCAAAAAAAAGGGCTACAACAATAACAACTGAGTTGCTGCAAAATTGCTGCCGGCTGCTGCTTCTGCTGCGGCTGAGGCCGGGGCTGTGGCAATGTGGCACTTCACCTTTGCTTTGTGATGTGGCTGCCACACTTGGGAGTCGCTTAGCTGTCTAAATATGTCACTTGAATTTGACGACGGCCACTTGCACAAAAGCTGAAACACCCTACCGCCCACACCCACCGCACAACACAAAACTGTTGCCTTCTTGCCATGCACACATATGTGGGGCGCATGCCCCCATTCCAAAAAAAAACCCACCACCCGCGGCCGGCCGTGTCTTGTTTTCTTAAAATATTAGTTACCTTTGGGTTCGCTGTTTTTCTGACTTTCTCTACGCGTGGCCGTAGGAGGGAAAATTGTTTTACTGCTTTTTATTGTCATCTTTGTTATTTCCCCGCCCCCCCAGCTACCAACCCGAGTCTGTTTTCTGTGTGTGGCACCTTTATTTCACTATTTTGTTTTTTCCTAGCTCTACCTTTGTCTGTATTTGTGTCTAGTGTTTGCTTTGACTCAGTTACATCTAGCAGCGAGGACGGCCAAGAGCAAGTTGTCATGAATAATGAAAAAGCAACGTGAATACATTTCTTTTAGTCCCAGAGTTTAAGTGTGTGTGTGTGTGTGTGTGTGTAGGAAAATGGGAAATGGAGAATAGTATACTCCATGGGAGCTGTGTCAGCACACACACTAGAAAAACTTTCGAGTGAACTGCGCGTAAAAGTTTACTTTACTTTTGCCATTGTTTTCTTGTTTAATTGGTATAAGTAAATTAACTAATATACCCTATATTATATTTCGATTGCATCAATTGATTGAAACTAAGAATAAGATTATGGATGGATTCCCAAATGCCTTTACATGCGAACATTTTGACAGCTTGTAATTTGTACCGATATTCTGTCTGAGTCGGCTGGGTCGGAGCACAATATCATAAGGTTATCATGTATAACACTTTGTATGAATAATATTATAATTATGACTAAATATAATATCCAATTACATAACAGAAATGCGAAATCTTATCAACAATCAACTATAGAGCCATAACATGTCTCAAATCTGAGAAATGTTTGAGGTTCAATATTGAAATCAAGTAAAATAACGAACTGTGTTTGAAATTTTATAAATTATACCATTGCTACTTAAGCGATTATTTTTGTCAGTGTATGGCCCAATAGATGCGGCCAGCTGTATGTATTGTTAGCCGACACCAACACACCCCGCCAATATAGTCAATTGCTAATTCAGTAACAGTAACAGTAACAGTAGCAGTAGCAGTAAATGTAACAGTCACGGGGATAGACGCGACTGTGCGTTGACTGTATCTTCGGCGATTCTATTTGTGCCGTCCAGTCATTGTCACAGTCACTCCCCACATCCACTTGCAGATAAACAGGGATATTATGCGAGTGTGCGTGCAAGTGTGTCTTTGTGTTTGTGTGTGGGGGTGCATGTTAAGGCGTGAGGAGTGAGACTTCGTTTTCTCTCCCACATAGATTTTCCTTATTTACCGTTCATTGCTAGCAGCCGTGCTCATACACAGTTCGCCCTCTCTCAAGCGTATATGTGTGTGTTTGTTATCCTTAGCCTTAAGCTAGTCCCAATGAAACACTAGCAAGGCCCTGCCCACTCCCCGCTCACACATATTGATGATGCGCCCCTCGCTTGGGTTCCCATGTTGTTGTTGTTTGCATTTCACATTCGCTGCTCTCTCGATGAGAAAATCGAAATCAACAAAGCAAATAAACATTTAATAAAGCGCAAAAGTGTCAATAGATTTCTGGCCATTCGACTTGATGCCAGCCGAAGGGGGCCAGGCGGCAGACAGGGGCAATAGCTAAAGAAAACTGGCATGCTAATTAAAACGAGATTCCCAGAACTTTAAATGAACTGCCAGCCACAAAATGACAGCATCAGCGTCAAGTGCTGCTGCCGACGGGTGGGCGGAAGGGCGGGATTGGCAGGTTGGCGGGGAGGCGAGGTGCGGGGGCGTGCTTTCTTAATGAAAAACTTGGCGCTCAGCAAGTACAACTTCTGGTTGATGTCAAGCGAACCAACTACAAAATACACAACAACACGCATCGAGACGGCAACTTGGCCAAGGATCTTAAGTTCCCTAAGTTCAGACAGCCAAAGTGCAATTTTGGCTAAACCAAAATGAGTCCCGGATGTGGCTCCGCAACACAAAATAAATGCAAAAATACTTATATACGAAAACTGCTCGACTGGCCGATGCCCTAGGTATAAAGATCCAACGTATTCTCATATTAAAAGTGCTTAAAATCGATAGCTTTGATCGACAGTTTAAAATTATAAATATATTATAGTTTTTTAATTTAGTATATATTATGATAAAGTATGATAAGCCAGAAAAATGTTGGTAAAATAATAATAATAATATTATAATAATAAATATTAATATTATAATAATGATAATAATCATAATAATAATAATGACGGTACTAAGGAAAATAATAATAATAACAATAAAGACATTAATAATAATAACAGCTATATAAATACCATAAGGTAGTTTCGAATATGTCTGTATCAATGTTGTGACAAAAATAAATTACCCTCGGCCAGGTCATTTTAAAGGAGTATTTAAAACTCAAGTTTGGAAGGTCCTTATCAAAAAGTACACAATATTAACATTCATATTTGTGTTTAAATTTCAATCAAGACTCTCGAAAGTTAATGTTTCTTAAGCCTTCACAAGGCTATAAATAACCAAATTAATGAAAAACATAGAAAACTATCGGTGGTTATGCATAAATCTAAATGAATACAAGTAATATGGTATTTTCAATGTTAAAATATATTTAGAGCCAGCCAACAAATATTTTGAAAAATAAATATAAGTGAATCTACCAAGCATATTTTATGTCAATATAGACGAAGTTTAATGTTGTAATATATGTATGAATGTGTTTAATACTGTTTTGAGGTATGCAAAAACAAAAAATATATACATAGGAGCTTGAATGTCGTACATGAATCAGTCAGTAAGCTCCCCACTACAAGTCAAGTCTATATAAAAACACACAAAAACACCCTATATGAAAAGCGTTCAGTGCTTTTTCTAGTACTTTCTTGCAGTCAGCTAGGAACATAGCTTATAAGCGGAGGTGATGCCCTATCTATATGGCGTAACGGACACCAAGTTTAGGGTCAAGAAGGACACCAAAGGGCACAGCGCTGTTCCTCCAATCAAATTTCGACTTAACTCTTTGCTAGAACGTCAAGTCCCGTTCAGTCGTGATGAATGGCCCATTCAGTTCCGGGTCACCCCCGCAACCCTCGTCGAGCTATGTGTTAATGCAGTCGATAAGTTGCCGTTGCCATCGATCTATGAGTGGAACGACAAGAACATACGACTATGGATTTGCCGCCTGGGGTATCCGCAGTATATGGTGAGTATCTAGAGAGCGGTAGACAAATAACGAGTATTGGTACCGCATATAAGATCGATTTCTATTCGTCAACACACAGGGCACATTTCGTGCGAATATGATCTGGGGCCGAAAGCTGTTGTTACTGGACGCTGATGCGTTATCGGCAATGAATATCAAGGATTTTGATCACATAAAGCACATTACTTATAGCATTCGCATGTTGTTTCACTTTGAGCTGACAAAATTTTCGCACAGTATTTCGCTGCCGGATGAGAAACCCAACGAGCTCTATTTGCTGTGGCACACGCAGACAGGCCTCAACTATGATGCAGTTCGTCGCTCGGATTTATATAGACGGATGAAACTCATGCGGGAACGTTCTCTAAATCTTGATCATTGGGATATGCTCGAACTGTGGCTGCGTCGCGAACGTGAACGCAAGTACCGGGAGTTGATTGCACTCGTGCCGCGTTATAAGTTGTACACGTGCAGCGGGACCCCAGAAAAGAGTACAAGTCAGACCACAACGGAATCTGGCTTCGATGAAAGTCATTGCCATACGTGTCTACCGCCTTGCGAATGCTGGTGGACAGAGCGGGATACATTGTTACCCTGGCGTCTTAGCTGCCTGAATCCGGGCAAGCGGGCCACACACAGCACCTGGATGGCCACTGAGAAACACTGCGTACACTGTATACCGCCGTGTGAGTGCCGTTGGCTATCACGCTACTATCTGACTGCCACGGTGATCAGCTGTCTGAAGAATAAGTTTCCAGAAAAGTTTGCTCCGATTTTCGACGCGACTGGCCCGGCAAAGATACACGAGAGTGTAATGGGGCGTTGGACGCGTTTCTCGATTTAGATTGTCTCTGCACGATATTAGTGTGGTAAATGATTGAAAATCTGAAAATCATATAACAAAAAAAAAGATTCTATATGTATATATTAAAGGGAACTCGTGAATTATAGTTGACCGATAATAAATCAACGCAAATATTGTCGTTGGTTCGAACCAGTTCTCTGCCTTTGGCTTCGGTTGCTGTGCTTGGGTTTTCACACTCACCAACCCAATTGAAAAACCTAGTTGCTTTAATTGTCATGCATTCTAGTAATAAAATATATTATAATATTTCCATGTGCTTTGTTACGCTTGTTATCGGACGTATTGTCCCTTTTGCTTACTTAAGTCAAAGGCACATGTCCCGTTATTCAGTCGTTCATGTGTACAGGGTATGGGAAATAAAAGATGCTAAACAAACAGAAACAGGCATATTACAACAAAGGCAATGTACCCCATACATGCTCAGACTCGACCCAATAACTGCCTGTACCCAACACAACTCCCCATGGCAACCGAGCGGTTGATTCGGTTCTTGCTTGGCTGTTTAAACCGCAATACAGATAAAGGGCAAATTACTTTTTGGCCAAGAAGCTGCCGAGATGCCGAAACCACGAGCCGCAAGCTGGAAACTAAACACAGCGCTGGACAGTCTGCCAGTTGGGTAGGGCAAGGGGAGGCAGCACTCGAAGGGCCAAGGATGAGAGTCTAAAGGAACTGAGATGCTAAAATATAGTTTGAATGCGTGTTGAAAATGGGTTTATAGTGATCCTCTTGAGAATAGAGGCTGGCAGCAGAAAAATTTTTGTTAACGGAGATCAAGCGCAGCCTGATTTATGAAACTGTTTGTTGACATTGGCTTGAAGCCATAAAGTTTAGGGTTGAGCCAGGAAATTTCTCTAGGGTCGTTGTACTAATAATTCACGTGAGTAAGCAGTATAGGAAACTGCCAAGCAGTTTTGTGCATTATGTTATTTGTTAAGGGTATTCATGAGTTCCCCGGACAAGTGTTAGTTATAGAAGGGTTTTTTAAAAGCATTATCTAAAGCAAATATTGTATCCTTGTAAACAAATAGTTTCTTTGAAATTTCTGCACAACAATTGGTAATAATTTATTCTTAATACAACTTTTAACAGCTAGTGTTTCTATGCTTTAGACTACATCATTTGTTTTAAAAAGCTTTTGAATTAGCAATTTCATTAAAACTAAGGATCAACACTCCGTTTTATATTCAAGTTACAATTCGCAATCTGTTCTAGCGGAAGATGTATTAAGCACCTTTGACACCAAAAAAAAAGAAGCAAAAGAGAATGACTTGCAATTAACAGTATCTGACTCTGCGAAGAGCGTGGCTAATAGTGATTGTATTCTTCAATAAGTATTCAACATTTGTCTAAACAGCAACATTGTCTGTATCTGGGACAACCGCAAGCCTAGTCGCAGGACTACCTCAAAACTGCAGGTTGTCGGTTTGCCTAGTGCCACACCTATAAAATGTCGCCATAATGCAGCACGAAAATCCAAAAACCGACCCTGATACAAGCGCTGAGCCTTGTTTGCCTGCAAAAAGCGCAAAGTACTGACAACAACAGCCAGCGGCATGACAACCACGACCACGAGCAGTAGATAGGCCAGGGCAGGACAATGTTGGAGCGTGCCAAAAACTTTGAGTGTGCCACAAAATTGGATGCCAGCAGGCGGAGGCAACTATTGTTGTTGTTGTTGTTGTTGTTGCAACGATGCAACCACAAAAATAAGTGTTTACAGCATTGATTACAAGCGTGGGCGTGGGCGTGGCAATAGCCACGTTGCAGTTGCCGTTGCTGTTGATTAGAGTTTAGCCCACAAGGATTTTTGCATTTCTTAGATGTAAAGCCAACAGACTGCAGTAGTCAGTGTGACCAGAGCCAGGGCAGCGTGTCAGTAGTGTCATGGGAAATGCCACAGCTTGGCAAAGAGAATGCCGTGCGGTGGGTTGGGTTGGTGCTGCGGTCTTTAGGTGTCGACTCGGCGGCCGCATACAATTGACAAACTGTGAAACCCTTTTTGTGGCACTTCCGTTGCGTTTGTTTTTCACAGTTTACAATGCAACAACGACAACAAATCAACAACCCCCCAAGCACGCCTTGTGTTGCCAGTTGTGACAAAAGTTTATACCCAAAGCATTTGAACTGCATTTCATTATGGTACAATACTGCCTGGCTTAGCCACAGCAAATGCAAATTCTGTTGGCGCCATATTGAAAACTGTGTGGCTGTCACCCCGCCAACCCGCCACACCAACACACTGGCCACCAAACCACCAGTCTCCCACTTTAGCTAACCGCAGCGTCAGTCTTTTGTGGGGAAGCGTGCTCCAAACGAAGCGTATAAGTGGCCCTTATCGTGGCTGGAATTGAAGTCGATGGGAGCGGGAGCCAGTTAGGTTGGGGGCGCAGGCGTTCGGGAGTTCTGAGTTTCAGGGTTACCAAAGCGGACCCCGAGCAACGAGCGCCAAACACCGGTCAATAGTAGCTGCTTGTCTCGCCCAGTGCGAGTATGTACTATGTATATTGTATTGGCAAATATTCCCATGACAATAGGAATTTTTATTGAATTTATGCAAAAATTGCAAATTTTGTTGTGCAAGTATTTTTATTCTTTTTCCATTTCTTTTAAATTGTTTTGCAGTATGCGTTGTTTATGTACGTACATTGTAAAGTTATATAAGGCAGTAAATTCATAAGAATTAAAATAAATATTTACTTTTTAAAGCCCGGGTTACAAAAAATGCAAAACTAGCAAGACAACTATACTCTGGAGTGCTTGACTAGCAGATACCCTGAATCGCACGCCGAGATGCCGCTTAAAACATTCCTACGTTCTTTGAACTTACATAATCACTTAATGAGGATTTTTCGCTCCGGCTATATCTTAACTCCACACTATGGAAAATTTATTCTGAGCGTCCGTGCTTAGAGTCCGACTTATATAAAATTATCTGGGTATAAATGTGGTACCGAATACAAAGTTTGGAATATTTATAGTCTAAGCGAATGGCAAATTTCGGGAATCAAGCTCATGCAATTTATAAGTTATGTTTAAAAAAGCAATTCACAAATCCTATTTTTTTTCGATTTATCGGAGATAGGCGAAATATCATTTTGGGTATGTTATAGGGCACAAAACCGGTAAACTCTTTTGCTGCCAACTTGTGGATGTGGCGTCCCCACATTTTCACTAGTACTTAAACTTAACCCTACGAAGAAGACAGAGAATAAAATGTCACTGCATGTCAATTACCAGTCGAACATAGTAAGGAAACATAAAAATAAAACAATTTAAGCAGAACCCATTCAAAGCGGAACCCTATTATTTAAAATAATTATTTATTTCATGTAGTTTATGAATATTAAAGATCCGTACGCATTTTATCTATAAAGTAGTCAATATATTCGTCCTCGCCATGATTGAATCGACGCGCATTATCAATGCACTCCATATAGCCAGCCTCATTATTCATGCGCTTTAGGGTACCGGCCCTATAGAGCCAGGCACGCAAGCAGCGTCCATCCAAGTTCAAGAAGACAAAGTCTAGATCTATTAGGGCCCGCTTAAACTCACGTTTTCTGTTTACAGTTGCAGTTGGTTGGATTAATGGACACATCGTCAGTTGCCAGCAATACTCACTTGATGTAGCACAGGCTGCGATTAACATAGAGCACTGGCGAATCGGGTATATATTCCAAGCCCTTGGTATAGTGCTCAATCGCTTTGTCAAAATTTATCTTACGATACTCCAAATTGCCAAGCCTACGCTCGAAATAATACCGTCTTAATGGATGCGTGAGATTCAAGAATTATATAAAGCTACCTGCGATAGTTGGAAGCCACGCGTATACGCTCCTCACGCGCCTTAATCCGGTCCTCACGGCTGACATCGATCTGGCGCATGAAGCTCAATTGATTCATATAGGAAACTTTTCCGGACGATAGCTTGCTTTTCTTTGCAATGCGCAAGCTTCGCGACAAAACCATAAAATTGTCATCTGTGACACCCGCACTGTAGTTTTTTTCCAATTCAGCTTCCTTGACCTTGCCGGTGCTAGGTAGAAAGAATCAAGGTCTGTACTCCTTAAAATTGTCACAAGCTCAAGAACTTACTCCATTTTTTTAGCTTGGGCCATTTCGGTTAAGACCTTCATGATATCGTCCACCTTTGAGGGTGTACGTAAGAAGTTCTCATCAAACTCTGGTTGTGTCGCGCTTGGCATTGTGTATACGTAGTTAAGTATTTGTGTTTAAGTATTTGTGTTTAAGTATTTGTGTTTAAGTATGTGTGTTTAATTATTTGTGTTTAAGTATTTGTGTGATGTTGTTATTGGTGTTGTTTGTTTAATTCAGTTGCTAATACTGAAAATTTACACGACTTGTTAACTACCTCACAGCCAACTTGGCTAATACAGTCAACAGCAACAATAGCAATATCCCGCTGTTGTTTGCGGTTGATAACTAAACGAGCTTACGTTTTATTATTTTTATTAGTTAACCTTAACCTACTAAATTATGTGTAACAACCAGATGCAAGTGACCCCATAAAGTATTTATAATATAAATTATTAGTCAGGACAAGAACTCAATCAGGATCTTAGAGATTATAAGAGCCAGAGACATTATGAATATATATTTGTCCGGTCGTTTCTCCCGTTTTTATAAAATCGGAAGATATCGAATTCAAGTATATATATAGGAAAAATCTAATAGGAAAAATCAAATCTCAAATATAGAAAGTCATAATTACTCAATTTTCAGACCAAGGACAATTCATTCGATCGGATAACTGGAAACCATTAATAATATAATTTATATACAAATCTTTTTTACTTAATTGGGTAGACGGTATCATATTATAGACAACAATCTCATTCAGAATGCATCCACTTTTTTTTGGAACTAGCTTCAACTCCATGACAAGCCGCAGGTTCCCTTAGTGGGTGACCTTTTACGACAGCAGTCCAGCTACATGGCACGTCTTTCCGCCCACCTCAATATATTGGCCATAAGGCTTTGCAGAAGAAAGCGACAGAGACTTCGCAGGATCTACCCCATCTTAGATAAAGAAAATCTAAATCGATAATTATAAAACATATTAGGTAATGTTAAGTATATTAATCCTATTATTGTAAAGATAGGTTACGAATAGTATCAATAAATTAGCTTATAAAAAAGAAACAAAAAAATTACAAGCCGTTCTCATCAACATACTAAAAAAAAATATCCCAAAAGCCGCAGAAAAAAATTGGTGAACAGATTCCATTTATACATTTTTTCGTCAATAAAACTTTATGCAATTCAAACAATCAGAACTCAGATCTAATTTTATCTAGAAAATATTCAATATATTTGACCTGTGACACATTTAACTGGCGCGCGCTGTCAACGCACCACTTATAGCCAGCCTCATCGTTCATGCGCTTTAGAGCACCGGCCCTGTAGAGCCAGGCACGCAAGCAGCGTCCATCCAAATGGAGTAAGACATGGTCTAGATCAAGTAGGGCCCGTTGGTAGGCACGTTTTCTATAAATAGTTGCGACGTTTTACAATTTGTATTACTGTGGGATTTGCCAAGCACTCACTTAATGTAGCACAAACTGCGATTGACAAAGAGAACTGGCGAATCGACTATATATTCCAGGCCCTTGGTGTAAAACTCAATAGCTTTATCAAAGTTGGGTTTCCGATACTCGGCATTGCCAAGTCTGTGAGAGAGTAAGGGGTTGAATCGATGCGTGAATTATGTAAGAATTACACAGCTACCTGCGATAATTGAGTGCCACGCGAACACGTTCCCCGCGAGCCTTATTCTGTTCCGCCTGGGTGACATCGATCTGGCGCATAAATGTCGTTTGATTGAGATTCGCTGCCATATCAAATTTATAGGAGCTGCGCTTGGTTCTCTTTTTACCTTGGAAGTGGCTGCGTTGCATAATAATAAAATTTGTATCCGTAACGTCCGGAATGATAACAGCCGCGGCCTTATCATCGTTGCCTTTCCTGTAATACGCACAGAGACTTATTTCTATGGATCTATCTGGCTCTACAACTCACTCCATCTTTCCCCCCTTTGATATTTCGTCCAAGAACTTGATAACTTCGTCTACTTTTGAGGGTGTGCGCAAGAAATCCTCCTCCAATTCACGGTGTCTCGTGTCACTCATTTTAAAAAGTTGTGGTATGTGAATTTCGAAGTTGTTCGTTTGACTTAATTTGTAGCATTGAATTTTATGGCAGCTCCAACTTGTACCTCATCAAATACCGCACAGCCAACTTAGCTAATCTAGCGAACAGTTATAATCATTAGCTTCAGCTGTGTCGATGCGGCTGCATTTGCGCTTGCAACACCATCTAAACGCAGCACGAACCAGCCCTGCCCTACCCTGCCCTGCATGTCCCCCTGCCCTGGTTGACTGGCCTGCATGAAATTAGCCCTGGCTGGGTATCCCTGGCTAGCAGCTGGCTCGTTAGCCAGCATGTGGTTTTTAGGATTAACTCAATTAAAATTTTGTGGCATTAAAATTGTCTTGCAAAAAGTGCGTAAAGCAGCAGAGAGCGATGTGGCAAGCAAGCAAGAGTGCTCTAGCTGGAGTGCATAACAAGGAGATACCCAGAAGATAGGCCCGAGCTTCCATTATAAACATCCCAAACAACATAACTACACTCAAACCTGATATTTGCGTGTCATATGAGTCTCCAGCTCTTATATTTCGCGACATCGCCGCGTTCAGATAAAGGGATTGACTGACAAACAGAGTGACGTTTCCTTCTGCCCGTTACATACACTTCCACAATACCATTATACATTTATTTTCCGTAAAAAGCGGGTATTGTTATTCAATGAGCATCGATTACGTCACTGATGTTTTGCATACATGCGGATTTAGTTAATTAAATTTGTAAATGAAAAAATATGTTTATTTATACCTACACACATATGTATACGTGGGCACTGGGAGGGAACTTTTTTTCATTTGGGATGAGTGTACGATCTTAATAGCTCAATCCTCATGAAATTTTCTGGTCTTAAATATGAGACCATGGACCAAGGCTCTAGTTAGAATAAACGGTTTTTGTGAGGACTGGGCAAAGAAGAAACGAGTTAATGGAGAGTGGCATCCAATAAGTGTAATATTTAAAATCTGTACGCGTTACTCGTACACCGAGTTCGGTGTACCTAGCTCTTGTCCCTTCTGAGTTCGTTCTGCGCATTGCATGATTTAGAGATCGCAGACAGACAGACCAACAAACAGACAGACAGACAGAAATAGCTTGATCGGCATGGCTTGTCGTCCTGATCCAGAATGTATGTACTTTATGTGTTTTAAGATGTTTCCTTCAGCTTATTTTGATCTATTTTCAATGGGTTCAGGGTAAAAAATAATAATAAAAATAAAAAGAAGCCACATGTATTCCCCTGCCTGCTTTCTGGCGGGTCGTACACATCTTTAGTTGCGCCTGGCAATATTTAATTGAGTTTGTTTGAAAATTTCTTTTAAATTAAGAAAGTTTTTGCACGTGACTCTATTGTCGTCGGCGGCAACTTTTATTTTATTCGGTTTTAATTTTTGCGGATGGCACACGGCGTAGAACGTGCTGCAGACGCCAAAAGGTTCAAAATCAAACTTGGCAACAACGTCGGGCAATCAAAATGAATATATGTATATTTTAGCTGATTATAATCAGCCAATTACGCATACGCCAAGGTGCACAATTGACAACTAATCAGAGGTACACATATGAGATTAAATGGTAGATAAGAAAACCAAAAATGGTCTCCTCCTTAAGATAGGGTATATTTCAATATTTTGGTTTAGTTGAATCAAATAGGGATTGTCTTCTGAATTAAAACCAACTATTTTTATGCCAGATCTCGTAATATTGTAATAGAATATAACGCACAATATTTGGAAAATGGTGCTCACGCTTCGCAGCATTTGCTCATTAATATTTAAGTTAGATC
The DNA here is from genome assembly GCA_035045725.1 of Drosophila ezoana. Classification (NCBI taxonomy): domain Eukaryota; kingdom Metazoa; phylum Arthropoda; class Insecta; order Diptera; family Drosophilidae; genus Drosophila; species Drosophila ezoana. The sequence goes on from JAWNOU010000051.1 coordinate 2,994,495, forward strand.
TGGAAACGCGCAACGCTTGCCACGCTTGGTTCCGGCTGGTCATTGGCACAGAAACACAGTGGCATGCAACATGTTGGGTCCTTTGGTTGTGCGTACGTAGCAGAAGCATGAAATACTTACAGGCACTGATGCCGTCAGCGCCGACATTGATGACTGCATTGACAAGTTGCCCCACCAGCGGAGGCATCGCTGGCGAACTGGACGACGTGCGGCAGTCTCCAGAGCAATGTGTCACGCGTGGCAGCTTGTGCTGCATAAGCAAGCAGTTTACGCGTGCCTGCCACTCACTCGGCTGGGGGTGTGGTAGCTGCTAGCCAACTACTCTTGGTTCCGGTTCTGCCACACTTAAAATGTCGAGCGCACGAAGTTGCCAGTATTTCAGCTAGTTTCTTCTTCTTTTTATACCCTGTACTAACTACAATACGGGTTCAGTGAATACTGAATAGTAAAAGTAAGCAAACACATTGCCGTTGCCTTTTGACGCCTCTAAAAACAAGTAGGAGTCCTCAAGTAGAAAGTGTTCGATTGGGAGATGCCCTTAACCAGTAGCCTTAGTCATTGTTTAAGATTCCTTCTATGCAAACACACATATACAAAAATGCAAATGAAAAGCGCCAGCTGGGGCTCTCTTGACTTGATCAAGCAATATCTGTCTATGAAAAAGTATGAAAAGTTAATTAAATGAAGTTGGGGGTGTGGTTTTTATTGCAAATGGGTAAAAAGAGTATAATGTATTTGTGCAAATGTATGTAACAAGCAGAAGGAAAAATCTCCGACCCCATAAAGTATATATATTCTTGATCAGCATCAATAGCCGAGTCGATCTAGCCATGTCCGTCTGTCTGTCTGTCCGTCCGTCCGTCTGTCCGTATGTATGAACGCAGGGATATCGGAACCTATAATAGCCTAGAGACTTGAAATTTTTGCTTTAGGTCCTCTTCCTGCGCAAATCGAGTTTGTTTCCGATATTCAATAACTTGCCCGTTTCCAAGTAATCGATAAGAACCGGTATCGAAATCCTGATTGTTAAGCAAATTGGGTAAAAAATAAGAGCTAGAGTCACCAAAAGTGATATGTTTAATCTAGAATAGTATATATATATCAAGTATCTTTAATTTTGTACCTATCGCCACCTCCCCGCTACAACCTCATAGTTATAAATTAAGTTAATAACCCAACTTGTGTTGCCCACCAATTTTAGCTACAAGCTACCGAGAAAACTAATTTTTTTTAAATTTATTTGTATTACTGCTATAGCAAACGAGCGCGCAGCACGAACTGCATTTGGTGTTGGAATAAGAGGGCAGGGTATCCCCAAGTCGGGAGCTCCCGGCTAGAACCTCTTACTTGTTTAACTTGTCTTTTCACCTTTTGGATCTGAAATAAAAAAGAACCAGCCACAAGTGTTAAAGCCAAGAGAACGAATGTGGCATACCCTACCGAACAACTGTTAGGGCAACTGATCGAAGAGTGCACCAAGCCAGTTCAGGAAAATAGGAAGAATAAGAATAAATTTTATATAATATTTAAATATATTGTTATTATATTATACTTTGACTTTTATATGTAGTAATAAGTTTTCTAGCTTATCCCTTCCTGATTGTTTAAGTTGTCATACACTCTAAAATAATGGTTAACTAAATTTTGGTGCCTGCCGCAAGCAGGCTTTGTTCCTTTTGCCTGTTCCTAAAGTGGAAGACAAGCAAAAGATTATACCTGGCCTGGCCACGGGGCATGCTTTATAATGGCGCAAGAGACAAGGTGAAACTGACGAAGATGGCGTCGAAGTTGGAGTTGGAGTTCGAGTTGTTGTTGGGCCTGTAAACATGTTTGGAGCGTGAAGTGGGTAAAGCAGAGGGGAGTTACATGCAGAAATAAATTGCATAAGCGTTGGCGCTGGCAACAAAATAAAAAGTAAACATGTTTAAAATGTTGTTATTCACACAAACGCGCTTACTTTGGCTGAGATTCAGCCTCCACCAGAGTTGCCACCTTTTGCGACGTTGCCTTTGCCTCATTCCGGCTCCTTTGTTGATTGTGTGCAACATTGCTTGTGTGCGCCTTTTGTGTCCTTGGTCGCCATTCTTTTTGCGAATTCTCCTTTCATGCTGTCACTTTTTGCGTTATTTACCTTGTTAACCTTTTCATGTTGACAAACTGTGCGCGTGCTTGTATGTGTGTGTGTGTCTGAGTGTGTGTGTTTGTTGAGAGCACAAAATGGCGATATGAAAAGTGGAAATCTGTTGAAATTTGTTTCAAGCCAAAGGCATTTGTTCTCTTGACTTACTGTAGCTGCGCTGGTAATGCGCTTCTATAGCTTCTAAAGCCTAAAGATTTAAAGGGGGAAAAAAACGGTGGAAGTGCGCAAGTGGGCTATGCGCGGCAAGATGATACCCCGTGTACTCAAATAACAATCAATAGCTCGCTCTCTTTTAAATTTGTTTTGCTTATTATCTATTAGGATACAGAATAACAATAATAGAATAATAACTAAAAATTAGTTTTAAAAGAAATGCATCGACAATTCAGTTTTCTGCCTAAGCCGTTTATATTCTTTAAGATCAAAATGTATGTTTTTTATTCTGTTACGAATATATAGAGATCAAGTCTCTAAAGCGTACTCATATATCTTATATGTTTTTAACTAACCATAAAATAAACATAAATTTTAAATTCAAAACCCAACAGAACGAAGCAAATAACTTGACTGCCAAAGTTTAGAAGCAGATAAAAAAATAAATACCAAGTTTTAAAGCAAAGTCGAGAAAATGAAAAGCATATTAACAACAAAATGTAATATTAATCTTATGATATTTTTATGGAATACAATAACAACAAAGGCACAAATAAAAGGCGTTTGCAAATTCATTTAAAAACGAACATACAAGAAAATTGCGTTGGGAGCTTGGTGCCTTTATTACGCATACGCCATGTGTTGTGCCTACAAAATGAAAAAAAAGTGAACTAACAAAATTATATTTAAAATGCGAAATTAAAAAAGCCAGATCAAAGGTTTTGTGTATTTCGCCATTTTTATTAAATTCTCAGGCGAAATATATATTTATATATGTTCTTATGCGCATATGTGTGTGTTTACGCCAAAGCGTGTGTAGGGGTTAAAGTTGAGCTTTTAATATAGTGCCAGAGAATTTGCATTTAATATTTGCATGGTGCGCTCAGAGCAGGCACTTTCGGATCAGACAGTACAAAACAGGATGCGGCAGGATAAGCATATTAACATGCAAGTCATATTAAGGACAACTGCAGCTCCAAGCACCAAAAACCAATAATGCGCATATTAGACTTGATGATGATAGCGATGACAATGACGTACACACCCTGCTCCTCCGCTCAGCCATCCCATGCCTGGGCATGCACTTTGACTGTTGCCATTTTCCGAGAAACACACACACACACACACACAAATTGATACACACAGATGCGCACAGGCAAAAATTCGTGTTATCCTGGCTTTTGTTTCTTTCGAACTGACCGCACTGCAAATGGTCCCGCACCCCGCACTACACCCGCCCTACCTTCCATCCGTTGGCAATGCACACACGAAGCTGTAGTTATAGCTGTGCTGCATGTTGATGCCACAACTGAGTCCGCTTTCCCCGTCGCAACGTTATGAGAGGCGGGCACTTCGTCTAAGCCAAAACGTGCGCAGTCTCTGGCAATCAACTTTAATAACATCACAGAATGTCAATAAATCCACAAAATTGCTGCCCCCATTCCCCCAAATCGCTTGTTGTTGTGGCTGTGGCTGGCATCCTTTCGATGACGATGATGATGATGATGATGATAATGTTGCTGCCCCCGGCTGCCCAACCCCGTTGCTCTTTCTGATGTTCAGCAGGAGTATCATTAACAAAAGGAACTGCGTGCTGCAGCTGTCCGACTGCCGGACCGGGAAATGTTGCCGCCTTTAAATGAATGCAAGCAACTTGAGCTGCTTAGTTGCAGTCCGGGGCCATGATCCTATATTCGGCTCCTGCCTCTGCCTCCGCGTTGTGTGCGTCGACAGCATTTGATGAGAATAAAACTTTAAAGAAGTTCACACAGCCGAATTATAGTTGTAAAAAGTTAAAGTTCTGTGCAATGTTTTAATGCCTCAATAAATTTCAGCTCGAGAACAGGTTCTTCCTCCACAAAATAGATAAAGTTTGTATATATAATAACACAACTGTGAGCAACTTATTAAATTCAAATTAAACCAGCCAAAAATCAAAACAAATGAAATGCCCTTTGAGAAACATATAGATTCATAAAAAAAACTCGTTATTCCCCTTTTAAGATCGGGGATTTGAACAGGAAAATCGAGAAAAAAATAATAGTCAAATAAAACTAAGTCGCTTAAACAAGTGAGATGAAGTCATATTTTCACAAAAAATTTGGACAAAAATTTAAATTTGGTAATTACGAGTTCCAAACCTCTTCAATAGTTTGGAAGTACAAATTTTTTAAGATTTTTTTCTAGGAATTTATAAGCAATCAATTATTTTCAAAAAAGTAGGCAGCCTTGAGGCAAAAAATAATATTCCTAATATTGACTGTAATTTGATTAATCTTTACTTTTAATTGCGATTGTTAAAGATATTTCCCATTCAATCAAAAACCGCATTTAGAATACATCTGATTTTAACTCGCAGACTGGCACTTAAATGCTAAATTGAATAGAATTGAATTGTGTTAAAGTTGCCAAATGCTGCATAGCCAACAATCACACACAGAAACACACACGCACACACTCAAGCTCACACACACACATGCACACATGCGTACATGTGCTGGCCATAAATACCGTAAATCTGTTCAACATTTATTCACACAATTGACACTCAATTCGACCCTATGCCCATTCATCATCCAATACTCGAAGATAGCGAATAAATATACATTTCATGATTATCATTTAGCGGCAAACAGGTGACCAACTAGTAGATACCCTACATCTACTAACTTAAGAAGAATCTGAGGTTTTTCGGCACTTACAGTACGATCCGAAACTTGTTTAAATTTGGAAACAAAATACTTACATTTAATTATTATCAAGCAAAGATTATTTGCCTAAATAGGTGGTATTGGAAGAAAGAATGTATATTTACTATACGAGAACATTAGCCTCTGTAATCTCTGATCTTAACAGCCTGTAAATCGATAATAATCGACTGTAAAACGATAATTATCGAACATTTTTTAAAATAAACATGGTCTGTGTAAGGTGTACAACAGATTTTTAAAACAAGTTTTAAGCCTATTGATATCATATACTCTGGGATAAATGCGTTCATACAGACAGGCGAATTGCATCGTTATTTGATGCTGCTGGAAATATAGAGAATTTATTCATAAAGTTATAAGTATCGCTCTTCACAAGGTATTATCTCTCGGCATGGGGTAAGCCAATGTTCGCCGCAGCTGGCTTTTGTCATTTGCTCGGCCTCAACATTTCGCTGGAAATGCTTGAGATGCTTGTTAAATATTTGCGGAATGCACAAATGCAACAAAAGGCAAGTGGCATCTGCAGAGATTTCAGTGTGACCATACCCCCGTCTTGCCGTCTGTCAAGGTGTGTGCAATTTATCATATGCGTGTGGGTTTGTGTATGTGAGTGTGCGCCAGCATTCATTTCCAATGCAGAATGGCCTTTTAACCGCCAGCAACTGCGGACACCAGGCAGTAAAGGATTTTTGCTGTTTGTTGATATAAGTGCATATTTTATAAATTTATATACATATATTTATATGTATAAACATTTATAACGGGAGTTTGGGGCTCGCTGCGGCACAATGCAAATTGTATAGAAATTGATAATACGCCCCGTGTGCCCAGACAAATCTCGACAAATGCGGCTGCAATTTTTATGTGCTCATTTATAATATTTAACCTGTCATTTGTGTGTGTGTGTGTGTGTGTGTGTGTGTGTGTGGGCGGGTGTGTTTCGCAGCAACGATAATAAATTTATTGCAATGGCACTAAATATTTTATTATTGCTAAATATGCAACAATGCTCCATGAGGCAGGCGTAAAACAATCGCATGTAACGACTGAATGCGCAATGCGTGAATTGGCGCAACGCCTGCAAGGAGCGCAGGGAGTGTGTGCTGGGAGGAGGGGAAGGTTGTCGGCCAGCCTGCGCTTGCTGACAATGCGTATAAATTATGAATGCGATATGCACTCAAACGCACACCCCTTCTCAGGCAAAACCCAGCAACTGTATTAAGATGGGCATGGAGTTTAATTTGGGCGGTTGCGCGCTGTTGTATCTGGGATAAATTAAATTTCAATGTTTAAAAAACAAATGACAGGGATTGTTTTTGTTGTTTCTAGCACAACCAATTGACAATTCCATATTTGTATAGCTGTACAATTCAATTTAGTTGAAGTTTTTTAAAATTGCCTCGCTCTAGGCTTACGAAGCTAATAAAAAATAACATTAAATAATTCGGATACCCTGTACCCATTCCGGCTTGTGTATACGTAATTTAGATCAGCTTCAACATGCGGGTGATCCCTGCCACGTCCATCCCTTTCTCTGTTCATTTGCAGAATCATATCTCTGAAATTAACTATAACATACAATTTAGTATGGATGTTCTTGTAAAGTACATACAAATGAAGTATATTTCACTACAAAAAATAAAACACCCATTAAAAATTATTGTCGTCTTCAAAATTTCAAACAGTTTTTGGAATATTTTATCTATAGGTGTAAAAATAAGAACAGTTACATATTATATAAAATATCTAAGCGAACACATATAAAATAAAATATTTCCTCGATTTTAACAAAAATTCAATATTAATTTTTGAAAATTCATTGCCTCTTCAATTCATAAACATTGTTAACATTTCTAAAACGGATATGTGAATAACATCAGACAACAATGTTAAGCACACTTTAACATGCTGTTATTTACATAAATTTTATAAACAATCGATAGAAGCACACACACGCACAAATGCGTGCGCAAAACTCCAAATCTGTGCGTAAATTTCATTTTCAAAATCTACAGTATTAACTGATATCAACTGGGATTTAAGCAACCCTTTGTGATAGCCCCAACCCAAAAGCACTGAAAATGCATTTTACAAAAACTGCATACAAAAAGCGATTGTTGTTATTGTCTGAATGTTGTTGCTGCTGAGTTGCGTGCACAAAAACGATTAAAATTTTAAATTTACACGCAATTGTGCAGTCAAATAAGAGTTGGGGCTTAGCGAGAGTATGAAACGGGAACGGGAACTGGAGCTGAGGCTTTGGGACCCGTTGACCAAGCGGAAGCCTCGTTTATGATTTGGAACTAATTGCAGCGCACTGCACGACCAGTAAATACACAAAAAAAGACCAGCAGGGCTTTGACCAGCGGCAAGGGTAGGATTGTTGATGAAAATTCTACATGGGGTGGAGGTAGAGTTGTGGGCCGATTGCAGCAAAGGAAGCAGTTCGGGTAATTACAATTGCATTGCGGTTAACGGGCGAGACGCACGCTAAATCACTCAACGGTCGCGGGCCACGGGAGACAGCGGGGTCAGGTGGTTGCTTTGCCGAGGCTTTTGAATAATGCAACTGCAACTGAAGGAGTGGGGACACTCAGGTGGGCGGTCATACCCACACCGGTTGCCAAGAAGCCAAGGCGTAATTCGTGGCGCAGGCTCGAAGGCTTTTGGCCAAATGCATAAATCACAATGCACAAATAACCTGGCGGCAACGGCTACAGCGGCGAGACACACACAAATCCAAATGCTCCAGCTGCGCCAGACCAAAATATGCTAGGTGGGCGTGGGCGTGGGCAGGTGTATGGATCAAGGGGGCTGGGTAGCTAGGTTCCAGCTTATGGCATTGGCATTATGGAAATCGTGTTGACTTACACAAATGAGCAAATGCCGAAAATGCTGCCCAGCGACTCGACATGTGCAATTGCGTATAAATATTTACGCGATGTGGGCGCAAATTAATTGGCTATGGCATAGGCGTAGTAAAGGGGGTTGCGGATTCTGCTTAAATTCAGTTGATTTTTTATTTTGCTCTTCATTTAAAATTTAGAAATGAGCAAGTAAGATCAAAACGTTTACGAAGACGCACAAAGAGGAGTGACAAAAAAAATTATATACTTATATATGAATTATAAATATGAAATAAAACATCAAGGATTGCTAGACATAATGATTACTAAATAAGCATGAATAATACCGCTCAATTCAAATTAACTCTACTCCCATGCTCTGACCCAGCCGGAATTAAGTACCCAGTTAAGGAGCAGAAGCCAGAAACGTATTCAACTCTAGAGCAGATTTGTCAGAGGATTTGATCAAATATTGTTTTTGTCTAGAATTTCCGGGAAAATGTATTTGTTATTTAATGTGCAAATCAAGTGCGAGTATATGTCTTAAATAGATCTTTATGATATCTAATGTTTAGTAGGTAAATTAATATCAAATGTATAAATGGCCAGAAACTACTTAATAGATAAAATGATATTTGTGAGATTCCAATTAATGTATATAATTTTCTAGCAGCATTTTCTAATATTTAATCATCATAAAATTATGAATCGACAAAAAATGCACTCTTTAAAGAGCACACAATAGACACAATATACAATATGTATTATTAAATATGCGAATAAGCAAATGAATAATCTGTGAAAAAATTTAATAGCAAATAAAAATAAATTAAACAACATTATCTATAAAAAATGCGCATTAATAATTAATTATATATGTACAGCAGAATTTCTATTAATTTATGCACAACAACAAGCAAATACGGCAAAACAGGGCTACGTGAGCTAGTCGAGTGTGCTCAGTTGAGTGATACCCTTTGCGGATTCAATATTTTAGCCAAAAGCACTTTAAAATGGGCTTTAATGTTTATTTATGGAAATACCAAATCTGAAGTTTTTAACGAAAAATAAACTCAAATCGATAATGATGAGGCTCACATTTTTACCGACGACTTAACATTTACCAGGCAGTTTATCTGCCTGTTAAAATATAGCTTGGCAGTGCTGCCACCTAGTTATGCTTAATTCTGATGGTGATAGATGGATTTGAAAATTAATCGCCTACGGACTACAGGGTATCAAGTACACGCACTGGCATAATTTAAAAACCTCACTGCAGACATTCGGCTCATTTCAAAATCGCATAAAACAAGCATCAAATTAAATAATTAAATCAGATTAAATTTGCCTTCCTGCTCGCACCGCCTCAAAGCTGCAGTGGGCGTGCGAGCGAGATGGCAATTGAGGTAAATGAAATTAACAAATTGCGCACTCAATCAAAGCGAAGCAGTTGATGATGCAATGCAAAATTCAATCAAAAATTGAAATTGCAAAACTCATTGAAAATTTTCACGTGGCTGATGCTGCACTTCATTAAATTCATTTGAAAAGGCCCGAAACATGCGTTAATGGATCGTAGAGGAGACCTTTGCATCTCTTTGATGTGTTCCCAAAAACTAATTCGCTGCCATTTCGCTTTGGTTTCTACACTTGAATAAGAATGTGCACAAATTATGCTGTACTCTCCTGCCTGAATGACTGACTGATTGGTGATCAACGCACAGCCGATACCATATAAGCTAGGAAGCTGATATGTTCACTGTAGTTACCTTATGTATTGGAGGTTCAAAGATCTTTGTTGAAATTCATCACACTTTGCACTTTGCATTCCTCCTTGGTGGAAATAGAGGTCATAGATTAGGTGCGTGACGTTTCGCGCTCAATTAATTTAATTTGAGACGTGTTTCACATTTTTCGCATAATCAAAGCTTCTTCGGTGGAAAGTGGGATTCTAAGATTTTTTGGTGAAGTATACTTAATGAATATGTGTTTGAGCGATTTGAGCAATTTCACACGTAAAATTGGTAAATTGGTGGAAAACGGTTGTATAAAAGTTTTTTGCTTACCGACCGATCGGTTTCAAACTCATTTTCAAAGATCTTTGGGAGAATTTATTTTATACGTGCCACGGGCAAGGCCGCGGTATACCCGCTTAGAAAGGGGAAGAACGTAACCTCATAAAGTACTTTATACTTTTCTTGTTTCCATTCCATTCTTCCAACTTTTTTCTCAGTCCAAAAAGTACCTTATTGACAAAACTGACTACGCTTGAAAATGAATTTGAAAGTTGCATTTGCTGCGGGTCTGCCAGAGGAAATTTGATGCATCAGTAGACAATACAAAGGATTTGACAGATTTTCCTTTTGCTGTTATTTTTACAGATTTTCTCTTTAAATGCATTACATTTTTTTTCCTTTCCTTTTTGGGTTTTTTGGGTTTTGCCAGACGGCAAATCCAAACACAGACAGTTAGCCACAGACGGTCGGCTCGCATAGACAAATAAACAAATCTCGTCAAGTGCTCATATACACAGTTACACACACAGATACAGATACAGCGACAGTTGCAGATACATTTACATATAAAATATTTGGCGGATAGTCGGCCAAATGTGTTTGCGTTTGTCACTTGTGGCGCGCTGCGGTTCCGAGTGTGTGCGCGTTTGTGTGTCCGTTTGCGTGGTTGTTTGTGTGTCTGTTGTTTGTGTGTGTGTCTATTTGGGTGTGTGTGATTCTGGCTTAGCATGCGTCAACATTTTGGCAACACTCTCGCACTCAACCAGTTGTTGCCACTCGATCCACGCAATTAATTTCTGTATCAGAGCATCAACCGAAGTGCTACGCGGGGTTGATGTGGCACCAGGTGAGGGCGATTCTGTCCGCTAGGGTTGCTCCAGACACGAGCGTTAAAAATGAAACCAAAGCAAACAGCAAACATCAAAAGCTGCCGAGGAACACAAAACAAATAAAAAAGATAAGATAGGAACAAACAAATATGGACTGACCAAACTGGTTGGCATAGGGGGCTACGGCTCCGTCTGGTTTTAAGGTTGTCTGTGGCGCGACCGCGACAAGTGGTTAACATGTATATGACAGCTGCAGGGAACGTTTGTAACCATCCAGTCAAGCACCTGAAATAATCTGGCTTACGTAAGCCCCGACAGTATTGGCAAGGTCCAGACTACTGGCATAGTCTATGGCTTCTTACCATTTTCTGAAGAGTTTACTAGCTCTGTATGTTACACAGATCTGTCAACTTTTTAAGACCGAATTTGATGTTTTTAATTTAATTTTTAAATGTTACTGATTTAATTGGACCTATTTCAAGATTAAAACCCTTAATGCATTTTCTTCTATGATATGTCCGACATTATTTAGAACTATTGTTTTATGATTTGCACGCAATAAGTTCCAAACAGTTCGACTTATATGGAAAGCTTATATAGGATAGAATGAAACAAATGGTTTTTATGAAAGTCTTTCATAACAATAATAATAGTAATAATAACATAAATCAAAATAATAATAATACTTATAAAAATAATTGTATTGATATTAATAAATATATAAAAAATTAATACTAAAACATTGAATAATAATTACTATAATAAAAAACCCGATAAAAAAACAACTCAAAAAAATATCAGCTGCCGTCCCTTTCAGATTTAAATCAGAGATCTCTAGTAAAAACATATAAAAAAACAAAGCAATGAAAGGAATTAAAACGCATTGCAAAGAGCAAGTTCCGCTCAGTTTTGAAATGAACCCAGAAAAAACAACAGCACAAAGTCTCATGAAATCTTATCTGAAAAACACATTGTAGTTAACGTAAATATTGGTTTTTGTATGCCCAGATTTTGGTTGGCATTCAAGGGTACAACTTGGCAGCATGGGTAATACAACAGCAACAAACGACGGACAACTTGGTACATAGCCGAACCAGAAACAGAGCCCGGAACAACAACAATAACAAAACTGATGTTTCACCGCGCGAGATTTACGAGTGCCGTGCATTTGGGGTAAAACGTTAACGCACAGAGTGTGAGTGTGTGTGTGTGTGTGTGTGTGTGTGTGTATTTATCTTGGCTGGCCGCGAACTGGCTGCTTGGTAGGCTTTTGGCATAAGAGCGGCCAACAAAAATGCGGGCAGCCGCTTCAAAAACTGGGAAAATAAAACAGCGAAATGCGCTTTGTGCCCGCTGCACACAAGTGGCAAGCGAAGGGAGTTTGGTGGTCAACGGAATGGTGGGAAATGGGGGAATGCAAGAGCTGCACAGCTATAAAAGCGGCAGTTGATATCAACTTTAAAGCATTTAAGCAACTTTTTGGTGTACTATTAAATCCATTTAATTTTACATTTGAAGAAAACAATGCTGGTCAACCGAAAAGGGCGGCCACAAGGAGTCTAAAGCGAGAGCCAGTCAACTCACGGGTAATGGGCAACATTAAAAACTTCCGCTTCCGTTACACAGACACTCACATACAGACACACACACACGCACGCACAAGCACATACAAAAGAAATGCAACGGAAATGCCACAAAGTTCAAACAAGCAACAGAGAAAAACCGCGCGCCGGGCAAACACTAACAAAATTAAAGAACAGAGAGATACTGAAGGGAAGCCCAGCCAACCACCACCCACCCACCCACATCCCACTGTGCGGCCACCGTTTTTGAACTCTGCACTCTCATTACCGAAAATTGCAATAAATTTTTAGTGCACAAAATTATTTGAAGTGCCCGCCAAACACACATAAAAACGTCCATTGCGAAATTTACGAGAATGCATCGAAAGAACACAAAAATGAAAGAAAGAAAAGCCAGCGCTTAACTTTACTAAAGTCTGCTCAACAAATAGGAGGAAGGGGAAGAGAGAGAGAGAGAGAGAGAGAGAGAGAGAGAGAGAGAGAGAGAGAGAGAGAGAGAGAGAGAGAGAGAGAGAGAGAGAGTAGCACCATCAAGTGAGTGGAAAAACCAGCCAAGAAACATGACAACAATATGTTTTAATTGCTTTTGTACAAACCAAGTCGTGACTTCCTTTGATGGATGAGTTATGGCTAAAAAGAAGAAGAAACAAATTGAATTTCGGAACTTAGTTTAGTTTATAGGCAATAACCAGCTAGTATTTAATGTACTCAAGGATCTGCACATTGGTTACTGACTTTGTGCTTTCAATAGACGGCGTTTGCAGACGTTCCTCAATTCGAATGTGTTTTAGGTCTATTTTTAAAAGTATCCTTACCAAACAATGACCTGTAAAATGACATTCAAAAATTCTTAAATTATTTGAATACCTTCAGTAGATTAATAAATAGAATATAAATAATTTATTAATAAAAACTAGTTGTTATAAATATTATTCTTAGCATATCTCGAAGCTAGAGATATACGTAGACTTTTATAAAGTACACACCGATCCAGAATAATTCATTTTTATGATACCTACATTTCTTTCCCTCTAAATTTTAAAATATAGCTTCGTGTTGGGCTCAGGGTGTCGCCAAACTTTTAAACTCTAAGGCAGATTAAAGCTCGAAAAGTGTTTTAAATTCCGTCGTAATTATTTTAAAACATTAATCGTCATCCATTTGACTAAATTATAAAAGACAAATAGGGAAACTCTTATTTGACTTAAACTTCGACAAGTTTCCGCTCCATCAAGAGCTTAAAAATGACGCAAATCAGGCAAATAAAATCAGATTGCGAAGTTTCGAAATTGTTGCAAAATACCAAGAAATAAGCTATTAATCAGTAGAAAGATGGGCTTATTATATGATTGTCAATTGTGAATTGGCAATTGGCATATTTTCTCTGCTCTAGAAATGAATTGAAAACGTGTATTCAATAGAGCTTTTCATTTGCTTGGAAATGTTAAATAAAATGGCATGCACTGAGTTTTAAAAGTTAATTGGACTGCTCAACGCCCGAATACAATACTCAACCGCACACACATGCTCACCCACACAAACACACACACACACACACGCACACACACACACACATCCATCAATAGCATACAACTGATTCTTTCATTGCAAAAAATTCCATATTGATTCTCTTTGTATTTAGTTCGATTCGTTACTGGCGCAACATTTTGTGATGATTTATTAATGATGCTTATTATTATTGCTTAATTGCGGGTATTTACATACACACACACACACACACACACACACACACACGCAGATGTAAAATGAAAAAGTTCACAATGCGCTGAAATGCTCTCCGCTCTCATGAGTGGAACTTTATACCATATATGAATTACTGACTACTTCTATAATTAAATTTAAATAAATATAGAACTTAAATCAGGTCCACGTAAAGACACAATATTATTATTATTGTGGGCTGCAACGAATATCAGACTGTTATGGTTTTTTTTGACCGTTCAATTGTTATAAAAATTTAATTAAATCGATTAAGTCGCAAAAAAGCATGCACAATTGGTATTGCATTTTTTATAATAGTATCAAAAAGAGCAGTGCGAGAGACAGAGATAGAGAGAGAGAGAGAGAGAAAGAGAGAGTAATATGTGGGTGGCCCAAGCCCATTGCGACCAAACAGAATTTTAATTCGCGGCCTTAAACACTTAGTATAACGTTTGCAGTGCGTTTAATTAGTGCAATGGAAATAATTTGTAATAATTTACCAATGGATGGCTTATAAAATGAAATACCTTTATTGTTAAGATTTGGGCTTTTTCATTGAATTTTATTCAGTTCCTCTTTGTGTCATATTCTTAAACGTTTTAAAGGACAAAAGTAGCTTTGTTTAAATATCAACAAAACTGAAATCATATCTCAGTTTTTTTTGTGGCTGATTTTTAAGAGAGACGATTTTGTCAGTTCTACTTTGTGGCTTATTCTTAAACGTTTGCCTGGCGAAATAAGATATAAACATTTTTATAAGATTCTGATGTTATTAAAAAGTTGTTAAGCTTAGATGTAGATGTATGTATGTATATAGGTAGACTCAATCTTTGATTTTCGTTTATGATGCAATGTTTTTTTGAATAAATTTGCCTTTAAAATTTTTGAAATGTATGTAATGTACAATTTTGGTAGTATTTTTTAAAGAAAAATTTAAGATTTGTCATTTATTAACTTTGTTTGTTAAAAACGGAACAAATAATATTCCTTTAAATATTTAAAATGACAGTAAAAAGCTTGACAAATATTGTTACAGACAGTAAAAAGCTTGACAAATATTGTTATAATTATAAGTTAATTATTCATAAAATACGTGAGTAATTTTTTACCCTGCCTGTGCTGTCTTCTGCATTGGCCACTTCAGTCGATTCGTTAAATAATATTTAAAAAATTTGCAATTAATTTGTAAGCGTTTTTAAAGCCCATTTTAATGCATGCTTAAAGCGCAAAACTGGTATTAAAATCAACGCTCGCGTGAAGCGAATCCAAATAAATGACAGTCGGTCCTTAGTCGAGTTGTCTTTTGGGCTCTGCCCGGCGTTAATCAACGCACCCAAACCTATATCCACCTTCATATCGTGCGGACCATGGAGCACAGTTTATGGGGATTGTTGGCGCATTGTCTCGCTTGATTATGCCCGATAGATTTTGATGCTGGTGCCGTTTTTTATGCGCGAGCTCATGACACGCAGACACATAAATTTCACAGACTCGACTCCATGCCGAAACAGAGGGACTGCAGCCTGAATACGCAACGATTTACATACAAAACACTCTGAAAACAATGCAATAGCCCCCCTGAATTGAGATTTCCCTCCAACTACCGCACCACCCACTCCACAATGTTTGCTTATAATCTGCGAGCCCAGGCGAACATATTTTTCGAGAACACATTCGCCTTCGGCAAGAGAGTAAAGTTGAAAGCCGCACCAGTTCGGTTTTATACCGATACCGATACATAATCATGTTAATTTGAATAGTTCATAAAACAAAAGGAAAATTTTAATCATTTTTGTTAACTTACATCCATTTAGCATTTGTTGTTGTGCTGCTTTTCTTTTTCTGTATATTAACAAATTAATTAAGCATATATAAATATTTCAAATTGAACCGGCGGCGTCTCGCTAGTGGGTCCGGCGCAGCTATACAAACGCATGGCATCACGTTTGCAAAGCACACCCACATGGGTGCATTATTTTTGATATTCTCACACTTTCTCCCGACATTCAACCCACAAGGAAGCTTCAGTCAACCAGTTAGGGCAAACTCTTTTATACACATGTAGAATAAACATAAATGTCTTTAATTTTTGATCTCTAGTTTGAATCTTAGCTGTGCAAACATGGTCAAGTGGTTATTACGGTAAAGCAAATGAGCAGCAAAAGTTCAACGGAACATTAAGCAAATACACCAATAGAAAAGAGAAAATGCCCAATGAGTGTGTCTGTGTGTGTGTGTGTGTGTGCATATATGTAGTTAAGTGTTAACCAACCCCAATAATTTAAGCACAATTTATGGCATTAAGCTAAGGATACGCGGCACAGACCAGAGGCGGTGTCCAGCCCCTCTTCAAAAAGTGGTCAATGGCCCAGACAAAAACTGCCGGCAAATGTTTTCTGTTGTGTATTTTTTCTGTTTTTGTCTGCTTCCTAATCCTTACAGGACACACACTCCAAAGAGAGAGGGAGAGAGAGAGAGATACCCAGAGATGGCGGCCATTCTGCATTCATTTGGCATAAATCAAACGTGTGTGCTTATGTGTGTGTGTTCTTGGCCTTTGCTGGTGTTGCGTAGTGTTAATTAGTATTTAATCTATGAGCCATAAATAAATCCCTGCTTGGCAAGGACACTCAATTTCCTTGCCGCCATGCTTTTGTAGCGCCTTAATAAATTGCCAATTGTGTGTCATAGAAGTTAAGTCAACTAATTGCTGCATTTACTTTGCGTGCCTGTGTGTTTCTGAGTGTATGTGTGTGTGTGTATTGACAACCCAGCAGAACCAAATGCTTTAAATCGACATATAAATTGAGATTCTATAATAATTATCTTCCTCTTCTACTTTATTGATCGTAAGATTAGTTGAGTAGTAATAATTAATATAATTAATATTTAAACTATTATTTTGATCCAACTTGAAAAAAATTCGCACAAGCGTCATATAATTGACTTTTAGCCTTACAAACTACTGACAATGTCACGTATTCTGAACGCAAGTATGCATCTGTTTTAAATACACCTGATTTTACGCCTTGCAAACCACTGATAAAGTAATGTATTATAAGCTCATAATAATTTCTAGCTTATCGTGCGTGTTAAATAAAACGTCTAAAATTTCTAATTCGCATTTTGTTTTATTTATCAACTGGATGGCATTTAGTTAATGCGTGTGGGTTTGTGTTCTTTCCATTGGCGGTTGTAAAAGTGCCAACAAAATATTTTAATTGATTGGGTGCTAAGCTGTTGTCAAACACCCAACATTCGATCCCAAACATCAAACACGCTCCAACCCCAATCTACACTTAAATATATCCACCACGCTATTCTTGGGCATGGGCTGGCGCCATCTGTTGGCTGTTGGCGCTAAAAACTTATGCGTACATTTGCATTGCAAATTGCGCATTCTAAAGAGAGACAATTACAGGGTAGAGCTCCCCGCTAACGTCGCCCCCACTGCCAGCCCCACTGTCACCCCCCACTGTCATCCCCAATGTCACCCCCCTTCGCCCCATCAACCAGAAACAAAAGCATCCGCGAACCCAAACACTGTCTTTAAAAGCAATTAGCGATTAGCGTGTAAAACTTTTAAGCATCAGCCTTCACATACGCATCCAAATAGGGGGAGAAAGTGTTTGACTGTGTATGAGTGTGTGTGTGTATGCGTGTGTGTGCACTAGCACATTAGCTTGTTGCGTCACAATTTCTTTATCTGCATTTTCTGCAAATTTCCACGCTGTTATTGCTGTTGTTGGTTTATCCCGGCACCGCAATTCGCAATTTGCAATCGCTCATTGAATTCGCTCATCTGATTTTCCCGTGGATTTTAAATGCTTTCGCAATTTCCTGACTTGCTGTTTTAATTGTGTGCATTAAAATCAGCGCATTGATGCATTTTTAATTCAAATTAAAAGTCGCTTGCTCCAAAAACAATTTTGCGATAAGTGCGGCAGGCGACAGCACCTGCAGCATGATTGCAAATTGAGCAGCTAAAGAGATTTTTACATTAAAAAGAAAAACAAATAAATAAACGTAAGCCCGAATTAATTAATTGCTTTGCAAATTTAAGTTCAGACAGCTAATCGGGCTGACGAACAGCTTTTAAGCCAGCAATCAAGAATGACCTACAAAACAGAAATATAGAGCAACTGATCTCTCAATTGATATATTGATTTTGAAATTAGTTGATATTGAGATAGAGAGATTAATAACACTATGAAAGGCAATAAAACATCTGTGTACCTACATATACGAGCATGCTAATGAAAAATATTCAAAATTGTTTAGCGACGGCAAGTGGAAAAGTTTGTTTTCGATTATACAATTAATTATATTATATAATTACTAAGTACGTATTTATACTTTCGTTTTGTGGACCATTAATAAATAAATAAATAAAATAAATTAAAACAAGTAAGAGGTTCTAGTCGGAAGCTCCCGACTAGGGGATACCCTGAACCCTCTTCTTCCAACACCAAATGCAAATATATATACTATTCCAGAAGCTACATGTCAAGTTTGGTGACTCAAGCTCTTATTATTTACCAAAATTGCTTAAAAAACAGGATTTCGATATTCATTTTTATCGATTACTTGAAAACGGAGTAAGTTCTCGATTATCGGAAACAAACTCGATCTGCGCAGGCACTAGAAGCACCTACATCTAATTTATTATTTCAAGCTCTTGTAGGTTCTGAGATCCTTGCGTTCATACATACGGACAGACAGACGGACATGGCTAGATCGACTCGGGTATTGATGCTGATCAAGAATATATATACTTTACGGGGTCGGCGATGCTTCCTTCTGCCTGTTACATACATTTGCATTTTGCACAAAAACAATATACCCTTTTTACCCATTTTTAATGGGTTCAGGGTATAAAAATTATTAAATTCACCTACCACATTTATATGCATAGAAACCGTGAAGCGATTAAGAAACTAACGTCTAGAAGAAGGGACGAAATATTCCTAAAAGGATAAATACAATTTGTTTGGATTTGTTTGGGATAGTAACCCTTAAAACAATAAAGCAAATATGAATTTAAAACAAGTAGCCCAGATACACCAACAAAACATATCACACTATAAAAGTACACAATTTCACATGAAACACAAAAAAAACACCAAAAAAAGACTATAAAAATAAAAACAAAGAAAAGCGAAAAATAAATAAATAACACAGTTGATAAAAAGAACAAAAAAAAAGTTCTGTCAACCACACTATGGAGTACATAAACCATCCGCAATACGATGAAAAATTTCTTAAGGAACCGTCAAAAGTGGTAGATGTCATACAATTTCTTGATATTATGTTGAATTCTAACAAAATGGATGAGTAAGTGAGAGACAATTAATTATATATTGCCTGAATGTATGTGCCCATTGTGTATAGCACACGAGATGGCAAGAATAAGGAGGCGAAGCCCGTTGTGGATATCAGTGCAGACGTTACGGATAATAACTTTATTATCTCTCAACGTTCGCTATCCGGACGTATGTCGGTTAAGAGATCGAAGGCAAAGATGAAGTTCTCTACAAATCTCAATCAACTCACGTTCATGCGGCAGATCGATCAAAGTACTGAGGAACGCGTCCAGACGCGCCTTGAACGTGAACGGAAAGCCAACAGTTTTCGCAGGTGGGTAAAGAAAAAAAGTAACAGGATAACGAAAAATGTACATATATTATAAATTTCCTAGGATGGGCAACTGGGCATATCGCCGAGAACAATTCAACACAGCCATTGATTTGTACAACATGGGCTTGGCGAATATTGACGATACGCCCGTTCTATATATAAATCGGGCCTGTTGCTATCTCAAGTAAATGGACTCTTACGTTTCGATAGCATTCCTCTGTGCAATAATCCGTCTCTTGCCTTATAGACTACGCTCCTTCAAACGCGCCATTATCGATTGTGATTACATATTAAGTAATTTGGATCCAAAATATATGCGCGCCTGGTTATATCGGGCAGCCGCCTTAAAGCGCCTCGGGGATGAGAAAAATTACGAAGAATGCGTTTACCAGGCGAAGCATCTGAACTCGAAGGAAACTCAGTTTATCGATAACTTTTTGGAAAAGATGCGCACCATGTAGCCGCGCTCTTCGAGTAAACATTTTAATTGTAAATTATTGGTATTGCAAAGTTTTAGAAACCTAAATTATAGTTAAAATACATGCATCAGAGCAGATTCTATTAGAATTCTGCAATATTTGAAATGTTACAAATTTTTTAACTAAACTATTTACTCATTTCGTCTCTTTTATATTGTCATTCATCAAGGCATTGTGTTTTATTTACTAAAAGAATGATCCTTCATTTGGCTAGAGGACGGACCCATTAAACAATACGTCTAACAAACTGTCAATACCTTGTTAATATTTCCATATTTTCATTCGCTTCTCTGGCAATTGCTCGATTTTATATTTCTTCTTTGCGCGACATCCTTAATCGTTTCAACAATTTATTTATCTCTTTCTGAGACACTTTTAAACGTTTTACTCCCAGCTTTGCTTTGCTGAAAGGGTATTTACCTACGAAAGGTATTCAAAAGAAATGTGAAAAGTCTAAGCAGGAATAATGCCACAACTAATTTTAAAATAGAAAGCATATTTTTACCAAGGCTATATTATGGCTCGCCTCTACACATGCAACAGACCCAACGAAGCGCCGTGAGTTAATTTTCACACTTTAACACTTGGTTTAATCGATTGCCTTTTTAGCGGATATGGAGTCTAGCCAGCCCTTTTCCAGAACATAAAAGCCATCAGCAGGGGCAATCATTTAGGATTATCGCCCACAATGGCAGTCCCTGCGTTTGCTTCTTTTCTGCTGCTTCTCCATCTTCTTTTTTTTTTCTCATTTCCGCTTCAATATGGCTTGGCTGACTTATCGACGCCATCGCCAGCTACTTGATGGCCAGACAACACCTTCGCCTTGCGAGCTGAGCTCTGTGAACAACTTTCAGTTGATTAGCCGTGCACTTTCATTCTCTAATTAACTGCAAGTAACTCGCTCATAAAAGTCGAAGAAGGATGCGTTGCAGGACAGCAATAAAAGCTGAAAAGCAAGAGCCGAGCAATTGATTTTTATGACCGGTCAAGGAAACGCAATTGAAAAAATAATTGAAAATGATTTCTTTTTCTTTTTTAGGCGGAGGCCTGACTGAGCTATGCATAAAATGCAGTGCAATAAAATCAGAGAACTGGACCCATTGCCTGCAGGTTGTTAGAACTGGACGCAAAACACAAACTGGGCAGGCCTCAAAAAATTGTGTGTGTGAATGCGGCAAGTGGCCAAGTTTTGTGGCAGCTGCTCGAACTTTTTGGGTGCACTTTCTGTCACTTTGATTTTTTTAATTAAATTTATTACGGCAAATGTCATCAAATTTGATGTGGCTTAGTTCATTTCTGGGTCACATTGCTAACGACTCACGACTCTGGCTTAGAGTCGGATTCTGTGCAAGATTTGGTATGGGAAATGCAATCCTATATGACTGCTCCGGTTCCTGAGAGCTTGACACTAATCTGTTGCTAATGCCTTTTGCTTCGTCTCCGGTTCAGAGCATAGAAATTTCCTCTATTTCTAGATGCTGTTGGTTGTTTATTCAATTACTTTTTATGAAAATTGTATTTTTCATCTGGCTGCCTCTTGGCTTAATGCAATTTGTGCACACTATGTGCTTCAGTGTTGTGCAATTCGTAATTTTTGTTTTTAATTTTTCATGACTCTTAGTGCTCTTACTGTTGGATTTGCAACTAAATATTTATGTTTGACTTTTAATTTCCATTACTAGAATTAAAAGAGACCACAATCTACAGGAACATATCATAATGGAGCTAATACCTTTGACATTTAACATTTTTAGTGTACATGTATACGAAAGTTACATTATAATTAAAAGTGACAATTCGATTTTAAAATTATAATAGTTACAAACTATCAAACTCAGCCGCCGACAGCTGGGAATCAAGCTAAAAACCTCAATTCAATCAATTGACAACATTTCGATTTAATTGAATTAGTTGATGTTTGAAAACGCAAAAGCCAAAATCTAAATGAAAACTATCCAAATAATAAGATGAAAGTTATTAAAGTTCATAATTCAAAATTAACGTTGTCGAAGCAAAATTAACGTTGCTGTTGACTTCATGTTCATTTAACCCCCAATAATGAGCTATGGGCTTTATGAGCTTGAGTTCACTTTCAAGAGAAAAAGAACTAGTTAATGTTGGCAGAAATAATGACAGTAATTATAAATAAATCCAAGAAAGATTACAAATTGTAAATGACATATAAAAATGACCAAAGCTGCTTTTAAGAGAGATAAGGAACAAAAGCGGTAGAGCAAAGGATATACAAAGGTTCAGTTAACGCCAAACCATGAACAGAGTTAAACATTTTAATTGATCAAATGTGATACTATCATTGAATTACTGTATTACAGTTTAATGCATTTAATTTCTTGAAACAAAATTTTCGTTTTCATGTTAACAACATTCGTAAGCCACAAAATTAATTTTAACTTTACCACAAAGCAGCACGCATAAAAGCGCGAGAAATTCGCAAAGTTATTTTACGGTTTTAATAAATTTCCAATATGTGCGGCACACCTGATCCACCAACAGTCCACCAACATCCATGCCCCAAAATGGACATAAAATAAAATGAAAATGTAATTTATTGGGAAAACAGAGCTCTACTACAATACAGGGTCACGATGTTAATACCTCGGGTTATATCTCTTAAACAGTGTAAGGAATACATGACCACGCGCCATTTACGAGTGTCGAGCTTAGCACATTGCGTATACGCAACATGTGCGGGCCGTAAACATTTTCGTGCAGCTCTCCGTTTCGCATTTAACATCAAAATGTGTTTAATTGCAAAAAATGTTATTTATATTCGTATGGGTGCGGAAAAAAGTCCGCTCAGTACAAGCGGGCAGGGTGCTAGAATTAATGCGGAGTGTGGCGGGGAGGGCAATTAAAGTCCAGTTGGCAGAGACGACACTCATGCTAAAGTTTTTCTTTTGTTAGTTCAATCGCATGGAATAATTTATTAATTAACTACAATTCGAATGAATGAATGAACGATTACCAAAGCTGCCAGTACCATTGTGGTGTATAGATGAGACTGCTTTGTGGGCGTGGTCGGTGGGCAAGACGGTAACAGCTGTTGGCCACAAACTAGGGACGGACGCGTAGCGATATAAAACGTATATGAAACCCAATTCTTGACTAAGCACGAAAATACCATGTCTTAACTAAATGTGTACCAGAAAATAAATATATATATATGTGTATATTTTATGGTTAACATCAGCTAGTTGTAGGGATTCTCTGGTTCTGCTTAAGTCGTGTTTTCAACTTTTAAGCCGTTAAAGTGTTAGTCGACGCACAAAATCAGATATTTTTTAACACGCACACAGAGTATTCATGCGTTTTCGTGACACGAATGAGCGCGTGACACGTGCTCCTCTCTAGCACTGACAGGAGTTAGCTGCCGCAGGACGACAATTTGCCATTGCACGTAACGGGAAAATCAATTAAAAGCGCTTTATGTGCGCGACAGTCTTTGGTTCGGGCTGCTGGAACAAGTTTAGCGCCTTGGCAAGTGGAACTTTGTTAGTTTCTAATTAATTGTAACAGTTACAGAGCGTTTGCAGCCAGCAGCCAGCATCCAGCAGCAGCAGCAGCAGCAGCTGTGACACTCCAGAGTGGGGTTAGATGGGAGGTCGCTTGGAGGAAAGTTCTGGCAATTGTGCCATCCTTAGTTATTTATGTCAAATGCTCAACATTATTTATGCTGCATATTGGGCGCTTTGTATTCGCAGTAAATTAACTAGAAATGGTCGAACTTCAATATGCCCCACCCGCAACTGGGCAGCAGCACACAGCTGCCAATTCCATTTTTGCTGTTTATTGGAAATGTCACAATACGTTTCCAGTTATGACAATTTTATATGGCTGTTCATTTGGTTTGGATTGGGAGCAGCATTTGGTTCGGTTGTGCCAATTAATAAAATAAGCACTTGTGGCATCTTAATTCCGTTTGTCTTTATGTCTCACCCAGTTAAGGTACAGGAATCAGGCAAGAGTTGTTCAGATAGCCCGATCAGAAAAACAAGTATCAGCCTAGCTTTAATTGATGAAATAGCACTATCCTAAATGTGAAAAGTTTATTTTAAAAATCAGAATGTCCACACATTTTGTTGCCCTTCAGATATTAACACTTTAATAGAGCTCCAGTTTTATATTGTTAAGCCTCCCTATTGTCATTGCTCTTTATGGCACCATTTAATTTCGATTTTTTTTATCTCACCTGCACACAGAAAGCATTCAGACACCTATCTGTAATTACCAGAAAATTGCCAAGCTGCCAGCAATAGTCAACATTGTGGCACAACGTGATAGCTCTCTAGGCCAAAATCTACACAAAATACGCTTTGTGCACACACTCTTAAGCATGTAGGAATAAAAAATTGAATGAAATCCCATGTTCATTTCCGTTTCGGTGGCCCGAAGCGGCATTGTGTGTGCGTGTGTGTGCGTGTGTGTGTGTGCCGTCAATGGCTATCAATAGAAGTCGACCCTCTAGGCGCCAAGTCCAAGTAAGCCGCACACACATAAAAAAGGCCAACGGAAACGGAAAAGGCTTAACAGCTGCGTTTAGACGGCTGAAAGAGCTGCCAACTGGTGGAGAGCGGGCGACAGTGGGCGACAGTTGTTGCTGGACACTCATGGAGAAAGCGGCATAATCATGAAAATTGTCAGTACATAATGCCTCAAAGGCCGTCATCGAAGCCGAAAAGCCGGAAAAGGTTTTTATTCGCAACTTTACTTACTTTACACGCTTGACTCCAAGAGAAGCCTCTGCAAAATTTGTAGAGCGGAAAGTAATTTTCTTGCGCTTTTTTATTTGCTACGTTCCCTTTTTTATGAGTCGATTTTCGCTTAGTGTTCCGCCCCCGAAGAGTCTTGCCAAAAAAAAAAACCAAATCACAAAAGAAAAGCAAAAGGAAAAGTTCACATGCCGCACTTTGATTTTGTTGTCTGGCCTTTTTTTTTTTGTGTATGCCCTAACTGAGGGTAAATAATTTATAGATGAAATTTGTATCAAATTAAGAAGGATCTATAGCACATTATAAATTGTAATTAGGCTTAGCTTGCCGCCTGAATCGAAAAACTATAACGTCAACCTGCCTTGGAACGATTAGTCGAAAGCAAAGTTTGCTATGTAACTCGCGTTCTACATTTATAAGTTTTGTGTAAGTCGGACTATTATTCTTGCTTAAGCACGGCTTCGATTTAAAATAAAGTTGTACAAAAATCCTTTTATTTTTTTATAGTTATCTTTTTTGTTTTTCTCGTTTGTTTATGTAGTTTTCATTGTAGAGTATTGAATTGTCGGCGAATAGAGATTTCCCATTGGTTTTTTTTTTTGTTTCTGCTAGCGTTCGCAAAAAACAACTTTTGCACGTTTCGATTGTGTAAAGTTTTTATGGCTTTTTGATTTTTTCACTTATTGGCCCTGTCCCCGGCCCCCGACCCCCGGTCTTGGTCAATGATGGGTGTTGCTGGGGCAGTTACACCCACCACTGCCACCTGCTGCCCGGAAGGCACTTAAATAATTACCAAATAATGGATGGGACAGACCCAGCCTGAAGACACTTTGCCACTAGCTACTTGGTGCAAGTGAAAAGTGGACTCGAATTGTGGATCTGCTGCAATCGCTGCTTTATCGATAACCTGTTAGTAATGCAAATCGTGCCTAAGTGCCAACCGGCACTGAAAACTCTTTCACTTTGGCCAACAACGTGTCGTCAGTCGGCAATTGAGGCATTGAGGCAACGGTATGCAAATATTTGTGAGAAGCGAAATTCAGTAAAAGTGCCTGGGGGCTTCGGTTTGTCAATCTGAAGTCACTTTGATTTGTCGCCCCTTTTTGTAAATATTTAATGGACCAGAAGTAAGAGCAAAATCGAGTATGAGTGCTCGCCGAGATGTGTTTACATTTCAGTTTACTATTCAAACATAAGTGTAAGTAATTTCACAGGCTCAACAAAAATTTGCAGTTTCAATTCGCAAAGGGCAAAATGCATGGCTTAAAAGTATGCAAGGTTTTATTTGTAAAAGCGAAATTGTGGCGAAAGTGAATTGAAAACAAAATAAATTATTAACAAGGTTAAGCGGACAAAAGTAAGCTATGCTAGATGAAAGATTTCAGATACGGATTTCAAATTTATTTAAAGCAAGAGCTTTCTATTTGCGTACTGGAAAAATACATTTGACGAAATTGTGATAAAAGTGTTTTTGGATAATAAAGAGTAATATAGAGAAAGGCGAAATCCTATAGGAAACTCTGAAAACTGATTCTTTACTACTTACTATTACTATTGAAAATAATTCTTTATTTTAAGAACTTATTTTCTTTCATTAAAATAAGATGTGATTGCTCGTTATTTCCGGCAATTTTTTTAGTTGCAGAGTTAGAAGTGTAAGAAATCTCTAAAACTCACTTTCTGCTCCACGAAAAACTCTCAAAAAATTAATGAAACTTTTTTCCGAGCAAGCATCGCATAGCTGACCAATAAAAATGATATTGTTAATCTTTTTGATAAGCAATAATTATTCATAGTGATCAATTGACAATCAGCATAAGCCTGCAATCTAGGTCAACCTAACAATTATAGCCATGGAATATTGCCAAAGAGAAATTAATATACTGCCAAAAACATTTTTAACTGTATTACTTTTTTGTTTGCCATACATAATTTACGCCTATAAAAAATAAAAGTTTTTAAAACATAATATTTGCTATATATTAAACGATAAACGCGATTTGTGCTTTTCTCTTTTAATACTTGTATTTCTGTTCGTCCGTTTCCCCTTTGGCTGCCCACAACGAGATTACCAGACACGCAAATAACTTTTATCGATAACGAATTTGCAAGTGTGGCAACTGCCACGCCCCTCTACAAGCGCCTCGAACGTTTGTAGTTCGGACGAAAATAGTAGAAATAAAAAATTGATCCACGCAAATGCGAGCTATGTAGAAAAAAATAGGTGTCGAAAAAATGCTATGGAATATATAAAGTATATTCCGTGTTTTTTAACGAGTAATAAATAAAATTAAATTATATGGCGAATGCATAAAAAACGATGATCAATTTAAAAAATAAACACGTTCGCAGCAAGCATTTTACAAAAGCGAACAAGTTGCAAATAAATAAAATAAAATATGATACAAATAAATAAATACATTTTTGTGGATTGCAATGCGATTGAATTTGTTTTCAACTCATCTCCTTTTTTTGTTAAACATTTTTTTCCTTCTGATATTTCGTGCATATGAGAAATGTTTTACAATTTCCACTTCCCAGAACAGTAAATATTTTAAGCTTTTTTTGTTCTGTTTGTTGCCTGCCCTATCATTTATATTTCAATTTTAATTTATATGCATTTGAATACTCGCATTTGTGTGTGTATCCAGTGTGCGGGCGCAACATTCCCTCGCCCGTTTATCAGACTGATTGAAAAAGCTAATAAGTTAAATGTCCGTGTCTTTCTTGGGGGCGTGTCTAGGGAAGATACACGACAAATGTAAATATAAATAAAATAAAAATTCAATTGTTCAATATATTTATGGGCTATCAAATAAACTTGTATACAAGTGAACGCTATGGATGCCATGAAGAGCTACTCTATTACGCTTATTAAAGGCTGATGGCCTGCAATATGAGATTAAAGCAAAATATCAAGCAAATATTAACAATTATTTTTGAACCCAAAATTATATTGTGAATATAAATGAATAAATGAATATAAATATACCTAAATATAGAAAGTTATGTATGGGCTTATCAATCTCTATAAGAAAAGCTCGACAAGGTTATCACACTGAGAGTCGCTAGCTTCAGTGGGAATTAAGAATTAAAGAAAGTAATTAAGGAATTATTGTTGACATCTTTACATCTTTTTCTCGAAAAAAAGGTATTTTCTAGCGAGAGTATTTTCCACTTGCCCATTATTAAATTACATTTAAAGACCCAGGGCATTGTCTTTGAAAATGTGCGGCTGGCTGTGTTTACTTATGATTATAATACTGACTTCTTGTCAGACAGTCTATCTACATATATCTATCCTTTCCCATCTCCATCTCCATCTCCATTCCCATTACCATTTTCAACTTCATTTCCAACTCTGTCGTTCTCTTTGGTCTGCCTGGGCTTTGCGGTTGGCAAAAGTTTTGTGGTCGCTGCGCTTTGATTTAGCGATTGCGAATGCGGCTTGCAATATTTTAGCATATTAAATTAGAGCAAATGGCGGCAAATGGGAACTGAATCCTGAGAAGCGTTGTCCAAAGTCGTTGTCTGGACAGAGGAGCAACCGACTTGTTTGAGAGACAAATTTAAGTGCGACGTCTAAATAACTAATGTATACGCGAACCTCTTTCCACCAACTCTCTCTCTCTCTTTCTCTATCTCTGTTTCTCCAGGCTGTTCAGTCTTAAACAAAAAGAATAATACTTAAGTCCAAGCCGCGACTTAGCTGTTGAATAAACAAGTTTTGCATTTGCTTTCATGAACTCAACTGGAAATCGGCTTGGAGAGCCAACAGGCAGCGTCATTGTCTTGGTATTTATGCCCTAACAAATGGCATACTCACTTATGCATTTGGTTTGGTAGCCAGCAAAAATTGCTTAGCAGATACTTTCTTTATATGCATCTGTATTAGATAGTACTTACTAGATTTAAAAATAAATTATCAACTTATTTTTATTTCTAATTTGTTATACCCTTGCAGAGATTTTTACAACTTCGACAGGGAATTTGTAACGCATTGCAGAAGTCATCTTTAATAGCAATTCCCCACTTTGAATCAATCGACCTATTGAAGCCTGCAAAAAATATATTGCTTAGACAGGATTGTAAATCCACAAAGCATTCAAAACAAATGAAAAGTTAAGATCTTTATTGTTGACCCCACTCTTTTATTATTACTGTGTTGTTTTTCAATTTATTATTATTTCTTATAATAATAACCACAACTTATAATAAGCAAATATCAAAATTGACAATTGCTGCTGGGGTTGATTCTCTTCTCATTTGTTAATCCAATGCTCAGATTGCCAGGCACAATTTATATGTCTGTTTTCTTTTTTCGATACTTTCCATACTATCTTTTAAGACAATTTTCCCACTTAAAGCTTAAATATTCCCAAGTATTCTAAACAAATACATTCCATATCTGATATTTGTGTGATAGGGTATTCAATCTCGGCACTTCGAAAACAAGTCAGGTTATTTCGTTTGCATTATGTTTTGTCCATTTTGCTTTTTATAATATTTTAACAATTTAAGCTAAGATACTTTATATAAGTATCTTACAACAAGCTATTTTATTTTCTTCTGCTGTCTGCTTTTTCAGTAGGGTATAAGTTGATATACCATACATCGGCATGCATTTAAATATTTATGTTTACCTAGTTATAAAACTGAATTGTATAATAATAAAATTAAAGCGCAAGCTACTTTCTTATAATCAGAGAAAAAATTATAATTTAAGCCTAATTATTCTGATAAACATTCTAAAAAAAACGTATAGTATTCATTGCGTTATGTTTAAGCAATACAAATATCTAACGGCCAACAGCTTGCCAGCTGTTTTAAACAATTCCAAGGTACAAGAAAAAATTGCATATTAGCTAGCTAGAAACCGCTTATAAATAGCAAAAGTGCTTAGGTTTCTAACTAGATCAATTTAGTCTTACGATGAAAGTTAACCAGTTACTGTCGCCGCTGTGCTTTGTGCTCTGCATTGGATGTCTAGGAGCAAGTAATCCGGATAGTCGCTACTGTGATATTCGTCCTTGTTATGCCATGAATTTGCCTTGTAATAATAGTGGGGTAAGTTTTGAATTTAACTTGGAAGTAATTAAAAAATGATTTTTGTTTTGATGGCATGTAGGCAATATTTGAATGCCCCGAGTCTGGCAGCATATTGAAAGAGCAAGAATTCAGAGAGGATCTTGAGGAAACATTTAATACGCTGCGTAATGATGTAGCCGGTGGCAAAATATATAGAAATTTGCCGCCCGCAGCGCGTATGGGAAAAATGTCCTGGGACAATGAATTGGCACAATTTGCCAGACTGGACGTCAAACGCTGCAGAGTCGCGCCCCGACCCTGGATGTGCTCGCAGAAATTCCATACCATTGGCCGACTAGCCGAACTTTATGGTTTTCAAACCGATAACCTTACCTCGACTACATTCGAGACCCTACAGAGCATGGCAAGTAGCTGGATGTCTCGGGCACGCAGTATAACGCGATACCAATCATTACACATGCCCTACAAAAATGATGAAAAGTAAGTGCTACGCTGGGTGGCCAAAGAAAGTCCTTTAACTCTCTCCCTCTGTCATTCTCTATCCCTCTCTCTCTCTCTCTCTCTCTCTCTCTCTCTCTCTCTCTCTCTCTCTCTCTCTCTCTCTCTCTCTCTCTCTCTCCTCTCTCTCTCTCTCTCTCTCTCTCCCTCTCTCTCTCTTTCTCTCCCTCTCTTTTGTGCCTTTCAGTTCAAACCTTTTGCAATCAGTCCTTTTGCTGATCGAGCATAATACGCATTTCGGGTGCGCCGTCCTCCGATACACGAGTACCCTGTATACGTATTTGATGCTCAGCTGCGTCTTTGGCGCCGACACTCAGGACGGGAAACGGATGTACACCTGGGGCGTAATGCCCGGCACCAAGTGCCGACATCTGGACTCAACATATCATAATCTCTGCTCCAGTGAAGAGAAATACAGTTACGAACATTTATATAGAAAAATTGATATAGTTAGAATGTCGAAATCGTGGTAAGCGAAATAACCACGCTTAAGAGCAGCTACCGCTTGTACCTAGAACCTAGAACCTATCAACTAATACTAAATTAATAGTATAATTTATGTTCAGTTGAATATCTTTCGTTTACTTTAACTTTCTCTATAATCCTTATGCACATTTATACACTTGAATAGATTATATATCCGCACCAAGTTTTGTATGATTTATAAATTCAACCAAGCTTTCAAAATCTGCTTTCGGCTGTCATCTTTTGCAATAAATTGTTCACAAGCCCAAATCAAACAACATAATCGGCAAAGAGAAAAGCAAAAAGAAAAAACTATTCAAGCGCTGCATTTGTCTTACAACATTTTCCTCAAGTAGGGGGAAGTAGCTGCTGACGTTGATCCTCAGCCAACTGGAAACTAAATCAACCGGGCTCGTGGAAAGCTTTAAATATTACATGAAATACCGAATCGCCAATGAGTCGCTGGCAATGGCAAAGTAAAATTCGAGAAGATGGTTATCTAAAACGTTGGCTGAAATTTCAATACTCTTTATTAACTGCTCTCTTAACATTTTCATTTGAATTCAATGCGTGAACGTACATAAATTCGACTAAGCTAGATTTTGTTGTAATATAAATATGACATAATTATAAATGAGATAAGAGTTTTAATCAGGGTTGAAAAATGGCAGCAGCATTTCCCATACTGTAAGAAAGTAACTCAATGTTAGGGCATTAAAAGAAACGAATCGCCCAGGCAAATTGTATGTCTTATAAATAATGTAAAAAGTGTGAAATGCGCCTAATGGTGTGCCAAAGGACGAAAAGGATGACAGTTCCGGCAAAGCGATGAGCATACACCAAGAGAAAACGAAAGAGAACACAAGAATGAGTGAGAGCTGAAGCGAAAGAGAGAGAGAGAGAGAGAGAGAGTAAGTTCCTGTTGACAGGCATTTGGTCTGGCGTTACATGAAATGGCGCATAAAATGACAATTGGCAGCTGATGTTGGGGGTTTCATACATTTTTGATGATGCACACACACAGGCACACACACATGCACATCCACGCACACGCAAACACGTACATTTACACTTGTATAGTTGAGTATTTGGAGTAGTAAGAAACTGAGATCGATATAACATTTCGTTTGTTGTTTATTGAGTGTGGAAAACTGTAGTAAATACTATATACATTAACAGTTTTCCACAAAACAAAACAAAGCCCAAAATTTCTCAGGCCTAAAGCTAGTTCAATTCAGATACATTTTCACGCTGTTTCCATACATATAGTTGACTAGTTGATTTTGTTCGGGTGGCATGTCCTGCAACTCTTGTCCACCATTTGGTGGATATAAGTTTCCATCCTGTTTTCAGCGATACAGCGGCGTCTCCAACAAGAAGAATCCGGGCAATGTACAGACCCTGCACAGTCTCGCCCACAATGTGATGCCCAAATTCTATGACGGCGTCGAGCTCGACTATTATCATCGATTGGCTCCAAACAAATTCATATCGGCCGCTTGGGTATTGAGTCATGTGAGAGCCGCCGGTTTTCGCTTTGGGGGTCTCTACACGTTTCGTGTACTTGATGATTTCATGGTAAGTAAATGGACGAACATGCACTATGCTATGTGTGTCTAACATTCGTCATTGTTTTGCACTTTTCAGCTAACGCCAACAATTGTTGGCGACATACATCCCACCACATTGGCAGCCAATTTAAATATACTGTATTATCCCTTCAAACCATTGCGACTGGAGGCCGTTCTGCAAAAGCCTGGCGAGGATGTGCCAGTGGAAACGCAATATACTATTGAGTGGACGCGACCCAGCGACACATGGGCAGCAAATTTTTACAATGTTCGCAATGAGAATGGACGTTGCACTTTGTCGGTAATGCGTTCCATTACCCAGCACTGGGCAATCGGTGGCGAACTACTGCTAGAGTGGAATGAGCCAAAGAACCTCATGACTGACTTGGCTTTTGCTGCGCGGTAAGTGTTAAGATATTATCTGAATTATATAAATCGCATATTATGGTTATAGCTTCTTATATAAGAAGATAGATTCCTAAGCTTAGTTGACTCCACATTTGAATAACCTGGAGAACTATAATTAACACGAGATTCTGTCTATCTTCCGTCCGATTTTCAGCTACTCGCATCATCATTATTCCTTTGCGGCAACCGCATCCCGCCAGGGTCTAGACGTAAGCTATTGGCAGCGCATTCATCCACAAATCCAGATGGCCAATCTATTAGCCTGGAATCGCAGTACACGCAAAACAATTGCCACCATATGCTATCAATGGAATTTCTGGAACTGTGCCGTACACGGAATGATCGATTCGGATGCGCTGGTTGGTTTCATGTGGACCAAGTACGTGTTAGCTGATATTATAATCATATGCATCTAATAACCGTATATTATTGATATTCCTTAGATATCTGTCTTATATACCGATACAAATGGGTTTCAGTGTGGTGATGAGTCTGCCGACAGATCGTTTTGCTTTCGGAATGCGATTTGTACTCGATCCGAGCGGTCTGAGACGCGGCGACTGAGATGTTTATATTAATGTTTAAATTATATTTTTTACCAAATTGTCAAATAATGTCATGTACACAGTTTAAGAAAAGTTTGGTGTTTAATCAGAAAATTTGCAAGTCGATGGGCGGTGTTTATTAAAAAACAAAGGCAGGAATTCGTTATAATATCTTAAACAAAAATGATTTTATAAGCGTTAGTAGTTCTAGCTATGTTTAAAAACTAGTTCAGTTAAATATCTTTAGACCTTTTAAAGATATCTTGTTCTAACATTACTTCGAACGTGAACTCAGCCGCAGGTCAATGACACTTCCTTTAGCAGAAAATACCTACAATATTCTTGAAATCGATAAAAAAAACCTAAATTATATTCAATGCTTAGCACTTGACCAAACTAATTGCCATTTCCTGTTTTTCTTTACATTTCGACTTTTAAATACATTTGCGGTGCTTCGCAAAGAAACACCAAAGCAACCAACTGAAAACTTGACTTAAAAGCATATAAATAAAATTTATAAAATACCAGCACACACGCATAAATATATATACACACGGGCACACACAGTCTTGCGCATTTTGGCACTTTCACAGAACTCGATTCCGCACATTAAGTATACGCAACGCAGACACAAACACACACACACACACGCATGCACACACAAGCACACACAATAAGAACTACATTATGGCTACAATTTTATTTATTTTTATATTCTGATGCCCTGTAATAGAAGGGAGTGAAAGGGTATACTCGAGCAGCTACTTTGTAGAATCTGGTCATTCCATGCCGAATTCAGTAAACCCCAAACTCTTTCTTTTTCCATATAATGAAAGATAATTTCTATAGGTAACGACTGGTATCTATTATTCTAAAATTTAAGTATAAAATATTTTCTAAGATAATTTTTATATTCTTTACATTCGCCTTAATTTAAATATATATGCTAAATGATCGTACAGGGTATTTGTTGGACAAACATTTACAAGTAGCACACTTTTGCTTTCCGTTTTTACTTGTTTTTGTGGCCGAAAAACTGCAGTAGGACTCTCTTCGGCCAATGCATTTGATTTATGCTCAGCAAAGTCTAGACACAGTAAATATTTTTTAATGCCACACGCTGGAAGCTAAGCAGAGGTTTTGCTTAAGAGCAAAAATAAATTTCTAGAATAAATCAAATATATATAATACATTTGCGAAATGCGAACAGAACTCAGCTGAGTTTCAGCATAATTTACTATATAAAGGCTGTTAATCCTCTTAAATGCATCGAGTGAGGCCCCAGATGGCTTATCAATTTGGGAGGCGATGGAAAAGGCCAAGCGCCATTGACCCACAAAAAAAAGAAAAAGAGTTACAGAAACACAAACTTTGAATTGATTTTGTTTTCGGGTAGAAACTTTTAGCCCATTGAATTTTCTTTGTTCAAACATTTGTGGTATACGCACATGCGAAAACTTACGGATAGACCCGAAAATATAGCTAGGGCAAACTTTGCATGCCAAAGTTTTCAATAATTTTACACCCACACAATCAGATGCATGGGACTGGGCGAAAAGGCAAATATTAATATTTCAATAAATGCGGAAAATCCTTTAACACTTTGCCTACCAATCGCAACAGTTTTTCTGCCTCTTGCCGCCCGCCAGAGGGCGCCTCGCGCTTATCGGCGACTTTACAAATCATTAGATTTTCATATCCGATGAATTTTACAACAATTTTTAAAACATTTACCCAACAGCAAAAAGATTTTTGCACAACTTCCATATCTGGGCCTCGGTCCCTTTATGCCAACATTTTGTTTGCATTTTCGGCATCGGCATGTCAATTTGTTTGTTTTTCATATGTTGTGCGTGGGCTTGTGTGTGTGTGTGTGTGAAAGGGTGTCAGAGTGTGCATGGCATAAATTGTATATATACTGCATATGCAGACGTACGCCCTGTTGCCTTATTCATGCGCGTGTCGCCATTTTATGTTTATTTAAACTTCCTTGTAGGCACACGACAACGAATAAGAGAATGAAAATCGAGGAGAAGAGACAAAGACGAGTATAAAAAGCAACAACAACAACAATGTCCACTGAATCGAAAGCTGGCGACACACAGCACAGCAACAAAATAATAAAGAAATTCATAATAAATTATTATCAATGGCAGCAGCAAAAGGAAAGGAATGCTGAAAGGCTTTCAGCAGATTTTCCCCAAACAAAACTGGAAGAACACAAAGGAAGACATAAGAAAATATATGATTAATAATGAAATTAATAATAAAGATGCCGTCCAGCTGATAAACGAAATGAAGAGCTGAAAATTAAATATATAATGAGATATCATTTTACACAAGTAGCCTAAATGATGATGCATCCCACAAGCTGGGCGCCTGATAGCCGAAAAAGATTGAATAAAAAGCTGATTGTTTTATAAAATATCGGAAGATATTAATTATTGCGTATTAATATTAAATTTTTGACTCAACAATGTTACCTTATGCTCTTTAAACTCAATCTCTTGCTTTTTCTTGCCATCTATTCTTTACTTTCACTTCGTTGCTCTCTCTCTCTCGAATTCTCTGTCTCTCTCTGTCTCACGCTCGATGTCTTTCTCTCGGTAGAGAGAGACTCTATCTCTCTCTGTCTCTCAAGTTCTCTCTATATCTTTCTCTGTCTCTTACTCTCTCTCTCTCTTTACCTCTCTCTGTCTTTCAATCACTCTCTCGATCTCTCTTTCTTGATCTCTCTCTGCCTCGCTCTCTTTTCTCTCTTCCTCTCTCTCTCTTTTAACGGTTCGCAATTTCTTTGAAACTCCTATCCATCTTTCTCTCAGTACTTTATCTTTTCGTTAAGCACTTACTATCTAGCTCTTTCTGTTGTTTTTTCGTTTTGAGCTTTCTTTATTGGTTTTCTTTTGCGCTCTATTCAATCTTTTTCCTCTGTCTTTCTCACCCGTTTGCCTTTTACCAACGTCGTTCTATCCCTCATCTTTTCTATTGCCTTGCTCTTTTTGCTTCTTTCCTGCGATCCTTACAATTTTATTCGTATTTGTAAATATTCGATTTCTGAATTTTACTTAATACAGATTGATAAAAATAATGAATAAGCCTATAAATCCTTTTAAGTGGCTCTTAGACAGATAGTCAAATTAATTACTTCTCCTGCAGCTAAACAGCTTTTAAGTTAAGGCAACAAGTACAAGTATTACCAAAATAAAGCTAGCTAAACCATGTTTTAACATGGTAAGCAGAAAATAAAACCCGTAACCCGTATAGTAAATAGAAAAAAAACGAGAAAAACCGGAAAAAACTTGTTTGTTGGCACACCAACCAACATTTATGTTTATTTTAAACAAAAAGAAAACCAGAAAAAAAGCACACATACAAACACATATATACCAGCACAGCATACTTTGTTTTGTAATTCTTGTTATTGTTTTGGTTTTTTTTCTCCTCTGCGTTTGGCTTTTCCGAGTGGAAAACATATTTAATTAAAGCTATCCGCATATTAAAAACTTTTTTTCGTTATTTTGTTTGCATTTGCTTAAATTTTACACTCGCTAGAGGTTTTTGCTGCATACTTTTCAGGGTAAAATACTTAAGCTGCCACATTACGAGGCATAAACAAGAGAATTTGGCGCAGTGGGAGCCACTTTAAAGGCCAAAAGTGCCCCAAGGCAGCACGCGGGTCACTCAAGTTTTAAAAATATGCAACATTTTAATGAATTTTTGTTTGCTGCCTACCCGCCCAGACCGCCCCCCACACTAACTTCCAACCCACCCACGTTCAACAAAACTCCATTGGCATGTCCCGAGGGTTGACGACCACTTAAGGAGCTTTAAATGCAGGTCAGCGTTGCTGTTCATTTACCCTAAGAAGGCCAGAAGTGAAATCTGTTGTTAACAATAGACTCTCCAAAAATCAAAAAGGAAAGAAGCTTTTATTTTAAATTATTATTCAATGTTTCTTATACAAGTCCCGTCTTATATAAAATATTTTGGTAATATATTAAAATAAACCTCAAGGAATTAAAAGGAGAAAGGACATTTTCAAGTTCTATTCACTTAGTTACAGAAAAAACCCAATAAAATCTTACTACCACTTTTCTTTAAACTTATTTTTACCAATCTTTATTAGCAGCAGCTCATCTTGGCCTTCTCGTAACTCGTCTTTAATGATTGTTCGACTTTTCTCACTTTTAATTTCACTTCTTTTTAGCACGAGTCATAAAATCGCAATAAAATTGAAAAGTTTTAATTTAATTGCGATGTTGCCTTGCAGTGAACTTTTTAATTCAATTTGCACCCAAGTGCCATTTGACTTGGCAGCGTATTAAATGGGCCACAGCATTAACATAATCAGCTCACATATGGAGGAAGGGCGAGCCAGGGGACGCAATCGCGGAGACGGGTTTAAGTCGCGCCCTAGAAAGGCAGCAACAAGTGGCAAGCAGAAGCAGCAGCTGTTGAACTTAAACCGAACCGAACTGAATTTCAAGTAAGTAGCCTAAGAGAAAGCAAAGTAAATGCGCTTAAAAGGCAGCAAAGCTTTTGACCAACTGACCAGAAGAAAATGAGCAATTGCAAAGGGCTGGGGGTGGGCAAAGAAGTAACAGAAAGGATGAGAATGAAACCCAGTGGTAGGGATACCTATTACCTTGAGCTAAGTGCTGGTCTAATACGCTGCTTAGCCTCGGCTTTGACCAGTGATATGTGCTCAGGCAAAAAGCTTTATGATTAAATTGAAGTGCCAATCAGGCGCAAACTGTTTTCATATAAGTCTTAAAGCCCGCTTTGGTAGAATAGGTTTTGATTTTCCTTTCAATAGCACTTAATGATTAAGCATAGCGAAAGAAAATACGTACGTGGGATATCTTTCATTCATACTCTTACTTGGTGTTATTAGAATTCGAGCTTTAGTGTGAGCTTTAGTCTTTAAAATCTCACTAAGCGCCTAACCATCTAAGCTTTTACCGTACTTTATAAGCAAATATTTGAGTTATGGAGTTGAAAGCTCCGCTTAATACTTTCAGCCTACTTAACAACTTAGACAATAATGCAAAAGCTTTTGAGAAGTTGTGGGGAGCTTTTGATGTGCTTTGAAAGTTAAAACGCTACGTTTAAAAAATGACGTAATTTCTAAAAAAATTGTATCAGAGCTAGAAGTTGTCTACTTGAGTTAGAGTATTTTATGTGTAGCATACTTTCGAGGCTGCTCAACTGGCCGACCGCATTTGGCGGTCATTTTTATTGGCTCTATCACTTTTGTGCCTTCATGAGTAACAGACCGCAGCAGCTGTTGGTCTAACAACAGGAAACGGAAATTGTCTGTGGAAGCCAAAGTGCGTTTTATGTCGGCGCAACAAAAAAAAACACAAAACAAAAAGTAAAGTTCGACTTCTGTTGGGTTGTTCTATCCCATGAGCCACACACAGTTGGACAGTTTAAGTGATGTCTGTATAGGCTGTTTGTCTTATTGTTATTGGTGCTGGCAGAAGCAGAGGCAGAAGCAGAGGCAGCGGCAGTGACAGAGGCAGCGGAGAAGCTTGCAGAGGCAGCCGGCCCTGGCATAGGCCAA
The DNA here is from genome assembly GCA_035045725.1 of Drosophila ezoana. Lineage (NCBI taxonomy): Eukaryota > Metazoa > Arthropoda > Insecta > Diptera > Drosophilidae > Drosophila > Drosophila ezoana. The sequence goes on from JAWNOU010000051.1 coordinate 3,033,443, forward strand.
ATTTGATTGTTTGCTCAAGGTAAACATTTCGATTTTAGAAAAGGAAAAGTATTTAGAGCTATTGAAAAAATGAAAGTAAATGTTTGCCTTATTTAACATATGTTTATCTAAATATATTTTAAAATGTATTTTAATGTGCATCGTTACTCAAGTTTGTAAAAACATTATTTGTTCTTTGATTGGATCAACTTGCAACCAAGTAAAAGTTAAAAAGACCCGAGCCCAAATGTCGTTTATTTGTTCGAAATTTATCTTTCAAAAATGCAGTGTCAAATAAAGAAATGTTTTTCCTTTCCAACTTTTGTATTCAGGAGTTTGAGAAATAAAATGAAATGATATAAAGTAATAAAAATTAAATAATTATTATTGTAGCTTAAGGAAAACCCCTTTACACGGAAATGGGGGGTAAATTGATGTCTAAAATAAGAATCAAAATGAGTGGACAGGGCAAGGCAGGGTAATGCCAGCCAGTCCTTTATTATATTATATTATTTAAATTATAAACTTGAGCCAGATTTCAAATTTTCGCTAAATCGAATGATTTCAACTATCCAAAAAAGATAACATTCTTTTTAAAATCAAATCTAACTTGCTTTTAAAACAAGAAACAGAAAACTTTGCCTTCAGGAATCTATAAATTATAAAATAGCACTACGCGAAAAAAGCTGCCACCTTCATCAGATATGAATAAAATACTGTGTATATAAGATTTTTTTTCCAGTGTAGAAAGTGGGTGTATTATACACATATCTCAACCTGTCTATAGCAAAAGTTGAATGCGCGAAATGCAATCAATTCTGTTTTGATATACAGGCTGAAATGATATTCTATAAAATAATTAAACTGTCATGAGGCTGTCAATTACAGCCGAAAGGCATAACAACATGCGCAGACTATTGAAAAACTGCATTTCAAATGCAATTCTTTTTTATTTAACATATTTAAATTGGAAATCAAATAGTGCTGCGGCTGTCGCAAGCGTACAACTGTTCAAATAGCAGCTACCGACCTGGTTTCTATATACGTATGCATGCAAATATATATTGGAAGATTTTAGCGTTACATTTGACGAACACATTCAATTAAATTGAACGCAGTTTTGTGGAAAATAACGTGAGGAATTCTGTTTTTTTTTTTTTTTTTGCAATGCTGGCAAATGCAATTTACCTACGCGTATACGCAATTTGGGCAAAAACCCCAGCAAAAGGGGGAGGGGGGAGTGAAAAAACACTTTAAGCATTTTGGAACTTTTCAATTGCCCAAATGAAACCGAAGCTGAACTGTACGAAATTGAGCTGAGCTGAGCTCCACCCCGTCAACTTTTGAGCACTTTACCACTTGTTTATTTAACGCTCCGGTTCGTTGCGCTCAGCTCTCAGCTCTCAGCTGCTCGGCATCTCAAATGCTCGCATCCCACCCGGCGGCTCTCGTCATCAGTTGCGGTTGCAGCTCATAAACGTTTCGCACTACATTAAATTTTATTTAGCGCACTCTACTCGTCCTCGCCTCGCCTCGCCCACCCCAGGGAGTCCTGGGCGCATGCTACGGTCGCCTGTGCCCGCATTCATATTCATTTGTGTTAAACGCAGCGTGTCGCACATAGATACACACGCACACACCCACAAGCACAAACACACACACACATACTCACACAAACACGGACATACTATCTTTTTCCCTTCGCTCAGCTGTAAGCCCAGAACTTTTTTTAGATCACTGGAAAACTTTGTTTGGGCTTAGAGCCGGTGCACTGCGCGAACTTTAAAGTAAACTATTCAAGTTGCAACAGCGACACATCAAATCTGACTTTGATTACAGTTGCCACCAAGTGGAAAGCTTTTACTTGCATCAATTGTCTATTATTGTGCATTATAAGCTGTTTGCTATGTCAACGTTTTGGTAATTTAGAAAAATCAGCTTGTTGTTGCTCTTGCAAAGCTTACAGCATCTTATAGGAGCCTTAAGTTAAAGTCTGATAAATGTTACAGACCAACAAGCCTTTCTTCTTAATAAAGAAAATAGTAACTTGTCTATTCGAGTTCTGTGTTAAGATAGGGCACAGGAAAACGTTCGACTTGTCAATTAGATAATTATGATAATAATATATCTTTAATTACTTTAAGCTAAAGATAACGTTTTGTGCAGCAACAAGCGTTTATGGTCTAATCAAAAGCGTTGTTTCTTAATAATTTTATATGCATTTAAAAGCATTTCTTAAAGCTTTCAGTCTTAGGTCAACTTTTCAGAGCAATAAGCTTCTGAGCTTCTACTTGACTATGTATTGAGTTTCAGCACGCGCTTTCATAAATTGCATATGCTGCAATAATCGTTATTTATCAGTTGGAGTCCTACGTGATAAGATAACGTCAATATCCTTCAAAGCGCTTCAGTCATCAAGAAGCGGAGCATTTAATATACGACTCAAACTTCGACTGCAATAAACAAAGATACACTGTGATGGGTTCCTTAAATAAACGGCTCATCAGTTTCGCCTCTTGAAGCATGCACATCAAATGAACATTACGTATACGCCATATGGCATTCACCCCCAACTACAATCGGGCTCTGACTGTGTCTGGGCAACTACCAAATGAAATACAATACACACATGCAACAAAGGTTGCCATTTAAGTCAATTGCCAAAAGCTAACGATCAACACACACACACATACACCTATTTATCCATATGCAGTATGTGTGTGTGTATGTATGCGTGTGGATGTGTGTGCGGTATGCCCCATGTGCGCACTCATTATATAGATATAGTCAACAACTCATGCAATTGCGTGCAAATTACCGAATTAGCCGAAACGCTCACCACCTCAACGCTTTCGCTCTGCTGTTTAGCTTTCAATTAAAGCTTTCTTTCTCTCACTCACTCGCGCGCTCTCTCGCTGTCTCGCTCTGACGTGACCTGTCAATAAAAGCGGCGAATGACAGCAACGTGCGACAGGCGACGCTATAGAAAATTAACTTGACCAGAACTGGTATAGCCGCCATCATTTTTCCGCACGTATTTGCTGCGAGCTGTTTTATTGCTTATTAGCTTTCATTCTCGCAGCCAAATTCGCCACAATTTCGCCAACCTTCTGGCAAAAATGCTAAATGGTAAAGTGCTGAAAGATTTGCTTCATAATTTTAGAAGAAACCGTTTGCTACGATTCCCTTTCTAAAACGTTTTGATTACAAATAAACCGCTTTTCGGAGGTTTTTATATGAACAAACATCTTTTAATACCCTTTAGAGGGCTTATAATTTTGTCATTAAATGTGTACGCATAGAAGAAGACATCTCCGACCCCATAAAGTATATACTATATTCTAGATCAGTCGAGTCGCGATCGGGTAACAATTTCATATAGCTGCCATAGCAAATATCGGTCGAAAAGAAGGTTATAGTATGGAAAACTCTGTTGTTTATCAAGATATCTTGACCAAATTCGACATTTAGAAGTTTCACACTAAAAAGATGCAAAATCTTATTGACATCGGAGTATTAAATCTTCGGCATTCCGAAGATATCCATATTTTACTCGCTTATTCATTAGTTTTGTCTTTTTTCCAGGTTGAGCATATTAAAGCGAATTTGATGAATAACTTTTTTAAAATAAATAAATGTTTCTAAAACTAGTTTATTATGACTTGTTTAATTAAAATGCCTGCTACGGCATTAAATCTGCCATAATTCGAATGTTACTTCTTCTTACTATTTCTTTTTTTTTTTGTTTTGTAGCAAGTCGCACACGTTTCGGGTCAAATGTCATTAAAAGCATGCTCCTTGCTCAGGTTCAGTGCGAAGGTTGGTTTGGCATTAAGTTGTCTTTCAGCTAACATTTGGGCAAATCAATTTTCATAAATTTTGCAATGCGCCAGTTGCATATGACTGCCACGCCCAGCACGCAGCTGGGTTGTTCTTCTCACCTTTGTCACGAACTTTTCAGATTTTTTTTATAATTTTGGGTTTTGTTGCTCTTTTTTTTTGGGGGGGGTAGCGTGCGGGGGCAGCTGAGGCAAAGTTCGAGCCATTGGCAAAGTTTTTGGCAAACGTGGCGCATTTTTAAATGGTCACGTTTTGCAGTTTAAGCGCCAGGCAGGCAGCAAATACATCAAAGCGGCGAAAGCGACGCGAAAGTGTAAACAGGCGCTGCAGAAAAAAGAAGGCGTGGCTGCGCACAAAGTTGCACCCGGTGTGAAGGAACAAAAATGAATTTGCAGTCAGAAAATACAAAAAAAAAAGCGCGCATCGACAAGAACAAAAAAAATGAAAACACATCGGAAACTTGGCAAAGTTTGTAAACTTTTTAAACGCGCATTACACGCGCCGAGCGTGTTGAAGTCTAACGGCTTAGCAGCAAAGACTCAAGCCAGTTGCTAAAGGGTTGCAAAAACGGGGGCGGTGGGAGGGGAGGGATGTTTCGCAAATTGTTACAGAAATTGGCAAACGAAATGCGACGCCATTCGCTGAATATTTGATATATGGCAGACGAGAGCTGTGCAATAAACCTTTGCCATTTTGAACCTTGTAAGTCCTGGATTTCACATCAAATTTAAATTAAGCCAAATTCATTTTGCAAAACTTTTTTGCTAATTAGACAAGAAGAAACTATTAAATCTAATTAAAAGATATATTTTTAATATTCAAGACTTTAGGTTCAGCTAAATGTTATTATAAGAAATAAGGTTCTCATGAAAAGCAAAACAAGGCAAAAGTTTGTATTAAGCCTTGGGAACACACTTAGTTCTCGTACCTAAAACAAATTAATCTGGCTGATTAGTAATCTTTTATTCAGTCAAAACTGTTATGTACACACACATTTATTGCCTGCTTTCAACTGATACACATCTTGTACACAAATATTTATTTCCTACTTACATCTCTTAGCATACTAAGATGTACGACTCTTTCACAATTATCCTAGAGCTAAGATGATGCAAAGAAACCTTAAGACAAATTCAGCATCTAAATATCACGTTTTTCATCAAGCTTTTCATCCGCACCTTGGCCAGCACCTGTCACCTGCACATTTAACCGGGCTGGAGGGATGAAAAATTGTATATAATAGAGGCTGATACCCTATGGAAGCGTCATTTGGTGCAACCACTTAAATGGCAACAGTAATTAGCATCATGGCCGCATGGCAGCTGCTATTAAGCACTGCACACACACGCACACACACAGGATGGCGCACAACATAAACTGCGGCGGCCAACACGGCGCATACGCAACGCCATTGCCATTGCCTGTCGTCGTAAACTCTGCTAAACTGTTTGCCACTTTGTCGCGCAAAATGGTAAACTTTGTCGACGGCGATGAACTCAAACTCGAAACTCAAATTCTGAAAACTCGGCAAAGCGGGGCATCGACCACCAGGCACGAGGCACACTGCACGGGGCACGGGGCTAGAGGCATGCGGCACGCAACGCTTTTGAGGCAGCCATCATCAAAAGGCTTAAGCAGCCACCAAAAAAGTGGGCGCTAGCACAACGCAAACTTTACAAAATAATTTTGCATAAATTTTGGGGGCAAATTTGCTTTTGGCTTTGCTGGTTTTTCGCCAGGCTCCTGACCTGCTGCTGCCTCTGCTGCTGCCTCTGCTGCTGCCTCTGCTGCTGCCTCTGCTGCTGCTGCTGCTGTTGCAGCATTGAGGACAGCGGCAGCTGCGGCTTATTTACAAGTTGCCATAATATTTTGCGTGTCGAGACGCGCAACAAAGTCGTGCCTTGTCCATTGCCCCCACCCAGCGTTGGCCCCGCCGAACACCACCGAGCGCCTGTTGTCGACAGCATTTTCACGCTTGAACAAATCACAAGCTGCTTAGTTTCATAATTAGAAGCGTCACATTTTCGGAACGCTCCAGACATAAAACTCGTTGTGCATTACACCAAACGGCAGCAACAACAACAACAACTACAGGAACAGCAGCAGCAGCGATTCCTAGTTAAATGTTTCCTGTAGAATGCATAAAGTAAGCTTCGTTAATTTACAGAGCCGTAGCCGAAAATTGAAGACTTTTATACCGGAGGGGGCAAAAGTTCTATAAATGGAATACTCAATATTCAAAATGATTTACTTTTTAGGACAAATCAAAATGATTTACTTTTTAGGACAAAAAAGTTTATAAGTTATTTTCAAAACCTTTTCTGAATTCTACCAACAATTTTGTCTGTCCTCTGTCCTCATCATTTATATATATTTAACAACAGTTTTTAACTTTTTTTATGATTATTTTTTAAATTAAAAATTAAAAAACCAATATAGAAATTCTTTCACTTTAAGTAATGTCCTTTTATGATTAAAATATAGATCTAATTTTTAACTTATGTACTTTCAATCCATTAGATAAGGGAAGCTTATTGAAAACTTATAATATCAAAACAACACTTCATTTTTGGTACTATAAATAATATATATAGCTTGGATCAGAACACTCTGTAATTAAGTTTATAATACACCTAATACACCTAATTTAATTTGCCCAAAATACTTCAATTTATTTTGCATTTCACAGCAAACAATCCTTTGATCGAGTTTGACTTAAGCTTAATCCAGAGAGCACAGAGAGTTTTAAAAGGTCTACAAAGGGTAAGATCTGTATTTATCATAAACTAATTTTCCACAGCATTTTTAGGGTTCTTTGCATGCTAGTTTGTCTACCTCAACCGAACCCTATCAAACTCAGCTTGTCTTTGTCGAAAATATTCCGCATAGAAACTAAGTTAAATACATTTATAAATTATTTTTGTTAGAATATCTGAAATCTACAAGCAACTCCCATTTGTTCGCTAAGAGTACGCCACTGTGTTGCAACTCAATGTCAAAGACAGAACCAACAACAACCAGTTTGCCAGTTTGTCAGCCGCTTGGCAGCCGCTTCCCGCCAACCACCAGGCAGCCAAGCAGCCAAGCAGCCAGTGTGGCTTGTCATTATTTTAATAAAGTTATTTACCTGAAAGTAGGCAACAACATTTGTTTGCCAGCCAAAGTAAAGCATGAAATTAGGCACAATTGTAACAGAGTTGCCAACTTGCCATAAACACAACAACAGCAAACACACACACACACACACACACACATACATACACTGAGACATTGACACAAAAGACAAACTTGGTCCTTGGCAAGGTCCAGAATGGGTTCTACAGAAAAAAAGAGGTTGCCTACCTTCAACCTAGTAACGAAGCCGAACTCTCTGGCTGAGTCTTCGAGTAACTTTTGCTTATTTATGTTGATTTTCTAGGCACAACTTGGACTTGGTCGGAAATGGCAGACATAAATTAAAAGACTTTTTTGACAACCCTTGAAATTATGATACTTATTATTTAAGAAAGCCAAAAAAAAAAAAAAAAAACTCCTGACTGGCTGTGCAAAAAGTTGTTCGTTTGCTGGTTAAAAGACATTTCTTCTGTTCCGAAATGACAGTGCATAAATTGCAAGCAAAGCCCAGACACAGTCAGCTCCCTCATCCCCCCCTCTTAGGAACTATCAGCCCGCCAGCGACATTTGCATGTCAGCCACCTAATCACAAACGGATAATGTCGAAGTAAATTCTATATATTTCTTAGCTTATTTTTCTTCTACGTTTTTGTGACGCTAACAAAATGCATTTCGCTCAGCTTTGTGCCAAATATGTTGGGCACTTGGCACTCGGTAAATCTTAAAGTAAAATTAGCTCTTGGCTTTAAGGCTTAACTTTGGCAAGGCAAACGAAATCCTTTTCAGCTGTCAGCACGCCACTTGCCAAACAAGAGACCAGCGAGCCAGAGATGCTTCCCAGCTCCAGCATCTCAGACCCCAAATCGCAGCTCTCACAGCTGCAGTAAGTAAAAGTGGTTGCCGGTCGCTCCTTCCCCGTCCCCGTTCCCACCCGCCACAAGCCCCCTCTCAACAGCCAACATCTAAGTCAGCATAATGCGCTAACAAACACTTGCCGCACTGAGGGTATCTGGTTGTGTGTATTGGTATGGCTGTGCACTGCAAGAAATTCACAGTGCAGTGTCCGCGAAATCTTATAATAACTGAATAAAACAACTGTAGCACAAACTTGGATTAACAACTTTATGCGGTAGTAGGATTTCTGGATTAGATTTTACGATAACTTTTCGTTGAAACTAATTACAGTTTGGGCTGCCTTACAACTAAAGTACTGAAAAGTTTGCGTAAACCTTATGGTAACGATCATTTTATGCGCATGTTAGAGATGGTTAGAGGTATCGATAGTATGGGTTAGTTTCGATAGCTTAACTTACGACTAAGGATGAAGGTTGACTATTAAACACTGGCTGATTTAAACGTGTGAAGTAAACAAGCTGTATTAATAAATTATTCTATTAATATTTAATTATTTGATGCCGGAAATATGGATAGCATTATTCAGAGTAACAGTACAAGACTATCGTTATCGGTAATTTTGTAAAAATAGAGGAGATATTAATGTTGGAAATCAGAAAAGTTTAGCCTTCGGTAAAAAGAATGGAAAAAAAATACATAAATAAATCATTTTAATTCTAAACACAGCAGTGAAATATGATCCTGTAGCTTATATTCATTATATTTATATATTTATCTATACAAAATACCGATAGCACAGTTTATGCTAAGTAACGATAGTTTGACTGGCTAACTATCGATTATAAATAATAGCTTGCATATATTAGCATAGTCTCTGCCTATAGTCTTTGGTGAGAAACTCCTTTTTTTTTGGCGATAGTTTCCGACTTCATTGTGAAACATTTTGAAAAAACGAAAACGAAAAAAGATAAATTCGCTGAGTCTAAATTTCTATTAATGCATACAAAGAATAAATGATTATTATTTAATGTTGAAAAGCTCGTCATATGTATAACAATAAAATATTCTTAACACACAAGTCGAATATTCGAATCTATAACCTTAAAATCAGTCAAATTTTCCATCTTGCCGCAATATTTGTAGCTGTGTGCATTGCTAGAACACAAAGCAAAGACGCCCAAAAGTGTGCAACAAAAAATGTAAAATTTCTTTCTATTTCCTCCTGGCATTGAGCCAAAGGTGTCGAGCGCGTGTATGTTAGCTGAATTGTAAAATTGCCATCAGCTTTGCGACATAATATAATTGGGTCAATTTCTTTAGAGCTGTTGCTGTCATTGTTGTTGTCAGTTCTATCATTTAAATATTTGGCAAAATGCTGTAGCTAATACGTACGTACTTTATATGTCTGTCTATGTGTGTGTGTCTGACGACCGCAAGGCGTACACAATTATTTTGCCAACAATTTTGAAGCAACAGCAGCGCCAGCGCCAAAGTTGCCAAACAGCCAGCCACAGACCCAAAGTCTTTGGTCTTCGGGCCAAAGTTTTTGGTACAGTTTGCATTGAAGTTAGCAGCGGTCTTCATGCAGCTGCGCCATCTGATGTGCCAAAGCCCAAGGCACACACACAGATGGGGTTAGCCCCCCCATTCCGTACCCAAATTCGAACTCGTACTCGTATCTAAATGTAAGCAGCTCGAGATGTTGAAACTTTGCCGAAGCATTAGAAATCTATAAAGTTGACTTTTTGGCCATGCGAAAAAAACATAAAACTGACTGCAAATTTTCTCAAACCAGCCACGCCCACTAACTAGACGTATACTATATTAGTTTAGCTATAGTTTTCCGGCACTTGATGTCGCTGAACCCAAACCCAAAATACGTTTCCGCTCGCGAGCCTCTGGTATTGAGCGGCAGACAAAGTTAGCTGCCGTTGACAGTGACAGTGAAGGGGCACATGGGGATAGTGGGGGGATGGATAGTTTGAGTTTTCCCCAAAAGGCAGTTTACTTTTGCCCGTTGGCTGTTTCACGACTGTTTGCTGATTAGTTTAGGTTATGGCTATTTGAGTTTGGCATTTATCTTCGGGCTGCCATCGCAATATATAAGTACATATAATGAAATAATCGATTGGCGGAAGTGATTTGTCAATAAATTAGCTGTCAATTGTTGGAAAATCAACAGTAATTTTTCTGGTTTTTAGCAATCGTACCACGCCTGTACTTTTGGCTTGCTTTTAATCAAATTTGTGCCGAAATGTTTAGGTAATTTCATTTTTTTCGCCCTGCACTTTTTGGCCGCAAACTTACAATCTTACGCATGAATGCGCACCATCACACAGAATTCCAGTTTAATTTTGGGCTGATTCTTTTCTTGTGCCCGCATAAAAAATGCAAAGCTAGAGGCCCAAAAATGTTGCCATAGACAAATGCATAAATGAATGCTTCAAAATTTATAACTCAATGCACATAGAAAATAGAAAAGAATTGCGGCCGAAGAGAACTCAGCGCAACAAAGAGTTGCAGGCAGCAGAAATTGTTTCATTTGTATACTCTGTGAAAAGCAAAATATTTAGAAAAGGGTATGCAGCCTCCACTTGTGGAATTGCTAAACTTATGATGTCAAAAAATATAGGTATAAGATAATCCTTTACTGGAATCGATATTCAAAGTCAAAAATAATGTTGGGTATTAGATTCGACAATTGGCACTGGCTAAGGCAATGGAATGTTTACGTGGTATTTCGCCGTCGTGTTGAACTAGTTAATTTTTCTTTATTATTTTATACCATTTTTACAGTAAAGTCGCTGCAAGAACAACAACAACAAATGCATAGGCAAATGTGTTCAAGTGAAATAAATTACTTTGCGCAAAAATTCGCAACAAAGCAACAAATAAAATAAATAAAAACGAAAAAGTAAAATGAAAGGGGACGAAAATAAACAAACAAACGGTGGCTGGCAAATGAAAAACGCGTAAAATAAATAAATAAAAATGCAAACTGATTATGCATGGCGGAAAACTCCGATTTTTTACCAAAGAGGCTGCACTCAACGCCACGCCCATCATGTATGCCGACGTACAGATACGCCCACAACTAAACTGCGCGCCAGCGATCCGCACACAAATCACAGCACAACAAAAAAATGATATCAAAAAGCAGCAGCAACAACAACAACAACAACACGCACACAAATTTGCATTTTAATGCGCTTCACTTGTTTTGCAGCTCCCAAAAGCCGTAAAGTTTTCCCACTTTTCCTTTACGCACTGAGCGAGCGTTTGTCAATGCATGTGTGTCTCTGTGTGTTTGTGTGTGTGAGTTTGTGTGTATGTACATACATAGACATGGGTGTTAAAATATTTCACTTACTGCTTAAAGCCACGACACCAGCAGCTGCTGCCCACAAAAGTATGCAACAAAAAAACACATAAAACGTGCCACATTTCTAAAAATAAATGTAAATAGTTTGAAGTCTATTTCATATTAACCAAGGTGCAAGATTAAACTAGAGATGAACGCAATTCATATGCTCACGGATTCCAATTATTACAAATTTAACAAAATAGTAAAACTTTCTTTGTTACTACACACCCTTGTCTTATGACAATACAGATAGCTATACACCCTGCAAATTAGAACAAAATGTAAGAACCAAAATTTCCGCGCACTTAATTTTGAAAAAGTCAAATGGCACAGGAGAAAATTGCAAGCTGCAAACTGTAATTACAGATTTTTAGAATGGAACAGCATCAAAAAACTTCTGCCAAACAAAGGTAACCACCTGCTTATTATTTGCACTTTAGCCAAATTTAACTAGCTCAAAAAACTTTTCAAAACAAAAAAGAAAGTTTCTAAGCTACACGCTATTATATCGAATTTAATTTATAAAATATAAATTTTTTCCTCCCTCTTTATAATATGTCGCATAAATTTCACAATTATAGAAAGAAAAAAATACCACCAATTTGTGTAATATTATATTGAAGTGCAAAACTTTTCTTATACTCGTTATATGCATAAAAACTTTTCACATACTACCCGGTAAAAAAAAAAAAAAAACATTATAATAATGAATTTAAGTTAGAAAAAGTTGCCTTCGCCGGCATTCGGATTTGGCTTTCATTGAGAGCCCAACTCGTTGGTCCTTTCAAGCCAATTGCTCACCATTGTGCCCAAGCAGAGACATGGGTATGGATAGACGAGAATACAATAATCAAAAATCATGGCAACAGTCACTGAAATGACACCTGTCTGTCCGCCTTCAGGCTTGTACCCTCTGTCTGTCTGTGCCGCCTCACTTGATTTGCCATGAAAAGTTTTTGGTCCTGGCTATTGAATTTACATAATTTGGCTGGGCGAAGTTTACGTCTAAAATTTCTCGTTACAAAATCAGAAAGGACACAACAAAAAAATAAAAAGATGATAATAAAAGTTGACTTCGTCTGATATTGTTTACAGCTCAGGTGCAGGTTTTGAGTGGAAAAGCTGTGTCACAATGTTGCAGTTAGCTAGGTAAATGAATTTCTCAGTCTTTTGTGCAAATTATTTTTCTGCATTTCTATGAATTTATTGATTTCCTTATAGGAATAAAATTTGACATGCATTTGAAAGACATTACAGGTAATGCAAAATATGCTTTTATTAAACACTGCTACAAAATTCATTATATGTTTCAGAATAGTTCACAATTATGGTTCCGTTAGGCACTCACAAAATCTGAACTGGAGTTTCTTCCGTTCCAAAGTTAGTTGATTTTTTGAGATTAATTGTAACCAGTGTTGCGTATTGTAAATATGTTTGCTACTCAAAAAGGCTTAAGTATACAGCGTTTACTTAAGCTCTACTTTCTTGAAATATTTAAATTTCTTACAAGCTTTTAAAACGACTTTTTCCATATTTTCGAAGTTAACAACAAATGTTCCAATATTTTGTAATAAATTAATTAGTTATATTTGAATATGTAATCCCATCAAGTTGTGAAAACCTTTTTAACGTGTATATAACCAAGAACAACTAACCTTTGCTGCCATACACATTCCAATTGTTTGCCCAGATTCACATGCCAATGATAAAGTTTTTAACAGTCAAATGAAAAGCTCATTGAATAATCTCACAGCAAAATTCAGCAACAACAGCAACAACAACAACTATAACGATATAAAGAAGAACAACAAAACATATGCAACACTGGCATGTGTATGGGCTGTCGGGGTTGCCAGAGGGTCACACGAACGGCGAGCTATTGACGTTTCACAAATGGTGCGGGGCGGAAAATATTTTGGGGAGCGGGGCGGTGGGCAGGAAAAGCTTGAAGACTGAAACAATGCGAATGCATTGCTGAAAAGTTTTACATTTCTTTTTTGTGCTGCCTTTATCAGCAACGAACGCTGTCATAAAAGTGTGGAAAATGTTCAGGCAACGTCATCATCAGCAGCAACAACCCTGGCAACCCACACACAGCCCTCATATCTTGTCGGTTCTTTTTGCTGTTGTTGTTGTTGTTGTTTTGTTTTCCAGTGGCATGGGCGAATGTTTAGAGTCTATAATCTTCAAATAATGGAAAAACTTTTGCTGTTAAGCAAGAGGAATGCCAAAGCTTAGATTTTTTTTTTCCAGAAACCACACTTTTTGTTCGACTGGGTTTTTTTTTTTTTTTTTTGGTACAGTTGACAACCCAGGCTACTGTTTCTTGTTGCTGCTCACTCGATTTTCAATTTATTTCGTTTAGTGTGTGTTTTTTTTTTTTCGAAAAATTTCATCAACTGTTTTCCACTCTACCTGTGGCTTAAAGTCTGCAGCCCGCTCGGCTCCCGCTGCTGCCTTTGCTAACCACCTGCGCAATCAGCCAACAATTTTTTCTCTTTCTCCGACACACAAAGCGTTTTTTTTTTTTTTTGTTGATATTTTGCTTCAAATTAAGTTTGTGTCGGAGGGAGAGCGGAAAAAAAGCAACGTTTATGCTTTTTATGACGCCTTTGTGCAAAGTTAATTTCGATTTTATTGCCATGCGATTCAGATTTGAATGGAGTTCCCCGCGTTGCCAGCCACACTTCAAATTAATTCGCACACAAAATCGAAGTGAAAAAAATAATTTAATATAAAAATTGTGCGCCAAGTGTCGGTAATAAGCTACTGGCATTGACATAAGCTGTGGCTTATTATATTCTCCGTTTTTCTTTTTTGCAACTGAAAAGCCAATATTACATGACAGCATATATTTTATATTTTCTGTACAAATTAGGTAATCGGCAAATTAAGTAGGTATGACAGTCCAGTCCTGTCACTTGGTGCACGAGTGCGGTTTTTAATGTTGTTTACAAATATTTCATTAACACATATTATAAAAATATGCATTACTTTTTAATTTTGAAGCTCGAGCTGCTTGTGAAACGTTTAAGAATATGCCACAAAGAAGGAATGCAAATCAAGCGTCTCTCTGGAGAAAATAAAAGATAATTATATAAATTTATGAATCATTTGTATATCTTATCACAGCTTACTTAATTGCACAATTATTTTCATAAACACAACTTTCTTTATAAAAATGAACACATTCTATGTGACGCTCACATCTCTAACATACAAATCGACTTCATAATAAATATACCTCGGACACAATTGAAAATAGACGACACAGCCACAACCACAGCAACAACAACAACAACAACAACAACAACAACGGCAGCAGCAGCAGCAAAAGCGCCACACAATCAAATGTTAGCGAGCCGAAACGGCCAAAGGGCAACTTCCCCTCGGCGTCAGCTCCTCACCAGCCCCATCCCCCTCCCTCCATCTAGTACCCAACATCAGCGATACAGCTTGCAAATAAAAATAGAATTACTAAAAAACCATTCAGCAAGGCAAAATATCTTTTATGGCCCTGTCGTTTTGGGGGTCACCTGTACAATTGCTAAAGTGTATGCCCGAGGGCGGACGAGCTGAAAGGTGATGGCGCGGGGGCGTGTCACCTGAGCAGCAACAAAATATGTTTCCACTGTCGAAGGTCAACAGGAGGCCAATTGAGTGGCGCTTTTTATCACGCTCTAATTTCCAGACAACACAAAAGTGTTTTCTGACATACATTTTTAATAGGTGTTTCATTTAGAATGAGGCTAGCCGTAAGTGAGGGCCCCTGGTGCTTTAAGTTTCAAGTTGTGAGTTGAGCTTTTGGCTTTAAGTGTGCTATAGTGCAGGCTAACAGAGCATTTAAAATGCTTTACAGATTTTTAAAAGCACTTTAAGCTATTCGATCGAGCAGAGGACTACAACGCTGACACTTTTATACATAAGAAGTCCACAAGTTGAGAGCTTTCATTTAAAGCTTCCAGATATAAACTCTTAAAGCTCTATATACCCTTTTTTATTTGCTTTAAATGTCAGATCGTGATTCGAGCTTTTGGCTTTAATCATCTTTAAAAGCACTTTAAGCTATTTGACCGAGCATAGGACTACAACACTGACACTTTTCTGATTAATGAAATCCACAGTCTGAGAGCTTTTATTTAAAGCTCTGAGATGTAGATTCTTAAAGCTTTAAGCCATTTCCTTTCTACTTTTTTTACTAAGTCCTATATTTCGATTTTATATTGGTGAGAATTAGTTAGATAACACTTCGAGGTATTTTCAATCCATCACCAATATTTTTCAATCAAATTTCAATTAAGACCACAAATACTTATTAAAGCTTTTCAATGAATATATTTAATTTACTTTACCGCAAAAATTCGCTTTGGCTTTTGCGCTGGCCAAAAACCAAAACCACAACAATTACAAAAGGCCAACAAACAATTTTGGCAACTTTTCACATTTGTTCGCGCATTAATTTCCCATTGCATGTGTCAATAAGCCAACAATAATACTGCACTCGATGCCAAAATTTTAACTGTATACTCTTTCAGCGGGTGTCATAATTATGATATTCAAAAAGGAACGATTGAGGGTTTTCTGAACTCATGTAAGCCTGGCCTATGTATAAATGTTATTAGAGGTAAGCTACGATTTTGCTACTTTGGTATCAATATATCAAAAAAGTAGCTTATCAAGAGAGAATCAATAAAAGAATTTGTAATGGTATAAAAAAACAAT
This sequence comes from Drosophila ezoana, assembly GCA_035045725.1. Classification (NCBI taxonomy): domain Eukaryota; kingdom Metazoa; phylum Arthropoda; class Insecta; order Diptera; family Drosophilidae; genus Drosophila; species Drosophila ezoana. The sequence goes on from JAWNOU010000051.1 coordinate 3,049,317, forward strand.
TCTTGATGCTTTTAAAGCTGTAAATAGAAACAGAATAAACTTGAAATAGAACTGCTGGAATATAAATGTTATTTTGAGATAAACTACAAGACTGAAAGAGTGTTAAATCATTGGTATCCCAAACATAACAGTTCGAGTACCGTGTTTTTTTTTATTTAAAATTTTTTGCTTGTGTCGCATCTGAAAAAGCAAATTAAATACACCGCCACACAACACAGGGAGCGATAAAAACTGCAAATGCAATTTGTGTGCGGTGCGATGGTCACCAAATCGTTCCCAGCTGCAGTTGGCTGCAATTTTATTGGCCTGACCCCGGTGGATGGCATGTCCTGGCCATGGCCTAGCCACAAGCCCTGGCTAACGTTGACATGCAGACATTGCTGTTGCTGAGTCTGGTACAGATTGCACCTGCATGCATTTCCGTTGCAGCACCTCCTCGTCGTGGTCATCATCGGTGGCATCGTTGCATATTCATATGCCACGCTGCCGCATGCAGCACGTTGAACGCGTCCCATTGTTGCTGCCAATGCGGGCGAGCTGATTTTATGTGGCTGACCATGTCAGAACGGGTCGTTTGGCCATTTACTGTGTTTGGTTTTTATGGATGTAGCTCAAGCAAAAAAAAATCACGAGCAGCAACTAAGTAAACAGAGTTCGTAGAATATCGAATGCACTTTCGAATTTACTTGGTTTGGATATTAATCAATATTATGCCAATTTTAGTTATTTAACTAACAAATAATTTAACGACATAAATATACATTTAACTTCCAAGCACAGTTTGTTTATAAGTTGTCAATATTTGCATGTTAAAGTGACGCTCCTAAGACGCAATGTTAACTTTTGTTTATGTGATGTTTTTTAAGGAAAAATAAACTGTGCTTAAAACACATCGCGAACATTTCAAAGCTGTGATTTTCAATGTATTAATAACAGTTTTATTAACAGAAACAACAACATTTTTCTTAACAGACATTGATAACAAAAATACACATTCGATGCGTAGCTCCCAATGAAATGTGTAGTTAAAGATAAACAGATAAATAAGGATAATGTTTAAATATCAGCAAATACATTTAATTTATTAAAATGCAAGCTCATTTTCATTATAACACATTAAAGGCAAGTTAAAAGACAATAAACTGTAACTAACTCGCTAACAGTTATGTTAAATTAAAGTATACAGCGCTTTAAAATCAGTTTATAAAAAAAATTAGTAAACTTTTGATGAAAGAACTTCGAGATTTTTAATTTGCATTTGAAATAAATTCTAGCAACTACAACTAAATTTATGTTAAAGTTTTTAAAAATTAAAAAGCTAAATATCACGAACAACTTTACATACTTTAGAAGAGTTCGCAAACTAACTAACATATTTTATAGATTACCGAAGCTGTCACATATTCAACATACCTTTGCTATTCGTAGCAACTATGCGTCTATGGGCCATAAAAAAGTGCCCTTCATTTTCGAGATATCATGGCCTGTCCGCTGCTTTCGGTCCGTATGTTTGAGCTGACGGGTGGGTTTGGGTTTGGTTTGGTTCGGTTCGGTTCGGACTGTCGTGTGTCACGTTTAAAATATGCGCATTTCTGCAAATGACATTTGAGTCGCACTGCACTATCACTAATTGATATCATATGATGGAATTTATGCACAGACACCAACGGCCACGGGACAAGCCCCCTTAGCTGTATTGGTAAACGGTGCTTTTCACTTTTTGAGCACCATTTTGGCCCGTCTGTTGTCGGGACCCATTTTGCGGTTTGTCGACGAGCCCTAGTCATCATGACTGTTGTCTGTTGTCTGTCGACGGCTGCCGGTTGCCGGCTGTCTGAGCCTGGTCGCCTTGCGGCATACAGTTGGGCTCCGATCATTCATTTGTCAAGGCGTCAGTGCCGCAGGATTTGAACAGTTCCTGGCTCGGATTTCAAGTTGGCCTTGTTAAGCATTTCAGCCCTGACTAAACTTTTATTCGTCTAATTTTAATCCAAAATTTTTCAACTATTTTTATGTGTTTGATTTTAACCCAAGCATGAGCTTAAAAGACAGCAATCACTCGGAAAATCGATCATTTGCGGAATATTTAAGTGTTTGGATACAAAAGGATGGCAAAAAGCCCGATGACCTAGACCGCGTCTTAGCCTTCACGCTAAGCATTGCAATTAGCTGCTATTTGATCGTTTTTTTGGGACGCATTGTGGTGGCCATTGTTTGGCCTTTGCTGATAGTCCTGCTGGTGTTGTTGTTTATCCGATTATTTAGCTGGGATGTCTACGATGTGACTTCTTGCTTGCTTGAGGAGATTTTGGACAACATAACAAAGTCCATCGAACAATACGATGCCACGAGACAACTTTAGGCAAGAACGATGCGAAATATGTGCAACGCTTGATTGCTGGTCGATATTTTTTAATTATAACGTTAGTAGTTAATAAACTTTTAGTTTCACATACAGTTACCTGCTTACATAAACATTAAGTATTATCCAAATATGAGGCTGACGCCTTTAATGTCTGAGGTCAAGAGCACAAGTCAGGCATCAAAGCAGTCTAGCATTATCTCTGAACCCTTGCGTAACGCATAGTCTCCGGCCCCGTTAAGTATATACATTTTGATCAGCATCAACAGCCGAGTTGGTGTAGCCATGTCCATCTGTCCGTCCGTCTGTCTGTTTCCATGCGATCTACTCTCTCAGGCAGGATATATGTCGGAACTGGCCGGATCGGACAACTATATCATATAGCTGCCATAGAAACGATCGGTCGAAAAGTTGGTTCTTGCATTGCAAAGTGTTGTATTCCAACATATTTTCTGCAACGTCAGTATTTCCGAGCTTCTTTCTTCATCTTTTAAGCGCAGATACTAAATAACTTGTGAAGATGTGCACGGCAGGAGTGTTATAAGAGTGTTAAGCTATAAAACAACAACAAACCCCTTTTTGTATACTTTTGTAGTCACTAAGAAAGCAAAGTAGGTTTTGCAGCTTTACGCATTACAATTCGCAACAAGTTTGGGCTTCGCATACTGATATTTTTTTAAGCCCCAAGCCAATTAACTTAAAACTTTAGTTTAAAACCTGTTCGCCTTTTCGTTGCTAATAATTCTCAAGTGGTTATACCTTCGTATTTGGGACAGGGCCTTACAAATCTAAAGCTGTAAGCGAATTCAGCTGACGGTAGAACGGGGAGGTTCTTTAAAGAGCTATACAGAAAACCTGCTCAATTTAGTTGATGTGTGACCAACAATGACCACGACCCGGCTAGCTTCAAATGTAATTTTTGTTTCGAAACAAATTGTTGACTTTGCTATCTCCAATCGACACTCAACAGGAAATCACAAATCTCGCACAACTGTTTATGAATCTACTGTAAACTGCATTCTATCGCATGATTTAGAATGATTATCAAATCATACGTTGACACATGCTTGTAGACTGTAGCGCCCGCATAGCACGCACACACACACACACGCACACACACAAGGCTCAAATACCCGCATCAACATTTCGGGTAGCTATTTAAGGCCTAAACGAGCAGCCAGACACACACGCGCGCTCATTCGCACAGCAGTCGGCCATATTTATGTTCTGACAGCAACAAAAATGGCAACTGTAACCTGCGCCTCCCCCCCTGCACTGCCCACCACATCCCCCATCCTGCCATGAGGAATGCTGTTGCTTGGCCGCTGACCGTGACGCTCGCTTTGCTGTCGCGAATACGAACCTTGTTGCAGGTTGAATGTTGCACGTTGCCGGCTGTCGGCTGCCGGCTGCAAGTTGTTGTTTGTGTTAGCCCAATGGCATTTTTGGGCTACGTGCCGCTGTCTGCTGCTGCTGTTGCTACCTGACGCTTGACTTTCTTTCTCTAATGAAATGCGGTTACAAATGCAATTTTACATTTTTCAAAAGAGCATTTTATCTGTCGACGACAGGCCCGAACGCAGACACAGACACAATCCCGACCAGACCAAACCAGAACAGCAGCACGTGACATGCCACTGTGTGAATGTGTGTGTGTGTGTGTGAGTGTGTTGTGTCTATTTTGTGTGTGTGAGTGTGTGTGTTTTCCTGTTACCCATTCGCAATTCACATCCCCAGACTCGGGAAACGTCAGCTTGTTTGCACCTTGTCGAAATTAGTGTTTGTACCAAAATGAACACGATTTGTTTGACCAGCAGGTGTTGAAAATACACTGCGCTTCCACAGGAGGTTTTACTGTACTGCAAGCGCCTCTGTTTCCGATTTTTCACTCTCACATCTGCACGCACTCTCTTTCTCTCTTTCTCTCTGTTTTTGGGTTTTCTGGTGTCTTGCTGCAATGTTTTGTGTGTAGCACATGGCGTATGGGTAATGTTTTTCAAATTGTTGCGGTCGCTTGTGTATTTGCCTCGTATTGTTCTTGTATTTGGACAGTGGCTTTGAATTGATTGCCAGATGTTGTTGCTGTTGCTCTTTGTTGCTCTTTTTCCATTTGTTGTGCATGTTGCGTGTTTTCATGGGCCAAATTTTGTCAGCTGCGATTTGGGTTTCCTATAGCACTGAGACGAATCCTATTAAGTAACAAAAGAGATAGACTTTGTTTGTTGATATTATAAGTTATTTTTATATCCTAGTGGAGGGTATTATAGCTTGCTTTAAAAATGTGTAACGCATAGAATTAAGCACCTGAAACCCTATGAAGTATATATACTCTTGATCAAGATAACGAGCTGTGGCATGTCCGTCTGTTCACGTTCACTAATTATCCAACACAAAACAAGAAATGTGCCTTCAAAACACGCGTAAGCTTTTAGCACTATAAATTGCAGATCAATTGAGATTAAGATACTTCAGCTCTTGGCGACAGCACGCTTTCTACACTCTGATCAGTCGAGCGTTTTGTAAAGTCGAATAGCTGCTTTCTAAAATACAGTTTTATTTCGTAGCTCTTGATGCTATTCAGCAGACTATGCTGAATATACTATTATTAAAGAATATTTATGGGCTTTGCAAAAACAATTGTGTGCTCATAAATTTTTAAGAAAAATTTTATTAACAGAACTCAAAACTGAGTCTGCATCAAATGGTTAAGTTTATTTTTCTTGTTGGTTTTCAAAGCCTTTACTTTAAGTTGGCTTATGTATAGCTAACTAAAGGCCCCAGGACAGGCACTATTCAATTCCATTAGAACCAAACGGCTAACACCGCATTTCAACAACCGCAGCATCAATAACAACAACAACAACAAGCATCACATACATCAACTGCTTACAACAAGAACGTCAACTGTTGACAAGTGTCCGTTGCGGTTGTTCATGTTCTGTTGCTGTTGCAATTGTTGGCCCAGAGAGGCCGTACGGTGTCTGGCAGTTGCCGCCGCAATACGGATACCAAAAACAGCGGCATAGGCCACCATTTGCTCCAGTTGTGCCCCACGGCGTTTCAGTGCTGGCCGCCACTGACGTCACATTTTCAAAGCATTCGGCCAAAAAATAAACAAAATAAACCATAAAAATAGAAATGGAAACAACAAATCGAACGGAAATCTGTGGCTTTGACTGAGCCGCGACATGGTCGAAAATTTTCAAGTTCGACAGCTTAATAGAATAACGGCCGCAGGCGGTCATCGTGTTTGGCAAGTGGGCGTGGCAGCGCCGCCAACGCCAGACATAAATAACAATTTATAGCCAAATGCCAGACGGCCAGGCAAACAAATAAACAGCTGCGTTAAGCTTTTTCACAGTCCACTCATAAAATATTTAATTGCAAGCGTTTTGACAAACGTTTTCGCTACGAATTCGTCTAGGATTTGTCTAGATTAGGAGAGTCTTATATTAAAGGAAGAATACTTTAACTATATATTACCAAATAATATAATCAGATATGTTAAGATGTAAGTTCGGAAAAAAAGAAAAAGAATATAACGAGATTTGTAGTGTAAGAATTCTACTTTATACCAGATATGATCCCATCCAAGAGCGGAAATAATTTCTTAAAAACATTTTAACTTATTACAGTTCGAAATTTTTATTTACTTCCGACTAAATACTACAGTCCTGCTATTAACCTTAAAAATAATTCTAGAATCCTAAAGTTATTGCGGTCTAAACTTCTTGCACACTTAATAAAGAATTCTCATTCAGCTCAGGTGCTATGCTATATAATAAGTAATAATAATTAATCTGTCTTCAAATATGACTAATCAAAATATCTATGAAATATTTTAATAATATAGGAAACCACATCTGATATTTCGGCCATATGATATTGATATAATATAGTCCCAATGGTAAATCATAGTTTATCTGACTTAAAGATTATTGTATAGTAATATCAGATGCCCTTTAATTGTTTTCTGAATCAAGTAACTTACTTGATTAAGATTATATCCTATGCTTTTATTAAGCTGTAGTTAAATCTGATACGATTCAACATTTCATACTAAGCCGGATAACTAAATCGTATGTAAATGTATTTAAATAAACGTTTTTTTACTAAACCATAATCTGTTTTGCCACTTTAATCTTCAGCTGGTGAAAGCGTTTTTCGAAACACTTGCAACTTGGTTTTTACTTTTTGCTTTCTGTTCTTTTTTTTGCATTTATACCCGGGAAAACTATAAAATGGCAGCAGACGCTGCTAAAGCACAGCCAAAATCTGTCAAACTCAAATCACAAATGCAGACAAAACTGACAAATGCGAATGGGTAGACAGTCATACGACAAACTGACTGACAGTCAGACAGACAGACATCCAGACAGACAGCTAGTTGTCAGACAGTGCAACAACATTTGGTTTTCACTGCCAAAAACTGTTGAAGGTTGGCAGATTGCAGTTGCCGTTAGGCCTGACATGGAGCAGCATCTTGGAGATTGGGCTCTCTTCCGTTCTTGAAGGCAAACTCATTAACAAGTTGGCGCACAAAATGCCAAAAACTCGACGGTGGCCCAAACTGTCGATGACTGGCGACAAGCTGCCGCATCAGCAGCAGCAACAGCAGCCGCAACTAATGGCTGGCTGCCAGTTTAATCGTTGCCTTTTGGTAGGAGCAACTACCCAACTCCTGCAGCGAATGCTCGCACTTCGCGGCAGCGAGCACTGTGTGGAGTTTTATTAAAAGCCAAACAGTCTGCGACATATGTATGTGCACCAGGCAGCTGAGACTGTCAAGACGGAAGGCGCAGACACGGGCTGATAAATACAGACAAATTACAGTCGTAGAGGCCAAGTACAGTGATTTCCATCCGTGAAGGCCAAACAAACAGTATTTAATATAGCCAAAGCTAGGACAACGACTGTCAAGGCGGAAAGAGCAGACACAGGCCGATAAATAGTAAATTCCCAAAGCCAAACTACGTGCATTTTATATAATCAAAACAAAGAACTAAACTTTGTTATGCATTTATGCATACCTATATAAATAAGTCAAAAAAAGAACTATCAAATAAATTTAAATAAATTTAATTCATAAATACAAAGCTTTTAAATAAATAATTGAAAATAAATTGAGTGTAAATGCGCGATTTTACTATATTCTCAGTTATCCTTAACTAACATTTGGCAATAATGGTTAATTAATAGCAAATATATTATTTAAAATATATTCGAATTTATATTACGTTTAGTTTTATGTTAAAAGGAAAATTCTGTAGTTCAACATTTTCAACATTTCAGTTAACAGCGTTAATTTAAGAGCTTTTATATTTTCCGAAGTCCATCCCATAAGAATAAACCAACATAATATACTTAAAATTTACTGATCACTTAAGCCTTAGCCTACAACCAAAAATCTTGAAATAACAATGCTAGTTCGGCATATTTGGTCTCTACTGTAATGCCAATTGGAATCCAACGACCGCGAAATTTATGTGTCACATGTGTTGTCAGTAAAATTGCCAGCTAGGAGCTGGAAATTTCTTAAGTTCACAGTTGGATTTTTATTTTAGTTTAGTTTTTCTGACTGCGGGCTGGTTTGAAGGATGTGCGCAAGTGTTCGGAAAGCCCAACAACAGCTCGATAACATTTATTCACAGCAAATCCTGTGAGTGTTATTGCAAGTACATTGACCCTGCGGACAGCAGCAGCGTCGCACAAAGGTGGTGGTATAGGGAAAGACGATCATACGCCAAATGCCTTCCAGTTCCAAGGTCTCATAGTGATAGCCATTGTGCAGCAGAGCGCGCGGCTGCCTCAAGCCATAGAATGGCAGAATGGGAATCGTGCAGACTTCGATACAGTTCACAAAGAACTGAACGCAACTGACACGCGACGCCAGTGCATAAACGCTCGAGATGCTCTCATCGAATACGTGCACTGCATCAAACGTCGGCTGTTCGGAGATAAAGCTATCGGCTGCCTCTCGTATGGTATCGAAGGTCTTCAATGTAACAACACCCGTGGGACAGCTGCTAAAGAACAGATGCGTCAAATTGTCCGTGACAATAATCGGACTGGCAATGGGTGGCGCATTTTCCTCGGGCGCAACCACATATTTCACGCCGCCAAGCTCAAGTTCCTTTAGGGTACGCTCAAAGTTCGGATGCGTGGCCACGTGCGGCTTCACCTGATGGAAGCGATTCCGTAAGCGCTCAATAAAATCATCGCGCACCGACTGCTGTACGGCCACACTGGCAATGGGAAAGGGCTCAAAGGGTTCGTGCATGCGCTCCGCCAGGCAATGTGCTGCCGTATTCAGATCCCCATTCTCGAACACGAACATGAAACGTGGACGCGTCCACGCTTTCTTTAACTGTGGCTGCGGCTTCTGCGCAAGAATTAAGTGATGAGAGGCCCAGTTTTCAGTTGGCTTCTGTACTGCTGCTCACTTACCCACTCAAACCTGGGCTTGTCGCATCGCAGATGATGCACCAGATCAGAGGTTAAAAAGTTCGAAGGTTTTTCGCACATTTTATAATCGATAACTATCGATCGTGCAATAATTTAGAGCGATAGTTGGTTTAATAAACAAACGTATTTTTAAATAAATAAGCTTACATACAAAAATGTATTGGTTGCTTTGAGTATAAAAGTAGAATTTCATTTAAAAAATAATTGAAATACTCTCGAAAGCTGAGTGTCATAGTCGGGACTTCTTAAGCACTAAAACTATCGATTTGTCTTACTATCGAACAAGTTATCGATAGCTGTTCCTTTAAGCTACACACCAAACGGTAAGCGAGAGTATTAATTATTAAGAATGCTCCTTAACAAATCATTGAACCTCTTTAAAATCAACAACCATAAGCCGTAAGACAATCGCTACTAGATAAGGCTAATACTATTGACTCTTTGCCAGCTATCTAACATGCTGCTCTGCTGACACCAAGGCATCATCAGTGTTTTCTTAGACAACCACAAGGACAACAGCAAAAACAAGCAAATAACTACATGCGAGAGATATGTAATTTTCACAGCATACTCCGAGGCGCATAAACAAGACGCAAGACAAACTCCCCGCCGCACACTCGAGGCGCACAAATCAAGCGCAGCGGCCCGCCAAGTGGCAAACCAAGGAAAACATTTCATCTACTTCGGGGCCTGTGGCCATGATAAGGAAGTATCTCAAGCTTACAAGACGGCGGCAGCAACAAGAATATCAACAAGAACGACAACAACAATAATGACTACCACCCAAGCACGGAGAGAGAAGACAATGCTAATGCCATTTGCTCAAGTGCCATCAACTCGAGTGTTATATAAAGTCTAAACAAAGGTAATAAATAAGTTTTTTTTAGGGCGCCCAAGTGATGCTGTTTCAAAATGGGCGTGGCACTGCTTAGCTCTTAAGCTGATAAAGCGGCGAGACTTGATGACCTCAGGCGTTGCCAAACTGTGACTGTGGCATTTGCAGCCAAACAGATGTAAATTAAAGATTTTAAATACAAATTTTAAGAACTTAGAGCAACAAAAAATGTGCATGCATAATAAAATTAAATCCTGCTGAAAGCTATTAACATATTTTTACCTATTTAAAATTGTTTCCAATTCAAATTCAATTTGAAAATTCTTTGCGGTTGTTTTGTGTGTGGTTGTGTGACAGGCAGACAGGAAAAATAATCAAAAAATTAAAAATCATTACAAATAATAAGCGGATATATTTTTTTCTATAAATAAAATATTGAGCCATTTACATTTTAAAAAATGTTTAAGTGACGCTGGTAATGTTAAAGTTAAAACTTGGCATATTAAATGGCCTAAGCTCTAGCCACAAAATATTTTTAAATAGGTTTTCAAATAATTTATATGCATAAAATATTTGCCCTTACAAAGTAGATGGCTACTAAAGGCGAAGCATTGATTTGCACACTGATACCGCAAACCAACCAAATACTTGTTTTGTAACTGCAGACATGTTAACAGTGTTAACAGCTTTGGTGTTCATGTAACATATCATGAGCATTTACAGCGTACAATTAACAGCATGTCATTTACATGATAATTATTTCCAACTTAAAGAATTAATATGAATAAAAAATAACATTTGACAAATAATTTGTAATTGAAATCTATGTAGAAATCTTCGAAAAACATAAAAATATTATTAACAGCAAGGACTTTACATATTTTATTTTATATATTAAGTCTTGCGGCTGTTATTATGCTTTGAACTGTCAGCTACTTAACATACCACACAAACTTTTAAAAAGGCCAACAACAGATTTTTAAATATTCAATTCAATTACTTGTAATTTCATTTAAATAATGAATTTGCATATATAAATTGAAATGCACAATTTTGTTAAATATATATTTGTTGTATTTGGACTATTTTAACTGTCAGTTCAAATTGACCGACAACCAAACAACAAACATTTCAATTTTGTAAACAGAAGCTGACAAAAATTAAGAAAAACAGCATTCAAACTGGTTTCAACTAGTCGTATTGCATTCAATTATTCATTTTGCATGCAATTTGAAATTTGAATTTGAAATTTTGCTCATGAAACATTTTAATTAAATTTTTGACCACATTCAAAACACACACAAGCACACACAACGGTCGCTTAAAGCCGCAAAAATTACGTATACGCTGCGTATTTGATATTAAATTAAAAAAGTTGACGGCGCGAAAAGTTTGCCTCAGCTCTTTTTCGGTCAGTTAGTTTGGCGCATGTATGCACAGAGTTTATATTTATATGGGTTTTTCATTTTTAGAAAACTCAATTTTTGAGTGTGCTAATGTCAGCTGCGTGTATGCCTGATTGTATGTGTGAGTGTGCAAATTAATGTTGGGGGCAACAGCTCCCGCCTAAAAAATGACAAAACTCTGTGATTTTTATCACGGTGCCAGCCAACGCGCCAAATGCAATTCAGATTTAATTGTTGGCCATGGGTCGACTATAATAACAGCGTGTAAGCAGTAACTGAGCAACATGCAACCTCTCTGCACCAATGCCGACCTCCCCATCCCCCTTCCCCTCCCCATCCATCTGCCACACACCAACACACACACACACACACACAGCACTTCGGCAGCCATAAAGCACTTGAAAGATATGCAATAGCACTTATCGGAAGCGAATTGTGCGCGTATTTGACTGGCGAAAAGCAAATAAAATATGAAAATGCTTGGTGGCAAGCGTTAAATACATGCAAATGCTACCAGCCAAGTGTGTGTCTGCGTGTGTGTCTGTGTGTGGTTGTGCAGGCGCAGCGGGAGGCAATAGCGTTGGATATTTGGGCGTGGCAAGCGCCGGAAGTGCAAATAACTGTTGCCAAACATTTTCGACGAAAAATGTGCGCATTGCATACGTTTCAGCAGGGAGTCAATGTAGTGGCAAGGCGCGGGTGAGGTGGGGTTAGTTATGGGGGCAACTGAAATTTTATGAGAGGGCGAAGGGGCTACGGGTATGGAGGGGGTGGTACATAGTTATGTGCTCCTCCTGGCTGCTGGACCACTCGAGATCTGGCGTCGCTTGGTTCAACACGCCGCATGTTGCAATGCATGCAAACAAGATTTAACGATAAAATTTTAATTAGTGCATAAATGGGCGCTTGATTGTGTGGGCGTGTGCAAGACATGCTACCCAAACACACTCCACACACACACACACACACACACACACGCACGCACACTCGCACTCACACACTTACTGCGGCTTTGGCGCATTTTGCTTTTATTTGTTTTCGCTTGCAAGCAACGCACATGCAGCGAGGCATATGAGTTGAACGGCAACGGGAGGACAGGAGGTTGTTAGAGGACTTGCAACAACTGGGATGTCCATGAAATTAAGCAATTTTGTGCGTTTGTGTGTGTGTGTGTGCGTGTGTGTGCGCATGAGATTGTGCAATATTTGGCTCCAAAAGCATTTGGGCACGATGCGACCTTTATTTAAAAATCCCTTGTTAATAACAGTTGCTCGTCATTTAAGTGCTAGAAATTATTTTTTAACTACTTTAGTTAAATATTCAGAAATTCGCAATTACATCATTAATTTCACAAGCTCTATGCAATTAACTGAGAATTTATGGCTCAAAAATGTATTTAATAATTGTGCCTAAGCATAAACTTAATTTTTACTATTAATAACAATTTGTATGACAATTATTCAAGTATTTCAAATACTTTAAAAGATTCCCTTATCGATATAGTTTGTTGCTAATGCAACATTCCGTCACATTTCTGCCAACCCACCGAGATCTATGCAGATATATTTGCAAGTCCTCTTCTTTTTTTTTGCTTTGGTGCCAAGCCGTGAAAAGACGTGGTGAAATGTTCCCAGCACAATGTTTGCATATTTGCGTTTATATTAGAAATCAGACACACAAGCACACACACGCACACAAACACACACACACACACACACACATACCTGCACACTATTTCATGCATGATTCTATGGGTGCTTTGGGTGTGAATCCCGTTGACTGCTTTGCACCGCTGGCCCTGGCAAAATACTCGCAGTAAAAATGTGAGTAAAAATACAAGTACGAGTATATATAACATGCAGCATACGATGGAACACAACAGCTCGACAGGTACTAACTTTATTCAATATTGTTGCATTTTTTCCTGCCCTTACTTTACCCTGTAATCATTAAATTGATAAATGGGGTATGTTGAATTGATAGAAAGGCGCATGTAACCGAAAATTGTTGGCAGAGCCATTAAAAATTTGAAATATATTCATAATTATGATTTAGACATTGTCCGTCGATCTCAACGACTGTTAGAGCTAGAGTCAGATAGCTTCTCTTGAACCTTATACAAATCGTTTTAATTGACAAGTTTTTCTACCCAAACTTTATATACAACATTTTAAAAATATTGTATTGATGAGCTAATAATTCGAATTATAAACACAGTAGTTAATTGTATAGATGGAGACGTGAGAACTACATTTCACAGGATATCTACTGGTCGATCAGTCACTCGCATTTTGACTTGTGCCTGGCCTTCTTCTAGCGCCTGTTTGCTGCTGGCTCTGCTCGATGTCTACTTTTATTTATTTTAATTTTCCAGCTCGTGCTCTACGTTTTTCTTCTTTACAGCTCGTCTCGATTGCTGCTCGACATGCACTTTGCATACATTTTGCTTTTACGATCTGATGCTACGTTTAAATATTTAGAAGATAGTAAACTATGTCTGTCTGTTGGTGTGTGCATGTGTGTGTGTTGCTGTTGAAATATTTATTAAAATAACCAAAGGCCCGCCAGCATGTTGAAAAAGTCAAAAGTCGAGAGTCGAATGTGTTATAATCTGAATTTCTTTTGAATATAAGCTTAAAGTTCGTTTTTGACATGAACAAATCATTTTTTAATTGGCGCAATAATTTAGTACCTAAAATCTCGTATCGAGAGTACTGGAAAATTAACCAGCCAGTTTAAAAGAGAGGTTGCCTTTGCTCCGAACCTTCTTCTGTTAAATAGCTTTTGTTAATCAGCTCTAAACCTGATCAGTATGCTATTTTCAGGCTTGATTGAAAGGGTATACGAAAATCGATATTCCAAATTTTGTGTTTCTGGTACGCACAACCTCTGAGTTCGAAGAATTATAAGTAAGTACCTTAGAATGAATACACGGTTATGCCTTGTAAGTATAAAAGTCTCTTTAGATACCTTTAACATACATTTCAAAACTTTGTTACACTCGTTTTGCATTAGTGCAGGGTAAACAGATAACGCACAAATCACAAAAAGCCACAGCCAGACCTGACATCCATGGATAAAATTGCACTTGAATTTGATTTGGATTTCGAGCTCTGGCTCTCATTCTGGCTTAAAGGGCAAAATTTGTGTTTTAATTAAAATATGTAAATGCGCCAAATCGTACAAAATACACAAATTAGAGGGCAGAGCGCAGCCTGCAAAAACCAACAAAAATATTTCACACATTTACCAAAAACATTTTGCCAATAATGCAATAGCCACATCCACAGAGGCCACGTCACGCACTTATGTGTGTGTGTGTGTGTGTCCGTGTTTCTGTGTTAGTGTGTGATTGGTTCTCACAGCTGCGTGTGTGTATGCTTGTTAAACAAATTTTGGAAAATGGCTCGCATTAGGCGAAAATACCCAAACCACGAAACAATTTAGTTTATTTGCGCCTAATTGCAAACAACAGTTGCCTCCTCGAAATTTAGGGCCCTCTGCCCCTCTGCAGGGTTTTTGATTACGCTCACTTGCCCCTGTGCCCAGTTATCAGTTGATTTTTGAACGGCCTTTTCAATAGTGAAAGTTCTGAATCGAACATGCGCTGCTTTGAAGTTTAATGTGTATTTTAGAGTACATTTTTCGACGCTGGAGTTAAGGTCATACTATTTGATACGACGTACTTAAGAAATAATTGGACGTCATTTTACGAAATGAAGGTATTTCAAATATAAGACTCTTGGCTTTTAGCTCTTTAACTCAGATTTAAGCTCGTTGCAAAGCTTTAATGTGCTTTCACAGCTAGTTATGAAACCAATCGCTTATAAGAAATATTCAACTTGATAATTTAATTTCTCTCTAGGAAAGAACTCTTCTGGTTTGAAGTTTAGTGACGTCGTTATACGAGTGGAAAGTATATTAACTATAATACTCTAGGCTCTTAGCCTTATGAGTCTGCTTTAAGCTCGTTGCAAAGCTTTAATGTGCTTTATAATGAAAATCAGTATACTGTATCTCTAGGACCACCATATCTTATCTGCATATTCAAGCGTAATACACTTTAAATACGATTATTCTGTATTAAAAAATAAATAAAAATGTTATAGCTTTTATTTCCAGACACCGCATACTTAAACTTAAAAAGCTTGTGGACTAAAGTGGCTGTCAATATTTCTATATAAATAAATATATTAAATTCCAATTTCTTATTTGTAATGTATATTATTTGCAAAACTTAAAACTAAAACTTTATTGTGGTTTCAGTGCTATTGAGTAGTTACAAGAAACATTCAACATTTTTGTTTTTGCATATCTTGCAGTTGTTGTTGTAGAACAGTTTACTGTGCAGTTATTATGCATGCTTCAGTGGCATGCAACATTTGAGCTCCAGTTAAGGCAAAGCAATAACAACAACAGTAAGAACATCATCATGATCAACAATAAATCGCCAAGATGTCCATTCTTATTTATTTTCGCATTTCGAGTGTTTAGTTTTCGCTTGAGAAAATCGCCATTTTCCTCAACTTTATGTCAGAGCGAAAATCACTATGCAAGCTGCAGGCGAGTGGGCATTGAACATGTGCCCAAGATACGAATTGAGGCAGGAAAGGCACTAAGTAAAAGGAGAAATACAAAGTGAGAGAAAGATGGCTACAGAGACAGAGCGTGAGAGTACGCTAGAAAGAACTGGGCTCTGTCCTTGCCATTTCAATTTCCGTTTGAATTTTGCACTTCATTTCGCAAGTTCGCAATTTTCATGTGATTTTTTCTTCTACAAAAAAAAATAGATAAAAAGAAAAAGAAAAACTTAAGCAGGAGGAAAACAAGTTTGCCCAAGTGATAGATGAGAACGGAAAGAGGCAATGCAAATACTCGAATACAAAAACAAAACAAAACAGAAATAAAACAAGCGTGAATCAAGCGAAGGCAACGAAGAGATGACAATAAATTGTCACTAGGTGTCTGCTTGAAGACCGGCTCCCGAACCCCCTGCATCGAGGTCCACGTCCATGTATTGAGGATTTGGTATATGGAAGCTGCTCTAAAAATGTAAACACGAACACAATGATAATGATGGAAAATCATGGCCGAGCAAGACAATTGCACGTAGAGTAGCGCGACGGTTGTCACGCCTTCACAGTGAGAAATCTTCAACAGCATCCTCCTCTCAGCATCCCCACTCCTTCAGTCCGACACGCCCCCCTTGGTGCTGCTGTTTATTTGTTTGACAAATAACGAGCGCCATAATGAAGGAGGTGCAAATGATGTTGGCATTGTTTATTCGACTGCGAAATGTAATAGGCGCGCGGTGTCACGGGGCACCGACTTGCTTTTTATGGCTGATTTGACAGGAAACGGAAACGCGAAATTGCAAAAGCGCAATAAAGTGTAGCATAAACAAAGGCGCGCTCTGAATACACAAAACGCACACACACACACGCATACGAGCTCCAGCACTGTGGGGCAGGCAACTAAAATGATTCAAGTACTCGTTACCGTTGCACAGCACTTGAAAATAAATTTGTTTCCACAATATCCCGCATTTGTATACCAAACATTGCTGTTGTTGTTGCTGCTGCTCATCATATTATTGTGTTGTAGGCAGCAGCAAACAGATTGTTTTCATTTTTATCTAGAGTTTTATATTCAATTCTCGTTGACATGTCGCGGTCGAGAGTAAATATGCGAATCTATTTTAGATTGTATATGAAAAGCTGTTACTTGTATTAAGGCAGTTATTATTCAAGTTTAAAGCCCGCATACCTTCGACTGGCTTATCCTCTAGATTGATTTGTCAATTGAATTCATCTCATTTATAAAATAAATATTTCGACTACTTTTTTTTTCAAAAGTCATTTTTTCCTGCTACAAGTACATGCTTAACATATTCACTAATTCACTTATTTTCCCAAACTTTCTTTTTTTGCTTGAATGGACTTTATTTCTAGTCCGACTTTATGTTTAAGCCCCTCAACGCAGATAGTTGAAAAGAAGTTCTTCGAAGTTTATAAGATTCTGCACATATTTGCAATAATATGGAAAAAAGCTGCCACAAAGGTGTCTATCGTCAGATGTGAAATACATTTAGCATTCTGCAATGTCAGCACATAAAACACAGCAGAAAAAAAAATATGCACAAAGAAAGACGGAAAATGTGAAAATTTTAAAAGCATTGCGATGTGAGTGACGCACGCATTTTTCTTCAGGCTGACTGCATATTTATGAGTTTGTATGCCTTATAAATAAGGCAAGTGTGTCAACAATGCATTCCACTGACATAGCTAAGGCCTTACTCTAGATGACTGAACTCACCTTAAGTAGAATGCAATTTAAATCTCGTAATGCAATACGAGAAATGGAATCTATTTTCCAAGTACCCATGTAATTGCATACACTTTCAAATACCGAAAGTATTTATGCTTCTAGCTGAAATTGAGACTAAGCAGAAGCTAAAAAATAAAAACATATGTTAACTGTTGCATAACAGCTGTAGAAAAACATTTCTCTGTTGGCAACAAGTATGTGTTCTGTTAAATACTCGATAGTTTCAAGTAGTTAGCTGCGTTAAAGAGAGCTGCACGTAAGCTCGATATTATATGTCAGATATTAAATACATACTTATCTTTGTTTTTTTAAATCCACTTTAAAATTTGTTTTGCTTTTTACGCTCAAATATTAACAAATATAAGAAATGTATATATAATATAAAAATATAAGACTTAAATTAACATTAGAATATATATTTTAACGTTTAACGTTTAATATTTAATTTTATTCCATTAACATATTGAATTTGAATTTGTTTCCAATATGTTAATATTATGTTAATAGGTATCCCTGTAAAGTTTGCTATTACATTAACAGTTGCAGAGCATACCTAACATTTAGAACTAATCTAATAAAACTTTTTACTTAAGACTTACATTTTAAACATTTTATTTACTATTTAGCTGTGTCGCAAACTGTCTAACATAGTTAAGTGAAAAATATCGCATAGTGTACACGCATAACGCATTTGACGCCTCAGCAAGAAAATAACTCAAAAAGCAAAAAGAAACAAGAAACAGGACTCAAGCAAGAAATGAAAATAAGACCAAGAATTGAGCATAGCATTTGCATGGGGTGTAAGGGCAGCAACAGTTGGCTCCGGGTGCAGTCGAGCATGGGATCTGCTTTATCGACGCTATGTTGGTTGCCAAGCAACCGTAAACGCAATCGTAACGGTAACCAAGCGCCCAAGCGAGGACAACAGAACAGAAAAATAAAAACTCGGGAACGCAAAGGACAACAAAGTTCGGTCTAAGAAAAAATGGTAAGAAATGCAGCTGCAAATAGTAAAAGATACTAGAAATGCATGAGATACTTGAGTTACATACTTCAGATACTTTCGCGTGGCAAAACGGATTCGGCCAGCTCACGGCATGTGGCCAGTGGCGGTGGCATGCCACAGCAACAGCGCAAAACCCCAGCGCCGGCAACATTGGAGGATTTCATCATCAGGCGTGACTATACGGGCGCTCGAGCCTTTCTGGAGGTAAATGGGAATACAGCTTTTCTCTTAGTATCTCAATAGGTTATATTTCTGCCCACTGACAGTACGCCAATGATGAGCAGGAGGAGGGCGAGGAGGCGACCAAAAAAAACGAGCAGCAGCAGCAACAAATCGATCAGTGGATTGCCTATTGCAATTTTCATTTGGGTGATTATCAGCAGGCTCTAAACCAATACCAGGCACTCAAGGACCCACAGCTGTCGCTCAATGTGGCCGTCTGCATGTTCTATTTGGGCCTCTATGAGGAGGCCCAACAGTTAATGGAGGGCACTGCGAATACGCCACTGAAGCAGCGTCTCCTCTTTCATCTCGCTCACAAGCTGGGCGATGATCAGCAGTGGGCGGAACTGTTGGACGTGCTGCTTAGCACACCCAGCGTGGAGCAGCAGCTGAGCCTGGCCTCGATGCATTACATGCGAGCCCATTACCAGGAGGCCATCGATGTGTATAAGCGCGTGCTGGTCGACAACAAGGACTATTTGGCCATCAACGTGTACCTGGCCTTGTGCTTCTATAAGCTGGACTACTATGACATGTCCCAGGAGGTGCTCGATATGTATCTCAGCCAGCATAGCGACAGCACCATTGCCATCAATCTGAAGGCCTGCAATCGCTTTCGCCTTTTCAGCGGACGTGTCGCCGAGCAGGAGATCAAAAACATTGCCGATAATGGAACATTCGGTGCGGATTTAATACGCCACAATTTGGTGGTTTTTCGCAATGGCGAGGGTGCTCTAAGGGTGCTGCCGGGTCTCCTCAATATTGTGCCCGAGGCGCGTCTCAATCTGGCCATTTACTATTTGAAGCAGGGAGATGTACAGGAGGCGCATGCCTTAATGAAGCAACTGCAGCCAACATCGCCGCATGAGTACATACTGAAGGGCGTGGTCCATGCAGCACTCGGACAGCAATTGGGTTCGGTAAGTTCTAGTGAGTGTATAAAAAACTCCTCTCCATGAAGTAACTCCTTGCCTCTGAAGTTAAAATGCTCCTAGCTCCTAAATGCAGAGCATTCTAATTTTAATCTGTTTTGCAGAAGGAGCACATCAAGTCTGCCCAGCAAAATCTACATCTTGTGGGCAGCTCAGCCACCGAATGCGATACGATACCAGGGCGCCAGAGCATGGCCTCGGCATTTTTTCTTTACGAACAGTTTGAGGAAGTGCTCGTCTATATGAACTCCATACGCAGCTACTTTGTGAACGATGATGTGTTCAACTATAACTTTGCCCAGGCCAAATGCGCAACGGGCTACTACAAGGAGGCAGAGGAGCTGCTGATACAGATCAGCGATATGGATATAAAGAATCAGCACACCTATTGCATGATATTGTCCAAGTGTCACATACACTGCGCGCAGCCAGAGCTGGCCTGGAATGTCTTCATTACACGAGACACAAATGCGGAGGCTTTTCTTTTGCTTCAGCTAATTGCGAATGAGTGCTACAGATGCGAGGAATTTTGGGTGGCTGCCAAAGCATTTGATATGCTTGAGAAGTGAGTTTTAAAAGTATCTATATTTATATATCTAACAAAATGTTTCTCGAACAGACTTGATCCCAGTCCAGAGAACTGGGAGGGAAAACGTGGTGCTTGCGCGGGTGTCCTCTATGCAATGGCAACCAAGTCACTTCGTGGACGACCGCCAGGTGGCATTTCTGAGGTGATTGGGTTGCTGCGTGAATCGTCTAATTCGCAAGCAGACTCCATGATTAAGACGATTCGGAAGCACATAGGTAGCTTTAAATAAATGCAACAAAACTAGTAATTATAGAGATGAGCATACATTACTACAGATAAACTTATTTAATCAGAAAACTTGTATTTTATTTCTAATGTCTAATATTAATACAAATGTTGACAGAACAGTCTACTTACTAATGCAGCGTAACCCACATAACAGTTCTTCTTGCAAGACAAGACCTACAAATGTTAAAAGCAGCAGATCATTCTCGTACAGCTGTTAATTCCCTTCTTCATACACTCTGTTGTTTCACATAGCATAGAATTGTTATAATTTGTTAGCTAGACTATGTTAGTAACAGCGCATTCTATAAAAAGTGCCGTTAAGATTAACACAAAAATGTCTATAATTGCGCGTGAATATCGCACAAATCTCACAACTATTAAGAAACATGCAAATGTTATTAACAGCGGGTTTTAAACTCATGGCCCCTCGATAAACATGGAACTGTTATTAACATCTCGTTGTAAATGTATTTACAGCTGTAAAACCTAACAGACAACTGTTATAAGCATTGAGCCATTGAATATGACTTTAAAGAAGAAATTAATTTTAACATAATAAATATTTTCTAAGTTTCCAAAGCAATATGTCGTATATAATTTCACAGAAACACACTTCACTTGATTAAGTACAGCTGGTAATTAATTCAATAGGAATTTGTCAAAAGTTAGTTAACGATGGACCAACTTTGCATGCCCTACCACTTAATAAATCCCTCATAATTATTTTCAAAAACTAATTGATTATTAATGAAATAGAATGCCATCTTCTGTTCATTTACGGCATTGCTGTTGCTGCGTTCAATTCCCCAGTGAGGTAATTATGCCTGAAATATAGGCTCTGTCTCCCTCTGTACTGTCTTTCGCCTGCTCTCTTGCGCATCTACGCCTGCAGTTTGCCTTTGTCTAATTTGTTGGCCATTTGCCTGCAGGACGAAAGGGCCAGCAGCAACTGAAAGCAACGCATAATTAATGCGATTAGCAAATGCGAAAGTATGTCGGTAATAACAACAAGAACAATGCTAAATAAGCGACAACAAAGGCAACTTAAATGGTCAGCTATTGGCAATACATGACTACTTGAATACACTTTCCTTCGACGAAAGGTGATAAATTGTTATCGAAAAGAAAAGAATTATCAGGTCAGGGCTTGTGCATAAACGTTTAGGAATGCGGCATGAAGAAGAATCAATAAAACAAAATGAAACAGAGTAAATAAATAGGTAAATTGACTACAAGAGCGCGTGTTGCCAGGGCTTATAGTAAAAGTTTTAAGAAAATATAATCGAATATTGTCTGCCTAGTAAGAATATAAAATAGAATATATTGGACAATCGGAAAAAGTATGTAATCAAGTATATTTGCGCTGTGCGTTACAACCTTGAGAGCATTGTTGATATGCTCCTACAAAGGACGCACTTAAAGCAAACGCATGAGGCTCACTGTAGAGGGCCAACCAGCGGAAATGTGTCGCAGCCATTTTGTCTAATTGGCTTTGGTACAAAGTAGAGATAAACCGGAAATGGCGCAGCATTTTCTGAGCATTACTCGACTTTTTTTGGCAACACTTTTGCTAATTAGTTAAACAAATATTTAAAGAGCAGTTGCATTAAACTTAAAGGCAGATGTGGCTGCCATTTTTTCATCGTTTCGTTCATTTTTAATCCTTGCTTAAAAAACTTTGACCTAGCCATAAATCAACCAGCTGCAGCTCTTAACAATTCCATTAGAGAATTAAAAGCAAAGGGAACTTTCCACACAAAAAACCAAAATAGTTATTAAATATTTCTTTGGCTCGATTGTTGAGAAAACTCAGCGCAGACACAAAGTTTTTCCAATGCTCTTTCCCTGGTTTGCTTAATTTTCCTAAAGTTTTGTATATTTTTCTGTGCGATGCGTGTGAAAAAGTCAAATACTGTTTTTTATTTTTTCAAGTCCTCGTGAAACTATTAATTTGCATGATTATCGCCTAAGCATAAATTCATTTAAACGGCATTGTCGTTAGCAGACACACACACGAACACTGTCTCTGTATTGAGGCGGCAAAATGGCGGGATTTGCCTTGGCTTTCAACTTGCTCCAAGTAAACAAACTTTTAAATTCCATTAAGTGCAATAAATTTTGCAACTGATACAAGGCACAAGGCAACGGTAAAGGTAAAGGCAATGCCAACACTGGCAAAATACAGCTCGCACCGCGCACTCTGTCGGCCATTATCGGCAACTCCTTTGGTGCCAGTCACCATCGTTGAGCACCTTTAACCGTTGTGTGTACAAAGTTTAATTAGGCGCAGCATCTCATTAAGCTACTGCTAAACGTGCATTTTCCAGCACTGAAAAGCGGGCGCTGCGTTTCTACAATAGATTTGCTAGAGAAGCCTTGCGAAAAATATTGCTCTTGATTATTATAACTTTATAAATATTTAAATTTAAGATAACTGTTCAAGTTTGGGAGTTACGAACCTATATAGAATATGGGTATATGTATATAATATGCTCACGTATTTACCCTGACTGTCGTGCATTTTCCAAATTAAATGAGTTTGAACCAGCGACGTCTCCCTAGTTTTGTAACCGAGCAAGCCTTTTACCAAATATCACAAAACATTCACATGGATATTTTGAACTTCCACATAGTCTGTACCGCATTCACTTTCAGATCGTACTGTCTTAAATAGAATAAAATTCAAAGTTATTTTACAAATTCCTAACCTAATGGAAGAAATTTCATATTCGGAACTCATTAAGGATAGCATAAGGTTACATTTTGAGCGAAATGAAGACCTGAATAGAATGCGCAGCGGCCTGCATGTGCAGGCAATGAAGATGCTGCAGGAGCTAACAAGAATGGAGAAGGATGAACCGCCGTGTGCCAGCAACTTGGAACAGCGTGGAATGCTGCAGCTACTCAATTATCTGATTGTTGATTATTTTAATTGGCATGGCTTTCGGAATACTCTCGAAACATTTGCTCTAGAAACGGGCGAAAAATCGCGGCCAAAACCACGCGAGAAACTTCAGCGGGAACTAAACGGCAAATTCGACCACTTGAATCTACCCATCTTGCTACAAATGCTGCTGAAGGAAACAAATAAAGAAGATGACACGATGCTGGACGAGAGTAAATGGGAGCATATTCCAATGAAGGCGTCTCCGATCCCAAAGAAATTAAAAAAAAAAACACAGGGACGCCGACGTGCTGTAAAAAATGTTTCAGCTCAAGAAAAACAGCGAAGCAAACAGGAGGAAATAGATGCCCTGAGCGCTGAGGAGAAATATTTTCCTGCTGAGGAAAACTCTAGCTACAAGGAAATAAATAGTATCCCCAGCGCCGTAAAAAGCAATTTTTCAGATATGGAAAACCCATGCAAAGTGAAGATCCTAAATAAGTCTGCGGAGAAAGATAATCCATCTAAGGAAATGCTAGCTAAGGATTCTTCAAGCAAAGTGGAGAGCTTACAGGATCTCCGCCTTGTGGTAAAAGATATTCCAGCCAAGAAAATTTCCAGTGAATTCAATCCGTTACTCGGATCAAGCACCGTGATAAATGTTACACCGGCTAAGGAAATCCAAAGGCAAGCAAAGAACTTGCGTCAATCTAAGAAAATCCCAACGAAAGTGAAAAACTCGCTTGGCATTAGCCAATTGATGAAGGAAATTCATAGTAAGGAAATCCAAATAAATGTTGAAAAATTGAAAAATTACAATGGCAATTATGACCCCGTTATGAAATCCATTTCAGTTAAGAAGCCGTCAAAGAATGTTACAAATGTGAATGTAAAAAACTTAAATGGAACCGAAACCAATGCTTCCTTTAACGCTATCAATAAGCCAAACAACAAGTTGAGTATACGGCGGAGAATGTTTGAGCCCGAGGTCCTACGGCCATGCTTCAAGGCCCACTAAAAGCGCATGGATAATAGTTTTTGACCAAGCACCTTTTACCATTTTGTGTACAAAGTTTAACTAGGCCTTGATACTCGGGAATTTCTCCCTTTGCAGAAGTTGGGAGAAAACTTTTTGACACATTTTTGGACCGTGTTCATTTTATGAAGTAAATTAATAAAATTGATATTAATCTAATGTTGTCATATTAAAAAATCTTATTTTCAATATCCTGACAGATATAAATCGAAGTGGACATTATTACTCATTTATAGTTAAACTTGTTAGGTTCCTGCGTTTTTTGGGTATGGTTCATGGGACATAAGATCCATTTTAAAGTCATATTGAAAAATAACTGTCTGCAAAAGACAGAACTGTTTGAACTATATTAAGCAAATAATTGTGTTCTTATAAATCAAGATTCTTAAAAGTTACTTGAGACCGGGACGAGCTATCGATAAGAATCGATACTAATTGTAATTTGTATATTAATCGTTATATATAAATCTGTTTGTCCTAACTGATTGACTCACTGACTTATTGTCTGACTGACTTAATGACCGACGCACAGCCCGCACAGTAAGAGCTGGGATGCTGAAATTTTCACTGTAGTTACTCTAGTTAGTGATGAAGGTGCGCTTTAAGGCGGGGTTTCGGAAAATTCCAACCGCAAGTGTGGAGAAATCGCGAAAAACGTTTGTATGAAACTTGTTTGTTTACCATCCGATTGACCTCAAACTCATTTTCAAATATCTTTATTCTAATTCATTTGAGGGGTGTTTCACACTTTTCGCAAAATCCATTCCTCCTTGGTGGAAATGGGGAGCAAATTCAGTTCCAAAGATCTATATGAAAAATCATTTAAGACGTGTTTCACACTTTTCGCAGAATCCAAACTTCTTCGGTAGAAATGCGATTTAAAGATTTTTTGGCCGAAGTTTTAAATTGCGCCCGATTTGCTTTAAACTTACTTTCAAAGCTCTACATAAAATCTAAATGAATTGGTGTTTCGGCGATTTGGGGTATTCCATCCGCAACAGTGGTAAATGGACGGAAAACGTTTGTATAAAAGTTGTTCGATAATTTTCAAAGCTTTTTGATAACATTTATTTTATAACATACGGGCCATGAGCAAGGCCGGGTTATACCCGCTAGTATTTAAATATATTATCTATCTCTCCATGCACTTCTCACAATATCGGGTTAACCCTTAAAGTGGTCACTTAACTACTGCAGCCCGTCGTTTGGCGCACTTTGACACCAAGACTCCTCAGACAGATCCGAAAACTTGGCAGCGATGTGCAAAAGTTTAGCTAATGGCTAATGTATGCAGCCTCCAGCTCAAGGTTATCTGCATGATTAACGAGCTACAGCCTTTAGCCGTTAAACTTTGTAGACTAAAAGAACAAAAAAAAGGGGGAAATCTAACTAACTGAGTAAACCTTTTGTCAAGATTCATAACGTAACGAGGTCTAACTGGTTTCCATACGGTCAAATACCTATTTGAGTTCAGATTGTTAGCTCGTAAAATACAAATAAATCAAATTCGTGGTCGCCATACAAATTTTCATTGGTGTATTTTATTGCCAAAATGGAAAACAGCTCATATTCACAGATTATTGAGGAAAGCATTAGATTGCATTTCGAACGAAATGGAATACTGGACGAGATGCGCAGCGGACTGCATGTGAAGGTCCTGAAAATGATGCGTGGAGAAATGGATCTGAAAAGGGACGAACCGCTCTGTGGTGGCGATATGCAGCAGCGAGGCTTGCTGCAGCTGCTCAACTACCTGGTGGTGGACTATTTCGCCTGGTATGGCTATAAGCATACCCTGGAGACATTCGCACTGGAGACGGGCGACAAGTGCCAAGAGAAGCCGCGTGAGAAGCTGCAGCGCGAATTCGGTGACGACTTTGACCACAAGGATCTGCCCATTCTCTTGCAAATGCTGACGAAGCACACCAACAAGATGAATGACAATAAATTGCAAAAGGATAAGTTGGAGTGTATCGAAACTAAGCCACAGGCAAGCCCGACAAAGAAATTAACCGTGGCCAGACCTGTGGTAAAGGATATTCCACCCGAGGGCAACCCAAGCATAATAAAGAAATTCCTTAAACAAAATCTCACGCCAAGAGACATTCAACCCGAGAATAATCCAAGTAAACTTATCAAACTTCACACCACCAGTCCACTTAAAAAGGCTACAAGAACTCCACTTGCCAAGGTGAATGTGCGGCAAAGTATGGTCGAGTCTGTGAAGCAAACGCAAAGTCCTAAATATGCGAAACGCAAGATAAATACAACGGCAGGGTCGAGAAAAACGGACTATGAATCTAGTTCTCAACCATCCGAAGACGAGTCTGGCTCGGATGATGGTAATACATCCTACGATAGCGATGCATTTGCCGAAATTCCGAATAGGTATTACTATCGCGAGGAGGAACCACCCGAGAAAATATATCCAGATGGCTTTGGCGAGGAGGGTCCTTACGAGGGTCCCAGTCAGTCGAAAGTGCGCAATCAGCTCAATTCAAGGAACATTGTGAAACGAAAGCCCTTAAGGATCTTTGAAATGCAGAATGACATTGACAAGGAGAAGCCGCATTGCAGCAACAGGGATAATGCCAAGCCCAAACCCAAGTCTTCGGGCCAAAATACACCAAAGCGTAACAAATGTTTGTTTCAATCGCAAAAGCATATTAGTCTATCCAGCAATGACCTCCATATGCCAGTTAGTAAGCCGAAATGCCCCGAAACCATGGTTGGCAACATGCATGAGAGCACTGAGGACAGCGATGAGGATAGCGATGAGTACCTATAACTAAATTTATTTTTTGATTTTACATTTTTAACAAATTACTGGCAGTTTCTCTAGTTTTGCCTAGAGAGACAAATGTTCATACAGAATGACAAACAAATAAAGCTCACAGTTGTTCCCGGTAAAAGCTGTCTCTAGGCTGCCTGAAATGAGTTCAAATCTTGGGATTTAGTTTGTAAAAGTCGTTTACATGAAGGTCATGTGGCTTAGCTAGTCCCATCTATCAAGATTTATTGATATTAGGTACTTCTTGTACTTAAATGAATAGTTAAATTAAAAATAGAGTAACCGTCTAGAAGATACCATTGAACCTTCCACCATTAATTTCTTATTTTACCCCTTTTAATTAGCATTTAGTCAATTTAATTTGAAATTTCAAAAGTTTTTATGTTCAGTTTTGCATGCTAATATACACACATAAACATGCAAACACACTTTTTACTTTTATTGAGCAGATACCTGAATTCAAATAACGCTTTCGCCAATTTGACTACACATTTTCTTTAATAACTTCTGTGTCTCTTAAGCGATCATTATGTACTGAGGAAGGCAACATCCTCAACATTGTAGTCTGTGGTTCCAATTGGAACTTTTATTTAAGTAATTTGCGGGATGAGGAGGCGGTATCTACTATACGAGAATCTACATGCAAACGTTGACGTTTTGGTATCGAATTTTATCGATTGCATGGCAACGCACCGAGTTATCGGTAGTTATCGATTTGCAAAAAACTCGCACTGCGCGGTCAAAAGAAGCTATGTTCACGTCTTTAGGTCTTATAGGCTCTAAGGACGGACTGACATATAAGCATGGCTAGATCGAAAAGCAAAAGCAACGAAGTTGGCAAAAACATTATATTATTGAATGCAATTGCTCAATTTAAAATTGCGAAAATGCGATGCAAAAGCCAGAACTAAATCTTAAAGGAGGCATTGGTTAATACTGTGAATTGAACTAGCGACAATTTGTTTTCAACATTCCTAATTTAACTTAGTACATGAACTTACCACAGCTTAACGAGGCATTAACAACTCTGAACCAAAACTAAAAAAAACAACTATTTGATCATATATTTCTACTACTTGAGCATATATCTGGATATGGAAATGATTAGTACAACTGAATATGTCTGTAAAGAGCCCAAGTCTATGGCACTACGCAGATACTGCGCTTTTTGCTTTTCTTTTACGCGACCCGAGCTATTTAATATGCGCAGCACAAGCCGGACCGATGTGACAGCAATTAGTGAATGCCTCGTGGCTAGGTACCAGTTGGAGAAAGGGGTGAGATTTTGGGTTGGATTGGTTTGGTTTCCATTATAATTGAAATCAATATTCGAGTGCACACAACTGACTGAGCGGAGAGTGCGGCAAATGGGAAACGGATGCTGTGTATCAATTGAATTGCATTAATATGTCGTGCGAGTCTTAACACCATTAATTACATGACCAATGAGTCAATATTATGACAGTTTGCAACTGAGACCATTGACGACAACAATGGCAATGACGACTGTCGTCGACATTGCCGAAAGCTGCAGCCACAAGAACAACAATGCGAACAACATCCTCAATCAATTAATTAGGCGCCTTGCTTGGGTCAGCTTTTGGTGGCAGAGCCTTTCAGGCCTACTTGGCTATTTGATTAATTTAATGCATATGTGAAGCACAAGAGACACAAGACATATAATTGCTTATAAAGGGGTAATAATGAGATAATTGTGCGAAGAATGCATAAAAAGATGGTAGAAGTAGCAAATATGTTTGATTGTTTTTGCGGAAAATGGGGGAAGATAGTCAAGGATTAAAATATTCTTACTCTCTTCACACCAAATCTCATGTATCTCACTCATATCTGAGAGATCTGTAGAAAGATCTTATGCTGAATTTCAGGCAAGCAGTGAGATTTATCGATTAAGTTTGCAAAAAACTTGAGTAAGCGTAGGGTGTATAAAAAAATATATTCCTGGCTCTCCGATGGACGCTTTTAAAAACAGACAATGAGGCGTACTTAGACGTAGATTCTCATAAGGAACACGAACACTTCCTGCAGAAATCGTGGTTTATAATCATCTGTTAATTTTATAATGTGACATTCACACAGCTGACAAAAGTAAAAGATAACGGATATCTATGGGGACTTTCGGCCCAAACGTGTTGCTTCATCTTACGTTAGACTGGAAAACTCATGGGAAAAGCCTGCGAAAGACTGATGCACAATAACCCTTCGGTGTGTGAACGCTTCGTAATCATCATTTGGCGTATCCGAATAAGAAATCACGTTCGCTGTGCTCACATGTCAACAGAACGATGACCATCCAATGTCATTTCTGTACTTTTCACCATTTCCCATTTCCCAGCGCCACATTGCCACGCATGCCACTAATGAGGCTCGTTAGCGTGGTCGGTTTGTCCAGAGCGGCTCCTGTCGCCTCGTAATGTATGCAATACGCCAAATTGTACAAACGTACTGGGCAAATCGATAAAGTCATTTGGGCATTGCAAAACAAACGACTGGCAGCGGATAAACCCGAAGCTGGCAGCAGTTGTTGTTGCCCCAGCTGCCCCGATCTCCCTTCCCAGCAGCAGCTGCCCGCGAAATGTGCCACCACCAAATGTTGGCCACATAATTTTGTTTGGCTGAAGCAGCACGTAGCAGCAGCACATTGCATTGACTGGTGGACTGACTGACTGACTGACTGGCAGACTGACTGACTGTCTGGCTTGACAGCAGTGGAAATTGCTGGAGCTTGTCCAGTCCAGCCCATCGCCAGTTGCCTAATTGCAGCACCATCTTGCGGTTATGCGTTCTACGTGCGTTTGTCGCACGTTCGGCTAATTAAAATTGCATTTTTGCTACCCTCGGTTATTGATATAGCCGATGTACCATATGATATCATACGTGCCGAACGGGTTGCCATACTCGATGGTTTCTGGTCACAATTTGTGGCCAATTATGATCAGTAAGTGGATAAATTATGAGTACATAGCTGGGGGTTTTTTTTAATTAAACGTAATCTAGTTAATTGTTTAGCATGAGAATCGCAAAGAGAGGCATTCAGTTGAATAGCAGTAATAAATTAAGAATGTAAAAGGAGTAAAATAGTTTGCATTCATGTAACCGAAACTTTAAATTTTAATATTGACAAATTTTTTTAATTTCGACTAGAAAAACATTACAATTCGTTTATTTTAATTACTAGCCATGAAGCAATTATGCCACATGTCGAATTTCAACTTTTAATAAAATGCAAACAAGCAACAACTTTTTGCTTGACCCACACAAGTCCCACATGGCGTATGTGTAATAATAATTTGTATGTAGCCCCTCTTGACCGAAACACAGAATGGTTTAAGCCAATGATTTGCGGTTTTTTCTCGAGCTTACAGTCGGCTTTTAGAATTGTTTTGCTGAGTTTTCATATTGTTTACAGCAATTTTACTGTGGTCAACTTTGTTTGATATGTTCGATGCTCATTTGTGGCTTTACTCGGATAAGAGAAGAATGGGCTTTTATCCAATCAGCTGCTTAGCAAAAGTTTTGAACATAATTCCTATGATGTGAGGCCAAAGCGGAGGGTATATATATGTATATGTATGCGACAAGGCAGTGCAAGAAGAATATAAGGAAGAAACCTGCTGCTAAGCTCTTAGACTCAATGTTTGATTTTAACAGGATAAGCAAAAGGATTAATCTATAAATAATTGAAATTAATAAAAAAATGACATGTACTTGGTTGGCCTAGAAAAGTGTAGAGTATTGGCAAGCCGATCACAGCTTCCCAGTTATTGCCTTGAATGTTTGACAAAGGTATCAAGGCACGGCACTTGACATTTTTGTTAGTGAAAAAAAAAAAACTTTAAATTGTCTAAAGGGTAATGTAAGCTCGAACACAGTTGACTAGTTCTTGCCAACTTATTAATATTTTATGCAGGAACTTGAAACTTTTTAATTAAGTCAGTACTAGCTACAGGGTATTCTGATGTCGAACATTAGAGAGTATTAATAGCCATCTTAGTTGTTTAATTTATGTTTTTGATATGCTTAACTTTTCGCAACAGCAAACGACGCTGATGAGTTGACAAAAGCTTAATGACACTTAACGTAAGCAAACAGGCAACATACACCAACACACGCACACACACACGTACGCACTCACAGGCTCACACAAACACACACACACACAAGCAAGCACGCCCGCACACACAACAACGCCATTTTGTAAGCAGCGATGCGCAAAACGTATTTTAGTGATTTTTAATGCGAAAGCAATTTGAAAAGTTTGTTTGCCAAAAGTTGAAAAGATAGAGACATGTAGAGGGTGGCGCTTGGCATGGTTTCGGATGGCCCGTGCCGGCTCGGCAACTGGAAGCTGTGGGTGGCAGATGAGGCAGCCACTGTACACACATTTTTGAGGCTGTCTGTGACACTCGCGACACACAGTTGATTGAAATAATTGCGGGTGCTTACCTGGATTTTTGCGTGTTTGTGTGTGCGTATGGGCATGCTGGCAGCCTTAAAGTAGACTTGTAAATTACCAAATGTGTAAATTAGTAGAGAAAGTAATGGGTACACACAAGTTGCTGACAGCTAAAAGAAATAATGACAGCAACAACAGCTAATTGGAGGAACTGCGGCGGTGAAATAACACAACAAAAAATAAAATGAACAAGGTTGTAAACAGTGCGTGTGACTGGCAAAGTACATGTTAAAGCAATGCTGCTCATGTATATTTATCACGTGCTGTTAGTGTTGATAGTAAATAACGCAAAAGCTGTTAAATGTTAATGTTAATTGAGCTTGTGCTGTTGATGCTCACTGTAAAATCGAAGCTTGACACAGGGCTGCTACTTAACAAAACTTAACTTAAGAATAAGCTACAGCTAACCCAACTAAGTACATCAAAAATATAATTAACAGACCTGAAGATCAGCTTAGCAACCCTTTAACTTTTAAGCGATATAAGCGACTTGAAAACTCGTGTTAATAACAGAGAAATCTCTTTATGGTTAACAGCTGTCAAATACAGCTAGCAAATCGCCGATTACTTTTAGCTGCTAGAAATTATGAAAATGATCAAATGAAAGGTTAATGAACTGAAATTGGGCTGGAATTTGGTTGAAAGAGATTTCTGCGTCACATCCGGTAATGAAAAATAACTTTTCTTGAAGTTTCAACTTCAGGTAACCTATAAATCTTAAGTACATCAGAGTACCCATCAGTAACAGTTGATTAACATTATTTTATAAACAGAAAGTAATTCATTAACAGCTGTAGCCTCACTGAGCCTGTTACCACAAAAAGACGATAATCAGAGCTATTTTAAAAATTTTGTACAATATTAAATATGAAATAGTTAAAATAGTATCTCGTTTTTGTTAT
This sequence comes from Drosophila ezoana, assembly GCA_035045725.1. Classification (NCBI taxonomy): domain Eukaryota; kingdom Metazoa; phylum Arthropoda; class Insecta; order Diptera; family Drosophilidae; genus Drosophila; species Drosophila ezoana. Next base: position 3,081,776 of record JAWNOU010000051.1, read on the forward strand.
ACCAATATACATTCCATTTACAACTTAAAACACAGCGAATTTAACCTTGTTTTGTGGATCGATTTCACTGTTATAAGATTAAAACATTGAATTATAGAACAGCCTAAGTATATGCAATTTATTTGTGAACGAGTAGAGCAAACTAATGCTTAAAGAGGCTAAAAAAGTAAGTTATCTAAAGCAGCTCTATTATTACGAAATATTTGTAATAAATTTGATATTGGATGCTTGTTGGGACAAAGTGTTGTCTAGTCTATTAAGTTTTCCATTATAGATGATAGCGATCAATGCCTTGGTGCTAAGCTCAAGAAAACTCACACAGACAAACACACATGCACACACACTAAACAAATTTGAGCAAGTTGAAACGTAAATCGAATAAAAGGCCCAAAGTAAAAGCAGTTACCAATATGTATAAAGCCTGCAGATGCTGCTACTTTAGTGTCGACAAGGACCCAGGCGCGCTAAGAGTGCCCCACTGTGTGGGTAATGGGGGGACTGGGGTGAAATTGGGGGCAAGTGCAAGGTCTGTGTGCGAGTGTGTGAGGATGTGTGCGAGTGTGTGTGGGCGTCATGACAACAATGCCATTTTGATACTTTTGTATGAGATTTAATGAAATTTGAATCCTTTTGTTGAGTGGAATGACAGCGTACGAGATAGAAAGAGAGAGAGTGAGAGAGTGTGTGAGAGAAAGACAGAGAAGGGAAGTAAAGACAGAGTGAGAGAGTGGCAAAAGAGAAGGAAGCAAACAGAGCTGCAGGCGACGAAGCTGTCTTCTTGTCTGCCAATGCGATGTCATGTAGTTAAGGTATTTTCACTGCTGTGTATGTGTGTGTGTGAGTGTGTGTGTGTGTGTGTGTGGGATGCCGTGCTGTGCGTTTGTGTGGGTATCACAACAATAGTAAAACAATCTTCTTAATGCACACTTTGGCCTAAAGGAATTTTTCACTTGTAAGACGAAACTTGTAAACACAGACACACAGACACACAGAAATGCCGTCACTTGCCTATCAACATCAGTTAGGCTTGTGCGTGTGTGTTTGTGTGTGTGTGTGTGTGTGTATATTTATATAAGATATATCTGTGTGCATATATTCACAAAGAAACATGTTAATAAACAGCTGGAAGTATGCTTTATTGCCATCAGCTCAAAAGCAAGCAGGGCGCTACGCAAAAAGGAAGTAAAAGCCAGTCTGAAGACTTTCGGGAATTGCCCCAAAAAGGGTTCCGTTGTCTGTCACAGTGTGTGTGTGTGTGTGCGTATGTGTGCGTATGTGTGTTTAAAGGAAGTCTGAGGTATCAATAACAATGTACAACAAACAGGCAGGCAATATGCAACAACAATGATGAGCTCCTTTATTAGTTGCTTGTGGGTAAAAATGACAAAGATGTCCTTTGCATGTAAAAAACACACACGCATATTTAGACCCTCGCCAGGATCTTTGTCTAAAAGTGAGCGTGGGTCTGTGTATGTGTGTGTTTGTGTGAAGGATTCTGTGTGTTGTGTGTGCTACTTATAGCCGCCCTTGACCCCCTAACTGTCTGCTGTGGTCTCGTCGTCTATTTGCGTGCACAGTTAAAACAATTTTGATTGTGAATAACTGGGCGGGGCGTGCGTGGGACACATGCTGTGAATCAATTCAAGGAACACCCACATTGAATTGTTGAATGGATACAATAAGATGAGCCCTTATGATTCCAATGTCCTTACAATATTTACTGTATACTTTAACGAGACGAATGTTCCCCAAGATAGTTTCGATAATTTAATTAAATGTCGATAAAAAATAAGGGGAGCTTTTATAGGCTGTTATTGGAATACAAGACAAGTATTAAACCTTTTTATCGATAGTGAAAAAATTATCGATAACAATTTGTTAATCACAACGTTTATTGGTACAATCGTTGCAATAAACAGGTCATATCTTATATGCAACTATATATAACTGTTACTACGATAATTTTTAGTATTAAATAAGATGATTGAAAGAAAGGTAATCGATAACAGCCAATAGCAGACCGTTTATTCGATTATCAAGTAAACAGCTGAGTAGACTACATTTAATAATTATCTGCAATAGATTTTCCTAATTTACCTCTGTTAAGTGTGCTCTTGATAGAGCTAAGCCTTATGATACAAGTAACTAAACTTAGCCAGAAATGCAAGTGATAATATTGTCTGAATGCTGGCAAAAGTACATTTCATTTTTGGAACTTGAACGTGTACAATACACCAAACATGCAATTATATACGCATTCATTCTATCTGACTCGACCCCTCTATATGCCCTCTCTCTCTCTCTCTCTCTCTCTCTCTCTCTCTCTCTCTCTCTCTCTCTCACTCCAGCAATTGCCACTCGACGATAAATTTGCATATAAGGAAATTTCGTCAAGCGCCTGAAATTGACGTTGCCAGAATCGCAGGCATTGAATGCCAAAGCAAACACATGCCTGCACTTACTTACGCAGGAGAATGTTATACAGGGTGTATACTTAATAAAAATACAAGTTATTTTTTGTCTTCACAATATTTTTTTTCTCGGTCGCCCACATATTAGCGGTTGAGGTAAACGCAAAAATGCAAAGGTTATTGCAACGTTGATGCTGTCAGTCGATGCTATGCTTACAATTTTTAATTAAAAAATTAATCACACGGCAACAGGAAACGGAAAGAGGGAGAGGTGAGACGGATGTGAAAAGCAGGCAACAACAAATATGCGACTAGTTGCGCTTTGTTGCTTTTATTTTCTAGTCTCGAAGATAAATTTTGGTTGTGCACATTTTATGGCAGCCTCTGTGACGAAATATAGCGTGTGGTTGTCTCGCTCCCCCATCCTATCTGTGTGTATGTGCTTGTGTGTGTGTGTTGCCAAAAAGTATGCAGCAAGTTTATGAAAATTCTTTGCTTACGGCAAGGTGTGCGTGCGTTTGTGTGTGCTAGGTAAATTGTCTTGGTTTGTTAATTTTGCGTTCCTGTCAAATTTATATGCTGGTTAGCACCGAGCAAACTTTCAGCTGACAACCGAATTTTGTTTGTGTTCGTTTCTAATTTATGAGCACAATTAGATATGTGGCACACTGTGCAGACACAGTTAAAACTTGAACGAGCATTGTTTTTGTCTAGGCTTAAGCGCAATCGAAGGGGATTCGTTTTGAAGTGGTTATAAAAAATGAAGAACACGTTTTGGCGTCTACAATTTCGTTATTATTTAGTATAAACATATTTACTCTTAATTTTAAAACTTAGTTAACAAACATTCAGATCAGATGCAAGTGCAAAATCAAGAGAGACAGAAATTTAGATTAAGAGAATTTAGAGATCGAAGAGAGCTTTGAGTTCTGTTAACACGTTGTAACATGTGCATCGGTAGTGCTTAACAGTTTCTGTTAACAGACATGAATACATGCAACATGACATTGCTTTTTAATTTAGTAGTCTTTTTTAAGTGGATGCCTTTTTAGATTTGATGTAAATCATATTTTTCATACTAAAACTTTTCCCGCAAATTTTCCAACAGATAAAGTTAACGATGACTAAACTCTAAGCTTACAACCAACAATTTCAAATTTTGCTTAGCCACAATAAAAATTTGCATGCATTTTAACTCACTAGAATTATACTTGGAAAAATGTAAAAATTAGGTAATGTATATTTTATATTTGTTAGTATTTTCGACATAACTTTTGAGCAAGTTGTAAGTGTTCACAGTAAATACGTATGTTAACAATTTCTCTCAAAATTTGCCCAACTGTGTACATATATATGTATATTGCCAAAGCAACTCTGTAAATCTAATGAAAAACCACACAACAAAACAAAACTGCAAAAAAAAATGTTTGCACTCTTTGTCAGTGTAAGTATTTACATCGGACATCTCTTTCGCACAAGCACACAGGCAAAATTTAAGATTTGCATGAAAACAGTTTTACAGAAAGAGTCACCATAGGTAACTGGGACAGAACAATACCAATGCAAACATCAACACACACACACACACGCATCTGTTTGCTATTTTAATGCCCAAATATTTTACAAACTAATATCAATTCAATTTGTATGCATTGAGCAGAAAATTGTTTGCGTGCGTGCATGTGAGTGTGCGTGAATGCCAAGACATGGATGTGGCACCTCCATTGGGGCATTCCAACGCACACAGGTGACACAAGGTGCTCCAATAATTTATGTATTTCTAATAAGAGCAACATTCACCTGTTGTTATTGTTGTTGTTCCTGTTGGCTGACTACACAATTTGAGGTTTTATGTCTGTGGGCACGGCGTTGTTGGTCAGTTTTCTTTTTACACATTTTGGCAATGAAACCATGTGCTGAATACGCGCTCAAAATAACTGTTACCTGAACACTGCACAGAATGAGCAAGAAAAAGTTCGCATGTATTATTGAGTGCTTTTATTCTTTCCTTGTTTTTATGTTCTTAAAAACAATTATAAGGCTAGTCTGTGATAAGCAGCAGTTTGTTAATATAGTTATTTATTTATATCTTAGCATTTAAATGCATAAATTTAGATTTAACAAAATGTTCAACACATTTTAAATGAAACACAATTTTAATCAAACGAATTATTCGCGACAATGTTAAAGTGATAGCTTCACTGTTAACTAACAGTGGTATTTAAATCTGCAAATTTGAGATCCCCGCATATACATAGATAAATAGCACGAACCATTTAATGTGGCGCACATGTATTTTGCGCAAGTATTAAATAATTTATTCAAAATACTATCTTAAAGAAATTTATACATTAATTAATTTAGAGCACATATAGTGTTAACAAAAGTATTCAAGCCTGCACAACACAATTCCGAATACAGCTGAAGTCCCTCAGTCAGTGGCATTATATTTTTAGAGTTAGAGTTAGTTTCTTTTTTTTAACTTTAGAAAATATAACACATATTTTAAATTACAAAAAATCCGCGCTAAAGTTACACTGAAAATACCTCTGCTAACTAACAGGTTCATTTTTTAGCCACAAATGTAAATTTGGTATTAAATTATCGATAGATTGCCAGCTATCGATAATTGTCAGATTCATGAAACTACGTGGTAAACGCACGGAATAATGGCAAATAAACCAGATAAAGAGGATGAGAACTCAAATGATTGGAATCAGAGCGATGAGGACGACAACTGGGACGATTGGGGTGATGGCGAAGACGATGATGATAAGTTTGTGCACGTAGAAAAGGAGCTGCAGCCAGAAAACAACAAAGCTGCAGAAGAGCAATCAAACACTTTGGGCAAAGCTTCGGCAGGGTCACCAGCAGCCCCGCCTGCGTCAGCCTCCTCCTCTGGCTGGGGCCTATGGGGCGGCAAGTTGAGTTCTGTGCTGAGCACCGCCACGGAGGGTCTGGGCAACATAACAACCCAGGTGAATCAAGGACTAAATCAGATAATAGGCGTGCCCGATCCCGAGGAGCTGGCCCGCATCAATGCTGCCGAGGGGGCGGCCAGGCCCACAGGCACAGAGCAACAGACGACAACTGAACCTGCAGCAGCTATAGAAAAGCCCGACGCTGGCGGCGCCCCAGCATTTAATCTGGGCATTGTCACAACGCTGGGCACCAAGGTGCTCAACACAGGCCTGGATACGCTTGAGGGAATTGGCAAGAAGACCATGAACATCTTGCAGGAAAACGATCCCAAATTAATGAACAAACGCAAATTACTGGGACTCGATGCGAACAAACCCAACTTGAGCGCTGTGCTGCTCGAAGCCAAAAAGGATGCGGATCAAATGGAGGAATCGCTGCAACAGCTGCAGCTTGAGAAGCGCAAGGCGCAACTGCGCTTCGACGTGCTCTTCGAGAACTACTGCGGCCTGGTGCACTACGAAGCGCTGGAAATACTGTCGAAAGAGTCACGCCTCAAGCTGGACACGCTGTTGGACGCGGTCAGCGGACAAGCTTTAAGTGAACTGCAGGCAAATTAGCAAACCCTATTTTAATTTTAATAATAATAATAATTCATATTATATTTGCGTATGCAGGAAACCATTGGCGAGGTTCAGGAGCTGCTGGAGCTGGAGGATGTCGAATCCAACAGCGAGGGCGACTACACGGCTTCAGAGCTCAACGAACGTTTGCTGGCCACCATTACCGATGCAGAGCTGGGCATTAAATTTGATGATGTGGCCAGGTGAGCAGGATCCATCGGAATTAAGTCTGGTTAATTAATCGGACTTCACCGAATCTCAATTTTCTAAAAGTAATTTTTATTAACGCACTCTCACATTGCAGTCATTGGACGCAGTCTCTCAGCTGGCTGAGCTCCGAGGAGGCCAGCTCAGCAGATCTGGAACAGGCCTATGCGAAGGGCATCAACGCGCTAAGTGAAGCCTGCGCCCTGGAAATGTGCAAGCTGCACAAAATCGCTGAGCTAATGCTGGTTAAGTCGCACCACAGCACCGCCAACGAGGTGGACGGCATTGTGCATCTGTGCAAACAATTCAATGGGCATCTCCAGGGTCTGAGCCAGCGCTATGCGGCTGTGCTGAGCAGCAAAAGCGACGGATCAGGTGCTGTGGACCAGGAAGAATGCAAAGCGAGAGTCAACACGTATTTTGGCGAAATGTATTCCGCTATCGAGTACATCAAAAAGGCCTATAAACTCTTTACACCCATACTGCAAATGGGCGCCGTTTAGTCTTGCATCTAACGCTAGCTTTATCTTTGTTGTAATACTATATTTAAAGCTTCAGTTTTCCTTTTTAGCTGGTTTTCTACGTGCTTATGGTTTTTTTTATAAATATATAATAAATTCTCTTCGATATGTGATACATTATTCAACTTAATATTGTTTTAAATTCTACAAAATTTAATCTCGTTTAAACTTTAGGCTGCTATTGCGCGCTGTTACTTACAGTTTCCCTTAACATGATAATTAAATGGTGTTTTTTTCAAATCCTATACTTAAGTTTTAAAAATAATAATAGCCTAAGATTAATTTATCAAATCTTGGCCTACGTTTAAATTTAACAGCGATAAAGAACGTCTGTTATATTTAACAGATTATTTGTTTTTGAGAATTACAAATGCTTAACAGTTGTGATTGAATCCAACTATGATTATAGTGCTAAGAAACTGTGCAACTGTGGAGGTTAATCTATTGAGCTTAACATGTACAAATTATTCTTTTATATAAAATTTAAAAGCTATAAATCTGTAATTCTGTCATGCTTAACAGCTATGCAAGACTGTAAAGACAGCTTAAAGAATGTAATTTTTCCTTTAAATGTTATAATAAGGCGCATCTTCCTGACACAATAGCCCGTCCTCTCTTGTGATACTCTCCTTTGAATAATTATTTTTATTCAATGTCATATTTATTTCCAGCTGTGAAGACGCTTGTGTTAACAACTGGGAATATGTCTCCCAATATCAAACATAAAGATGCCACCCGGTTGTAATTAGTAGCTTAGAGCCTTTTAAGCAAACATCTGCGTTCGGTTATCTTGAACAGCTTAAGAGTTGCCCTATTACATTTATTAGTATAAATCGTACAGAATTTCCTTCTGTTATTACCGTTCTGTCAATAGCTTGCATGTTGGCACAGTTAACAGATAATTAACATTAGGCCCATGAAACCTCGCTGTACATAATTAATATTTCGATTTCTTAAAAAAAAAAAACTATTCGTCTTATATATTTTTATTAAAACTAATTATACAAATTATATATTGTTTCTTAGCTCAGTTTCATAGTTTACATTGTACACAAGTTGAACAAACTTTTAGCATAATTAGAATCGCCCGTTGCCTACAACAAAGTGGGTAAAAAAAGTGTAGTGCTGGACAATCTATCAGCGGCCTAAAACAGTTAACTTTCTGGTTTATAAACATTGGATGGTTTTTCCCATTCTTCTTCTCTTCTTTGTTTCGTTGTTAAGTGTAATGCTTACGATTGCGCGCTCAACGTATACGTCACAGTATCTAAAACCGTAAATCTGGCTTGTACTTAAGCATATATCTGCAAGAGAGAAGAGCATTAAATAACTAACGATAATTTCTTGAATTTTAAAGGGTATTTACTTGTCCAGTGTCTCCCAAAATTTGCTGAGCACGGCGCGATCCAAATGCCTTTTGTTTTGGGATAGACGCAACAGCGTCACAGACCAACGCTCCACATTCGCATCCAATTTCAGCTCGCTGAAGCATAAATGAAAGGCGCAAACTGAAAGAGAAGAGCAATGTAATGAATATATAGAAAACAACAGCTAAATAGCTATATAAAGCAGATCGATGTTAGGAACATAATTAGGCTAGCGATTTTGTGCGTTTCGTAAAGATATCTTGATTGTTTCTATGGAAACTGTATAATATGATGATTCGATTTATTCGACTTCGAAAATCGTTGCTGTCTTGTGCTGAAAACGGGCTGAATGCCACGTTCCATGTCAATATTGATTTGACTGATGATGATAAGGAATTTATATATTATATGAGTTTGGAGCTGTCTTTTTAAATCACATTACAATACGCTCTACAAGGTAGTTCCAGCCTTTTTTGTGAACGTACTCTTTGAGAAAATTTCAACGGGATTGCCATCCCAGGGCCAGCCTTTGAATTGCCATTGTGGTCCCATGACGAATACAGCGACAACGCGCTGCCAATCCTGTTGGCTGAGCTTGATGGGATTGTCAACAACGCGATACGAGACGGTCTGATTATTGCGTTTGCGCTAGAAGATTCAGAAAATCGGGATTACAATTAACTCAAAAGTGTGTTAGATGGCAGCTCACCTGCAGCAGCACCTCGCTTTCACGCTGACAGCCCTGCAGCTTCTTGTCCGACGTGGACATAAAGCGTAAATCCTGCAGTATATCCTTAACATTAAGCATAGTTATAAGGCTCGTGTTGGCAGACGGTATTATGATTATAGGCGTGCGTGATGGCCTCTTCTGAGGCCCATTGGCGGGCAGCTGTCGCGCCTGTGCCGTGGGCAGCAGCTCCTTGGGCGCTGCACGTGAGACAGCTGTGGGCGTCGCTGCCGCTGCGCCATGTGGCATGTTTGCCTGCGCCTTGCGCTGCGCCAGAGAGCCCTCCGTCACGGATTTAAGCGACATGCCGTGATATGTACCCAACGTGTCGATTTTAAAGCCTTCGGTCTCCTCCTTCTGGCGATTGAAACGCTCCTGATCGTAACGATTGTATTGAGAGAGCTGAGGCTGTGGCTTTGTAATGCGCGCCGGCTCGGGCATCTTAATGGGATTTGGCACCTGGGGACGATTGCGTCCCTCCTCGCGCGCCTTAATGCCCTGCAGCATGGCGAAAATGTTCTTGGCAAAAAGCTTGCCCGTGCTCTGAAGCACTGAGGTGCGTGTGCGCCATTGTCGCTCGCGACTTATGATATCCTTGGTGGAGTCCACATCGTAGTCGAGTATGGCACGCAGATCTGTGCCCATGGCCTCCTCGTTATCCGTGCGCTTAATTGTGGTACGTTTGTTGGCCAAACGTTTCGCCTTGATGGCAGCAATCTTTTCCACTGACATCGTCTCCGACAGCGACTTAATGTTGTCCATATTGACGGCAGTTTCCTTTTGATTGACATCCCAGCGCGCCGCCAGCTGTTCGCGCACCTTTTGCACTTGCGTCTCCTCGAAGCGCGACTTCTTGGCGGCCGTCTCGCCGCTTGTGGCCGCATCCCCATCCGCAGTACGCTTCACTTGTGTGGGTATCTCCAGCGGCGCGCTCTTATCGATGCTGGCACATGTTGGCGTCTCACCGTTGAGGTAGGCGAGCAGCTCCTTACGATCGGGTCGATTTACGGCGGGTATGTCCTCGGCGGCACACTGACGCACATACACCGAATGCTGGAGCATAACATTCTTGAGCAAGTACAGCAGGCACTCCAGCGTATAATATTCACGTGGAGCGCCCTTTTTACCAGAGCTGCAACACAAATTGCGTTGTCAAAGAACATTAGAAGAGCCATTTTTAAGACGTGGCTTGGCAAGCTACTTACCCATATTTGAGATAGTTGGTCTTGACACTTTTAGGCCAGGAGAATTCACCAAATATAATTTGATTATCACGCTCGATTATTTCCTTTTTGTTTATGTTGTATTGCCGCAAGAGACTCAGCGGATCCGCCATTTTTGCGTTGCCTTCGGTTTACGCTCCACGAGTTGTCGTCCTTGTCCTGTTGCCGTTCTCTGTTATTGTAACAATTTATTAGGCAACTGGCAAACACTTATATACTATGGTAACACAATTGCAATTTGCTTTTATTTTAGCATATTTTTCATTTCTCACATCGCGTATTATGGTTTGCTGCTGCTTCTTCTTCAACCATCAAGCTGTCAGACGACACAACTACTCGATTCCCAACGCTTCAGCGTTGCCACACTGCAATCGGTAAGCATGATATCGATGTAATCGATATATAATTTGACTATTGTGAACTGGCCATATGAGATATATCGAATTGGCCTGCCGGCAGCCAACCAAAATAAAAGAAAATGTGGCCACAAAATATAAAGAACCAATCAATTAATTGTTTAACATTTCATGCATAAAATATGTTACAGAACGCCTCAGTAAACGTCTCCTTTCTAAATGTGCATACGGCAATCTAAGTGTGTGAAAAAATTTGGAATGTTGGTGAAAGCTTCAAGGAAATTTATACCAAAATAATCTAATCATTAGCAACTAATGCCTGGGCTGCATTAAATGCAGTAAGCATGGGTCAGTCGGCAGGTAAAATCGGTAAGTCAAATAAATTTGTAATGTGTTTGCATAGTGCATTATTAATATTGGGCCTACAAAGTGAGTTGTGTGTCATGCCCGTTTTTCGACATGTAAGCTGCATGTTGGCAGCCAAGTTTGTAGGTTTCAGTAGAATGGTACAAATTTCAATAATGTATTCGCTAACTTCTCTATGGTATAATTGGCAATAGTTAAAAGTTGTCTGCCGCATTCCAATGGGGTTTGTGACCTTCCCTCGCTCCATGCACGCGTGCAGAAACAGCTGTTTGCCTTAGCGATGACACTGCGTGGGCTTTCGATAGTTTTCAAAACTACTCATTCGAAAGGCGTTACAATTTGAAAGAAAATAAAAAAATGTGGCAGCGCTAAAAACAAAATTCAGACTCTTCAGCTCGATATGATCCTAAAGATCTATAATTTCGTAATAATTTAAGAAAATGCAATTACACGATAATGCACAGAAAGAAATTTATTCCCCTAGGGAATTTTCTGGTTAAAAGCCAGTTGGCTTTAAAGTGCGGAGGCTTTAATACCCTCCTATGATATATTATCTTAAAAGAAATCTTTTAATCGTTAACTTTCCTCGTTCGAACATTTTTTTTAGTCTATTCGCTTCGACTTTATTTCTAGTAGTATTACAATTTATTATGAAACATGACCCGAAATAAAGTATAAGTATGCATGTAATCCTACCTTAAAGGCATTGAAATAGGATAAATGAGCTAAGCTTCGTCAAATACTGCCTGAAACGGGTTTGGTTAATACCTAAACCTATATTAATGACGATTTAATATGTACTTATTTATATGTTACCATTTAAAGAAACTAGAAAAGCAGGAGCAAACCATGCAATACCCTTTAAAAAAGGACTTATGCTTAATAATAATTATAGCGCTTAGAAATGATCTGAATTAAATTAGGTACTTATGTTCTATATCGACATAGACGCCTTTTTACCTAACAAACGCTCACAAAACACCTGTACAATGCGTGCGAGTACCCTTTTTATCCCTTGGCCAAAGGTAACCTGTCTCTATGCAATATGGACATCAAGTCCTTAAGCAGCTTAGAGCTACAGAAAGTCAAAAATTGTGAAGTGCTCGACGCAAAGGAGTGAGAAAAACTCTCACGCGGCTATAAAAACAGTTTAGGCATCGGGATTTCAATCAATAGATGGGCGCGAACTTTGACGTAATGCAAGGACTGCGGGCTACAGGTGCCTGTCCAGTTACCTGTCCTGTTACCTGATTACAATGCCCAGATTCTACCCCACAGCAAATCAGTGTATATATCCCCGATTTCTATGATGATTTCTATGCAGCTGGTAGACAATAAATTATAGAGTTTATGTCTATGATTTCTTACAAAGAAGCTTGTCTGTAAGGAAAGGACAACGAAGGATAATGGAAAACCCAATAAGTGAAAATGCAGCGAACACATTTGCCAGCACACGGGCCAGGTAGGAAAAACGCACAACATTTTGACCATGACCGAAACAAAGGCCAAGACAATGGGAAGGTCCTGCAAGCAAGGATCCAGCAAGAACCAGCTACATATCAACCTATGTGACTTGCTAAATGCGCGTGTTTTCCCAATATTTAAACTTTCCGCAAACAGCTACTAACGGGCCACAAGGACTGCATCCATAAGATACATTTCCCATTGATTTCCGCTCTCTCCACATATGTTGATTTTTGGCGGGTATTTTTCGGGGCAACGCGCAGGCCGCGTCCCTGATATTTGATTAGCGTATGCGGATGCGACTGCAAAAGGAAGTGACGGCGTGCAAACCCGAAAAAAAAACGCTAGATTTTGATCGGTTTCACCCTCACCTACGTCCCGTCCCGTCCCGTCCCGCCGTGCTGCACAACTGCCGTAGTCCCAGGCGCAGGTATGCGGCACCCAAGAGGTTCGTCTCTATATATATAGACTGTTTCCTATACATAAAATATACACATGTGTACACGGTAAACATTTTGGGCTTACATACAAATAAATTTTGGTTTACATTTTTACTTTACGATCTTCATTTACTATCGAAATTGGAGAAGAAATCTCTAATATTTTAATTTAAATGTTAGAACCCGAACTGTGCCTGAAATTGCTTCACTTGATATATATATATTTTTTTGGTTTAACGAATATCAAAATTCTCTGTTAGCTTAACTTTCAATTTCCCTGAACATGTTCACCTTTAAAATTTAGTTCCCGTCGTGCTTAGAGCATAAATAGATCAGCGAAAAGGCATTATATATATATATATATCATATCATATCATATTATATTTCAAAAACCAGAAATTGTATTTTAACACTAATCAGTACTACAATTTATACACATTCCTTTAGTATTTAGTCAAAGACTCGAATATTCACTTAAATCCCTTCAAGTCAAGCAAAATGATTTGAAAATTAACCAAGATTTTTTACTGTGCATGAAGTAATGCCTGCTGCTGTCGTTCTCAAGTGCTTGCATAATTTTCTTTCTTTTTCATTTCCTTGTCTTCACTCAGGATTAGTTTTCTATATTTATATACAATCCACACACAACTGTTATTGGACTCTCTCTCTCTCTCTCTCTCTCTCTCTACCTCATATGTGATCCTCGGGATCCTTTGCATATGTCGTTTTCTAATTAAACATGCTTTGGGTAACATTTTTCTTTGGATATTTGTTACACTTTTCGTCTCCGAGTTCTGTTCAGTTTATTGATCCGCGTCCAAAGATAATCGAATGAGTTTTTCTATAGCCGGTTTCAGCTGCTCTGCCGAAATGTTATCCAGGTGTTTGCGATAAGAAATATCAAATATTTAAATTGCTTGAATCTAAATTTGACTTCTCCGCACGCTTCTCTCTTGCCTTCTTTCCCATATGCGAAAAGTGTTTATTGGAAATCAAAATCAAAACTCGTTTAGCTTGTGATAAAATACATTATTTTCCTATTCTTAGTTTAGCATTTGGGTGTTTATGTAAAAAAATACCCTATATCATATCTATTGCTGGCGCTAACTTATCTATAAACCACTTGAACCCTTTTTCGTAATATATTCAATTAAAAAATAACTACTTTTCTGTGCTTATATTGTTATAGGTTTCAATTTAGATAGGCGAAAATTTAATCAAGAACTTGCTTAACTTTTTTTTTTTTTATCTATTTCACGTTCGAGCTTAAACTTGTCTGTCAAGGTTGGGCCATTTACATTTACCTGATTAATATGAAATTGAATAATAATAACGGAATATTGATAAGAAAAATTTATCGAGTTATTGATGTAATACACATACTTTATTTGAAATTTATCATTAACTCGGATATCTGAAATTATGGAAATAGCTATAAACTTTGAAGAACAAAATATTGTTAAAGCTATTAAATAAAGTTATTTATTTAAAATAGATCTAGTCAACTATTTTTTTTATAGAAGCTATTCTCTCTGATCGTTAAAGGATTTCATTTACTTTGAATACTTAAACTGCCTTTTATCAGACCCAAAACTTGAACCTATTCTCAGAGAACAACTTTTTCATCTGTATACAGTCAAAGTTTATCATTATGAATTATTGTCTTAAAGTCGTACCCTCTATATATAAACGATATCTGTTCCGTCTTAGCGCAAATTGTTGGCCGATAAAGAAAATGACTTAAAGTTTTTGATCCGAGCTGAACTTCTAGCTTAAAACAAGTACGATTTTATTCCGTTTTCTAACGAACCACTCAAGTTTTAACAAAAGCATAGGAAGAGCCTTTTCGAAAAGCTTTTGTGCTGTTGCAAAGCTTATAAGCTCGGTTCAAACAAAATGCTGAACAAACGAGCCTTCTGACCCAGCCTGCATTAATGTGAGGAATAAACCAGATAAAAGCTTACAGCTTTTAAGCTCTGACTAAGCCACACAACTTTACATCGGGGAAAGCTCGATGCGTGAATCGAACCATTTTAAAAAGCTCTAATCGAGCGGTTCGATTCGTTGGGTTCGATCTAGATTTAAGTCGATTCTTAGGATTCGAACTTCTAAGGCACAAGCCCTCCCCATTCAAAGCATTTAAGCTCTGTCTAGCTGCGGCACGCACTCAAGCTTTACTCGAACCTCATTTATAGATAGAAGACTTTACTTTAAGGACATTTGCGTTAACAAACGCTGACCGCAGGACGCGTGATCTTGTGGTTTTCTTTCTTTTCTTTTCATTTTGTTTTTTTTTACTTTTTATATTAAGTATGTGGACAACTGTTGTCCGAGATGCGAGCACTCTTGATGAAGGATAATAATTGCTTTGATGGCCAGACCGATGTCTGTGGTGGATGCCTTTACATACGTTGACAGCAGATGCAATTTGCCAGATCGGCAAGGATGAACAGAGGCGGCGGCCAAAACGGACAGAGGACCGGACAGAAAAGCATTTAAATGTTCGATATTAAAGTGGAAATGCATATTCAGCATCCTGGCTGGCAGCAGGCGCGCGTACCGCGTCCTAAATACAGGAGGAAATACAGCTGCTGTCGCTGAGCCTGGGCAAAATAAAAATATACCAAAAATAATATGAAATAAAAAGGACACGCTGGCGAAACAGGAACCACAAAGGAGACCAATGCTAAATTTGCAAAAACTACCCCCAACAAATACGTGTAGATCAGTCGCATCTGTGGCTGCATTTCGCATTTTGAAAGGGTTTTAACATTCGTTTGTTTTGTTTGTTTGCTGGCCACAACCAGGTGTAAATTTTACCTCTTCCACTCTGGTTTCCCTCGTATGCATAGCGAAGAATTGGGTTTCCGAATCGTTTGTTGGGCTTGGCAAACACGTGGCGGACGTGCGCCAGTTGTCTGTCTTTGATCAGACTCCTCCTTACTTTATATTTATACATTAAATCATATGCGCAAAGTCTTTTTTTTAATTCTTCAATACACTCAGCGAAATGCAGCTGCTCAAAGTTACAGTTTAACTAAGCTGAAGTTGGGCCTACTTTCTTTAAAACATTTTTAAAGCAGCTAAAAATAATACTTCTAAGAAAGGTAAAATTCTAAGCAGAAAAAAGATTAACAACTGGAATTAAGTAAAAGTTTACTTATTTTAAGAATTTGCTTATTCCAAATGGAGCCAGAAAATATCTTATTTTGAGTATTTTGAGTCTTGTTTTTAGGCATGTCGGAAATATACAAAAAACTAAAATTTGCCGAAGTTCTGGTTAAACTTAGCTGAAGTTAATCTCAATTTTTGTGAACATTTTTAAAATATCTTAAAACTATTCTTCTAAAAAAAACTAATTTTGAGCAAAAAAATTAATAACAGCTTGAATTAAGTAAAAGTTTACTTATTCATAGAAATTGCATATTTGAAATGGAGCCGCAAAATATCTGATTTTCAGTATTTGGAGCTGAAGTTGGTCTCAACTCGTTTTAAAAATTTGTAAAATTCGAAAACGAATTTCTATGTAGAGAAAATAATATTAACTGAAATGAAGTAAAAGTTTACTTATTTTAAGAATTTGCATATTTGAAATGGAGCCGCAAAATGTCAAATTGTAATTATTTGAAGTCTTCTTTTAAGTCAACAAACATTTTTAATTAAAAATTAATTTACATCTCAAGAAATTTTAGCTTTGGAGCGTTTTTTTTCGCTAAGTGTAGGCCCCCATAGCTAGCAGCCCCGTCTCTCTGTCTGCCTGGGGGAGATAATTCTGCATTTTTTCGCCTGTTTTCGTGCAGTATTCAAATTATTTTTAACTTTAGAATTTTTATTGCACATGTGTGTGTCCCCATTTGCAGAAATATACTCTAGAGTCGCGCTCTATAGGGTCGCTCGCTCGCTCGGATCTCTCCCACAAACATTTGGAAACATCTGCTGGCTGGTTTAAGGTTCCTTACCTTCTTCTTCTTCTCCCTCTGTTGCCTCTTCTTCTATGTATTTGCCATTTGTCTTTGCCTTGACAATTGTCGACGTTCAGTTCTATGGCCTTTGGGTTCAAGGCTCTATTGTTCTCCGATGTCACATGGTTTTACGTAGTTCTATAGTTATTCTAACCGTACCATGCCACGGCTATTTGAATCAATATCTGTAGAGAATTGTCTTAAGCCAGCATTTAATGTAAATGCCAAACGAAAATTGTTATTCCCTTCTATAAAATTCCCAACTTGGATGATGATCTCATGTGCCTCATGCACCTCATATTTGTAGCACATGCGCCTACATTTAGTCTTGTATAGACAAATATATTTAAAATATGTTATTTGGTTTGTAATTTCATTGAGTATTCCCATGAATCATAGTTAACTAATTTTATCAAAATCATTATCAACCTGATTTATGGCAATCGAGTGCTTTACGCTGCGAATTTTCAACAACAATCGTTTTTACAACACTTCAAGTTTCAGGGGACTTCACAAATGTACATAGGTACTCTTAGGTGCAAAAACCGCAAAACCCCTAGAGCTTTTGCAATTAACAAATCTGATGAAATGCATATACATACATACATACATACATATGTATGTATGTACATATATTCTCTGAACTGTCTTTGCTGATAAAATATTAAACCACTTAATTTAAAAAAGATTGGTAAAACTTAATATGGCTAATAATCAGATTGATAATAACATATTCGAATAAAATTTGAATAAAAAGTAATTCACAATTTTGTGAGCGCAAAGAAAGTTAAGGTTATTTTCGTTTTTTCGCGCATCAAATTTCTTGATAAATTCTTATTTTTGTGTGTGAGCTTAGAAATTCGCAAAATCGAAATGGAAACTCTTTAGTTTTTCTCGATACGAAGATGTTTTTAATATTATAAAAACACGCTGCAAACCCTACTTTCCCCAAATGAACTCTGCAAAGTTCAGAAAAAGAAGAAAACAACTTACATACTATTCCAGTTTAATTTCGCGTATTAACACTCAACTCTGGGCAGCTAACAGACCTTATATCGCCCCGTGGTGCCTAATAAAAAGCGTCGTGAACTTAACTGAACTTTGGCCAAAAGTGCCGCAAAACAGTTAGCGGCGTCTTCGCAGCGCAAAAGAGCAACAGCAGCTTGGTCAAAATGCAGGCGGCTAACAAACCTGGCCTAGAACAGCCGCCGCCGCCAGCAGCAGCAGCAACAACAACAACGACAACAACAACAACAATCAGCGATCAAGGTGCACAACGATCAGGCAGCAGCAACAACAACTGCGTTAAAGGAAATTATAAGGGAGGTTCAATACACGCGAAAGGCAGGCACAAAAGCGAAACCATAGTAAATAAGAAACAGCTGCAAGCAGCGCTGCGTCGGTGTGTTGCCTGCTGCACTCTCTCTTGCGCTCTCTCACACTCTTTTTTTAACATCCTCTTAGCTAGAGATGTGCACTGAATTGGGAGCTCGAGTCACGCGGTGCTTTAAGTGTGAAGGCTACACTATTAAAAAAAAAATGAAAAAAGAAAGAAAATACATCCTGATTTCTTAGCAGAACCCTGTGGTACAATCAAATACGGTTTGATTAAGAGCGCGCTAAAATTGCACTACGAGCTTGAGAAAAGTTTCCTTTATATAATAGCTCTTCACACAAAGTTGCTGCTGCTTTACATGGCAACTGCCATGCACAGCATAACCATCATTTAAATGGAGCTTTAACTCAAAGTCTTTGAGTCAAAGGATGCAAGCTTTGATAGCCGCCCGGCAAATGCAGACAAACGACACGAAACTCACTCGTGCCTGGTTTGCGCTCACGAGCTCACCGCTGCTCAGCTGACGCTGGCGCTGACGCTGTCGCTGGCGGCGCAGCCTTTTTACTTTGCCCGTTGCTGGCGCTGCAAAGAAGTTTCAGTTATAAAATAAACGTCGAAGTGTTTGGTACGCAGCTAGCACAGACGCTCGTTCGTTTCGTTTCGTTTCGTTTTGTCCGTGTTTGGCCCTCGTTCGCGTTTGTTTGTACCGTTGCAAACAATAAATAAAAAGAAAATACCAAAATGTTTTAAATGTATAACAAACTCTATTTATGCCAAAAAATATTTGCCAACCAGCAAAGTTTTTAGTTTTTGCCAAGCGCATTTTGTCAGTTAGTTATTTTAAATTAATTTAACCGTTAACATGGGTCTATCGGATATACCAGCCAACTATATGCAACAAACCAGCCACAACCTGCAGCAACAACAACTTCATCATCATCATCACAATCACAATCATAATCATAATGCAGCAGCCGCTGCAGCGGCCGCCGCTCACGTTTTGGCCATGGAGAACAGCGAGCTCTTGATGAGTCCCAAGGACAAAATGTCCAGCAAAAAGAAAATGCATTTGCTAAAGAAAATCAAGAAACGCTTCGGACTCGGTTAGTACAAAACAAAATGCAAATAAATAAACAATTCAATTCCATTCCATTCCATTATTTAACCGTAATTACAGGCGTGCGAAATTTCGTCTTGAACTATATAAATAATTCATGGCAAAAGCTACTTGAATTAATTTTTGCATATCTTGAAAATAATTCCCACATAATATTAACCCAGACGCGCGTTTATCATTTGTGTGTGTCCATGAGTATGTGTGTGTGTGTGTGCTGTTAATGAATGCGGCAAAGATAAATAAATATGTACATTTAAGCGCAAAGCAACAACAAACAGTTTACGAATACATTAGCGTTTTTTTCCCTTTAAATCATTCATAAAACTCTCAGCAAAAACTACTTGAGATTGTTTAAACAAAAGCGATTCGCGTGTGTCCAAGATTAAGTCTCTAAAGTTAGTTTTTCGTAAAGGGCATAAAATGTTGTGTGAGGTCTAGACTTTTTACGAAAACATTTTAGATGGATAATCATCTCATAAAACTAGCTAAATTTAGTAAATCGAACCCTATTTCATTAAGGAACATATCCATACACATATTCTTTCTGTTATAGTTTAGACCTTATTTAAGTGCACAAAAGCCGCTAAAACATTTAAAAAGATAATATTTCCAAGAATTTCTAAACGATTTCCAACACTAACACATTCACCGGAAATGCCTCTTAAACTCCTCTCGATCTCTCATCAACGAAAAAAGAAAAACAAAAACAATTTGCAAGTCTCCATACGTTAAATGAACCAAAAAATCAAAACATATTTGTACATAAACATATACATACATATATATAGCACACACATACCACAACAGGGGCGATTATGTTTATCATAGCGATTACTGCGCTCAGTTTTTGACATTTTGTTTTGATTTCATGCAGCTGGAAAAGCCTCTCTTGGCACGCTCTCGCTCTTCGCTCTTGTTCTGGAGGCGGAGCAGCAGAAGGTAAACTACGGGAGAAAAAAAAAACCTTACCAAGCCCCAAGCCAATGACGCATACATTACGACTTGCCACCACACCCCCTTTCCCCCTTGGACAGGCCCTCGCAAGTCTGGCCAAATGCCCCATTCAGCAGTCGCTTGTTGTTGTAGTAGTTGGATTTGTACGCGAAGCGCCGTTGCCGCCGTCGGCAACTGGGCAAAGCAGCAACTAAAGCAAAGCAACAAAAAAAAACAGGCAGAAGACAAGCTTTAAAGTGTGGTTGGATGGGGGCAGCGGCGGCGGCGGCTTAAGGCGAGTTGTAGCTGCGTTTTTAGGCTTACCCGTTGCCCCTTCCAATTTCATTCCAGTTCGTTTTGAACGTGCGGCATTTGCGCTGCGTATCGGTAATCAATGAAATTACTTTGTTTTTGTTGTTGCTGCCTGGAATCAGCTGCTTGTTGCTGTATTTGTTGTCTTTGTTTTTCTCTATTACACTTTGTTAGCAGTTATTGTTGTTGTCATGTCCTCTGCTTCTTGCCCGTCCGTTGGCATGCCATAGACACAGCCGTCGCTTTTGACTTTGGCTTTGGTTTATCTGCTTTTACTTGAGCTTCTCACGGTTTACTTTTGCTGCTGCTGTTGTTGTTGCTGGCGCTGCCAACTTCACTCAAATTTCAAATGCATTCTGCGGGCTTCATTTGTTACACGCCGACAAATATTTGCTCAGCAGCGCATCTCACACTCCCCCGCACACACACTTATGAAAATGTTTATGTATAAGCGATAAATAAAAATCGCACAACTTTCAATTGCTTCTCTCATTTTTGGGTTGCTTTGCCTATGAGCTCATGTGTGCTGCTTCTCTGATGCGTCATCCTTCAAAACGTTTGAACACTGCAAATACACACACACACACACACACACACACAATATTTGAAACTTATTTCTAATTTTGGTCAAGCTGATATTTACTTAGATAACAGCAGCGTATTGGCGATCGCAATTTGTGTAGAGTATACATACACACTTTCCAGGAAGAGCGCAACTAATTGTCATTTAAAGAGAGTCTGCCTAACCCTTAACGCCTCTTAAGCATGTATTGGGTTAAGTTCGTGCAGCTAAGAAAAATGTTTTTTAAATATTATAAGGTACATTTTACAGTTCTTACAACAAAGTAACTGCGCTTTTGCACACAAATATAACTTTTTATCACAGTGACCCACATAGTTTTCATTTTTCTTCTCCTGTGTTTATCAGTTAATGAACCAGCCTGACAGCTGAGCACATGCAATGCTCGGGCATATATATGTATGTATCTACTGAGAAATATTGTTAACAGTTTGCCAGGCGAATAGATAATAGCCGTCGTACACCCTAGATAGATAGATACACGATAAAACCGTCTTGGGTGTCGCAACAACGGGCAGGTAGCAACAGGTAAGGCCAAGATGCGGGTCTGGTCTGGACAAACAGCTGCCTTCCACTGGACTCTCGGCAATTAACTCACGCAAAAGGTGGCCCAAGAGGCAACTCGCACCAATTATGCACGCCCTGGCCGACAGTCGACTGGCCAGATAAATCAAACGCTAGATTCCTACATATCTACGGGCCGTATCAGCCAAGTCCAAAAAAGAATTCAGCTGTTCATCGATTGGCTTTTTATTTCGGGCTTGTGTTCTTGTTTCGCTGTCATGTTTAATTTTTTTATTTACATACATATATATTTTTTTGTTCGTTAATGTGTCGGGAACTAGATTTTTCGCCTATGTTGCGGATAAGCGCTACGCGCTACTTTTTCGCAGCTGTGCATAATTATGAAGAGAATATTTAAATTTATTAGCTGAGCTAATTTTGGCTCGATGGAACATCTGGAAGGAAAATGACAATTAAGAGAGCAAAGTCAGGCAAATTTGGAAGGGCTTGAGCCAGACTTAAGCTGCGCTAAATCAGCGCATAACAGAGAGTAAGCGCTGGCACGTACAGTTATTAAGCTTTTCCAAGTAATAAAAACGTGATAAAACAATAAAAATCCACTTGCATTATTATCTACTCAAATGCATTGTTATAATGTTATAATGATGTGTAAGCTCTTCAGCTGTCTAGGTCTATTAAGCGCGTGCTTGTGTCTCGCTCACTCGCTCTCTCTGCCTCGCTATGGCTGAGTGATTTAATTACGAAGAGGCAGAAGCTGAAGTGGTCTAAGAGCAGAGCAGAGGGACTGCGACGCTGCTGTGCAGTCAAGTGCGCCGGCTTCTCACATATGTGTGAGGAAATGCACTGTGTAGATGTATGTGTGCATATATACATATGTAGCCCTTTCTCATCAAACGTAGAAACAATTGCAACGCTTCGATAAACAACAACACAACGAAACGGAAGAGCGTCAAGTCCGCCATCTTATCTTTATAAAGTATACATAGCTTATGTTATTTTCATACTTTATGAATATCTATATATGTATACATGTACATTTCTTCAACTGAAACGGGCTCCAATTCCTATTTTGAGCGCTGCGCTAGCTTCTTGCCAGGGGTCGCATGCTTCGGTGCGCATATGGAAAACA
This sequence comes from Drosophila ezoana, assembly GCA_035045725.1. Taxonomy (NCBI): domain Eukaryota; kingdom Metazoa; phylum Arthropoda; class Insecta; order Diptera; family Drosophilidae; genus Drosophila; species Drosophila ezoana. Next base: position 3,104,294 of record JAWNOU010000051.1, read on the forward strand.
ACCAAAAGCCCCGCCCCGCACCGCCCCTCCCTCCCTGTTCAGATACCCATATAGACAGACAAGACTCATAAACAGCGCAACTTGTAAAAATAAACCATGTAAAATTTGATTTGGCCACCCTCGCGGCAGCTAATTATACACATGTACATAAATATGTTTGTATGCGTGTGTGTGTGTGTTTGATAGATTGAGACAATATTGTGACGCTGGCAGTCATTGAACCCTTGAGGTGTGATCAATATTTTTTCAGATAGAGCGCTACAGGAACTTGCATCGAGTGCAACTCATACTGTAGTGCCCACTGTAAATGAATTGTGACTCACTATGGAAAGGGAAATTCAGCTGCAGGGAAATCTAACAGTTGCTGCTCTCACAATTTAAACAATATCACAATTGTTGCCATTACTTTTACTCTTTAACAAACACACACACACACGCACATCAAATTGTCATGCATCCCATGGCAGTGTCATCAGATTTCGCTTAATCGCATAAAAAAGTGCATTGTACGACTGCAGCAGCAGCAGCAGCAGCAACAACAAAAACAACAACATCACTCCATAGTTTTGACCTCTTGCCGGCCCTCGGCTATCGTCGGCCGTTTATTGTGCAATTATTTCTTGTTCTTTTATTATATGTATGTATGTTTTATTTTGCACGCTCTATGGACAATTTGCTCATTTGTGCTTTTACGGCTTCTAAAGTTGCATTGTGTTAGAGCGGGCGGCAGACAGTGTGAGGCGGAGTGTGAGTATGTGTAATTGGCCTGATGCTTTTGTGGTTTCCGCTGCGGCAGAGCGGAAGCGGTTTTGCATGCAGCAGAAGAAAACAGCAACAAGTTGCAGAGCGGGCAGCTCTGTCATGTGCAGTCTTTCTCTCTCTCTCTCTCACACACTCTCTTAGAAAGCACAAATTTGTTGTTGAAATTGACATCAGCGCTTCTGGCCTACGCACCGGTTTTTTGTTATTTTGTCATAGGTTATAGGTCACGTGTCGTTCAACATTGTCATTGTTGCCCACGTGCGCAGGCAATTTGGAACGTGTGGCAACAATTAACGCGAAGGCCTCTTTAATTATTGCCGGAAATGCTTGACAATTAAAGTAAAGGCGTGCGGGCGGCGGTGGCGGCGGCGGCGGCGGTGCCTGTGTAGATCGATTACAAAGTGTATCAATTGATGCGGCCCACGTTGCCACTGCGTTTGCGTTTGCATTTGCGTTTGCGTTTGGTCAATTGACAAATGAGCACGACTTTGAGTGGGTGCTCTCTTGGATGGCGTGTGCTTTCGCTTAAGCTTCAACTTGTAGGCTTGTCCAACAAAAAGCCCACATATTAACTCTCATTTAAGACGCCCCAGCCCACACGATCACAGGAAAAATGAGTTAGAAAAAAATTCCGATGGCGTGGGCCGCGCATAACTCAATTTGTGGGCAGACTTGTCTGGCCAGTGTTGCCACTTGTCAGGCAATTCTCACACCCATAAAACCTGCGCCATGAACTCTATGCGAAATTCTTGTGTACGCAACAAATCAGCGTTAATTTATGTTAATTAATTGCACACAATATGACGCCATTTATGAGGGGCTGCAAGTCAACATATAATAAAAAAATATGTGTAATAATAACAAAGAAATTGTTGATAAAGAAACCACTTGAATAGTTATTTGCTTTTAATCGTTATTCGTGCTGTTGATATGAAAGCTTTATATGAATTGCTTTAAAAAATCTTCAATACATTATTTAGCTGAGCTCTTTATTAAGCTAAGCTAACTTGAGAGCTTTTCTTATTGATCTTAATTTTTAACTATCTAAAAATGAGTTGGAAACCGTTTCCAACATATATTTTGATTATCTACTGGTTAAAGGCTTTTCTTAATTATTTGATCCTTTTTATGCTGAAATATGCATAATCGCTTAAAGCTCTTTAAAAGCTCTTCTCCTACTTAATCTGCAAAGACTTTGAACTTAAAGCGTTGTCATTATGGTTAATCCTAAAGCTTTTAGCCACGCTTAAAATCACAGGCCTTTATTTAATATTTGCCTTTGCCCAAGATAATCAATCCCCAAAAATCTCTACACTTAAAGCTTGTAAATATCTTGCAGTGCTCATCGAAGTTCTTCAAATTTCAAACTAATGATCGGTCGGCCCCAAATGATTTCTAACGATCAATTTACAGACAGTCGCTGTTTTGTGCTTTGTGATCTTCATCGTTGATCTGTTACATGAAGCGGCTAACAATGGCCCAACAGGGCAATTTGAGTGCTACCTCAGCCATTTTTATGACACCTGCATGATTTTCACATTTTTGTTATTTTATTTTTTGTATTTTTTTTCGGTTTTCCACCCGCTCGCTGCAAAGGCAGCTGCGGCTGCCCCTTTAAGAGTTTACTCATCGCTGCAGTTGCAATTATTGTGGCTTGTTACAGGTTTTTCAGCCGAAAATAGTCAAGCATCCACAACATATATATATATATATCTATTCGTCTATATATACAAATTTGGAGTCGTGGGAATTTTTTTATTTTTTGCTCACGGCCAGCGTGGGAAATGTTTGAGACGCGTCTGCACTCAACGGTAAATCAGGTTTTTCCTTTGGCCAAAAAAAAAAAATGTACGAAAATTTGCCTGCGATCGTTTGGCAGATCGTTCGCTTCGCTTCGTTTCCAGCTCGGCTCAGCTCGGACACGTTTGCCAATTTGATGATGTCGAATGTCGATTGTCGGCAAAACTCCAAAAAACAAAAAAAAAAAAGCTCTAAACTCTGCAGCTGAACTTGTGCAGTCCCTGAATGATCGTAATGTGTGCCTCAGATTGGGCAATTTGTGCATAGCTGATCCTGAGAGTAACAAGCTAATTGAAATGAAAAGAAATATTCAAATTGCACTGATCTCTAGTCTCTAGACAGATCCACAGATATCCATCGTTTCTCGTGCTGCTGCTGATCAAGTTTTCTCTCTAATGGTTCATTAGCGATCGATAAATATACGATCGCAACTATAAGAGATACACAAACACAATATGATCACTTTATTTGATCAACAATCAATTCTTCCATAATATATTTTAAATGGATTCCATTTTACAGCTCCTAAGCGGGATTTTCTACTCCATTTTACTTGCGATCAGTTTGAGTTCATTTGGCATTTGACATTTACTACACAGATCTATATTTATTTGATCGCAACTTGCAAAAGGGACAAAGACATTTGCTACACAGGTCAAAGGTCATTAGATATTTCTACTTCAGTTGCTCTACTTAACCTTGTTCTACTCCACCTCAACCGATCAGTAGATCATATATGTGTGTCTTTAGTGATCTAAATATATGTGATCGCTTTTCTTGACTTCTGATCATCAAGTTTTAACTTGCCCATATTTGTAGATATCTATACTATGATCTTTTCACCTGATCATTAACAAATGTTGATTTAATGAATAAAGGAAATTGGCCTAAAATCGAATCTATTTAGAACTGATCTATAGATAATTATGTATAACTATGAAAGGTCCGGCTTAGTTTTTACGAGTTTGCAATTATGTGATCATTTCTGTAGATCATTTACACTCTCTCTCTCCCTCTCCCTCCCTCCCTCCACTTCTGAGCTATTATGATCTCTAAGCTCTTTAATCCTTGCCCCCACGCTCATTAATGATCTTCAGTGTAATCATTATCCATCCGGCAGTGCTCATCATGATCCCAAACGCATTTTCCAATTGATCGCCTAGCTGCGGGCCCAGCTAATTAATTGAGCATGTTGTGGCCAAAGTTGACAGCTAATTGATATGATCGTCGCGTAGCGCGTTAACCGTTTGATTTAAGCGTTGAATCGCAAAGAATAAAAAGAAGAAAACATGATATTACGAGTATTTCATTCATGCATGTCGACAACGTCTGGACTATTGAGGTCTGGGCCTCTGTCTGTGTCTGTGTCTCTGTCTGTGGCAAAAAGTAGGCGTCGCCGTTGCCGCCAGGCGACATCCTGCAGCTAATAAGCCCCAATACACGTAGACGACAACAAAGAAGCAGAAGAAGAAGCAGCAGCAGCAGCAAAAGTGGAGCCGGCCCAAACGTGATTTCCGACTTCCTCGTTGCGGCCAATATCATAAATATTGATGCAATGCATTCTGCGCCAATGTACTGCAGATCTTTGGTATTATTTTAACTGGTCTGCTGCTGCTGCTGCTGCTGTTCTCGGCCAAGCGGAAGTCGAGCTGCTGCTGCTGCTGCTGCCGCTTCCTTTGGCCCAGACTTCCGGGCTGCGCCGGAAGCGCGCTTAGCATATGAGTATGAGTTCTGCTTTCTGCCGCGTTCTACTTGAATTGCAGCCACACAGATTTTTCTGCTCACATGCAGTTCCCTCCCTTCCCCCCCCCCCCCTCTCTCTCTCTCTCTCGCTCTTTGCACCCCTATATCATGGTCGGGGCAACGAACGCATTGAATTTCAACCCTCGCTGGAGATACTTTGCCTTGTCTCTAGCTTAGTTTCAAATTTTTTTCTTTTAAGCGCTTTTCGTAATTTGAACATCTGTCGTTTTTTTTTTTCTCTCTGTCTCTCCCTTTTGTATTTGCTTCACCAGCAACCCCTGTTGATCGCCATGCTACCCTTAGCCTTAGCATACGGGGTTGTTTTACCTGTCTCGCTGCAGCTGCCTCGCAGAGGCAACGCCTTGTCGCACGGGCAGCTGCCACATGCCGCCTGATCAAATAATGCACAAAAGGATCCTTCAAGACGCTCCGACCGCCTGTTGTGACTGTGTGCGTCTGTGCGTGTGTGTGTGTGTGTGTGTGTGTGTGACCCATTCCTGAGACGCTGCCACGCGCCGCATATCAACATGGTAATCAGCCCGCCGTCTGTCTGCCGTCCCGGCCACATCGTCCTGCTGTCGCAGTGCCCGTTTGATCTGTCTGTCGGCCCATTTTCTTCGGGCATCTTTTGCAACTGTTGCCTGGCATGCCGCCGCATTCCATATGCCATGCCCCAATGCCAGAAAACCTGTCGCCAATGCCCCGCCGATACCTTGATCATTATTAATATCGCAGCTAACTGGAGCTTACTCTGTGTCTTGCGTGTGGTAATTGTCAGGCAGCTGCTGTTGCTCTCAAGGGCTCGCAAGGTGCAATAATTGTAATAATCAGTCGAAAAGTTATTCGAATAAGCATTTAATTTGGATCTGGCGAGCATCGGCTATTCGCAAGTTATCGATTCGACTTAAGATATGGAAGATTTATCTTCAAGCTATACTATTTAACATGAACCTTTGTACGATCTGGCATGTTCTAAGCAAACCGTGTAATATTTAAATAGAATCTGGCATCGGTTACCTGCAAGTTATCGATTCGACTTTAAGATATGGAAGATTTATCTTCAAGCTACTGTTTAACATGAACCTTTTATTTATAACCTAATATTTCTTTCTAAAGTCTTTTAATTTTAAGATTATTGCTACAATTTCCAGCTATGTTCAACAAAAGAAAAGTCTTAGTTTTAAATTACGCAAAATTAAATTGTTGTACTTAGTCTTTCAATTATTTGAGCAAGCATTTAAATGCGATCTGGCAACTCTTGTTGCCCAACCTTCCATCAGTTACAATTACCAGCTACATTTTGTAGCAAATAGCAGCACCGTCTCGAGTTACATTCAGTCAAAGGAAATAGTTTTTCACGCAGGTAGACTCCACATTTGACTGCGCACACACACACACACACTCTGGAGAAATCCAACGAAGCGTACGGATTCCTAAGCCATGTGCTAGTTCTCATATTACAAACTCTTAACAGTAGCCCCTGGCAAGAGGCATTAACCCCTTTGGCAAGTACCCCTAAAAGTTAGATGTCTCAGCACGTGACTTTGATGTGCTGGGCAGATTATTGAACTCTTTTCTTTTTTCAAATTGACAATTCTTTTAAAATTTCATTTCGATCAACGTTCGATATGCCTGCGACAATGCATGGCAGCTGTTGCTATACGAAGTTCTCGGAAGTGTTCAAGTGTAATGTGCATAGAGTTCCATAGAAAGGTATGTGGAGTATATGTGACGAAATGCTCAAGTGTTGGGTACAGCTCTTAGCAGTGTTGTCAAGCGTTTCCTGGCTGACACAGAAAGAGAAGGAAAGCTATGATAGTGTTATATTTAACTCTTTAAGCATAACTTCAAGCATTTTAAGACGTTTACTCACACTGAAATTGGCATTACACAGCTTTAAGCGGTGGACTGAATACAATTAATGCTCACTTTAGCTTAAAACTTTACTAAACTAGGATATTCTCCTCTGGCTCGTTGAGCTTTAACTACAAGAGTTGTATTGAAAGCAATTAAAACAAGCTGCAAGCTTTAAAATGCACACTTAAAGCTAAAAGCTTCTGTTAACTGTGATTGAAAAAGCTTTAAGCTTTGCAATTTTCTGTGCTCTTTGTCAACTTGCTGACTCACATTTACTCATATATTCAATTCTCTCTTTCATTTGCAGTTCGCCGTTCTCCCTCCTCCTGCCCGGGCCCCAACAATTTGCCGCCCCTGCAATTCCATACGGTGCACGGCGACAATATACGCATATCCAGGGATGGAACGCTGGCGCGTCGCTTCGAGAGCTTTTGCCGTGCGATCACGTTCTCGGCACGTCCGGTTCGCATCAATGAACGGATTTGCGTCAAGTTTGCCGAGATCTCGAACAACTGGAACGGCGGCATAAGATTCGGTTTCACCAGCAACGACCCGGCCTCGCTGGAGGGCGCCTTGCCCAAATACGCCTGCCCCGATCTGACCAATCGCCCGGGCTTCTGGGCCAAGGCGCTGCACGAGCAATACTGCGAGAAGGATAACATTTTGTACTATTATGTGAACAATGCCGGCGATGTCATCTACGGCATCAACAACGAGGAGAAGGGCGTCATACTGTCCGGCATCGATACGCGCGGCCTGCTCTGGACTGTGATCGACATCTATGGCAACTGCACGGGCATTGAGTTCCTGGATGCACGCATTTACATGTACCAACAGCAGCAGCAACATCAGCAGCAGCAACAGTTGCAGCTGCAGCAACAGCAACAGTTGCCCCAGCAGCAGCAACAGCAGCAGCTGCCCCAGCAACAGCTGACGGCGCATCATCCTCTCCAGCAATCGCGCCGCTCGCTGCCCGGCGGCACCGGCGTCGTTGTGGATCACGAGCTGGAGCGTCATGTGATGCCGTCGCTGCAGTCGCTGCATTTGGCCGGCACGGCCGCCGGCATTATTGAGCACGATCTGGCGAACGGGTTGCCGCCGTTGCGCTACAATGCCAACGGACGGCTGATACCCGTGCCCTTTCACATCACGAAGGGACGCAATGTGCGGCTGTCGCACGATCGCTTTGTCGCCTCACGGACCGAGTCGGACTTCTGCCAGGGCTATGTGTTCACGGCGCGGCCGATACGCATTGGCGAGAAGCTGATTGTCCAGGTGCTCAAGACGGAGCAGATGTATGTGGGCGCCCTGGCCCTGGGGCTGACCTCGTGCAATCCGGCCCTGCTGCAGCCAAATGACTTGCCCAACGATTCTGATTTCTTGCTCGATCGTCCGGAATATTGGGTCGTTAGCAAGGATATCGCTGCGGCGCCGCAGCGCGGCGATGAGATCGCCTTCTTTGTGGCGCCCAACGGCGAGGTGAGCATCAGCAAGAACAATGGCCCAGCCGTCGTCGTCATGCATGTGGATCAATCGCTCCAGCTCTGGGCATTCTTGGATGTCTACGGCTCGACCCAATCGCTGCGCATGTTCCGCCAGCAGCTGCCCAATATGGTTGCCTACCCATCCCAGCCGCAGATAAGCGCCGCTGCTGCCGCTGCTGCTGCTGCAGCTGCTTCGACAACTGCCGCCAGCTCACGCATGCTGCCGATGGCCGAGTCGCTGAACAGCCTGAATGCCGGCCAGATGCTGGCCGCGTCCAAAATGCAACTGAACGTTACCCAGTCAAGCAGCACGTTGGCCTCCAACGCCGGCAATGGCAGCCGCATGATCAGCATGCCCTCCAACGGGGACATCCTGCAGATACAGCCAAATGGCGGCGGCACAGTGCTCGTCGTTAATCTGCCGCCGGCCAGCAGCTCGCACGATCTCAACGGACAGCTTGCCGGGCGGCAGGCGGCAAGCGCTGCGGCCACCGTGACCAGCAGCGGCATTTTGGCCGGCGCCTGCTCCAGCGGCACATTGATCAGCACCACCAGCAGTCAGCAATATATTGAGGTGAGTTGTGAATGAATAACAATTATCAGCAAAGCGATTCATAGAGGAGATTCATTTTAAATAATGTCCAACAATATAGCTGACATTTCTTGGGCGAGTTCCAAAAAGCTTCAACTATCTGGCAGCACGAAAAAAATTGCAAGCCTGTTGTTAAGTTGGCTGCGCCAGCTCTTCATCTAGTAACATTCGTAGAATGTTAATAAAAAACATCCATTCAAAACCAACTTACCTTCTGGTCAATCAAACACGTAAGATTTTATCTAAAATATAAAGTATATACAAAATTGTTTGATGGCCCTTTTTGCTTTTCTGCCACAAAATGTGCAGACATGGCCCATAACATGTTTCCTGTTTTCTCATTTTAATTTTGAATGGACTTACTTCGAACTCCAACGATCTGGCAGCATCACAAATGTGTGTCCTCTTGTTAAGTTGGCTGCGCTTGTGAAATGAAATCGAGTACCCAATTGAATCTTTGAGATTAAATGATATTCAATTACTCTTACTATTTAAATACAATACTAATCTATTCTCTTTTCTTTGATGCCCATGCAGCCGGTTGCCCAAAGCACCAGCACACTGAACGGCACCAAATGGAAGGACAGTCTCAGCGACCAGCAGAGCACCGACTCCAGCGCCGAGTGCACCATCTGCTATGAGAATCCCATCGATTCGGTGCTCTACATGTGCGGGCATATGTGCATGTGCTACGATTGCGCCATCGAGCAGTGGCGCGGCGTTGGAGGGGGTCAGTGTCCGCTCTGCCGGGCGGTCATACGCGACGTAATACGCACCTACACCACGTAGGCAGCCAAAGCAGTTACCCAAAAATCAAAATGCACACATGCACAAAGAAAACCCTCGTCTATTAGCACACACATTTACACACACACACACACACACACACACTAAACGCATTTTCCTCGAAAGACGCAGCAATTTCCTAACTTTGAACTCGCAATCGAATTAAGCAACAAATATAAATTTAATGTTTTGCAAGAGAAAAAAATATCAACACAAATTCATCAATGAATTTTTTAAAGCAACTAGTTTTGAAAGAAATATAAAACCTGAAAATTAACTGATATTTTTGCAAATAACTGAAAGGCAAACTTCAAAAAAAAAAAAGAAAAGAAAACTAAATGTAGAAAAAAAAACAAAAGAAACACTTTGACTTTATTTATGCTTAAACTTAGCTCTAAATATTTAATTTTTTGTGATTTTAATGCTAAGTGCTGCGGCGACAAGCCAAAAGATTTGTTCAATTTAATACAATTGATTTAAATAGATATATATATTTAATTTTTTTTTAAGAATTCAATTGCGATGTATTTGCATGTTATATAAATATATAAAAAACCAAAGTATTTTTGTATAGCTCTTAATTTCATAACGTTGACAAAAAGTTGTTGCAAATTTACGTAGTTTTTCTATAATGACAAAATTTCAAAAACCTGTGCAAGAGAATTGAAACACAAAATCAACTTAATATATTGTATTTGTTTATTTGGCGTATTTTTAAATCATTTTGGTGCTAAACGTTTGGATTGTAGTATGAAATTGTTAAGGCATGTATGAAAAATTTTCGTTTAAGCTTGCAGCAACTATTTTAAATGCACAATGAAGAAGTTGGGAAGAAGAAGAAGAACTAAAAAACTATTATATATATATATATATAGAAGAACCAAAACTCTGCCGTCAACTTAATATTTTGAAATGAATGCATACACTTATAAACTTTAAAGCAAAAAAAAATAAGACACCAAAAGAAAAAGCAAAAAAAACCTATTTTAAGCACGAAATGTTAAGAAAAATGTTGTTCAGCCAATTAATTTTGCACCAAAATAGACAAAAATATCATATTTAAGTTTAATTTTAAGTACTTAAGTTAATTTCTAGTCAACGAATTATGCTGAAGTTTACTAAAAAAAAAGACGATTTCATTCGAAAGAAATTTATAAAAATAAACAATGCACGCTATGCAACTTTAAAGAGACGCATTTTATGATAACTTAAGTTAAAAAACAAAAAACAAAAACAAAAAGAATGAAAAAAAACTACATAGAACAAAAGACTTTGCTTGAAACAAATATTGAAATAAAATGGATATGAACTAAAACCATTTAAAAGAAAATGAAGGAAAACATGCAGTTAGAGTATTGCCAATAATTAATTAACTCAAACAAACAAAAAAAGATAAAGACAGACAAACAAACAACCAGAACAAATATATACTTTACCTAAGATTGTATTACAAAAAAAAAAAAAACAACTTAACGATGCAAAAACAAAAGGAGTATGCTAAATGCTATTTTGTTATAAGAATTGAAATGACAATTGAGTTTTAGTGCGGAAAAAACATATGTTATTGCAACTACTGATAATTAATTTTAATTTTTTTAAAAACAAGTACTATTTCGAAATCGAAATGAAATGGTACAATGCCTAGTTATGAATAAATAATGTAAATGAATTTATGAAACTATATATGATATATGTAAGACAATGCAATGCTGTAATACCATTAAATACTTATCAAGAACATTTCAATTCATGAGCAGTTTTAATAAATAATAGAAAATGACTTGCCTCTGTAGTATTTTTAAATTAACGTCGCGATTTAAGAGCATCGATATCTTGTGGTATTATCTGCAAGTCGAAAATCATCGATATCATCATTTAACAGTCTGGCAACGCCACAGAGTTGCTGTTCGATTTTGGTATTTTATGTCTGGCGCGGTCACACTGTGCACAGTAAACAGTTTCAGATTTTATCGTATGTGTGTGCAATTCGTGGAAGAAAATTTGGTAATTTGCCATAAAATAGTTAAAAACTCTCATTGACGGCGCTAAAATGTGTTGAACTTAAGACATGTTTTAATAGTGTAAAATTAACAATGTAAAAACTGTTGGCTTGATTTGTTGTGTGTTGTTACAAAAACTGGCCATATACACTTGTATACACACATGCACACATACAGTGGCAAACGTAGACAAAATACTAAACCCTCCCTCGACACACGAATCACTTTTCAGAACCGTGCGCTGGGCCGTCGCGGCAAAGCGACCCACATAAAGAAAGCGAACAACAGAGTAAAGCAAAACTAAGAGAAGTACTCATAAATACACAAACACACACACACACACAGAGACAAATAAATATACAGCGAGTGAAAGAGTGGGCTAATTAAGTATTCGGATCATGGACGATGCCAACATACAGGACAAGGAGCGCTTCGCTAGCCGCGAGAATCATTGTGAAATCGAACGACGCCGTCGCAACAAAATGACCGCCTACATAACGGAACTCTCGGACATGGTGCCCACCTGCAGCGCCCTGGCACGCAAGCCCGACAAGCTGACCATCCTGCGCATGGCCGTGGCCCACATGAAGGCGCTGCGTGGCACAGGCAATACGAGCAGCGATGGCACCTACAAGCCCTCCTTTCTCACAGACCAGGAACTGAAGCATTTGATCCTGGAGGCAGCCGATGGCTTTCTATTCGTCGTGTCCTGTGATTCGGGTCGAGTGATCTATGTGTCCGACTCGGTGACTCCGGTGCTCAACTATACGCAAAGCGATTGGTATGGCACTAGCTTGTATGAGCACATCCATCCGGATGACAGGGACAAGATACGCGAACAGCTCTCCACGCAGGAGTCGCAGAATGCGGGCCGCATCCTCGACCTGAAGTCGGGTACAGTCAAAAAGGAGGGTCATCAGTCGAGCATGCGCCTGAGCATGGGCGCCCGCCGCGGTTTCATTTGTCGCATGCGCGTGGGCAATGTTAATCCCGACGCCATGGTCTCCGGCCATTTGAATCGCCTGAAGCAGCGCAATTCCTTGGGCCCCTCCCGGGATGGCTCCAACTATGCTGTGGTCCATTGCACCGGCTACATAAAGAACTGGCCGCCCACGGACATGTTTCCCAATGTGCACATGGATCGCGATGTGGACGACATGGCCTCCCACTGCTGCCTGGTAGCCATTGGCCGACTGCAGGTCACCTCAACGGCGGCCAACGACATGACCGGCAGCAATAATCAGAGCGAGTTCATCACACGCCACGCCTTGGATGGCAAATTCACGTTTGTGGATCAGCGTGTGCTGCACATTCTGGGCTATACGCCCACCGAGCTGCTGGGCAAGATATGCTATGATTTCTTTCATCCCGAGGACCAGAGCCACATGAAGGAGAGCTTCGATCAGGTGCTCAAGCAGAAGGGACAAATGTTCTCGCTGCTCTATCGCGCCCGCGCCAAGAGCTCCGAGTTCGTATGGCTGCGCACGCAGGCCTATGCCTTCCTCAATCCCTACACGGACGAGGTCGAGTACATCGTGTGCACGAACAGCTCCGGCAAGACGCTGCATGGCGCCACGCCAGAGCAGCAGCAGCAGCAACAACAGCAGCAGCAGCAGGCGGAACAGCAACATGTTTATGTGCAGGCGCCGGGCGTCGATTATACGCTGCAGCCGCCGCGACGTGAGATTACACCCACTGGCGGCGACGGTGGCATCTACCAGATGCACATGCAGGCGCCGCCGCCACGCCCAGCCTCGGCACAGAATACGCCCGTGGCCTATAGCTACGATGCCACGCACTCGCCCTATGGCGCCGCTGCGGCCGGCGGCGGACCCTCGCCGCTGGCCAAGCTGCCCAAGTCGGGCACTTCGCCGACACCCAATGCCTGGGGCGCGCGTGGCATGCCCGGACAGCAGCCGCAGCCAACTTCTACTGAGGCATATCCAGCGTATCAGCAGAGCAGTCCGGCGCGCTCGCCCAGCGGCCCCACCTACACGCAGCTCAGCGCTGGCAATGGCCAGCAGCAGCAACAACAACAACAACAGCAGCAACAACAACGTCAGCAACAGCAGCAACAGGCGGCTGCATATCAGGCGGGGCCAGCGGCAACGCCTTGGGATTGGCAAAATGCGGCCACACACCCGGCACATCCGCATCCACATCCGCATCCGCATGCCCATCATCCACATGCGCATGCACATCCAGGCGCTGCAGTCGTTCCGGGCGCACAGCAGCCGCAAGGTCAGGAGTTCTCTGATATGCTGCAAATGCTCGATCACACCAACACAACCACATTCGAGGATCTAAATATTAATATGTTTAGCACACAATTCGAGTAAATGCAATTCCCTTCTCTCTCCCTCTCTCACACACGCACACACGTCCAATTGTGACTCGGTTAGGGATGAGCGCGTGTCAGCTAGCTAAGCACGACATGAGTGTTTTTCTTATTGTTCTTACAAGCAATAGTTTCTTTGGTGTTCTCTAAATGTAGTGCATCTTTAATTGAATTGTACAGCTTACAGATAGTTTTTTATCTGTTTATTGTTCTACAAACTCACATCTCAAAATGCATCATTAGGCTCTTATAATTACCATATTATGAAACTTGAGTTGCTAAAAATATGCTGTCATCGCCGTAACATTATTGCTGATACACTTCCAGACAAAATGTTATATTTATTATTTATCTACTGGAATTACTCATTTCCAATATTTGCTTGTGACACGCGCTCATCTTTACTCGATACAAAACTCAGTTTTACTTATTTTTCAAGTGCAATCTACAAAAGAAAAAAGAATCATGCTAAAAAATTGTTGAAATATTTTTGCCAGCATATATATGTACATATATGGCATAAGTATACGTCAAGTCAGATATAAAGCAAAATAAATTGTAGACTCGTAAATAGGCACTTAGGCACATAACGGTAGTCACGTACCGTACACGCTCTCGATATCGATATCATTGCTCGCTTCCACACGAAAAGCCGCCAATCCGCACACTCACACATACAGAGACAACACATATGCCTGTGTCTCTGCCAAGCAGTGCAAAGTATTTGAAATAGCTGTAAAGCAATCACTCATGCAAATTGCAAAGTTCATTAACGAACAAAAGAATACAACTTTTATATATGTATACATAATAAAATAATTACATGTGTAATTCCTAGACTAATAAACAATAATTCTACTTGTAAGCACTTGCACACACACACACACACATATGCAGAAAACATGGGTTGCGCTCTTTCTCTCACCCGCCTACTACAATTCTCTCGCTGCACTGCAACATTGACACCAATTTTTTGTTGTTGCTCAGTTTTAGCTTTTATTTGTTTTTGCATGCGGAGAAAAGCAGTTCAAGTGCAAATACTGAAAACAATTATTGCTTAATTTTCTTTTTTGTCAAATTGCAAGCTCTACTTTTAACGGGTTTGCTAACAGACGCGGCTCAAATAACGTTGACATCGCATTATATAAATATTATTTCCATAAAACATTCATAGTTTTTAACATACAAATTAGCAAATAAAGCGTATGGTTTACAAATTAAAAAAATGAAATTTAAATCAATTTTTATATGCTAAGCCTTTGTAATTAAGTAACAAAAAAACAACAACGCTATATACATAAATGCTTATATCATAGAATTGGGTAATGAGAACAAATCTTTTGGTTTTTAATGCAAATAAATTTTAAATACTATACAAAGCTTTAAATTTTTAATTAAGAGCTGAGCTTAGAAGTCTTTTTTGTGAATTTCATATATGTAGCTGTTAATTTTACAGTGGCCTCCGATTTAACCTTTACATTGATTAACTCACAGCGCGGAAGAGCTTTGATCTTGAGGGGAAGTTCGGCATCGTTATGGGGGTAATAAAGTGCAAGGAAATGGGACAAAAAATGCCACTGTGTTTGTTGCGGGCTTCTCTGTCGTGCCTACATCATATATTATGACGTCACATTTTATAGAACTTTATTTCTTGTGTTGTTTAAAACATATTTCTATCTCTATTACGTACATTTAAGTAATTTATTAATAGGGCCATTTATAATAATGAATTTATTTAAAAATGTATTAATTTATTATACGAAACGTTCGCACACAAAAAAACATAGGCTGTGACGTCATATGCCCAACAGAATGTGACAATCTTCTTAAATTCATATACTTCCCTTGGCTTGGCAGACACATACATGCAGATTTGCACATACCACAACTATTTGGCGCGTCGAGGCTTTGATACCCTTTTTATAGAAGTGGTATATAATGTTTAAAGAAAATAATTACTATTGTACTAATAATTGCTCACTTAAAACGAAGTTAAGTTAAGTCAAAAATGTTATACAAAAGGTTAGTGGTATTTAGTTACACCACTGATCAATAGTTAAAATACCCTATTTTGAGAAAATGTGGTGTGCTTTTTCAATGTCGAGTTTGTTTGTTGAGATTACGCCGGGTGTTGTGTTTCCAATTTGTGTTTGCAACCTCAGTATCTTGCTTTAGGTGTTTTGAAAAAGAGCTTTTGATCCAAAAGCCTCCTCTGCATATTTATTACTTAATGGAGGAAAGCCAAAGCTCGGAACAAAAGCTTCCGTGTATAGAAGCGAAGCATTTGACTCGTTTAGTTTGAATTTAATGTTTGCCGTACGGGTTGGCTAGCCGGTGAACTTTCAAGATGCTATTAGAGTTTTTTGCGATTTCTATCGTCGCCTTGCTGCTGGCCTATCGCTGGGCCACAGCCAACTATAATTTCTTCAAGGAGCGAGGAATAGATTATGAAAAGCCATATCCCTTCGTAGGAAACATGCATAAAATGGTAATGCGTCAACAATCTATATTCGATCTGATCGTCGATTTGTACAACAAAGGCAATGGCAAGTAAGTATTTTCAGCATTTTGACTAGATAGCAAACAGGCTATTGCGTATTATAGCACATTTAATCGAGAATTTTATGTAGCCGAAGCACATTCTTTACATAATTAAATCAACAGATATAGACTACGCATATGTGTATATACGCAACTGGATACATATGTATGTATGTCAGTAGGGTAGTAGGATAGTGACGTCACTTTATCAATAGCATGTATTAACAGAAGTGCACACGGTCACTCTGACAGCATGTCCCATGTAGGTAACAGAGTATGTTAAGCATTGGTGTTAGGGGAAGTCTGCGAGTAGCTTTGAACACAAAAAGAACTCTGAGACTACAGCGGGAATAAAACAGACATACATTTGATTTAATAAAACAAGATACTAATAAACTCATTTGCTATCAATTATTTATGTATAATGGGTTATTATTATAAATAAATGGCAATATTTATATGGAATACCCTTGTAGAAGGTATTATTATTTTGTCATGAAATATTCAACGCAAACAAGGAGACATCTCCGAGCCCATAAAGCATATATATTTTCTTGATCAGCACCAACAGCCAAGACGAAGACAAACTAGGCTCACTTTTCTTTTTTTTTTAGATAATATATCTTGATGTTTTTAAATGACAATGGTGAAGATATCTTCACCTAAGTCAGTGATTAATCCTAACATATCTGGAAAATCGTAAGGTAAATGTCTACAAGAATATATCGTCATTTGCGTGGCAAAGATATTCGTTCTCTACTGTTCGAATTTTAATGCCTAACTTTTCAAAAAATATTGTTACCCAATGCGATATGTGTAATTACTGAGTACATACAACAATAAATAATAATAATAATCAGCCTTATCAAATTTTCTGAATATATTTTTACTTCGATCTTGATAAGTTTAGATAGTATAAAAGTGCGAGTAAAAAAACAAATGATAAATGCTAATCTTTAGGGATTTTTAAGTATACCCAATGTCGGTTAAAATTTAAATTGTTTATGTTTATAGGGTTTACGGCATCTTTGAGCAGCGCACACCGCTGCTGATGATACGCGATCCGGAACTGGTCAAGCAGATAACAATAAAGGATTTCGATCACTTTACCAACCATCGGAATTTCTTTGGCACTGATGACAATCCGCATGACATGAACAATCTCTTCAGTAGCTCCTTATTGTTTATGCGCGATGCTCGTTGGAAGGACATGCGCAGCACGCTGAGTCCTGCCTTTACGGGCAGCAAGATGCGCCAGATGTTCCAGCTGATGGACATCACGGCCAAAGAGGCAGTCGACTGCCTGAAACGGGATCATGTGCCAGAAAGCGGAATTGAGCTGGACACGAAAGATTACTGCTCGCGATTTACCAACGATGTGATTGCTTCAACGGCATTTGGTTTGCAGGTCAACTCGTTCAAGGATCGAGACAACACATTCTACATTATGGGCAAAAGGATGACCAGCTTTAACGCGGTGCAGAACTTAAAATTTTTATTTTACACTACTGCCAAACGACTCTTTAAGGTAATATGGGCATTAAGTGCTGGCTGACTATCCGAACTAATATATACCCTATGTACTTGTATACATTTTGCGCCTCCTTGTAGCTACTAAAAATACCGCTGTTTGATAGGAAAAGCGTAGACTATTTTGTGCGTCTGGTGCTGGATGCCATGAAGCATCGTCAGGAGCACAACATTGTGCGCCCCGACATGATCAACATGCTGATGGAGGCACGCGGCATGTTTCACAAGGATAAGCCAAAAACGGGGACAGTTCGCGATTGGAGCGATCGCGACATAGTTGCCCAATGCTTTGTATTTTTCCTTGCCGGCTTTGAGACATCCGCGTCGTTCATGTGCTTCACCGCACAAGAGCTCATGGAGAACGAGGATGTGCAGCAGAGACTGTACGAGGAGGTGGCGCAGCTCGACAGCGATCTAGACGGCGGCCAACTGACATACGAGGCTCTAACGGGCATGAAGTACCTGGACCAGGTGGCGTCGGAGGTGCTGCGCAAGTGGCCGCCGACAAGCGCAATTGATCGCGAGTGCAGCAAGGACATTACCTATGTGGTCGATGGTAAAAACATTGAGATCAAGAAAGGCGACGCCCTTTGGCTGCCCACCTGTGGCTTCCATCTCGATCCCAAGTACTTCGAGAATCCGACCAAGTTTGATCCAGATCGCTTTAGCGATGAAAACAAGGACAAAATTCAGCCATTCACCTACTTTCCCTTTGGCGCAGGCCAGCGCAATTGTATTGGTGAGTCTGTAATCGGAAAATATGACATTATTGTTGCTAAACGTCTTTTGTTTTTAGGTTCACGATTCGCACTACTCGAGGCAAAAGCTTTGATATACTATTTGCTGCGAGAGTTCCGTATTGCCCCAGCTAAGAAGAGCTGTATTCCCCTAGTCCTCAGTTCCGCCGGCTTTCAATTAAAGCCTAAAAATGGTTTTTGGATAAAACTCATTCCGCGTAAATAAATCAATCAAATAATAATTTTATGCAAATATAAAAATATAAAGCTGTCATTAAATAATTATGTAATTCGCAATTCGAATTTCGATTTTATCGATTACTTGAAAGCGTGACAAATTATTGAATACCGGATACAAGGAGGACCTACATTTAAAATTTCCAGTCTCTAGCTCTTATAGGTTCTGAGATCCTTGCGTTCGTTCATACATACATGGCTAGATCGACTCGGCTTGTGATCAAGAACATATATACCTTATGGGCTCAGAGATGCTTCCTTCTGCACAAATACATTTCACCCGTTTTACCCATTTTCAATGGGTTCAGGGTATAAAAACAACAACGCTATATACATACTTATATCATAGAACTGGGTAATGAGAACAAATCTTTTGGTTTTTAATGCTAATCAATTTTGCATACTATACAAAGCTTCAAATATTAATTAAAAGCAGAGCTTAGAAGCATTTTTGTAAATACCTATATAACTGTTTATTTTACAGTCGCCTCCGATTTAACCTTAACATCAGAGCTCTCTTGTTGCTCTGCATTGATTGACTCACAGCGCGGTCGCTTGGCAGAGCTTTGCTGAGCATGAGGTGAAGTTGGACTTCGTTTTGGGGCTTCTTTAGTTGCCGTTTCCGGCAGCTGCTCGTTCTCGCTGGACTTGCATTTGTTTTGCTGCTGTTGTGGCTTGTTTCCAGTTAGCCAGGCCAACATGCCCTTCGGCTTTTCAGGCTTGGCCGCCAATTCAAATGGTTTATTGCATTCTTCACTTTTGTTGCGGGAATTGTTCACCAATTTGGTAACACGATGCCACTGCAAGGCCGCAGCCGGACGTAGAGCAGCCAAAGCTTGAGCGTCGCTCACATGCTTGAAGTCCAGCCAATCCTATAAATTAATATATTGGATATATATATTATATGTATGCAAATTAAATGTCTTTTTACGCACATTCATTTGCTGCTCCGTTTCGAGTATCGCTGGCATGCGATAGTGCATCCAGGACATAATTTGGCTGGACTCGAAGGTAATGATGCTGTAGCTGTACATCTTGTCGCCACTCTCATCCTGCCATACATCGAACAGGCCAGCCATTCGGAGCAGTTTCACATTCGCCGGCGACCAGGTGCTTTTGTCATAGATCTTAACCTCCGACTCCTGTGGCACGTAGACCAAATAGGCCTCACGCTCAGATGCCTTGGCTTGCTTTGTGGTTTGCCATTCGTAGAAGCCTTCGCATACGACCACACACCGTTGGCCGCGCTTGAAGGGTCCCCGATACAGTTTGGAATCCATCAAATGCTCGAGTCGGCAGTTGTTCGTGGTGAGTCCATGTTTACGATAGTCGCCCTTGTGCCATGCAGGAATCATGCCCCACATCATGGGCATGACAGTGCGTGCATATTGCTGATCCTCAGCATCGCTGAAGTGCGCTGCGGAGACACTAATGGGGTGTACAAAAGAATCTAAGTCCCAGTTACTATAGTTGCAACCTAAAATCAACCTACATAACGGGTGTTATGTCTGTGGGGGCTATGTTATAGGAGGCTTGATAACGGCGTCCCAAATTGAACTCTGCGCGCCATTCGGGCTTTTCATATTCCTGCTTGATGTCCTCTTCGTGTTTGACCTTATTGATCTTTGGGTATTTGCACGCACACAGCACCTGGTCAGGATCAAGCGTTCTATATAATAAAAATTTAATTACAATTATAACCGCTAGCATTTAAATCGAAGCGAATTACTTACAAACAAGTTCGGCCGCACATTTTGTATGTTTACAGTGAGTTAACAGTGGCATAGCACGGCATTAACAGACGGCTCATTTCTGAGTTCACTTTCATAGAACTAGTTCAGTACTGATCCAAACATCACTAAAAACAAACGCAACATTTAGCCTACAGCGAAAAATTAATATTTTTTTACAAAATGGGCGAACGTTATAACATACACAGTCAATTGGAGCATCTACAGAGCAAATACATTGGCACAGGACACGCAGATACCACCAAATTTGAGTGGTTAACCAACCAACACCGCGACTCATTGGCCAGTTATATGGGGCACTACGATATGCTCAATTATTTTGCCATCGCCGAAAACGAATCCAAGGCGCGTGTGCGGTTTAATTTAATGGAACGCATGCTGCAGCCGTGTGGACCGCCGCCGGAAAAACTAGAAGATTGAACAATAATAAATTAAAACCTAAATAAATGTTAGAACCAAGCGGTGTATATTCAATGCAATAGGGCTGGGAAAACATGGACTCTGCTTTAATGGACAGTCTATTTAGTATTTTTTTAGTCATCGACATATGGTCGCACTGCAGCTGCAGTCGGGGGAAAGCTTTCAACTCGATATAACTTATTTTCGTTTCAATTACATATTAATTTGAGTGCTAGTGTTTAATTTAAATAGTAAATAATAATTAATTAGTCAATGTTGCAGCACAATAATTTACATGTACGTGTTTCATCAAAATAGTGTCAAAAATGTGCTAGCGCAACACTAATGAAAAAAAGGGGAACGTGTATAAAAAGAATATATACATACATACATACATGCATAAGTACTTGCATGCGTCAGTATGTAATGCGAATTTGCCAAACAAAGTGCAATAGAAACAAAAAAAAGTCTACAGCGACAAAGCAACTTATTTTTATTTGAGTACAATGAATATTTGCGGCGAACAAAGATTTCAGTTGAAATCATTTTCAATTGCGTAGATTGTATATATTATACATATACATACATGTGTACATATATACACACGAAAACACATACTCATGCACATGTGTATAAAGATGAATGTACCATATTTACCCGCCGTTGAATTCAGAAAACGCAAAAAGCTTAAAAATAGTGTCACATCAATTTTAAATTTTATTTCCCACAACAAACGATACAATTAAACCTATCAGCTCTACCGCTTGCATGTGTTTCTGTGGCACCGTGTAAATGTCATAGTTATTTAACAAGCTACAGTGTAAAAGAAGAAGATAAAAGTATAACATTTCTTTGACATCTGAATAGGTAGTTTCATCTAAAAGTGCACTTGCTCAAACAATCAAATAAGACCAGCCGCCCTGGCCACAATTGCAAAATAACGCAGAAATGTGCAATACAATTTAATTGAATAGCTGAAGTGTGTTTATCAGCTGCCAATCAGCTTGATGGGTCATGCGCTTTATGCGCATGGTTTCTATTCATATGTCGAGCATTGTATGGTGTGACGGGCAATTGCGAAAAGCTTACGCATTTCGACCTAGCGTTGCCACTCACTTGGTTTAGTATGGTAACGCCAATGTGAAAAGCTGAGTCGTCAGTACATATTGAAGGAATTACACTTTGTTTAAACGAAAAGGTGTGCTAATTGTTTATAAACAATGTGTTTATACTATCTGCCAATAGCAGGCGCTGTTACTTGGTATATTAAAGTTTAGTCATTGCACTACGTTTTTGGCAAATGTGGCAGCCCTCGAAACACAGCAGGAGGTGGAAGGGGGCGAGCAGCGCAGAGACACACAAAAGCACACGACGACGAAGACGGACGGGTCGAATGAGTTGAAAATTTTCGCGAAACGAAAAAGTTAAAAATAAATGTTTACTGTGCATGGTTTAAAATATAGTATATATATAATACTTAAATATTATTGTGCACGGGCTTATGGTTTTTCTTAGTGCACTACCCTTTTACCTCCGATTTCGCTATTGTATTGAAAAATTTCATTGCTCTCAAGCTTGTGGTAGTGCGTGCTAATGCAAGACGTAAGAGGGGGAAGTGTGTGCAATTTATACCTTTTGCCTGTTTCTATTCATTTCATTTTCGGACGACAAACGCGAAAGGTAACACCAAAGAGAAAGAACCGTAATCGTCTTCTGTGAGCTTTGCAAAGAAAGGCGAAAAGAAAATCAGAAAGAAAAAGAAAAAAACGTTGCATCTGTGAGGGCGGGCTGCGTTTGTGAATAAATGTGTGTGTGTATATATATAATCGTGTGCGTGTTAGCCTTGTTACTTAATTTGCCGTTTTGCCTTTGTTGTTGTCATCTGTTTACATTCGATGACTGACAACTTCCTTTTTATTGTTGCAGCTCCTTTGCATTCTACACATATGTACATAGGAATCTCCAACACAAAACATAGTGCGAAAAAGAAAAAAACGATAAAGTGCTGAAAGCTCATCCGAAAGTTCATTGAAATAAAATCAAATCGAAATCTCTGGCAGAACGGTAAAGTGCGCCCAAAAGGAAACGGCGCCCATCGAGTGGACGTGAAGACGTCGCTGCTGCTGCTGCTGCTGGTGGTGACACTGCCGCTGCTCTGCTGCTGCTAAATAATGAGTCGTCATGAAGGTAACACTCCCATTCTCTCTGAATCATATAAATGGTCATTTATATATTTATTTCTGTACACCATTTGATGTGCATTAGGTGTGAGCTGCGATTCATGTCTAAAAAGTAACTTCACTGGACGTCGCTACAAGTGTTTAATCTGTTATGATTATGATCTGTGCGCCGATTGCTATGAGGATGGCGTCACCTCCACTCGCCATCTTGTTGAGCATCCAATGCAGTGCATACTTACCCGTTCCGATATTGAATTATATTTTGGCGGTGAAATGCTAACAACGGATCAGCCGCAATCGTTTACGTGTCCTTATTGCAAAAAGATGGGCTTCAGCGATGCCACCCTGTTGGAGCATGTCTCCGCCGAGCATACGGAGACCAGTTTGGAGGTTGTCTGTCCCGTTTGTGCCGGATTGCCAGGCGGTGAGCCGAATCTAGTCACAGATGACTTTGCTGGTCATTTAACATTGGAGCATCGGCAAGGACCGCGAGAGTTAATATCCTTTTTGATATCCTTTTTCACAAAACAACATAATTCACGAAATAGCTTTTATTTAGAAAAGAGCCAAAAGTATTTTGTGTTGAAGATTGCCCTTAAAATAATTTCTATGAATGTTTTAGTGTATTGAAGCGAAGTATTAAGAATGGGGATTGACTAAAGAAGTTCAAAATTTCGATAAACAGACTTGTTTAAAAATATTAGTCATCACAGATAAATCACTCCATTACGCGACCCAAAACCTTGCGTTTCGTCACGTTTTAGATATTTATTTAATCAGATAAATAAGCTAAAATTCCATTTGATTCGGGTTCATATAATGTAGTAATTTATAATTGATTCAAAAAGTTTTTATATATTTCTGTTCCCCATCAAAATCTTGGCAAAATTACAACTTGGCAATAGGTCGTCTGCATTCAAATGCAAACGGGGGAATTCCTTAATAGTATTGGTATTATAAGTTAAGACAGATTTAATTTTGTTTTGGTTGCCTTAACCTTTAGACAATACGACGAGCCCTCGGCCATACGCCATGGCGGTGGTGTGCGTCGCATACCTGGACGCACTTTGGGCGGGCCGCGTACGCGTCGCTCCAATATGCACTTTAGCTCATCGAGTGGACTGTCGGCATTGTCGCCATCGGGTCGCGAATCTGTCGATCCCATCGCAGAGCTGCTCTCACAGCTATCCGGCGTCAGACGTGGCGTTCCACCAACATCGCAGTTGCAACAATTGCAGATGCAAATGCAAATGGATCGGCAACAGTTGACGGTAAGCAGCGTATTTGTTTTGTTTTGGTTGTTGTTGTTTTTATGGTCTTGTGTATATATTAGGAAAGAAAAAAAGCTTGTGAATGTTTGCATTTAACGCTTTCGTTATTTTAGGCATCGCGCCAAATCGATCGGCTGCCAAGACGCACGCATCCCATAGTCTCAACATCGAATTCGAATGCCACCATGGCCGAGGTGATCGGCGGCGGCGGCAGCAGCAGTGCAGTTGGCAGCGGTGGCATGAGTGCCAGCAGTGCGAATGCACCGCCCAATCTGCGCACCTCAGAATGGCCGGTGGGCGCGAGCTTCTCATCGGCCAGCAGCCATCAGCAAACGCAGTCGAGCAGCCTGGCCGCTAACACACTCAACGCCAGAGAAGTAGCCACATGCAATTTTTATACAATTCTCAATGGCTAATACTAACATATCTGTATCCTTTCAGGCGGTCGGCAACAGTTGCATTAGCAGCGGCAGTGGCACTAGCAATGCGCTGGGCATTAGCGTCGGCATTGGTGGTGCACCAACGGCCAATGGCGGCGGCAGCACTAACGCCATGTCCGGGCAATGTGGCGGGCAGGCTGCGGCTGGCGATACGTCGCAATCGCAGTACTTGCTGGCCAAATTTATGCAGCCCACACTAACGGATGCCGAGTGGGCGGATGTAGAGCGCAAGCGGGCCGATCGGTAGGCGTTACAAATACATATGCACATATGTCTTAAGTTTAGTTACCAATGTTCATTTCGTTTGACAGCTCCATGTTTGTGCAGTCGCTGTGGCTATCGTTGCTCTGCACAGAGGAGCTAGACTTGAATGCGTCCAATGAGGATGGCGACTGTTTGGCCAAGAGTGATAATGTAAATAAGGAGCAGAATGGCGGTAATGACAGCCACCAGCAGCAGCAGCAACAACAGCAGCAGCAGCAGGAAGAACAGGAAACGCTGCTCAATAACAATGCAGATGAACAGCAGCAGCAGCAGCAACAGCAACGTGCTGTGGTACGACAGGTGAATCAAATGCAACAGACCTCGCCGGAGGATTTTGTATGTGATGAATATCGCTACAAAAACAAAAAAGCCAACACAACAGCAACAACACAAACGAGTGGCACATCCGCCACAGGGGGATGTGTAGGAGGAGGTGGAGGAACAGGCGGCGGCAACGTAGGTGCTGGCGGTGGCATTGCAGTAGCTGCAGCAGGAGCAGCAGCCAGTGCAACTGGCGTCAGGCCAACAGCAGCTGATCGAGGTGGGATCGAAAGACGCGGTCGGCCACAGCCAGCAGAGACTGCCACGGGCTCACAGCAGCAGCTGCAGCAGCAGCAACAAAAATACAAACAAAATGCAAATGCGGCGGCAAACACAAATCAAATACCCGATACTAGGTAGTGTCTCTTAACCATAACAACCACATAACAGCAAAAACAACCACATGTTGTAGCTGCTGCAGACTAAGTAACAACAGCAATACGCAAACAACAAATGGAACACAATAGCCAACCACGACCACAACAGCAACAACAACAACAACACATTATCAATCAACAAGACAGCAGCAACAACAATAACAACATACACAGCCGTAAGAGTAACAACAACAACAACAAAAAGTAGCCGCCGTCGCAGCAGCAGCCGCAATTTCGTCAAACACTATATTATATGTATCGTTTATTAAATATATTAAAATTTATATAATTATAAAAAACAATTGAACAGAGATGTGCAGAAAGAAAAATTATTGTAATCATTGAATTAATTATAATTTAAAAAGAAAAATTATCAAAATATTTATTAGTGTGATTTTGGTTTAGTTCAACTAAATGTGAATCTTAGAAAGCGAATTGATTCGATATGATATTCGGTTATATACACATACAAACTGCTTTGAAAAGCTCTATTGATAATCAAAAATTTTGATTTTATAGCCTTTATCTTAATTCTAATAATATAACTTTGGTTATAGGCTTTACGGTTCTACATAGCGACGTACGATTCTTTTCCTTTTCTTTTACTTCAAAAGCATAAGTGAAATTAACTATAAAATAATCTGCCTATGTTCTTCAATTATCTCTATGTTATTGAGATTCATGGCTTTAAAGTTGAAACATTTTTTGCTTAACATAAGCTCCAAACAATCTAATACCTTCAACTAGGAACACAAATTAGTTGTACATGTAATAGGAAGAATGTTATACTGAAAGTAAACATTTTGCCTACGTAGAATTGTCTGAAATCAACCATTTTTGAGAATAATTTAATGTAACAAAATAGTTTTTCAAATGTAATTGACTTTACGGTTTGCCTAACTTTCAAATCTTTCGATAAACACTGGTGGCAACGATTCCAGATCAAGCGCGCTTTGAACACCTCCGGGTTGGATGCAGAACATGTGCTCCACGGCCTGTCTGACTTGCCGCTCGCTGGCGTATGGATTGATCAGCACAATGTTGTTGGCCAGCATCTTGGCCACCTTTTTGAACAGAAAACGATTGGCAATAAGGCCTTCCTGCAGCGGACGCATCAAGTGCCGCACGATCCAGGGACGTATGCGTAAAATGCAGCTGGCCAGCAGGACTTCATCGACTAGATCGATGCTGGGACTAGTTATATGCGTGGCAAACTCATCGTCACTGTCCTCGCCAAAGAGCATATGGAACTTATATCTTAATGCATCCTCGCAGCGCCAGTCTGCATCCAGCAAGCGCACCAAGCATGCGTTGAGGCGTCGCCGTTGGGCATACAATTCGCAGGGCCAGGGACTGTTTCTCAGATCCGTAAAGCTTGTGCTGTACGGCACAGTTGACGGCGTGGCAGGCGATGGCAGTGCCTTCAGCTGTGCTGCCATGGCAGGAGGCTTTTGTAGTTGGTCTGTCGCCTCTGTGGTGTCAATCTCAAGGCCAAATATGGCATTTAGATCGGTTGGCTCATCGTCAAACAGCTTGGCCAGCTCCTGCGCTACTTCATCTTCTGTGCTGGACATGGGTGTTGCGGGCCGTTCATTGCCATTGACTTCAGCTGGCGGCTGCTCTTTCTCTTTGCATTCAAGTTCTGCGAGCTGCGACTGAAACAAATCGATTTTCTGTGACAGCGTGTAGCTTGTATAATTGTCGTTCTGCTCATCATTCGGCACGCTTGTCGTTTGTGTCGCCTTATCGACTAGCTGCCGTGGGGCGTGCACGATGTTGGGATTCGCCTTTGGGGCTTTTGCTGAAGGTGTTTCTTCGACGATTTGCTGTTGCTGCATTTGGTTGAAAAGCGCATCCGCTAGGCGGCATTCCTGTGTGTTGCGTCGCACCGCGGCAATCTAAAAAGAAGTGTATATACTAAACTTTGGACACATGGCCTATTGTACACGGTTTACCATCTTGACCATAGCACGTTGATACAGTTGTGCCGCCTGGCAGGCTTTAATTGCTTGTGTCTCCAATGCCTTGACGCTGTGGGCAATGCATGCCCAGGCTGTGGGCTTATGATGATTCCTGGAAGCTCCTGCCCAAACGCACACGTTCTCCTGTAACTGGCGCTCCAAATAGCGTACATATTGTTCACGAACCTGCGTAATTATTATCAAACAAAAAAACCATCGAGTAGCTATTCGCTTCTTACCACTTCTGTGAGTATAACTATTTCGCTACTGCCACTTGCTGTTGCCATGCTCTTAGAGTGTTATATTGCATCCGCTCGGATTGGCTAGAGCATTCTATTAGTTATTAGTTTAAACAAATTGGCTCAAAAAATGCGCCCTAGTCCAGCAACAACAAACACATGCACAAACAAAACAATTTCAGCATAGGGCGTTGCCACCCTGTTGCGTTTCTTGACAGCTGACTTATTATTTTCTTATTCGAATTTTTCTCTTTTAGTGCGCAGCGACAAAATGAATAACAAAAAATTCTTGTATTGTTTTTATTATTAAATAATTTGCTGTGATTTATAAACTTCACAATTAGCTTGAGGTGATTTACATATTAGTTTTTTAACTAGTAGCTAGCTACAGTTTATTTGTATATAAAAACTGTTGTATTTTAGAATATAGCGCAAACATTTTTTTTTTTTTTTTTTAAGTTTTTAGTACAATAAATATATAATTGAAGTTATTTATACATTATTTGTATAACATCCTATAAAAATTGGTAATCGCCTCACTACGCTTACAAAATTTTATTGTATTAGCCAAATGTGAAATGATAACAAATTTGCAAATATTGTTTACCAGCCCGTAATTTGAATAACAACAAAAGTAAAGCGTGTGTGTAATTGATTTTGTTAAGACATTTTCTTTGTTTTTTTTTTTTTATAAATATATGCAACTGTTTAGATTTTGTGTACTAACGCTTGAGCTGCATAGGCTTCAATTTTGAATATCAGGTTTACCATCCCATCCCATCCCATCCCATCCACATCCCATCCACATCCCAGATTCGATCGACCCGATTAATTCATAATACGCATTCATGAATTAGTCCAAAAACATATTGTCATCATCAAAGGTGAACACGTTGTTGCGTGGTGTGGCTGTTGCCGTCGGCTCCGACTGGGAGGCCACCGTTTGACTAGATGCATTTGTGGATGTTGCAGCTCTTGCAGCGTTGCTGTTGCTAGCGATGCCGCTGCCGCTGCGACCGCTGCCATTCTCATCGACCAGGCTGTTGAGGAGCACATAGTCCTCATCAATGTCCGCGTCGTCGTTGTCGTCATCGTTGGACAAGGACTTGCGGCAAATGGGACAGGTGCTGTGCAGATTCAGCCATGGCACAATACAGTTTTCATGATACAGATGCGAGCAGGGCAGCTTGCGCACCGATTCATCCAGCTTGAAATCATCCCAACAAACGGAGCATTGCATTTTGCGTTCCACTTCCTCGGCACTGATTTTCACATTTGGTATTTCGTTAATGCGCTGCGACGACAACGGCGGCGGCCCCGATGTCTCCATTTGATTGAGCATCTGCGTAACGATCGTGTCGAGACCCTCACGTCCCCACGCATAATCACCTGGATTGCCCATGAAGAACATATGGGAATGGCCGGTGCCGCCACCGCTGCCGCCACCGCCTGGACCGGTTACAATTTCGGCCGTAGCGCCTGCCAGGGGCAAACTCTGCAGAAAATCATACAGTACATTGTCCAAGCGATCCAAATTGGCAGGTCGCACACGACCACCGGCAATGCTGGACGTCCCGGTGGAGGGAGCGCCAGACATATTGCCGCCGCCGCCGCCGCCCGAATTACCCACGTGCATTACGCTGGCGTGACGTCGATTCGGCTCAATCGTTATTTCCAAATTGGGCACATTCCGCATGCTCAGCAGCGATACAATGTCATTCCGCAGCGATTCTACGTTGATCAATCCGCTGCCGCCGGCGCCAGTGCCGAGGGTATGGCTGCTGGAGCTAGTGCCAGCATTGGCCGTATCGTGATTGGTGGCGCTGCTGCTGGTGCTGCTAGTTGATGCTGACAATTCGGGCGCATTCGCTGGCAGCTCCTCAACGAATCCGTTTGAGCAGAGTGGGCAAGTGTAGTCGGTATTCGGAATGTTAATCTCCACATTGCACATGTGACAGAAAAAACGTTTCGGTACCGAGGGGCGCTCTTCCACGACCATTGCCTCGGCCATTTTGATTGCTGGCTAATAATCTGTGTGTGTATTTACAATATTTGTTGCTGTTGCACTTGCAATATTTCACCAATACTTTATATTGTTGTTGTGCAAGTTGTGCAGTCGGCTTACCTATCGGCCTTGCTGATTGTTGTTGTTATTGTTTATAGGGATTCGGTTGCAGTAAAACTGGGCGCGAGCAATGGAACAACGTGTGCACAACAGTCGCCACTTCAAACATTTAGTGTTGTTTTTTATGTAAAATTTTATACAATTTTAAGAGGACATCGTGCTGCTGTGTGCTATTGCTACTCGATAGTTTTGACAGCGGTCGATAGGCTTCTATCGATGTCGTTCAATATGCTTCGAATAGTGCCAACAACTACAGCCCATGCAAATCAAACTTATTCGAGTGTCAATAATTTTGTGTTTGAATACGATTTCAATCAGATTCGGATTGACTTAATCCTTGACGTGTTTGCACACTGATTTTAAAACTACATCACGCTTATTCGTTCGTTTGCCTTTTTAATGTTTATAAATGTATCATATTTATTTGCTGGACTCCCCATAGTTTTTCGTAGATTTATTTTTAAATTATCTATGTCAGTTCGATAAAACTTTCACATCAAAAAGTACTGGCAGCCTGGCCATAAATTTGCAGTTTTATTTAGTACATTTCATTTAAAAACAGTCTGGCAACGCTGAGCATACGGACAGAAACAAAAAGTCATCTTCGAAGCGGCGTTTAGCATTTTACGAGTCTAATTTACGCCCATCTTTATTACAGAGTTAAATATATAACTAACAATGTCTATTCTGGCCTATAACGGAGGTTGCGTGGTCGCAATGCGGGGTAAGGACTGCGTGGCTATTGCAACGGATCATCGCTTTGGCGTGCAGGCACAAACCATTTCCACAGACTTTAAGAAGGTGTTCCACATTGCACCGCGGATGTTCCTAGGATTGACTGGCCTACAGACGGACATATTGACAGTACGCGATCGTCTGATGTTCCGCAAAAACATATACGAAACAAAGGAGAATCGGGAAATGGCACCCAAACCATTTTCGGCCATGCTGTCTAGTTTCCTGTACGAGCATCGCTTTGGACCCTACTTTATCGAGCCGGTGGTGGCAGGTCTGGATCCAAAGACCATGAAACCCTTCATCTGCAACATGGACCTTATTGGCTGCCCCAACGAGCCTGATGACTTTGTGGTAGCTGGCACCTGCGCTGAGCAATTGTATGGCATGTGCGAGACACTATGGCGTCCGGACTTGGAACCGGATCAGCTGTTCGAGGTCATCGCCCAGTCGATGGTGAATGCCTTCGATCGCGATGCCATGAGCGGTTGGGGCGCCACTGTCTACATTATCGAGAAGGACAAGATAACGGAGCGTACGCTGAAGACTCGCATGGATTAAGCAATTTTTTGTTTTTCAAAAAACATGAAGCAAATAAAATTTGTAAGGAAATGAGCGAGTTTATTGTATATTGATTTAAGTTGTGTTGTTCTCGTCGACAAACTCTATGCTTTTCTGTGCCATGGCCAGCGCAGCCTCTTTGTTCTTGGCACCACCAATGAAGCCCGTGTGATGCACAAATATTAGATCGTTAGTTCCAGCCTTCTGGCACAGCTCCTCGTCGTGAAGACCCCGCCAAGGTGTGGGCAAGAACTTGCGACCAAGGAAACTGCTGGGCGTAACGGGCACGCCTGCGACACGCCAGTTGGCACCCTCATTGAAGATGACCAGCTTGGGCACGCCTTCTACGCCATATTCCTTTTCCAAATCGTGCAAATGCACTTTCCACGGACAGAATCTTTCTAGCAGAAGTATTTGACCGCTTGCATGCACCGATTTGGCTTGCTCCAATGCCTGACGGACATAATCCCGCGCAGCTATCCAAGAGCAGGCCACTTCCAGCACGTTATCAACAAATTCCTTGCCAGCCACAGTCATGGCCGTATGGAAGCGCTGCTCGCTATCAACGTCTGTTTCCTGCCACGAGGGATTCAGTTTGTTAATCCGTGCCGACAGGTGTGTCGATATCTTATAACGTGGCTCGCCACCCTCAAACATGGGCACGCCGTTGTCGATGGCATCCAGCTCGCTGATGAAGTTCCGATAGATTTGCAAAAATGCAAGTTTCATATTTTTCGTGGATAATTGCACATTTCTCTCGCGTTGTAAAATACTTTGTATCACACGCTCGCCGTAGAAGCAGTAAATTAGGCCCGCGCTGCTCAGTCTACAAACAGACAGGTTAGATAAGCTCAAAATTTATATGATTACTTTTTTTTCTTACCGTATGTCAAATTCGTCGTCCAGTTCCGGAAGCACCGTACTGAAGGTTTCTTTAAAAGTCAGCTGATGATGATCGTACCATTTCTTCTCGTGGTCAAAGACGCCGCCCACATCTACGATTATATCGCATTTCTCACGCAACGCCTTCTCGTCGCGACTGCGGAATATTTCGGCATTTTCATATTCGGGCAATTGTTTAAGCATAAAACAGGCAACAACCTCGTCACAGTGAAACGTTCCGTTGTGAGTGCCTATCGTTAGGGGCGTGGGGCGTTTAGCCGGCTTTGGTTCTCCATTGGCAGAGCTCATTTTCTTTTTGTAACTAGTCTGATCAAAAACGTTAAACGGTTTACGTATGTTAGACAAAAAACGCGGTAAAAGTCGTGTTACCATTGGCACAATATACAATGTGTACACACTCAAAGTTCTTAAATCCGTTTGCTTGTTAGTCGTTTCCAATTGGTTCAGTGTGTGCACACTTAAAATAACGAATACCATTGTGAGTGGGTTTTGGTGTATGCGAGCACAGGGTGTTCATACAAATGGCGCCAAACACAAAAAGCCTACGTAGCTATCAGCAAATGTTGAAGCATTTCGAGCACAGTGTATTTATTTTTCATGTTATGTAAATTTGTTGGAATATTTCCTATTAATTTGCCTTATCTAAATAGCATTGTGGCCAGACACGTCACAATACACCCGGTTCAACCATGTACATATGCGCGTTTGTATTGACTTGTGCAATTAACAGTTTGCAGCTAATTTCTTAACCAAAAACTTTATTGGGTCGCTTAAAGCCATTTTTGGCCGGCATTTGAAATTTACAATGCTTAAGCGAAGAAAAGTTTGAGGATCCATCAGTGCGCCGTCGGAGTTCAAGAGCAACGAATGGACACATAAATCCCTTGGCTATTGGAATTGGAATATAAAAAACAAAATGGCGGAGGCTCGCTTGCGCAGAAACATAAGTCGACAAACGCCCACGATGTACGTAAATATGCGTGTGTTAATATATGTATGTACAAATGTATGTAAGGGCATCCACTATAAACTGAAAGTCATTTCAAAATTATTTTCGCTGCCAATTAAGTACTTACTACGCTCTCGCACAAAATCAAATTACGCCAGTGTGTGTGTGCTTATATAATCGACTGATGCCTTAAAAATTTAAATTTCGCATTTCCGTTAATTGTTCGGTGAGAGAATTTATCATTTGAGAAGTAATGCTGTCAGTGCAGGGCAATTAAAAAAAACAAACTAGACACTTGTGCAAAGCAAACATAAATCACTGTCAATGATCACGTGTGCTTGGCATCCAAAAACGTTTATTTCAAATTGTTCGTGCGCTTCTATACAATATCGTTGTTGTCTACCGTGACCTTCGTTTGCATGCGAGTTCGAAAATTGACAGCGATCCGAAATGTTGTAACGGAAATGCAAGTGTATTGTGTGTGTGTTCGAGTTGCAGCCAAGTAAATTGAACACGACAAATCATGAAGCACCTGGCCTGCAGCAAACTCGTCTCAATCAGTTTTCTTATTGGAAACGAAACGCGAACCCGATTAGAATTAAGTTGTGGCCAATTTTCGATGTAACAGGGCTTCTTAACCGGGCCTTATCACTTATAAGATAGTCTTCTTTTCGACTCAGTCAAATCCGTTTTGAAACAATTAACTATATATAAGCGATAATTAATTTTTAACACCAAACACTTTGCAGCTAAGTTTATATATGTATTCATATTAGCGTAATAGGTGTAAAGCGAATTGTTTAATTACTAGAATAAATGTGTTAGTCCAGGTGCGCTTCAGTCACAGTAAACATTGTCTATAGACCGGAATGTTGGCATTGTAATTATTTGCTATTTAAGTTTAGGTTCAAAGCGTACCATTTTCGATTTTTTGTGATTTTTGGTTATTTTTATTTAAACCTGTTTCCATTTCTCGCATTCACTGTCTCTTTGTAGCGAATTCAATTTAATTCTTAAAATGCCGTTTTATTTGCAGTTAATTGCCAATGTGTAAATTCTCGATAAGTCTCCGTCAGTCTGGCCGCATTATGTGCTCTGTCGTTGTGACGGTCGCTGTCTGTGCTCTGTCGCTAGAAAAAAAAACTGCACTGCTTCGTTAAATTACAATAACAGTTTTTGTGCATACTACGTATGTGTGCGTGAATGTGTACGTGTGTGTACTGTAAGCGCAGCTTTGATTGATTTTATTTTCAATACAAAGTATAAATAGGATAACGTTAGAGACCGGTTTCTGTTCGCTTGCACCGGTAAATAGAATGAACCGGGTTGACATTTCATACCTATGTTTTTATAGATTTTGTCAATTCCACATATGTATATGTATGTACATATATCTATACATACACATACACATGTAGCTAGACATAAAAACAAAGTGCAAATCATTTCAAAGGCTTAAAGCAAAGTTGGTTATGAAGCTAACGTTTCGCTTTTATATGTATGTATATGTGCGAATGTATGTATGTGCATATGTATGCTTACATATGTAAATGTGTATATTTACATATGATGTGAGCTTATGTAAATGTGTATATGTATATAATCGCCTTATGTAAATACTTGAAGATTTTGATTAAATTTAATCGAGTTAGATTAATAGAGGCGGAAGAGCTATTCAAAATACTCCATACACTTTTTGCTCAGCATCGTTTTCAAAAGCCGAAATAGCCCGTCTTTAGGTTAGATTCACTTACATTGTTAGAGTGACCAAGTTTTTTTTATAGTAATCGGATTATTTACACTTTATACTATTTATAAAAAAGATGTATTCTATGGTTATAATCTTATGACAACCTGGTAATGTTGTTAATTTACTTAGAATTAATTTTTTTTTAATTGAAGTTTCATTTAAATATATTCTGTTAAATTACGTTTCATTTAAAAATATTTTGAATACCTGCTATTATGTGGAACACCTACTTTAAAACAAACTTTGTGTATTTTTCAAGCTATTTACAATCAATGCGACGCAATCAACTCTGTCGGCAGCAGGGTCGTTAATGGCGACTGTAGAGAGAAAGAGAGAGAGAGAGAGAGAGAGAGAGAATGAGAGAGAGAGAAGAGAGAGAGAGAGAGCCGAGGGTTTGTTTTGTAAGCTGCGTTTGCGGCAAAACATGTGTATTTGCTTTAATATTGTTGTTGTGTTTTTTTTTATTGCTATTTTGCTTTTGCTGTAAGTGACGAGCTGAGCTGAGCCGAGCTTTGGGCTTGTTTCATTTTAGATTTCAGTTTGTTTTGACCGCGCGACGCGCAATGTTGTTGGCCTAAAGTGAATCGCACAAAATACCATAAAGCGTCAACTTTTCTATGTAACGGCAAATTAAGTGCAAATAATGTGTGAAATCTGTTAAACAAATTGAATTGAATTTTATACACAATTCAATCAATAATTATGTAAATGCCAATTAAATATAAGCTAAAAGGGTTCGTTTGTGCGCCGTTTCCAGCTCACGCTTTGGCCAAAGCATACGATTTCAAGGTTTCTTTTATGGCCAGAATGCGGTTCTGCGGTTCCGGTTGTGGCTTACGGCATTTGCATTAACAATTGGTATTCGGATTGTGCAAGAATTCAATTCAGAAATACGAATTGTTTGTTAAGAAACCAAGCCATGTTTTGTTAAAAAAGTCTAAAACTGACAAACAGAATCTCTAATTATTAAAAGCTATATGTTGAACAAAAGATGTTGGCTTTAATATTGCTCAGATCGAAGCGAACACAATTGGCTAACTAATGTGTGTCATTAGCTAATTAATTTATTTTGGAGCTTATGCAAATGTCACACCTCAAATTCTTGGCACATATAATAACAAACCAGTTTCCAAAAGACAGTCGAAACTACAAATAATTTTTGTTTTCTAAACTCTTCATGGCACCACCTGAGATGGCATCAACACCTGAGTGCGTACCAACTGGCGCAAAGTACCAGAAATAGCTATCAAAATAAACAACAGCACACCCTAGAAAATCAAAAAACAACAATTTCAATTTCTAGCCGGCGGCTATGTGAAGACACGATAAAACAAAATGAAAATGCTCTAGTTGGGAGTGCACGTCTAGGGGATACCCTGAACCATCTTCTTCCTCGAAAGATACTTCATCTGTGTATACTATTCTAGAAGCTACATGTCAAGTTTGGTGGCTCTATCTCTTATTATAAAAATTGCTCAAAAAACAGGATTTCGATATCGATTTTCATCGATTACTTGGAAACGGGGCAAGTTATCGATTACCGGAAGCAAACTCGATCTGCGCAGGCACTAGTAGGACCTACAGCTAAAATTTCAAGTATCTTGTTCTTGTAGGTTAAGATACCCTTGCGTTCATACATACAGACAGACTCGGCTGTTGATGCTGATCAAGAATATATACACTTTATGGGGTCGGAGATGCTTCCTTCTGCCTGTTACATACATTTGCACAAAAACATTATACCCTTTTTACCCATTTTTATTGGGTTCAGGGTATACAAAACGATGTAGTAGGTGAAAGGTAACCTTATAGTTGCGTCTCAAATTGCTAACTGGTTTATGCGCCTGTCTGCTTAAGAGGTGTCGCTCTCAAGGTCTGACCTGGCTTTGACCTATAAATTAATTGCTTAGCAGGAAAGGTAAACAGCTTGAGCCTTTCGGCTTTTACAGGTTACAGGCTTGTTTCTAAACTTGCTTTTGTTGACATCACAGTACGCTGAACCTGCGAACTTAACTGGTTTAAGCCGCCGACTGCTTTTTACGAAAATATACAGCTGCCTCAGGTGTTAGCTGTGCTGTCGATATTTTATTATTGACTTCTCGTAAAACTTATACGATCAATAATAATTAATAAATGCTCGCCACTTAAGCATAAACAATAATTTGTTTTTTTTTGTTTTAACTTTGCTCAGTAGCTCAATATGTTTGTCGAAATCAATAAAAGATGTTAATAAGTTATCCGATACATATCTTAATGAACGCCTTCAAAGCCACAATCATAAAAATGGTAAAAAGAAATTAAAGCAATTTGCACATATTAACACGTAACAAACATTTGTGTTTAAATATGCGACGTTCCCAGGCGCATAATAATTATTCGTGCTGAATGAAACAAAAATATGTCAAAGAAAGCCGAAAACAACAAAAAGAAAAACAAAAAAACTTCAGTGACGCGCTTCGTTTTGAATTTTGAGCAATTAACCGTTGTCAATTAAGATATTCGATAATTCGAGAATTCACAATAAACGGCGCCGCGACATGTTGCGTTAAGTTGTTAGCGTTAGGTTTATTGCGCAAGCTAGTGGAATTTATTAAGCTGGCAGCGTTAAGTTTGACGCGTTAAGTTTGACGCGTTAAGTTTAATGCGTTAAGTTTAATGCGTTAAGTTGAATGCGTTAAGTATACGATTCGTTAAATTCGATTCTTTCGATAGTTATTAAATTGAACGCTCTCCATTGATGTACTTTGTATTGTTAGCTATGCAAAACACTTAAGAAAATATAAGCACCAGGTGTGAAACGCATGACCAAAGCACAATTTAAAAAATCATCAGCAAACAAATCAAGTATACGCCACCATGTTCAATGGCAAGGGAGCTGTGTTAGCTGAGAAAAATGGGTAAAGAAAATAAACAACAAATTAACTCTCCGCTGCTTAAATTACTATAAAAAGTGACTTAACAACACTATGTTGCAAAACCTGTTTATTTTTTACTATTATCGTTAACAGCGCGCTGAATGATCGTCCTTTATTCATGCAAAATGGCAACAACAACAACAATCGCCGCATTTCCGGTGTGCTCGATGTGGAAGTCAGCAACTTTCGACAGGCCTTGCCACAGTTTCTAGCTGTTAGTATTAAGAACACATTGCTATTCGGTAAATAACTTGTGATACTCGGATTTATAATTATATGCGCATATAATGATGCAAAATTAAGTGCCATCAGGGAATGAAGCTGGAGAATTTCGTTAAAACTAATCAATATACTTAAAAGCATTCAAACTAACAATGAACAATGGAAAATTTGTTTATTCAAATAATGTCAGTTTTCTGTGAACTTATCTCTCTAGAAAATCATTATATAATTCCGATAAATATTAAGAAATGGCCTCATTCCCTGATTTTTTAAACACAAATTGATCTTAGTTAAAATGAGTCATAATAAATTCTAAAAAAAATCCCTATGGACATCCCAATGCAGGCTATGGCATGACTCTGGGATTTCCCACAATTGTTATACCAGCCATACAGGGTGGCGAGGGGCGTGGCGAGGGCCAGAGCAGTGATATCGTGCTTAACAAAGAGGAAATATCGTGGTTCAGTAAGTTGGGATACAACAGATTAGAGTGCTCATGCTCATAATTATTTCCGCAGGTTCCATTAATTTAATCTGTGTGCCGCTGGGCTGTCTCTTCTCGGGCATGTTAACGCAGCCTCTGGGCAAGCGTAGAGCTATGCAGGTGCGTATCGAAGACAATAATAAATAAATCCCAACTATCAGCAAAGCAAAACATTGACACACTGAACTGGAAATTGAAATGAACCGCGTGGTTTTATTGTGCAATTATGCTGATGCTCCAAGCCTCGTGATCTCTTGTTATTGTATCTTTGTGTGCCAATGTATCTGTATCTGATTACGCTTTCAGTTTGTCAACCTGCCCATACTGGCTGCCTGGCTTTTGTTTCACTTTGCCACGCGCACGGAGCATCTGTATGCGGCTTTATGCTTGGCTGGTCTCGGGGGAGGCCTGATGGAAGCACCAGTAAGTGATCATGACCAACCCAAACAAGCCCCTTAACCAACTAATTGCATTTTTCTGTAACCAAGTTTTTTTTAAGATTGACCTTGCTTATAAAACAATGCATCCGATTTGCACATTTATTATTATGCCAACTACCAGGTTTCCCCTGCGCACAGTGCAGCAAATAAATCTTGGCGCCCAACGTGACTCTTAAACATTTACTTTTTGTAATTTTTAGTATTTATTACCTTTTCCAGCATATTTGGGGCTTTTAATTGTGTCCTATTTGTATAGTTTCACATGATTTAATTATAATTTGTTTCGTTAGAGAGAGTAATTAGCCCAGAATTTAGAAAAATATGTCTATTTCGATTTTGGTTCTTGTTTATATTAAATATTTTATACTTCTTGCAATATCCGAATAGCTTTTATTGTTTCGTGCTGTTACGATTAGAATTGTTTAACTTGCAAAATTCAATGTAATTTACGCGATGCAGCTTTGTCAAGATAATCAAAACAATCATTAATTAATTTTTTCGGAACAAGATGATTCTCAATAATAGCGCGCAAATAGCACAAAGAGTGCATGTTATAAAAATGCCAAATTTTTGAATGCCAAATCGCACCTGGTAACACTTAAAGCTGTCACGGCGGCACTTGTTTAATTCTCAATTATACACTTTGCATTTAAGGCTGGTTAAGAGGCTCTTTATGTCATCGCTTACCACATGTACACATAGAACATACTTTTGTATAAACATACAGGCACACATACATACATACACACATATCAGCATATGAACATAAATACGTAGTCGCATGGGGCAGAATTGTATTGTCATTGTGAGATGGCCTCGAAGGTCGCCTTTAAATGCCACTTATTGTTGCAAGCAGCAGTTTATGTCAAAATACTAAATGATCTTCACCTTTCGCAGGTGCTGACATATGTGGCTGAGATTACGGAGCCGAAGTATCGAGGTATTTTGTCAGCGCTGGGCACCACCTGCGTCATTACGGGCGTCTTTGTGCAATTCATACTTGGCTCCCTGATGGACTGGCGGAGCGTGGCGGCGGTGAGTTCCGCTTTTCCAGTGATCACAATTTTCATGCTGTGCTTTGTGCCCGAGAGTCCCATCTGGCTGATACGGGAGCAGCGATTCCGCGAGGCAGTCAAATCCCTGCAATGGCTACGCGGCTGGGTGCCGGAGCATCAAGTAGAGGCGGAATTTAATCAGCTGTACGATGAGCTCATCACACAGAAGGCCATCGAGGAGGCTGCTGAGAACGGCGGCGTTGCGCCAAGTCCGGGTCGCTCATTGAAGAGGCGTCTGCGCATGTGGCGAAAACGCACATTCCTGGCGCCTTTCCTGCTCGTCTCGTTCACCTTTTTTACGGGCCACTTTTCCGGGAAAACCCCTTTACAAACATATGCCGTGCAAATCTTTCATACGCTGAAAGCACCCATGAACAAATTTCATGCCACGATCCTGCTAGGCGTCGCCGAGATGCTCTCCACCATACTGGGCGTAATTCTGATACATTTTACGGGCAAGCGGCCGCTAGTGCTTGTCTCGACAGTGGGCACAGGCTTGTGCTTCTTTGGCACAGCGACCTATGCGTACTTCCTCAACGATGTGCCCGGATTTGCGGTGAACAATGTCGTGGTTAATGCCTCAGCGATTGTGCCCAAAGAGAGCATCATTTCGCAAGCGAATATATCGAGAATATTCGAGAATCAATATCAGGATGAGCAGCTGCAGCAGCAGCAATTGACTACCCTGTTGCCAGAGCTGGAGCAGGACACGACCACGATGGCAATGTTTGACACAACGATGGACTTATGGAATCGCAGCAAACGGGAGCTGGATACAACATTAAGCACAGATCAGGTGCTGGAATTTGAGGCCACCACGCTGCTGCCTGAAGCTGCAGTTTCCCCAGTTAGCGTCAGTATCGGTGCGACGCCTTCGAAGCCACCCATTGCAGAGGATCTGCTGTTGAGTGTGCCCAAGCAGGAGCACAACTATTTGGTGTGGGTGCCGCTCATTCTATTGCTACTCTCCGCCTTCTTTTCACATCTGGGCATACGCATGATACCCTGGGTACTCATTGGCGAAGTCTTCCCCGCAGATATACGCAACAGTGCGTCCGGATTTGCAGGCGGCGTGGGCTACGTTTTTGGATTTCTGGCCAACAAGCTCTTCCTGGTCATGCTCAGTGCACTGACGTTGCCGGGCACGTTTGCGTTTTATGCCACAGTTGCCTTCTTTGGCACCGTGGTGCTCTATTACACACTACCGGAGACTGAGGGACGTACGCTGGCCGTAAGTTAACCTTGTTGTAAGCAATGCTGAATCATTTTGTTCAACACTTGTCCAATCGAAATTTCAGGAAATTGAGGCACATTTCTCCAAGAAATCAGACATGAATCTGCTGCGCAAGCAGCCGCCACAGAAGGAAAGCGAAAAACAACCAAGTCAATCCATGAACCCACCAAATGCCATACAACTGGACAACTTACAGAACCTGCATGTGCCGATCAGCCCGCAGCAGCAGGCAAAGATTATTCATCTGCAGCAGAGCGACTTTGTGCCACAGACCCATCTGGAACGGTCGGGCAGTTCACTTGGAGGCGCCACCAATCTTGCCTTTGAGGAGACCAGCAATACCACGCATCTCTGAGCTCGATAGATACATTTTTGTTACGTTTTTGACAGTCCCGTGATATTTGTAAGCAATAAAGTAATACCATATTTAGTTCTACATCTTGTTTAAATAATATTTGTTACACAATATATTTAAGTTTAATCTTAATCATACATCATATATGTTTTCCACATCTCCGTTCTATTTCATATATAAATCTCCAATTTCCTAGCCATGGTTTCTTAGAGATATATATGGTATATACAGATCGGAAATATTCTACTAGGCCGAACAGATCGACCACTGTGGAGGGCTGTAAAACTAAACAATCAAGTGTTGAGATCAAAACTCTTAGTTATTACTGTTTTATTTGTTTAATAAGTAAAAGATTGATCAATACAGTGAGATGCGAATTGTGTAAGTTCTGGTATTCACGCAGATTCTGTACTTTATAATGAGTAAAGTGCCTCTTTCAAAGATGTTCCTGTCATTGGAGAAACCATTTAAGATAGAAGACGATTGCCAAAAAGGACTCGGCCCGAAAGTTATATGTCACATTACCTGCAGTAAAATGTATAAAAATTTTAGATTAGCTACAGTGGCAACAAGTAAGCATATCAAATTGCAATAATTTGATGCAAGTTGGGCAACAACTGACTTAAGCCACGCGTTGATGTGAACGTGGAAATCACGGGAACTACATTTTGGATACTGGCAATAATCAATGGAATACGTAAAAGTTTTCTTGATATCATAAAGAATGGAAGGAAAGCATGACAAATCGGTGAAATCTGTGTTTAAAAAAGTTTAAGAGTTAGAGCGACCAAATTTGGACTAAGGGACTTCTAACTTGCTCCTCCTAAGATTGATTTAAAAATACTTTGCCTATGCTAAAACACAATATAGCTTAAAGAAATAGCCTGGCGGAAAATGGTGTATATCCTTCCGTTCGAATATATGAACACATTGATCTCAGGGACTAGTATCTTATACAGTCGATAAATCATCCTATCTTCATTAAGCCTAAATGAGAATGCTAGAGATACAAAATTGGTAGACTATGTAGAAATACACACATAAAAATCGTATAACAATATCTGTTAATAGGCAGTCATTCGCATTGGAAATTACATGGTTTTCTGTGCCATATTTAGGACCTGAAAAAATCAAAGGCATCGAACTATATAAACCGAAGCCGCAGCTGGCGAGCGTTCCTGTGTTTTTCTGTATGTATTTTATAGAAGGAAACAGGATCGCTTGTAACGGTGGCTCGACGCTGGGTTCAGGGTTTTTATTAGACGGGCACTCCCGACTAGAGGATTACTTTATTGTTATCCTTACACAGAACCTTGCCGGTACTGTACTTCGTCCCACGGACAGGCGACTGATGGCAAAAGATCCATTTTTTATTTTTTATATTTCCCATATTATTATGATGATCCAAAATTATAAGCTTGTTCTTTTTCGGGTTAGCTATCGCACACACTTGCATAAAATAATTGCAATTAAATATATGCCAATCGGGTTTAGTTGCAGCTAATCGAAAACTTACTTATTACAGGTAATGTGACGTATAGCTTTCGGGCGGAATCCGTTTTCCGATTTACACGGTGTCTTCAATGACCCAGACATCTTGTAAAAAGGCACTTTAATCCTGTAGAGTTGGATTCTCGATTGAAGATTGGCATTTATGCCTACTACAAAAAGCTGAATCTGTGTGAATACGAAAACTAACAAATAATGTATCTTAGAGGAATCTTTTACTTACTGCATTGTTTATTGCGGTTGTCAAACGTTTTTAACTTAATATGCAATTCGATCCATGTTCCACTTACTTAAAAATTCAAGCATAGTCATCACAACAAATACGATAATCTCAACTCTTTTACTAACTGTATTCAATATTGCAATTCTCAAGTCTATATGATATAAAATGCAATTCGAACGACGTTCCGCAAATTTGAGTAATAAAGCGATACCAGCCATAAGAACGGCGAGTCGAATTAATTTTGTAACATTTACAATTGTTAACTACAGTTTTATGTGAACTTCGACTTGTAAGGTAGGTTTAAAGCATGCTTAAATATAATATATTGTGTAACACGAATTTCATGTATGTATATTAATATGCTTATATAGGTGTCACACGGTAATTGTTCAACTTTATGTTTCGTCATCCTGCAGCTCGAGGAACTGCGTGCAAACATCCCGACTG
This sequence comes from Drosophila ezoana, assembly GCA_035045725.1. Taxonomy (NCBI): domain Eukaryota; kingdom Metazoa; phylum Arthropoda; class Insecta; order Diptera; family Drosophilidae; genus Drosophila; species Drosophila ezoana. Next base: position 3,147,811 of record JAWNOU010000051.1, read on the forward strand.
CATTCGCCCTTGTTATTGAATAGGAATTTGTAGTAGAGTCCATCCGCACAAATAGCTTAAAGAGATAAGTCGATATTTGATAGTAAACGAATTGTTTTTAGGTTCTAATGGACTCACCCACAACCGAATTGGATTCGGCACCAAAGGCACAAATGCAGCGAGGTCCCTGCGGTATGGAAAATTTAACAAAACTCCATTGACTTGAGAAATACTTGGGTATAATCGGAAGCGATGATTCACGCGCCTTGTTGTCCTCCAAATTGAAGACGTGTATGGTTCCATGATCGGACGCCACAACAATCATTGTGGACTGATGATTGAAATTGATGCAAAATATGTTTGCATGATTACTGCCGCGCCGCAGCTCCGATACCTTTTTGCCATTCTCCGTATCGAAAATGCGTATTAGGGTACCTTTCTCGCCGGCGGTGGCCAAACGGGTGCCCTGCAAGTTCAATGCAATGCAACTGATGGCCGCCTCGTGGGCAATCACCTCCAATGGGGCACGCTCTGTATTGGCAAGATCAACGATTTGTACATGACCGGTACGTCGGCCCGGGAATGCGAGTAGGCTTTTGTTGCTGTGCGGACACAAGACGCACAGGCCATTGGGATTGGAGCTTGTTTCGAACACATGCAGCTGCTGTGGCTGCTGTGTAAATGTATACACTTTGATGATGCCCTCCAGCACGACGACAATCCGATCCCGTCTCAGGCGTACGGCGCGCACAGTTTGATTGAAATCCAGAGTTATAGCCGGTGATTTCTTGAGATCATCCCAGACAATCACCTTGTTGGGCGGATACAGGGGCCGAATACCGCCGCCAACAAGCGCCAGATAATTGCAGCGAAAGAGCATTTCGACATGGCTGAGACCACCTGCAAAAGCGCAAATACAATGAAAATTGTTAGTCAACTATGGAAAAGTCTCACACAACAAACCGTGAAGCTAGTTGTTGTTATAGACGAGGCTTGTTGTTATATAAATGTGACTTTTCCTATTTAAGCCCATTAAAATCAGATTGGAAAATAATTCGAAAACCAGTTTGAAATTGTAAAAGATAAGATAAATATATAAGATAAGATATGCAAATATTTGGTTGAACATCCATTCCAAATAAAGCCAAACCGATTATATTTTGAATTACTAATCTGATATTTTGCTGCAAACTATTTTAGTCCATTTGAATAAAGCCTTTTGCACACACACAAGCTCACCTTCAGGAAAGTATTGGCGTTCCTTCTCTTTAAGCGGGTCACAGTTGTACACCCTAAATCCGGTGTCCGTGGCACAAGCAAAACATCCTGCGGCGTAATAAGATTAGTAAATCATTACATATAATTTATATATAGTATGATGATTGCACGTTGAAACTTCGTGCTCATGAATATGTAAACAACAAAGCAGATGTACATACCTTGGTCCTGGTTGAAACCAGCATAGAGCAGGCCATTGCCATACGGATTCTGCTCCGTTAAATTCATAATAAGGTCGCTGCACTCGCAAGCCCAATGCTTTGCAAATTGTTTGTTCGGCTTCAACACACCAAAATTTTTAACTGCGTGATGATTCCTATTTATTTTCTTTCATGCATTTAGCTAGGGCTGGCAACATGTATGTGGTGTTGCGCTGCCAACCTAATTCTACTCAAAATGGTGCAAGCAAACAAATTTTCACTTTATCTATAGCGGTGTACGGTATTTTAATACAAATATACGAATTGATTAATTTTGATAATTTTGTTTGTGTTTATATTATATGTATTTTATTAAGTTAATAACTTTATGTTAAGCCAATAAATAAAACAAAGATGGAAATATTATGTTTTATTATACTTTTTCACCATTTCCATAAATTGTAGTATTTCTTACAGTTGGTATTTTTTGATGGATCTGAATTTGTGATATTTTTGAGCATACAGCAAACTGTCATACTATATACAATAAACGAAGCGTTGTGCATTTACTTTGGTAGATTTTGTGGAATTGTATTAATGACCTAACTGTATGCAATTGTTCAGAAAACAACTGAATCGGCATGGATTGCACAGATCTAAATACTTTTGGGGATGATGACGTTATTGAGCCGTGCCGAGCATGCGGCATTTATTTCATTTCTAACCATGCAATCATACAGCCAATATTTACAAACGGCGCCGGCGACATTCCCAATGGCAACATGCAAGAAATAGTGGAGCAAATGAAAGCCTGGAAACTCGAAGTAGCTATGAACATAGTTTGTTAGGCAATAATTTGAAATGAACTCCTATTACAGGTGGACAGAAACGACGGGCGGCCTCAGTATATGTGCATTGCGTGCATTGCTGAGTTCGAAAAAGTGTTGAACTTTAAGCGCAGCTGCCTGGAGACACAGGAACAGTTCGATGAGCTCGATTACAAGCGTGCGCACAATGGGGTGGTGATTAAAAAGGAAGTAGATGCGCCAAGTGAGACGGAGAAATATTGCGGCTTCATTTATCTCGACACGGACGAAGAGGAGGGCAGCGAAGAGGATGGCAGCAGGCGCGTCTGTGCTCCCCTCGATATACCACATGTACCTATCAAGGAGGAGCACACGGCCCGTGTGCCACAAGAGACGCAATATCAGCCAGCAGCGCCTTTGGTTAATCATCTGCACGAGGAGGCTACCTTTGCACAAGTAAAGCCTGAGGAGCTAGCCGCCGCGAATGGCTTTAGCTCCACCCTGTTCGAGCGTTCACCTCAGCCGAATGAAAGCCAAGATGACGATGATGATGATATTATTAAATTCACCTATGAAGATGATGATGAAAACGGCGAAGCATTGGTCACGCTACCAGCGCCAATCGAAGAGCCTGGCGTCTATTGCAAGCTATGCGGACACGCTTCAGTCAGCAAGGAACAGCACAACGAGCACATGAGTCGCATACATATGCTCAAGGATTGCGAGTGCCATATATGCGGCAAGAAGTTTGCCAATGCACACGAATCCCGTCTCAGGTTTCACATGAAATGGCACAAACTACAAAAGCATCTCAAATGCCCCATCTGTGGCTTCTTCTGTAACTCCAAAGATACGCTTAAAGAGCACAAGCTGGCGGTGCATACGCGCTCCAAATGTGATTTCTGTGGCAAGAGTAAGTTGTTCGCAATTAACTATTTCGCTCCCTATTAATGACAAACATTTATTTTTCAACCATCAGCGATGAAGCACCGGCAGCTGCAAGCTCATCTCAATCGACATATAGAGGGTAAGGGTATTTAATTATTTTCGTGGCTCGTTCATAGGTTAATCTTTTATTGCATTTTTAACCGCAGAACATGAGGAAGAATTGGCACGCAAGCTGGGATCAATGCAAACAGTAGAAACGTCCACCATAACACAACCTGATTTGATACAGTGCGCCTTCTGCGAGTACACATTCGACGATGCCAATGAGCTGCAAATGCATGTGCTGACCACACACCGAATGCCGCCCGAGGAACAGCTAACGGTGTCGGAATCGGCAATCGAACTGGAACAGCTACCGCCAATTGTTGCCTCAAGTGTCGGTCAAACAGACTTTTTGCCACTAAGTGCCACCAACGAGACTGCAGCAAGCACAACAAATACCATGAAAGATGATGGCAATAGGAGCCAACATTCCAGCAATCCGCGAAACACCAAGTCACTGTGCGAATGTAGTATTTGCGGCAAAACATTCGATTTAAAAATTAAACTTAACCGACATCTAAAACAGCACACTAAGGCGCCATTCTGATGGATAAGCGATGCTCGCGTAAGGCTCCTCAAGCAGCTGAAAGAACGGCCATAACTGGATAGTAAACACACACGCACACTCACACATAGCCATAGTCGTCATGTCATTGTTTATATTCAATAGTTCATTTAGTTTTTCTTAATTTTGTATACTTCATTAGCAGATAATTTCGTAGAAAACATAGGCTACATTCATTATTTTGTGTTGCGGCTGCGTCGTTGATGCGATATAGTGTGCGAGAAAAGTATATTGCTAAATTAAAGCAGCTGCTGAACTTTTATTATAGATATTTTTGTCTGTCTGTTATTATATTAATGTACAGCTGTGAAGGTCTTTTTCTTCCAAATAAACATTATATTAGGTTTAATGAAGCTGTGCATTGCCCAACTTTTCAATTCTCACATAATTATACGAAGCAAAATTTGTGTTCAACTTTTTGCTTAAAAATCGTAAATTAAACATGTAAACTACTATATATATATATATATATATATATATATAAATGATAAAGGTTAAATCCAAACAACTGAATATGAAAACAACATAGTTTTAACAAGAAGCCTCTGCCATATGTGTCCTCCACTTAATTTCCCTGCCCCCCGCTCGCCGTCTTCAGCACAGCTGCGGGTAACAGTTTGGTGTTTAATGTTTTGCCAGCCACCGCATCAACAGTTGCCGTCGTCACATTACTCAGTTTGACGCCCCCAACGGCGCCAACGGCTGTTGTCGTCGTGGCCATGGGTATCACTTTCAAGCTGGACAACGGCTTTAGATTGACGCCCTGCAGTCCGGGCGTAAAGAACAACTGGCCTCCGTTGTTTTGAACCGCAAATACAAGATTGTTGGCGGATGTTGCATTGCTTGTTGCCATTGTTGTTGTTGTGGTGCTCACATTGCCACTACCACTGCTGGTAGCGAGCAACACATTTTTGCCCAGACGCAGCGTTTGTCCCGCACCAGTGCCAATAAGCAACGTTTTGGGCGCACTCGCAATGCCGCTGGATGTGCTGGGCAGGCTATTGCTGCTGGTCGCGGTGCTGCTCAAGCTGGAGCTGCTGCTGCTGGTGGCAAGACGCAATAATTGGTTGCCCATGATGACCGTCTGCATGGGTGCGCCTGACGCATTGCGCGTTGGAATGGTCTGCAATGGTTATATGTTGTTATGGGTGCTTCTTGAAGATAACAATTCCACGTGCTTACCGCTCCCTGTAGCTTCACCGTCTGCCCGCCAATTACAATGTTTTGCGCCGTCTTCATGGCGCCGCTTGTCAGCGTTGTGGCTGTGGGGGTTTGTGTGCTGACCCCTGTATTGCTGCCCAGTTTAAGAGTCTTGGCATGCAGCAGCAGCGGTTTGCCGGGCACAACTGTCGTCTTGCCAATGATCTTCGGCACCATAGATCCGGTTGTCACAATGCGCGCCGTTGTCGGCAGCTGCTTGGTCGTGGTCCCATGCTGCTGTTGCTGTTGGGCTTGCCCGCTGGGCGCCAGCGTAATGACATTGCCACCGGCTGTGCTTGTGGCCAGCTGTATGAGCTTTCCAGCGTTCTGTTTTTGCAGTAGGCTCTCCAGCGTCAATATGTGACCGCCTTGTGTTGCTGTGGCCGTGCCACCGGATGTTGTTGCTGCCGCCGGGGTCGTGCGTATGATTCGCGTTGTTGTCTGCGAGGCACCAGCTGCTGTCGCCACCGGCTGCTTGAAGCTCTGCAATACAATGCGCTGCTGCTGCGGCGAGAGATTCGCAGTGGTCAGCGGCTTGGCCTGCCCGGCCATGGTACTGAGTATTTTAGGTGCCGCCTTGGGTAGCGCCTGGAACACAATGTTTTTGTTCGACGAAATTGCCGTGTTACCTGCATATAGAAAATCCGAACGGAAAATATGAGCATAATTTTATGAAAAACTTAAAGAGGATACTTTAAAAGCATTCGCAGAAAGGACATTAGATATGAGTTTCAAGCCGATCTGATGGTTTTGTAAGGACATGAACTTCAGTAGAAGCTTCAGTCTACAGTCGGGAGGAACTGTTTCATATATGACCAATTGCGCATTTTGAGTATCAGGTATTTGTTAGAAATGGGCATATGTTATGCACTTACCCACGAGAATTCGCTGCTGTGCTTGAGGCTGCTGTTGTTGTTGCTGCTGCTGCTGCTGTTGAGTTTGTGCAGCAATTGCGGCCTTCTGCTTTAGCTGCTGCTGCTGCAGCGTGGCAAATGCCTGGGGCGACATCTTGACAATGGTGCCCGTGCCGCTGGCTGTGGCATTGGCAATCGGACTGCCGCTGCCCGTGCTCGGCGACTTATTGCTGACTATGGACACGGCGCCAATCTTTTGCTGCAACGGACGCACTGTGGTCTGTGCAAGCATTCGAGGTCCAAGTATTTGGACAGGCGCCGTGGGCTTCGCTGCAGCCGGACTGGGTGGCAGCTGTACAACTGACGGTTTGCTGCCAACTGAGCCTGCTCCGCCGGCGGGCATCAGGCGTATAATATTCTTGGGCATTTGCGGGCGCGCGGGCGATGCTTTATTCGGCTGCTGCTGCAGTTTTTGCTGTTCCAATGGCACAATGAAGCTACCAGCTGCTGCTGCCCCCGGTGCTGTCGTCTGAGCGGGCGTATTGATAACAATGGGCTTTTTGATGGCCAGCTTTTTGTTGGGCGTGGCGGCCACATGCACTGTTTGCAGGCCGCTGGGCGTGGACACCAGTATGGGCGTAGTATTGCGCGTGGGACTGCAGTTAAGCATCGCCTGCTGCTGCTGCTGCGGCATTTTGGGCGATGTTTTCAGTACCTGAACGGTGCCAGCGCCTGACGCTGTGGGCGATCTTTCAAGCAGGGTCACAACGCCGCTACGCTGCGTGGCCTTAAGCAGAGATTTCTGTGCAGTCGCTAGCTGCTGGGTCGGGGGGACTGCACCGCTCGTCGTTGCAGAAACGGTTCCGGCGGGCGTGCCACTCGGCGGTATATGATACTTGAGTGGCGGCACCGGCGGACATTTTACCTGCAACGGCAGCGTCGATTGCTGATGCTGCTTTTTGATCAACACAGCACCTACGGCTGTTGTGCCCGTTGCTGCGGCTGGTTGTGTTGCAGTAGCTGCCACCAATGCGGGTAGATCCTGTGCCGTGTCCATTGGGTCATCCTTCTTTGGCTTATTGTGCTTGCGTTGCTGCTGTTTCTGCTTGACCATAGTTTGGTTCTGGCGATGCATACGCTCAAAGTCCGCCTCGCTGCGATTGCGATGCAAATAGATCCAGATCTTTCGGCGCGCATCATAGCGCACACATGGATCCAGGCCGCCATGCATGCGATCTAGCGCACCGCTCACAATCGTTTGCAGCACGTTCTCCGCCGCCTGGCGATTGATAAATTGCGAGCACTTCAACAGCTCGGATATTTCTGAGCGAGTACCCTCGCCGTTCGGCAGCCGTGCGGTGGCATCGCGCACCAGCGTCAATATGGTCACATATGGCGGCCTGTCGTCCACCATGACGGCATGTCCGCGCGCCTTGTTCAAGGCCAAGCTCTGCGTATAGATGCCCTTGACCGGACCCACAACGCTCTCATAGCCGTGCATGCGATATGTGAAGGGTCGATGCGGCTGCTCGAAGCGCAGGCGCTCCTGCCGCTGAAATTCCAGCATCTCCGCTTGCGTGGCCACACGTACCGCCCAGCTGGTGGGACACCGTGGCGGCGGCGTGGGCGTCACATCCAGCACAGCAATGGGACTTAATTGCTGCGGTGCCTGCATCTGTTGCAGCGGCAACTGTTGCACAGTTGTGTCTTCCTTGCGTCGCTGCAGCCAAAATTGGCAGATCGTTTGCAGACGCGCATCCGAATCTCGGCCAGCGCCAATCCACTGATAAATGTTTAGCTGGGTCTTGTGCTCAATGTAGGGCACATATTCCGCCGGCAGCGTGACAAAGTCACCGGACAAGAAGTTAACAGCCGATTGCAGCAACTGCGCCCAATCGTTGGGCAGCTGGCGTAGCCAGTCCGGTGGCCCACCCGTACAGCTTTCCGTGCGCCATTTGTGCAGCTGCGACTGCAGCTCCTGGAAGGTCAAACGATGCTGTGGCGTGGACACAAACAAATCGCGCAACAGAGAAAAGTAACAGGTGTGTGCACGTGGCGTGCCAGTTGTTGCTGCATCCCTTGTGGGACTGCCGGTGATATGAGCGCCAGCCTTGACCAATGCCCGGGGTGAGCTGCTGAACAAGGTACGCGACGCAATGGGCTCCAGTTTGGGCAACTGTTGTGCGAGGCCAGCTGCGGCTGCAGTCGCAACTGTCTTCGACATTTGTTGCATTGGTTCCGTTTGCTCCTCCAGCAGTTCCTGCTGTAGCTCCTCCTCGTCGGGCTCCAGGGCAGCGCGTCCGTACAAATGCTGCGGATCATCGGTGAGCAATTCGGCTGCCTGCTCCGTTTGCTTGGCCTTGCCACCAATCGGCACCAGGGCAGGCGGCTCATTGACCTGCTGATTGAAACGCGCGGTAAGCGCCTTCGGCTTGCGTCCTGGCTTAAAGCTGCCCACAAACTGGGCGCGTGTGCAAATATCACGCAGTCGTATATCAGCGGTGTCGAAGTCCGGCAATTGCTGAAACCAAATAGATTTGTTTTACTCTCATGATATTTTCTATTGATTCTAGTAATTATGAACGGAAATATATCATATTTTATATAAACAAAAAGCTCTTACGCAGCGGTTAAGGGTTGTGCAATATTTCGTTTTCAGCGGGCAGAGAGACAGGATTGAATATCCTGCCGATATGATTAATCGATATTTTATTTATCGATATCAGTGGAGTGCGAATAAATTCAACACTTTAAACGATGCCCAAGAGACTAAGATTATATAAGTCGACTGCGCTCTAATTAGTTAATCACATAATAATGATTGTTACTTTGAATTAATTTCAGAAAAGCGCTAACAGTAAATTTAAACCATTTTAAATCGTAGAAATACTGGAAATCGAATTCGAATTTCGAAGTTGTACAGCTAATCGAAAATTGTTAACTCTTTTTAAAATAGGTCATCGCTTGAAGTAGGCATTGATTCGTATTTGAATAACATCAAACTGGAGAAAACAATTGAAATTTTTTACCATCGTTTTCAAGATCTCTTATATCCCTTGTTTACGGCATTTGCAGTTAATTCGTGCCTCAGCGTGACACGCACCCATATCTAATTCGCGACAGCTGGTAAAATGCTTTACTCACCGGTTGCTGCAGTTTCCGTCGCTTGTAGTCGCGTAGGTATTTCTTAAAGTTTTTCTCGTTGAGCGGCTGTATCTTATCTGACTGCATCCTCCGCAGCACCTGCTCATCATCCAGGCCTGGCCGGCGCTTGAAGAAGGTACTGTAAATGCATTTCTTATCCGCCGCATTTGATGGACGCGAAATTGTTTCCGTTTTTAACTGTCGCTCCTCGTCAATTATGGCGATCTGTGCAGCCTCCTCATCCTGCTCGTCGGCACTGATGTCGCCGGGCTGCAGCTGCAGGTCGCGTGCCAGTTGCACGAGCTCCTGGCAGTAACGTTTGCGTGCACGGTCCACACAGAATTTGTTCTCCCTGTGAAGTGTCGGCGTTTTCCGTTTACGTGGGCAGGGCTGCGCCTTGAATGTGTCACCATCTGGCGGCGGCGCCATTGTATATACCTGCTGCAGCATTTGCTCGCGGGAAAGAAACAGCTCCTTGGCCAAACGACTGAGTCGTTCGGCTTGTTGGAAGCGACGCTCACGTCGCTGCGAACGCTCAATGCTCAGACGCAGCTGCAACACATCCGGCCGCAGACTGCCCTCCTCCAACTGGCGTTGCAGTCGCAGCAATGGAGACTGCCCAAAGCGCTGCAGTCCGCCATTGAAGAGCTGCAGCAGCGTGCGCTGCTGTTCCGCTGCCGCCTGAGAAGGCCCCAGCAGAGCAGCATAGCTGGGCAGCAACGGCTGCAGTTGCGCCTGCATATTGTTGGGCAGCATTTGCCAGGTCTCCACGGAAAAGAATTCATGGAAGACGCTTGCATTCTCGCAGAGGCCGCGGGGCAATCGAAAAATGTGCCGCTTACTGAGCTGAGCCAGTTCGAGCTCATCGGATTGCGTGGTGGTGCCATCATCCGATTCGGAATCGGTACGCGTGTCCTGGTCCGTGGCGTCCTCGTCTTCGTCGTCGTCCTCATCGCTGGAGTTGCTGCTAGAGCTGCTTTCCGTTTTTCCACTGCTGCTGGTGATGCTACTGTTGCTGCTACTGCAGTCGCTTAGCTGGCCCCCATTGTCATTGATGTTGTAAGACCCGCTGAGCTCCTCCTCTTCCTCGGATTCCGGGTATGGCATGCTGCTGCTGCTGATATTGTTGCTGTTGTTATTGCTCATAGCTACTTGAGGTTTTTTGTCGTTTTTACTCAATTAATGAATGCAGCTTTGCTTCTCTTCGCACACTGGGCAAATTTTTTCTCTACACTAATTTATAATTTTTGTCTCTTCCGCTGCCTCGTTATATCAAACATATTTGCTGCTTGTTTTCCTCTTTTTTATTGCTTTTGCTTCTTCGGCTGGTAGCATGTTTTCTCTGCGTTTTTTGGTGTTTTTCTTTGCTTCGTATTTTCGGCACGTGTTGGCAGCGCCCAACAGTTAAATTAAGGTATGGCAACGCTATAAAAAAAACAGCTGACTACGTGCAAATTCAATTAAGTAAATGGAAATTAATTTTAATTTAAGCAACATTCGTTGCCCCTTAAACCAGAAAATGCTAACCTTACTTTTACCTTACTATTAGATTATAGTTTACGTCCGCATGTTCTCAAATTCATTCGAAATTGAGTATTTATACAAGTAATATTCTAGTTTTAAATTACAGTGACAACAGGGTGACGTGTAGACTACATAATATCTAATACACGGTTAATACATATTTCAATTTGTACAATAACTCGCTAAAATATCAGTCAGTTTTTTCCCAATCAGCCTTTTAACTGATGTAAACTGTGATTCTTCAGATATCAAGTCACAGGATGAATAAATAACAGTTATACGAATATTACTCACCTCTAGTGTCGGCGCTAGAGTTGCCCTTGCCATTATCAACATCTGTGTGCTTGTGTGCTGTGTATACCAGCAAATAAAATTTTTAGCGGCGGCGTTGGCAGTGCGATGCTGCTGCTTTATTTTAAATATATGTAATTCATTTTGATTTAATAAATTTATTCATAAATAATTTATAAATGTGTAGTGAGTACACTGCAAGTGCAGTGCGAAATGCAAAAAGCAAATGAAAAATCGCAATAGGTGAGTGGCGCATTTGCATGTGTGTGTATATACATGTGTGCGTGTGTGTGTGTGCGGTACTGAGCGCGTCTGTGCCAAAAAGCGCGGCGGTGGAATGTTGAAAAATTAACCATTTAAAATCGTTTAAATGTCGTACGCTTATAATTAAACATTATGTGTACATTTGCATTCTGCAAACAAATAGTTTGTTTAAAGTCCGCAACCAATCGAGCCACATAAAGGCTAAACTAAAGCATTTGCAAAAAAAAAAGGAAAAATTGTGAAAGAAGAATAAGAAGCAGGGCGCAACAAAAACGCCGAAAGCGTACGCGCGTCGAACAGCAGATCAGTAAATTGAACTAAAATGATGAAAATTGCAAACAAATAAAATGTACTCAATTTTTTGTATTCACGTTTTTTTTTTGGTGAACGTTTTAGCTTTGTTCGAAATTGAGACGCGGCGCACAGGAGCTCCTTCACGCTGTTACCTATGGGAGAGGAAAAGTCGGACCCTCGGGAGACATTTGTTGCAACTTTGATCAATCCACTGGACGGCGACGATAGCAACAATAGCAGCAACAAAAGCGGCAACAGCGGCGAGCAAAATATCAAAAGTATAAAAACGGAGCAACCAGACACAAGCAACAATGACAACGAGAACTCAACAAAAACAACTATTGAAGCGAACAAAACAGGCAGCAAAAGTAATGGCATTAACGGAAACGCAACAGCTACAACTGCAGCAAACAATTCACTAAACGAAGCGCTCGGCTCGGACGATCTAACTGCTGCAGACGACAAGCCAGCATTCAAAATAAGTATTGTGCCGCTGGAGAAATTGCTGGCACAGCCAAACAACAAGAACAATAACAGCAGCAGCCCCAGCACCAGGTCCACAAGAAACGCCGCCAACGTTGACGTTAACGTTAAGGCAAAAACAAATTTAAGGCCAGCCTCTGTGCTGCCACCGCGCAAAAGTCGCAACAAAAACGTTTCCATTATCGAGCTCAGCGACGACGAGGAGTCAACTGACGAAGAAGAGATTGTTGTACAAAAATCCAAACGCAGTTCACGCATAAACTCTTCATCGTCGGAGCAAAGCAGAGGACGCCCCAAAAAACAGCCGATTAAACAGAGTCTACTCTCAAAGCTTCTAATTGACAGCGACAGCGCAACAAACGAGGAGCCCACAAAAAAGCTACGCCGTTGCGTAGTGCGCCTAAAGCGTCTAAAGCTGCCCACAGCCTCGGCAGCAGCAGCAGTAGCAGTTGCAGGACGCGAAGCAGCTGCCAAGCAAGTGCAGTCAAAGCGCAAGATGAGCACTGATTCGGAAGTGGAGCAGGCGAGTACCTCGAAGCGCAATCGGCGCGATAAAGCCGGCAGCGATAACGACTCCGATTATAAGGCAGCAGATGAGCCGGCGGAATCGGAACAGGAAAAGCAAGAGAACTCTGATACCGAGGCTGAGGATGCGGAAGATGCTCAGAGCAGCGCCAGCGAGGTGATGCCTCAACGGAAGCGTCGCAATTTTGGCAGCAAGAAGGATGCCGGCTCCGCACAGGACTCATCTGATTTTGAGCCCGAGGACAAGAAGAAAAAGAAACGACGACGCATTAAAAAGAATTCCAGTGGCGATAGCGATGATGGTGACGACGAGAAGAACAAGAACAAGCGCAAGCATATACGCAAAATAATCAAGACTAAAGATTTGGATATGACCACCAAGGAGGCAGCCAAAGAGGAGGAGGATCGCCGCAAACGTATCGAAGAGCGTCAAAAGCTCTACAATCGCATATTTGAGAAATCGGAAAGCATTGAAATAAGTGAATTGATACTGGACTTTGACGAGGATTCGAAGAAGGCGCTGCTCCAGGTAGACAAGGGTCTGCTTAAGAAGCTAAAGCCTCACCAGGTGGCGGGCGTCAAGTTCATGTGGGATGCATGCTTCGAGACGCTCAAGGAAAGCGAACAAAAGCCCGGCTCCGGCTGCATACTGGCCCATTGCATGGGCCTGGGCAAGACGCTGCAAGTCGTCACGCTATCCCACACGCTGCTCACAAACACCCGGCGCACCGGCGTGGAGCGTGTACTGGTCATCTCGCCTCTGAGCACCGTCAATAATTGGGCTCGCGAGTTTGTTCACTGGATGGCATTTGCCCATCGTCGCGACATTGAGGTCTATGACATTTCACGCTACAAGGACAAGCCGACGCGCATCTTCAAGCTGAACGAATGGTACGAAGAGGGCGGCGTCTGCATACTGGGCTACGATATGTATCGTATTTTGGCCAATGAAAAGGCCAAGGGCTTGCGTAAAAAGCAGCGCGAGCAGCTGCAGCATGCGCTTGTCGAGCCCGGACCAGATCTGGTAGTCTGCGATGAGGGTCATCTGTTGAAGAACGAGAAGACATCCATTAGCAAGGCGGTCACACGTATGCGCACCAAGCGTCGCATTGTACTCACGGGCACGCCGCTCCAAAATAATCTCAAAGAATGTAAGTAAATGGCACTTGGATTAATGCCATAATGACATTTGATTAAAGTAACACGCAAGCTTGGCCAGCATTTAAAGAAGGGCAGAAATTATATTGCCTTTAGCTTTTAAAATCAAATCTTCAAGGCTTTCACTAAAATAAATCTTCTCAAGCTATTTGCAGTCTATGATTGCTCATTGCAATTGTGTCTGTAGCTTTTTCAACAACAAAATTAAATATTAATCTATTTTTTCTTTTACTTAGACTATTGTATGATTCAGTTTGTGAAGCCAAATTTATTGGGCACATATAAGGAGTATATGAATCGCTTTGTTAATCCGATTAGCAATGGTCAATACACGGACTCGACGGAGCGAGATTTGCGTCTGATGAAGCATCGCTCGCACATTCTGCACAAGCTGCTCGAGGGCTGTATACAGCGTCGGGATTACTCAGTGCTGGCGCCGTATTTGCCTCCAAAGCATGAGTATGTCGTCTATACGACACTCTCTGAGCTACAGCAGCAGCTATATGGTTATTATATGACCACGCATCGGGACCAGGGCAGCTCTGATATTTGCGGCAAGGGTGCGCGACTTTTCCAAGACTTTCAGGACTTGCGTCGCATCTGGACACATCCAATGAATCTGCGCGTGAACAGCGACAATGTTATTGCAAAACGTTTGCTGAGCAACGATGATTCCGATGAAATGGAAGGCTTTATATGTGATGATTCCGAGGAGGAGGAAGCGGTGTCCAATTCATCGGACAGTGCTGAATCGTTTAAGTCGGACGCCAGCTTGACCCTTGTCAACACTGATGCCGCAGGCGGCAGTAAAGGAAAGAGTCGCAAGACGCGCAACGGTGTACGATCTGGATTGGTGGACAGCGATTCGGATGTGGAGCTAATGGGAGGCGGTGCATCAGCGCAGAAGGATGATCCCTCTGAATGGTGGAAGCCCTTCGTTGAGGAGAGGGAGCTGAACAATGTTAATCATTCCCCCAAGCTGCTAATCCTGCTCCGCTTACTGCAACAGTGCGAGGCCATTGGCGACAAATTGCTTGTCTTCTCGCAGTCCCTACAATCCTTGGACGTCATCGAGCATTTTCTCTCTTTGGTGGATAGCAATACCAAGGGCTATGAATTTGAGGGTGAGTCACACTGTGCTTTATCCAAATGTTGTCAATTTCGTTAAATAATATCCACATATATTTTATGTATTTTCGTTATGTTTTCTTTTTTGTCCATACCGCAGGTGATGTGGGCAACTTCAAGGGCTGCTGGACACCCGGCGAGGATTACTTCCGCTTGGATGGCTCCTGTAGCGTGGAGCAGCGTGAATCCATGTGCAAGAAATTCAATAACGCCAGTAATTTGCGTGCCCGACTCTTTCTTATCTCGACACGCGCTGGTGGCTTGGGCATAAATCTTGTGGCCGCTAATCGTGTGGTCATCTTTGATGTGTCTTGGAATCCCTCGCACGATACGCAGAGCATCTTTCGTGTCTATCGCTTTGGTCAGGTGAAACCATGTTACATCTATCGACTCATTGCCATGGGCACCATGGAGCAGAAGGTCTATGAGCGTCAGGTGGCCAAGCAGGCAACGGCCAAGCGTGTTATCGACGAGCAACAGATCTCTAGGCATTACAATCAAACCGATCTAATGGAACTGTACACTTATGAGCTCAAGCCGACCGTTGAGCGCGAGATGCCGCTGCTGCCCAAGGATCGGCTGTTTGCCGAACTGTTGACGGAGCATGAAAAGCTGATATTCAAATACCATGAGCATGATTCGCTGCTGGAGCAGGAGGAGCACGAGAATCTAACTGAGGAGGAGCGCAAATCCGCCTGGGCCGAATACGAGGCGGAGAAGACGCGCGCTGTGCAGGCGTCTCAGTACATGAGCTATGATCGCAACGCCTTCGGGGCACAGATGGCCAGTCAGTTTGGCAATGCCTCTGGCAGCGTTACGTCTAACAAGATCTTTGGTTTCCGTTCAGATATTCTGTTGCAGTTGCTCAACATGAAAATATCGAAAGATCATCCGGAGCTAACACAGAATCAGGTCATACAACTGGTGCCCAGCTATCTGCAGCAATTATACAATGAAATGAACAATGGGGATCCCACCATGTACAAGGATCTGCTGCAGCTGCACACGCACATTGTGCATCCCAGCGGCCTGTACATGAATCCCTTGCTTTATGCCAATCAAAACCCATCAGCGGCGGGCTACAATCAAGGCACCGGACAGGCACCTGGCGGCGCCGTTGCGCCCCCCAATGCCAATCCGCCCGGCTTTGAGGCGGACAAGGTATACGAGATTGACTAGATCGGATCTATTTACGTATAAGAAATCCATCATATGCGCACACAGCGACGCACGCTAGAGAGATGTAGAATTGGGATTGCGATTGCCTCATTCAACATAACATATGTGGTTTATTTTTTTTTTCAATTCGATGTTAGTTAATTGACGCTTTTATTTTCATTGGGAACAAAACAAATAGCTTTGTTTTCACACATTCATGAATATAGCCCAAGCATAAGTTTATATAGTTTCTATCTCTGAATTAAGTTTAAAACTGTCCTAATACATTTAGAATTATATTAGATATCGATACCAATACACACACACACTCACACAACACACATTAGCGTGCAAACATATAATGAGTTATATATACATACATAGATATAATAGCTATTATACGCGATCTTTACTAAGATCTACAAAATTTAACTACACACGCAGCAAAATAACAAACAATAAATGGCACAGAATACGAATACGACACATACGTATTTTTGGTATGATATAAACAAAAGAAACCTTACAAGGGGCAATTATTCTATATTTAACTTTTTGTTCTTGGGATCGAAACTTGCCTCAATTGTAAAACCTTCTTGATAAAACTGCAAAGCTTCAACTACTTGGCATATCTATTACATCCGATGTATGCATCCAAAAGACAACTTGTTTACATATAAGGGTTTCATTTATTAAAAGTTGTATAACTTATGCTTTATACTACGTGCTAGAATAGATAATCACTTGGGCGGCAGTTTGCCCATCATGCGCAGCTGCTGCATTTGCTGCGCCTGCAGTAAATGCTGTTGTCCTGCAGGCAGTTGACCTACGGGCGGCATTCCGCCAGGTGGCATGCCGCTCATTAGGCCGGGTCGCGGTCCGGGGCCGCCCATAGGCTGCATGCCAGCAGGGCATGGCCCTGGCATCATGGGCGGCGTGGGACGATTGTGTCCTTGCTGTATGTCCGATAGACAGGCCTTCCACTCTTCCAGACGATTATAGTGTTTTTGCAGCAACGCTTCTTTGCGCTGTATCTCAATGCTGAGATCTTGATTCTCATCCTTTATGAGCATATAGGGTTTCAGAGTGGAAACAAGAAATCGTTTTTGCAAAAAGAATGCCTCCATTTGCCGTGCCACATCAATAAAACGATTTGTTGTTTTTTGCACATCCAGCTCGATTTCCTCCTTGTTGGTGCCAGAGTTGGGTTCCTGTTTTGTTAGCGACAGCAAACAGGCCTGAAAAGCTTCCTCAAATTCGTCCATTAAATTGCCCGCACCGGCTTCATTATTTGGTGTAGACATGTTCCTTTTTGTTTATTTCCCAAGCTTTAAACGTACTTCAACAATTGTAAACAAGTCTAAAAAGTTCCGCAAAATAACGCGTTGTTCTTCGAAGCACTAAAAAATACCTAAAATAAGAAGCCGGTTATCGGTCAATCGGGTAGCAAATAGCAGCTATTAATTGATAACTTTTGGAAAATCGTAACTATTTCAATTGCAGGAATGCCGCTGTTCTTTGTATCTTACCATAATAGCTTGCATGTTGCGATAAAAACGGAACTTCGATTATGTTAAAATGAGTGCACGTCTCATCATAAGGAGCCTGCATACGGCACAGTGGGGTCTTCTAGCTCGAGTTCCCCGCCGTGCCAATCCTGGCATGGGCTATCAACTCCAGGATTTGCAGCAACAGAGTGCCGAGGCGAGTGAGGATTATGCTGACATGGAAGCGGATTTTATGTCCGTCCATCAAACAGAACGCCAACACGAGGCTCAACAGCAACAGCAACGCGATCGTGTACGCCAATTTATGATCAAGCACAAATATTTTCGCGATGCCAAATTGCCCAATTTGTTGCTGTACGCGGAAAAGGAGCAAATGCGTCTGCTGCACGAACGAGATGCGGAAGAATGGAGCGTTGAACGACTGGCTGAGAGTTTTCCGGCCACACCGGGAATTGTACAGAAGGTGTTACGTTCCAAATGGCGGCCACAAAGTGTGGAACGCATACGCTCCCACGATGCCAGCGTCATGCACAACTGGACCGAATTGCACGCTGGAAAATGCGCGGGTATACCTCCAGAGCTTTTGCATCACCTGCAGAAGTTTGCGCAGCGCCAGCGACGAGACCTGCAACAGTTGACGCCAGAGCAGTGGCCAACGCGACCGGAGCTTCCAGTACCCCAAAGAACCGAGTTTCGTGCCTTACTTGGCAATGAAGGCAACAAGCAGCTGACAAGAGGAATGCCTGCCCAGCGACCAGAGGAGCGGAGCATGGTTCCTTCGGCGACTGAGGATGAAACCTATTTACTGGACAAAGTTAAAAACAAGCGAAAAATGCGCTTGCAGGAGTTGAAGGAGTCGCAGCTGGTGCCCCAGCAACAGCAACAGCTGGAACAACAGTTGCCCAATCCAAGCGGTACTGGTGTGTTGCCCAGTTTTGTCCAAAAATTCGAACGCACAGAAATTGTGATCAGCGTTGCGGATCAGCGTAAATATGAGATGAGCAAAGTGAAGGATCGCATTGTTATACCACGTAAATTATACCGTCAAGGAGCCACATATCGCGTTGAGGATGCCTATTACGATGATGATGGCGAGTTTCTGTATCGTGTGCCCGGCATGACGGGAGGCTGTCGGTAGCGCATAAAATAAAAATAAATAAAGCTATGCACCGTTATGTAGAAACGTCCGTTGACTGAAATACCAAATGTCCTATCCATTGGAGAAAAAAACATGGTCACACTTATGTTTAACCTATCTGTCCATGGCAATTGTCATTTACCAGTACCTACAAAAAATGTACCAAATATGGAGGAAATAATCCTCCGATAAGAAAATATTTGCAACCGATTATATAACCCAAATAGGGATTATATAACCCGTTTAGTACACTTATAGCACATGTCCTCAGCCCTTGGTAAATCTATAGTCTTCCCTATTGACATTCCCACAAGGAAATTAGTGCAATTTTAAAATTAACGTTTTATTACAAAAATATAAACATGTCAATTTTGATTGATGTATGCTCAATTATTGAAGGCCGCAGCGATAAGATCGCTTCCAGCTAGTAGTGTATCTGAGGCAACAGTTATTTGGGCACCCGTCAGTTTGGCCACAAAATCACAGGCCGCAATCTCTGCATAATTAGCGCCGCCCACAACAAACACAAACAAGTTGCGCAGTCGCAGCGGAAAAACATCAGTTGTCTCTGTTGACGCCATTTTCAACTGCGCCGCATAGGCTTTGGGCGTATTCGCCTCTGCGCCCACATGCAGCTGCAGACCCTCGATCATTGCCAACTTGGTGGCCAACTGTTCGGCGCTGTTGGCATTGAGAAGGATGGAGCAAAGCTGCGCCGCCAGTGGTATGTACATCCCATTGAACACAAAGCTGGGGCAGGATTTGATAGCAGGATGGCCACTAGTGCTGCCACAAGCAGGTTGATCCACATCTGCGCAGGATGTCAACAGCTTGAGGCGATTAGCATTGGCCTGAAATTCGGTTTGCTGGAACTTGGGCAGCGGCAAATTGGACAAAAGCTTGGCAGATGTTTTGCGCTCTGGAACCAGCACCGGCAATAAGCCGGCCTGTGCCAGCTGCTGAAAAACGCACAGCTCCCGATGCCCAAACATGTTGCAATAATTGCGGGCAAAGCTCTGCAGTTCCTCGGGCGCAACGCCTGCGCACAAGTGCAGCAAGCAGAGCAGGCGTAGCGTATTAAAACGTTGTCCGTCCGTGGTCAGCAGCTCATCGATCTCGGTGAGAAGACGCTTGCGGGATACGTTGTTTAAAATGTCCTCTTCAAGAGTTTGAAGCCGTCGAAAATTGCCCAGCATTTGTATGACAATCTCGGAAGCATTTAGATGGCGCAACACTTTGGCCTTCAGCTCCGTGAGTTTGGGCAGCTTACGTGCCACGTAGTCATGCATTTCCTCTAGCTGCATGTCGTTAAGTTTCTGCAGCTCCAGACCCAAAGCCTTCACCTGAGCGCGTACCAAGCTGCTGGCCTGCGCGAAATGTTTGTAACGATTATCGCCATAAATCTCATCACAGTCAGAGTTCAGGCGTATGCAACTGGGCTTGCCTGCGTTTGGAGGAGGTCCACTTTTGCCTTGAAGAAGCTGCAGCTTTTGATTGCGTATCTTGTTGTTGGCATTGTCTATGATAATTTCGCCAGCGCGCAGCTGAAACACCTCCAACAGCAGGCCGGCATATATTGCTGGTGTCAGCAGTGTCGAGGCATAGTCCTTGTCTCTGTCAATGATTAGCCAGGCACCAAAGTCTGGTGGATTTGGGGGCTGCGGTACCTTGCCGAGAGCCTTCATCAACTGCAGCAGTTGCGCCGAGTGGTTGCCGAATGTGATTGTCACACTAGGCTTTCCGCAAATCATTTGCAGCAGGCGAAGGCTCGTTGCCACAGCAGGCAGCACAGAGCTATTGCTTTGCAGATAGAGACCTTCGTAGAGCTGTGCAGAGATTAAACATGCTGTTAGTTAGAAATTAGAATTAATGGTAGGTCCAAGTCTTGCCACAACTCACATTAGGTAGCTCCAGACTGAGCACACCTTGATCGAGGTATATGAAATCCCAGTTATAATGATGCAGCTGCACCACACCCCACAGGCCCGCCTGTTCCAACAGCGCATGAAAATATGCATAACAGCTGGGCACGCAAACAATATGAAACATGCGTAATGCCAAGTCCGTTGACTCACTGGGCTCGTTTATAGCCAACGGCTGCAACTGACGCAGCAGCGTTTGATATGTGCCCAGTAGACTGCGTATCATGTAAATATGCACTTGATCGGCGGCGCGGGGCAGACGTTGTTTCGCGTCATGCTTGTAAATGCGCTGGATGCCTTTCAACCTAGAAGAGGTGTTCTGTTAATCACAGCTGTTAAATACCCGAAAGAGAGTTTACACTCACTTAAGCCAGGAGGCTGTGCAGACATGTTCCAGCGGCTTAATCAGTTCTGGCTCCAAGATGAGCTCCTTTTTGCCAGGTATGGAACATAGTATGGCCTGTAACTATAGCGGCCACACAACAATTTCTATTTCTTAGCTATTGAATTAGTTGTTGCACACACCTTTTCCTGCGCTATCAATTGAAATCCTTGCAGTTTCTTCTCCAACGTCACTTCCATTTGAGGGAATTACCTGCGATACTTTATGCCTAAAACTTATCGATTAGTGTTTTCTACCGATAGCAGTTTACGATGTATCGATTTTATTTAATTATAATTTAAAAGGAAATGTTTAGTTTAGATACCGCGGATAGAGAAGTTCCATTTGAGTCGTGTTTCGGCAATCAGCTGATTTTAATATACACCTCAAAAGGTTTAATCGGTAGGTAAGAGCTACCATATGTTAATTTCGTAGGGAGTAGTACCACAACTATTGAACGCTCATCTCGAAGAATTTACTCGTTTGGTACTGTCAGGCAAGTTTTTCCTAATTATTTAATTTTTCATGCAGCATATCAAGCTACATCCATATATTTAGAAAGTATCGTGACGCTATTGGACCTTTTTTGTTTGCGTGAACTGTATTAAATAGCGATACCGAACTAAATCAAATTTAAATGTTTTTCGATAAAGAATATCAGTGCTCACTGTTATTAACAGATGAGCAAAATGTTAAGCTAACATCATTCGCCATTTTTTTTTCTCGTTCCTTCTTTTTGCTGTTGCAGCGCGTGGCAGTTGTGGTCCCGGTTCGGTGCATTGTTAATTGCAATATTGCAAGTTATTTTAGCTCGCATCTATTAAAAAACAAACGCCAAAATGAAAATCTACAAGGATATCATTACCGGTGACGAGATGTTCGCAGACACCTACAAAATGAAGCTGGTCGACGAGGTTATCTACGAAGTCTATGGAAAATTAGTCAGCCGCTCCCAGGGTGATATTAAGATCGAGGGTTTTAACCCATCGGCCGAAGAACTGGATGAGGGCACAGACTCCAGTGTTGAAACTGGTGTCGATGTGGTTTTGAATCATCGTCTGCAGGAATCGTTCGCGTTTGGAGACAAGAAATCCTACACTCTCTACCTGAAGGATTACATGAAGAAGGTGCTGGAAAAGCTACAGGAGAAGTCGCCTGACCAGGTCGATGTGTTCAAGACCAACATGAACAAAGCCATGAAAGACATTCTGGGCCGTTTCAAGGAACTGCAATTCTTCACGGGCGAGTCCATGGACGTCGATGGCATGGTAGCCATGTGTGAATATCGTGATATCAACGGCGAGAGCGTTCCAGTTTTCATGTTCTTCAAGCACGGTCTTGATGAGGAGAAGTGCTAAGATCATACTTCGCCTCTGTGTATGTCTCGACTTGCTGACTTGCAGCAACAGTAACATTAAGCATTGCCTAATGAAGGCACAACAGCAAAGCCACCACTGTACATACACACACCCAAATATGCAGACAGACAGCAGACACACATACTCACGCATACCTATTACATATTTCTAACGGATTTTATTAGTTACAGTTTTTCCTAATTTTTGGCAACAGTTCGACGAAATTTATGTTTATGTTTAGACAAGGTCCAAATTTTCAATTTGATTTCGTAATATTATTTAGTATCAATGAATATAACTGTTAATTGTATGAGCAAAATTTGTAGTTGTAGCATGAGGCGAACCGGGAAGAACAACTCCACCAGGAGCCACACTCACACAGTAGCTAAAAATAACTAAATTATGGTAAAACTATTGTAATTGAAAACAGCGTAATTTAATATTTTTATAGCAACAACGCAATTTTGTATGCTTTCGTTAACGTTTTGAATACGAATTGTCAAAAGAACATGATATTCTGAAAAAAAGTAAGAACATTTGTATGTAATAAAAAAAAAAAGAACAACATTAAACGGAAACCATATACACAAACTGCAATTTCAAATGATGTTTATTGTAACTCCCTTATTTCTCGCATGCTTCAGGTAGGCGCAATTGAGATATCAGTGCAGCTGCCGACTTACGAAGGTTTGCTTTCACCGGTATTCTTTTTTTTTTTTTTTTGCTTCGTCTCGGGCCTTGAGCTATGACTCAGCCAAAGTCTGGAGATTTTTGACAGCCGAAATGTTATTGACCTTTGACAATGATACATACGAATGGTTGTCGACAATTCAAGTCATGCGCAATACACGCATGTATGTATATACATACGTCAATCCCACTCTTTTGGCATTTATGCACCACTGTGAATAAAATTGTCCTACATTTTGTACGATTTGTTGCATTCAATATAACCTCAATCAGCTGTATACCGTTTGTCTGCAATATATAAACCTATTTCAACGGATTTCAGTGCATGTGTGTATAAGCGTGCGCTGTCTTCCGAGGTGCCGCCTATCGCTGTCAAGCACACATTCGCACTCTCAAATAGAATATTCACATACGCACACATACATACAGACGCACGTGTATACCTGTTAGATCGCGTGTACGCTTGTGTACAGTGTGCGCTGCCTATGAACACTTTAGAAGGCGTCGATGTGAACACGGGCAAAGGATACTCATATATGGGACATTAAAGCTTTTAAGATGTCCAGTTGATAATTTGGCCGCTTTTGACATGTGTACATTTGCGAGAAAAATGAATTCAACAATAACAAAAGTGGATCCTACCAGATTATAGCCCTAAAGATAAAAGTTTCCAATATCTAAAATACCTCTTGTTATAATTTTAAGTATTTAAGTATAAGATTAATCCGGCGGAAAACACAGTTAATTTGAATATACCATCAATTTTGTGTGTATAAAAACGCTATTAACAAATTCTATTTTATTTCGTTCAGATTTTGATGCAGCAAAAACTGGCTCTTGCAAGCATTTCCATTTAAATAATGGAACTTGGAAAAATGTATGTTTGTTTTCAGTCAAATTTCATTAAATGTGTATAGTATGTGGGTTTGTTTCTGAATTTGATCTTTCGAATTTAAAAAGAAGAAGACTAATTAATTGCATATACTATTTTGAATGCATAAGTTTGCGACTTATATATTACAATTATACTAAGTTTATATATGTATAAACAGCAGTTGCTGCATTGTTGCACTACGTTCACTTTGTTTCGCTTTTGATAATATTGGAATGAGTCGATTACGAACAAGTTAAAAAAATAAATTAACAAAGTTTCCGAAATTACTCGAACAACTTTCGTTTACACTTTACAGTTCTTGGTTGTTTTTGTTTTGTTTTTATAGCGCACTCAGACTAAGAAACTAAAATTTAGGTAAAAAAGCACATAATTATCATCGTACTACAATACATACATACACACACACAACACACGCTGCTCAATATACAAAGTAATCATATATATATATAGGTATATATAGATAATAGACAGGTGGAGCGCCGCTCATCACACATAGTCGAGCTGTATGTATATCTGTTTCACGCCCACCGCCTCAAAGATCATGCGCGTATGCGTTACCACATACGTGGGATCGACATTCTTGGACACTTCCAGCTTGATGGCACCCACATATACATCCGAGCAGAGCGTCCAAAAGTGCGGCTCCTGCACCGAATAGACGCCGGCCAGGCCGGTCACCTTTTGATAGCACTGCAGCAGGGAGCGATCCAAGGCCGACGGCTGGCGCTGCATCAATATCAGTATGGACTCCTTGATCAAACTAAGCACGCTGAGCGCAATTAGCAATGCTATGAATATGGAGCAAATGGGATCCGCTATCATCCAGCCAAACATTTGCATAAGCACAGCCGAAATAATGACGCCCACCGAGCCCAGAGTGTCGGCGAGTATGTGAAGAAAGACGCCACGCATGATCTGGGAGTTGCTGCCACTGCCAAGATCATGCGAGTGCCCGTGGCTGCCGTGATCATGCGAGTGGCCGTGACCTGTAACCAGCAGGAAAATAAGGATTTGGTCAACATGCTGCCAAACTCAACTCACCATTGTCCAAGGAGATGGTCTGATGATTATGATCGTTGTGATCGTTTTGGCTGTGGGAATGACCATGACTGGAGCCACCGTGCGAGTGTCCATGTCCGCCGCCGCCGCCGCCACCGTGCGAGTGTCCATGACCGCCATGATTAAAGGCATAAATGCCCACGAGATTCACGAGCAGGCCCAACACAGATACTACAAATAAACGCTCGTGTTTAACCTCTGGCGGCTCTATTAGGCGCTCCACTCCCTCGGAGAGTATGAAGAAAGCAATAAAGAGCAGAAACAAGCTGTTCACAAAGCCCGCGAGCACCTCAGCGCGCACATAGCCATAGGAGAACTTATCATTGGCCTTCCATTTCGTAATGACGGAGGCGGCAAGGCCAGCTAACAGACCCGTGCAGTCGAAGAACATGTGAAAAGAGTCCGAGATCAAACCTAGAGATAAGTGAATTTAAGTAAGTGTCTCCGATTTGGATAAGATAATGTGCTAAGCTCACCCAAGCTGTTTGTCAAGATGCCATAGAAGAGCTCGACAAAGGCGAAACTCAGATTGAGCAGCAGAAATAGAAACAAATTGCGCGAGTTGCGATCGGAGAAGATGAGGCGCTTCCAGCTGTTAAGTTTCTCCTTCAGGCGATAGCCAAAGTTGCTGCGATCCTTGTGCGTTAACGGTATCATTGTAGCGGCAAATGTCAATAACGTGCGTTGGCCTAAAAAACCCGAAACAATAAAAAAACGGCACACATTCTACTTGTTATCACACACATACGCACACACACACTAAGTTTTTGTAGTAATTGTTTGCATACGTGGTATTATCGTTGGAATAAGCTCTGGCCCCACTCCAGCTGGCTCTGCTAAAGCTAAACGCTTAAAGAATTTCTCTGCAGCGTCGGCGGCAATTTTTCGTGCAAATGACCCGCACGTACCGCTTCCTGCTACGTTAACGTGCCGCTCGGACGGCCGCTTATTTACACAGGTGTTTGCGGAGCCGTAATTGTTTTTGGTTATTTGTATTGTCTTATTGAGAACTTGCAATTTAATTCATTTTTTTTTTAAATCAGTCGAAAAATACAACCTGCAACCAATCTGCCGTGTTGTCATTAAATGTATGTGAATGTTACCCAGTAAACATTCGTTACGTTATAACGGCGATAGGGTTGCACAACTAACAGAAATGACATTCACACAAAACTATCGAGCGTCACTAGCAAGACGAATTGCTTCATCAATTGTTTTTATTAGTTTATAACTTTTATTATTAAAATATTTTACTTCGGTTTTTATTTGTACTTCTTTGCTTGAAAATTAAGGAAATTGCATTGAGAAAGTCAACAAACAGACCGTGTCACGGACACATACCTATTTCTAGTCGGAACATCTGTGCCATTCGCAACCATACACAAAACTGGTTTATTGCAAATGAGAATAACAAAAAATAAATAAAATGTGACACCCATGTTCCTTACATCAAAAAGCAAGTTTATTCAACATTCTACTACACATAGCAGAGCCTTGGTACTTTCCATACAAATCAATTGCAATATTGTAAATGAAGGTGCGACACTGTAGATGTGCGGTAAAACAAAAATTTACGCCTCATCACCCTTGGTGGCACGTGTGTAGATGACCTGGGAATGATGTTGCACGACCTGCTTAATCAGACCTAAAAAAAAACATGAAATAGATTAAAAACATTGCTTTGCTTGGAGTTTTGAGTGTGGTTAATTTACCCTTTTCGCGCAGCTCAATCAGAGCACGCTTGGCCAAAGAGCCGCGGATCTTCAAGCGCTCAGAGACAACCGAGGGGGTGATCAGCTTGTAGGCAGGCACTTCCTTGTACAATTTCTCGTAGGTGGCCTTATCGAACAGTACTTGATTGTTCAGCTTATCCCTGACTTTGCCTTTGGACCACTTCTTCTTCTTGGCCTTGCCGCCACCGGAGCCCTCCTTCTTCTTTTGTGTCTTTTGCGGCTGCTTGGCCGACGACTTTGCGTCCTTCTTAGGCGGCTGTTAAGAATGAGAAACAGAAAAATTGCCAGTTAATATTTAATTGCAATAATTCTACGTGTTTTAGAATGCACATATGATTGTAGACGTTCGCTTTCGAGGTTATGGCGCTCTCATGTTTGTTTGATGCACGCACTCGCATTTACGACATTTTTAACTTAACACACGTAAATGCCTTTATAGCGCAACACTTTGGCAGCGGTTGGTTACCGTATATCCATCACTTCAGGGCCATTTCCACATTGAAAACCATTTATTTTTTGCAAAAAACTATAGCAGCCGAACTCACCATCGTGAAAACCCAATGCAGAAAGATGGAGGACGGAAACTGACAGAGTTACCATGCATTGCTAAAATTAGCAGTGTTGCATGTAGCTATTATCGCAACTTGACGCTATTGCCTATCGATAGCCGATACATCGGCGGCAACCCATTTGGCTTGTTCGGCGTGTGTCTTGTCATTTCACCTGGTAATTTAATAAAGTTTTTTTCCTACACATTTGAGCCTCTCGAATTTGTTAAACGAACTTATATTTAGCAGATAAAACCTAAAACACACTGCACTGTACGTAGTATATCAAAACAATAAAGCAATGGAGCGTCGTTATAGCTTGAGCAACTCGCCGCGTTTATCAAAACCCATGGCGGATTCCACATGGATTGATGTCATGCCCGCGTAAGTAGCTTCAATATTATACTTCTATATTCATTAAAGCACTATTTAATTTATTAGCACACAGCGAACTTCGGCGCAGCAGCTACAAACGAAATTTGGTTCCAGGGAGCGCAGCAACTCGAGCATTTGTTTAAGTAACAGCTACACAAATGGTTCACCGCAGCACAGAAGCCTGCATCAGCTATCAAGAACATCTACGAGCGTGTCCAAAATGACTCGTCAAAGGCTAAATCTCAGCCAGTTGGATCCCAAGTGAGTAACTGTGGTTAAATGTCTGAAATTGAATGTAAATATATTATTAATCCCGCACACAGAACCTTTGCGGACGTTCATAGCAGCGGCCTAGCCTCGCGCATTGTTGAATACCAGCGGGAGAGTGGCCGTGGCTTGCAGCGCAGCATATCCTTTAACAATGTTTACAATCCGTTTACACAGCCGCGACGTTCCAGCATTGCATTATCACCTCTTTGCCACAAACCAAGCCTGCCGTCGGTGTCCATGACACGCATAGCGCCGCCCGAGCGCAGCTTTTACTGTGGCAACACATTGCCCAGCCTTTTGCGTTCCAATTCGCTGCTGGGCGTGGAGAAGATCAGCGATCAGTTGTCGCGCGAAAATCGGCCCATAATGCATCCGCCGCCGTTGCAGCACGAAAGCGAACCAACGCGCAGCGTCTTGGAGGAGCTGAAGGAGATTTCGCGCAAGCGCATCAACAGCGGCGTAAGTCGAAGTCTATCCATTGCAGGCTCTGGTGGCAATTGCTTTGGCTTAACTAACAAGAACTGTTTGCAGGAAATTCAACCCAACGAATATAATAGCAAAAAGAGCTGCAATCGCATGGCTGATTACGTGGATCATCATCATCATCATCAACAGCAGCAGCAGCAGCATCATCATCCCCAGCAGCATCTCCAGCAGCATCAACATCAACATCATCAGTTGTCCATGTTGCAGCCACAGTCTGCCTTTAAGCGGCAGCGTGAATTGACCGTTTCGGTGCCTCTACGTTTGCATCATCCACCTATAGCGCTGCCACAGCATCAGCATCCACATCCACATCAGGCTTTACATATGCCAGTGCATCATTTTCCCGCCAGCGTGTCGCCACAGCAGTCGCCGGAACAGCTGGCCAAGCGTCGCAATTGCAGCTATAGCAATGACATTGCCAGCTCCCTGAGCTCTAGCAAGCTGCACAGCAACAAGCGCAAGCTATACGATATGCGCGCGACCAACAACACGTCCACAAACAATGCCAATGCCAGCAGTGGCAGCAACAGCAGCAGCTCATCGGAAACTTCACCCCGCCAACAGGCGGCAAAAATACAACGAAATCAGCAACCTTCCACGGCTGATTTGCGTCTGGAGCATTTGTCTAGGACACAGAGCACGCCCATAACATCGCTGCCGATGACATCAGCACAGCGCACAGTCTCCGCTCCCGCAGTGCAGACCCGACACGAGCCGGCCAAGCCCAAACTGACGCTGTTCAATGCACAACAACGACAACAGCAGGAACAGGAACAGCAGTTGGAACTGGATCTGGACAGCCCCGATGTGGATGCCAACGAATATGCGGGCATACAGTTTGTCAAGCCCAAGCAGCAGCATACGCTGGGCGCAAACAAAAACTCTCACCTGGAGCGCACACAAAAAACAAAACTGGCTTTAATGTTGAGTAGCCTACGCGGTGAAATCTATCAGGATGAAACGGCGGCGGATGAGGCAGATGCAACGCCAATGAAGGCAACTGTGGCAGCACCAGCAACAACAACAGCCACTGTGACGGGTGTAACAACAACCACAACAACGACGAAGTCAACTATACTTGCGACGAATGTTCCGGTGTCAACGGCAATAACAACCGCCCCTAAAGCAGCCGAGACAAAAACAACAGCAGCTGAATCAACAACAACAACAGCAACAAGAGCAACAACAACAGCATCAGCAACAACAACAACTATAGCAACAAATGTCAGCAACAGCACATTGCCTTTGCTGTCATTTAACAACGCGGCATCAAATGTCAGTGAAAACTCAACAACTGTAGGAGTTTCTATTCCTGGCCTTACACTACC
This sequence comes from Drosophila ezoana, assembly GCA_035045725.1. Lineage (NCBI taxonomy): Eukaryota > Metazoa > Arthropoda > Insecta > Diptera > Drosophilidae > Drosophila > Drosophila ezoana. Next base: position 3,177,284 of record JAWNOU010000051.1, read on the forward strand.
GACATCAACAGGCAAGCCAATAACAACTGTAGCAGCTACAACAGCATCAGCAACATCAACACCTACATTTATGAGTTCGGCTGCAACGACAACAATTGCAACAGCAGCAACTGTTGCGCCTGCTCTGACGTTTGACAAGCCCGTGACTGCAGAAGCAGGAGCAGCGACTGCGCTGCCTGCCTTTACATTTGGCAAGCCAGCAGCGGCAGCAGCAGTAGCACAGGGTGCACCAACAACATCAACAGCAGCGCCAACAACAACCATGTTTGCCTTTGGCAATCCAGCAATAGCTACAACTGCAAACAGTGCACCTGCAGCGGCAGCAGCGCCAGCAGCAACAAGCACACCTATGTTTAGTTTTGGTAAGCCCGCAGCTGCTGCAACAGCAAACAGCACGCCATTTGCAATAGCTGCAGCAACAACCACCACGACGACAACAACGGCAAGCGCTCCAATATTTAGTTTTGGAAAAGCTGCAACCACTGCGGCAACAACAGAACCAACAGCAGCAGCAGCAGCAACCAGCAAACCATTCACATTTGGCAACAGCAGCAGCAACAACAACAATAATGCAGCAGCAGCAACTGTTGCAACAGCTGCGCCTGGTGTCAAGCTTGATAACTGGCCGTCTCAGCCCAAGGAACCGAACGCCCTTAGCAGCAGCTTTGGCAATGCTTTCAAGCCAGCTGCAACAACGGCAGCTACAGCCACACCAGCAGCAGCAGGAACATCTGCCGAGCCGGCCAAGATGTTTAGTTTTGGCAATATCACAACAACGCCAGCGGCTACGCCAATATTTGGAAGTGCGACAGCATCGACAGCTACGCCCGTATTTGGCAGTGGAACAGCTTCAGCAGCTACGCCAATATTTGGCAGTGGAGCAGCGCCAGCAGCTAATCCAATATTTGGCAGTGCAGCAGCAACAACAGCACAGCCCGCTTTCAGTTTTGGCGGTGCAGCAACGGCAGCAGCAGCAGCAACGGAAACAGCAGCTGCCCCGACCGCAGCAAACAGCTCGAATCTATTTGCATTTGGTGGTGCTAACAAGCCCGTGGCAAAAGCAACGCCCTTTACGCTGCCCAACAAAACCAGCAGCAGCAGCAACGGCAGCAGCGTGTTCAGCTTTGGCGGCGGCAACGGTGATGGACCAAAAATGGAAGCAGCAGCAGGATCAGCGCCAGCGCCAACAGCAGGCAGCAGCTTCAGTTTTAATAGCACGACTGCAACTGGCGCTGCACCAGCAGCGGCCACAAACACTTTCAGTTTCAATGCAGCCGCCAAACAGACGCCCATATTCGGCAGCAGCAATGCAACAGAATCCAAGCCATTTGCATTTGGGGCAAATGCTGGCGCTCAACAGCAGGAGCAGCAGCAGCAGCAGTCACAACAGACGACACCAGCAACAGGAGCACAAGCACAGCAGCAGCAACAAGCGGGTGGCTTCTCCTTTGCTGCGGTGGCTCAAAAGAGCGAAACCACAAATTTATTCAGCTCACCGGCGGCCAACACAGGCGTTGTTAAGCCTAGCTTTAATTTCGGCGGCAACACAACGCCAGCAACAGCATCTGCAGCAACAACCGCTGCGCCAGTCAATGGCCTGGGTGCATTTGCGGCACCAGCACAACCAGCCAGCAGCACTCAGAACTTGTTTACATTTGGCGGCAACGCTGCGACCAATAATGCTCCAACTCCTGGCGGCAATCTATTTGCCAACGCTGTGGCCGCCGCACAGAATCAACAGCAGCAGCCCAAGCCGGGCGGTTTCTCCTTCAGCGCGAACAACAGCAACAGCAGCAATGCTGCCGCCCCAGCAGCCAATGCGAATACACCGTTCGCTTTTGGTGGCATCACGTCCACGCCGCAGAGCAGCAATGTGGCCAAACCATTTACTTTTGGCAATCCAACAGGCTCGAATATCTTTGGCAGCCCATCGGCGGCGCAGGCAGCTACAAATGGCGTGGCCACCAATTTTGGCGGTCCCGCCACACCGACTTCAGTTTCTGGCATGCCCGGAACGCCGCAGCAGATGAATCCGTTCGCACCGCCCAGCACGCCCGAGAGCCGACCCATACGACGGGCCACGCGACGCCTGAAAAAGTAGTGCTTGAAGGACCTCAATAGACCGTGTTTAAATCTTAGCCTTAATTTATAAAAAAAAAAAAAAAAACAGGACTATATGAATGAATTTTAGCTCTTATCTCCATTTATATTTTAGGTCAATTAGTTTTTTAAAAATGAAAATAAAAATGTTCACTATAGAAATTTGTAAATAAATGCTAAACGCATGCTTAAAGGAGAAGGCTCAAGTACATGACGCTGTTTACATAGTATCTGCTAGTCGGACACCTTTGACGAAACATTCTGTTAAATGCATTAAAATTGTACGCTCTTTGATTGAAATCAGTTGCAAGTCTTATTATTTACATTCAATCTTGTTACCAAATCAAAATAATTTCTGCGAGACCTTGATAACTAAAACGAACAAGAGGTTCTAGTCGGGAGCTTCCGACTAGGGGATACACTGAACCCTCTTATTCCGGTAGGTATCATATGAAAGATACTTGATATATATATACTTTTCTAGAAGCTACATGTCAAGTTCGGTGACTCTAGCTCTTATTATTTACCCAAATTGTTAAAAAAAAACAGGATTTCAATATACATTTTTATCGATTACTTGGAAACGGGGCAAGTTATCGTTTATCGGAAACAAACTCGATCTGCGCGGGCACTAGGAGCACCTACATCTATTTCAAGTCTCTAGCTCTTATAGGTTCTGAGATCCTTGCATTCATATATACGGACAGACGGACGGACAGACAGACGGACATGGTTAGATCGACTCGGCTATTGATGCTGATCAAGAATATATATACTTTATGGGGTCGGAGATGCTTTCTTCTGCCTGTTACATACATTTACATTTTGCACAAATACAATATACCCTTTTTACCCATTTTAAAATTGATGCATATTACGAACTAAGTTAATTACCATAAGTGGAGCCCATGGATTGACTCATGGATTACCTCGGTGCTGTCGTCAATAATAAATTGCCATTTCCATTCGCCGAATATGGCAGATTCGCCACGTGGCATCCATCGGAGATGCAGATCTATATTCATGTTGCTCTCATCCGTAGAGTTCGAGTATTAGGAGATAAGTTGGAGGCCCCAATGTCGCTGTCATGGAAAATGTTTAAATTTGTATGGGATCCCTTGCTATTGGAACCATCACATAATAACAAGAATATTCCTAATACGCTAAACGGGAACAGCATTATACCGATCTGATAAAGCAGAGATGCACGTTGGGCCCTTATATAGCTTAAAACCGAGTGAGTATACAAGACAATTTAAACAGCTAGCGTGTTTATAGAACGGAAATATGTTATCCGATACGATTACGTGTACAATAAGACGCTTTTATCAGTTTCCATATCCAATATAAGATCTCCACAGAATACAAGAAAGCAAAAATCGGTGTCTAAAGTTTCATTATCAGCTGGCATGAACTTTTAAAGCGACATGAAAAAATGAATCCATTATTATGCTGAGCCAAAAAATCAATTTAAAAACTTTCAAACGTTTTATAATTTGTCACTTTTATTAAAAGTTTTATATCCTTTTCAATCTCCAACTCCATTTCATTTAAGTATTACGTGTTCGTGCGATTTTTTGTGTAAAATTTTGCATTTTTTTTTCTAACTTAGAGTTTGTTTGACAAAAATGTTGTGAATTATTTTTAGGATTTGTTGTTTTTAAAAAAGTAATAACTTTAAATTAAATGTAAGTTAATGTGGACGTGTACGTGTGTTTGTGTGTGTAAAATAAAAGTAAGTGTTAAAGCAAAATTGTACAAGTTTCTTATGGAACAAGAAACATATATAAAACATAAAAAGTTAAGTAAATTATATGTATAAATTGTTAATATGCATAAATAAATTACAAATTCTCTTATGCTGCAGGGTATTTCATTTGCTTGTTTTAAAAGCGACATTCTGATATATCAACTACATGTATTGCATATACCATATATATGTATATATAAAAGATTGCAAGAGATTCCACAATAATAAACAAATAGGTAGACAGAACATTTGGATTGGTTTGGGGGAATTTCACATAGTAGATGAAACTTGCGCGTAATAATTTATATTAATATTATGATTATTAAACATTAAACATGCCACATATGCTAAGTATTTAGAGTTTAATGTGTGCTTTTCTTGTAATATGTTGTAGTATTAATGTAATGCATATTTTCACAAGTGTTTCTTTTTTTGTTGTTGTAGTTTTTAAGGACACGCAGCCCAAGCTGCCTTTTTTATTTTTATTTTTTTTTCCGTTTTTTGATAGGTTGAAGTCAAATTTGTAATTTACTTGGGTTTTTGTTTTTATAATTTTCGCTCATTTTTGATTAGATATACAAATATAAATGTAACTAAATTTAACTAATTTGCTGTTTTATTTTGATTTATATTATACTTAATGTTGTTGTTGTTTTTGTTCAGCAACTTGTTGTACAAGTTTTTGTTGCCGGTCGTTTGTGCTACAAATAGAAAGAGTTTAACAGAAATTGTACAAAACTCGCCCGAAATTGGGATTTACAAATAAGCTGAAGAGATAAACAATATATAAACAATTTGATGTTGTTGGTTAACGCCCCGCCAAAATGACAGTTAAGCTCCGCCGGGGCACTCATATGTATGCGTATTCTATAACATAAAACGTACAGATTTGTATATATATATATATATATATATATATATATATAGAGAGAGAGAGAAAGTAGAGAAAGTAGTGTGTACAATTGGTTGAGTTGGGGGCGCCAAACAATATAAATATAGAGCCTACAGTTAACACAAATATATATATAATTTTGTAATAGTAATAGTAAACTACACAACGCTGCAAATGTGTTTATATGTTTATGTAATGTACGTATGTATGTATGTATGTATGTTTTTATGTATTTATATGTTTATGTATATATCGTTATATTGTAGTTATAGATCGTTAGCTGGGGCGCAACTCACTAACATTGCTTGATTGTGTTGGGTTTCCTTCGCTTAAGCTTACAAAGAACTTATCGCATAAATTATATATGTAAATAAATTGTTGTAAATTAGTTATATACGTCTAGAGAATGATATATATATATATATATATATATATCAATATATTATTGGTACGAAAAATTGTTGCGTTCAGTGTCAGTGTGTAAATGAAGCTTTCGTTCTGCCTTGGCGGTTGTCCTTTCCTTTTTCCAGCCCTCAAACTAAAGACGTTTTTAACATAAATTCCCATTAGCTATTGGAATTGTTTTTAGTTGTTGTTGGCGTGAACCTCTCACGCCGTGGCATTATTTAGCTGCTGCAGCTTCACTTTCAGCTCCGCAAATGTTGGCCGCTTCGCTGGATTCAAATCCCACGCCTGACGCATCATTTCGTAGATTTCCGCTGGACAACCCTCTGGCGCTTCCATTTTGTAGCCAACCTCTACGTGCTTTACAACATCCGCCAGTGGCTAAAAGTGAATCGGAAAAGTTTTTTAGTTGCGAAATTTATATATGTATGGTAAAGTACTTACAATCCGGGGATAGGGCACACGTCCAAAGGAGTAGATTTCCCATAGTAGTATGCCAAAACTCCACATATCCGATTTGTTAGAGAAGCGCTGGCGAAGAAATAATTACAAAATATTAGTTTGACTTTATTGAAAAATAATTAAATAAAATGAATCAACATATTTCCATATACATATTTCTAGCTTTTATGCGCTTTTCTGTAAATTGCAAAGAACAGCAGTGACAGCAGCTCCTGTTAACCACTTTCAACAGCTGTTAAGTTTTAACACTTATATGGTATTATTTAAGGCGGGTGTTAGCTTTTCAGGCACAGCAGTTTGCTTTAATAAGAGCAACTATATTGTATAGCTACTATATATGCCGCAACTCTTCATTGTCAAGTTGTGACTGCAGTTCTTGCATAACATTACACCCAAATGTTAGAGCTTTCCATAGCTAACAGCTGTTAAGACATGAAATACACATCTTAATAAATGCGTGCATCTTAAAAATGTGGTTCTTAAACGAAAAAAAAAACCGAGACTGTACTTCTATTTATATTCAAGTTAACTTACGCCATTTTTGAGAGCCTCGGGCGCTGTCCATTTGATGGGCAGCTTGCCAACATCGAGATTATAGCATTCCTCGCGTGCCAGACCAAAGTCAGATACCTTGGCCACACAGTCCTCCGAGATGAGCACATTACGTGCAGCTAAATCGCGATGCACAACCTTTTTGGCCTCCAAATACTCCATGCCAGAGGCGGTGTCGCTGCAAGGGCCAAAGAGAGGGAATATTAAAAAGAGATCAATGACAATATAGGTGGGAGCTTACAAGGCGAAATTGATTTGATCCTTTTTGGTTATGTGCTGTCGTCCACGCGAACGCAAATAATCAACCAGCGATCCTTTGCTCATGTATTCCGTAACCAAGTAGAGATGCTTGCTGGTAAAAACGAGGCCAATGAACTTGACCAGATTCTCATGCTCCAGCGTGCTAGAAGCGCATAGAAGCAAGCATAGATTAATTGAAAGTGATTCTCTTGGAATTTATGTCACTTACGTCATGACCGATGCCTCAGCTAGAAACTTTTGCACAGCGCCCTCATCTTTGAGCATCTTGACGGCGACCTTCTCGTTGCGCAATATGCCCAGCATGACGTCGCCAAACTCGCCCTTGCCAATGCTCTCCCGCAGCTGCAGCTCCGCCTCGGGTATTACCCAGCCCTTGTCGACAAACTCTTTGGAGTTGATGCAAAACTCTTGTTTACCCAATTTGGGCAAACATTTAATGAGCTGCGTGCATAGACCATCCGCATCGGCCTCATAGTGCTAGACCGTAAAAGAAGAATTGCGTGTAAGTAATGTTTTGGATTGTAAAATTTCCGAGAACTTACCGCTACAAGTTGTCCCAGATTCTCAAAGTATTCCTCATCGTCAATGGTTAACTTATTCTCCAGATATTTGACACGATAATGCTCCACCTTGCCCTGAAAGCAAACGCACAGCGTATAATCACCGGGAAAGTTTGTCGATTCGCGCACTAGGAACAGGCCATCCTCGCGCGGCTGCAGCAAATGCTCCGCCTCGTCGCGCGTTATGCTGCCATGAAACCAACTGTGGAGGAGGAGCAAAAACAAAAGGAAATGAGAGCTGGTGACAATTGAAGTGAAGTGAAGAGGATGTTTTGAAGGTAAAATGTATAATTAATTTAGCACTAATCAATGCAGTCAGGTGTGCATATAACGCTTCAAATGTAGACTTCACTATGATTTTATGGCTTGTATACATATAAAGTTTGGGACTTCGATTTGTATAGATTGAATAAATGTTGCTAAACTTTGTCTTTCAACTTACGGCATTGCATTCAGTTTGACTTCGCATTTGCGCAACTGATGTTGCTGCGGTACACCTGTGGGCGATAGCGATGCATGATTCATGGCCGTTGTGGAACCACTTGTCCACTTGTCCAGGCTGCCGCCGTTTAAATCGAAGCTGTGCAGCGATGTGGACATGCCTGTGGTGTTGCTGCTGCTAGTGTTGCTGCTGGTGTTGTTGTTGCCGCTGCAGCTGCTGCCGCTGTTGGCAACTGTTGGCTGTGTGGACTGCAGCAACATGTTGTTGCTGCCGCTGTTGCTGCCATTGCCGCCGGTGAGGGCTAAGCTTTTTGGCGGCAATGCGCCCACCGGCGCATGCAGCGTTAGCGAGGAGGACATTAGATTATTGCTGGAAGCGCAGTTCGCCAGCAGCTGCATATGTTGCTGCTGCTGTTGCTGTGTGACGGCGGCAACAGCTGCTGCGGTTACGGATGCTGCTGCTGCTGCTGCCTGCTCAACCTGGGCATGTGTTCCTGTTGCAATTGGCGCGGGAGCAAATGTTGACAATATGTTGTGCTGTTGTTGTTGCTGCTGCTGCTGCTGCTGTTGGTGTATTGTCGTCGTCTGTTGCTGCTGCTGCTGTTGCGTCTGGTTGGGCGATTTTGGCGAATGATTGTTGATTAAATTATGACTATTTAATGCATGCGATGACAGATGCAATGACGCCGCCGCCGCCGACGCTGCTGATGCTGCTGCTGCTGGTGTTGGGTGCTGCAACAAAATGAGGCAAGTTTTTTATTTCTATCTGCTTGGGAATTGTTTATGAGTCTGTTTATTAATGATTTTATTGGAGCTCAGTTACTAAATTAATTAGTTCATTTTTATCTCTTTGATGAGCTATCATTATTTATTATCTAGTTATATATATAGAAGATAAGATTGCGCCACATGACGTGGGCCGAAAATTACATAGAAATTAATGAGCAATATTTTTTTAAAAATGAGCACAAAGTAGTGTAAAACTCTTTCAGTTAGTTGAGCTTTAAGCAGAAATAATTGTAGACAGCTTTAGGGGTACATTTTTCATGTAACAGTCTGAGTAGCTGTCGGAGCTTTGAGCTTTAAGAGAAGTTTATGAAAGGTCTTTAAGTAACAATTTTAATCGACGCAACTAGCCTGCTTTAAAATATAATTGTTTCGAGCTTTAAGCTTTAAGTAATTGAAGCTTAAATGTTTTTTTTACTACTCACAATAATGTTGATTAAATTATTATTTTTTTCAAGGTGAGAAAACAAGATATACTAATTGTTAGCGCTTTAATTTATTTACAGCTAGACTGCATTTTAAATTCTTAAAGGTCTGAGTAGTTGTCGGAGCTTTAAGCTTTAAGAACTTTAAGTAACAGTTTTAAGCGACGCAATTATTAAGCTTGCTTTTAAATATAATTGTGTCGAGCTTTAAGTAATTGAAGCTTTACTGTTTTTGTTAATACTGACAATAATTTTGATTAAATTATTACTTTTTTCAGAGTGAGAGCACAAGGGTATCTAATTGGAAAGTTAACTCAATTCAAGAGCAACTCAACAACAATTTGATTCAACTTCATGATGACACTCACCACATTGTTGTCGCGATGATGATGATGATGCGGTGGTATGCTCGGTGGCATAATATGTGGCTGGGATTGGCTCAGCTGTTGCTGATGTAGCAGCGTTGTGGCACCAACGCCCACGCCGACACCGACGCCGACACCAACACCGACCCCGACACCAACAACACCCATGGAACTGGGCTGTGGAGCGGGTCGTTTATTGTGGCGAAGCGGTGCGGTTGGCGGCATTTGATGCCCGGTGGCCTGCAGATACCATGGATCGCCAGCTGTGCCGCCGGTTGCGGCTGACGCGTTGACCGATGGCTGCGAGAAGCCGCGATGATGACCAACGACCGTTGTTTGTCCGTTCTGTGTGGCGGTCGCGTGGCTGTTCATATCCTCGACCTTGCAGCTGGTGACGCTCCTGTCACCTGCTGTTGGCGTTACGTTTCCGGTTTGTGCTCTTGCAGTTGCTGTTGTTGTTGATTTTGGCGGCTTTGCAGCCGCAGTTGTTGTTGTTGTTGTTGTTTGGGTTTTTTGCGGCTGCGGCTGCTGCTGCTGCTGTTTGTGCCTCAACTGACCCTGCTTGATTTCAACGGTTATCAGCTCACCCTCGCCGGCTGCTTTGGTCGTTGTCCTGGCCTTTGCTATCCTTGACTGGCTTTTGCGCGTTTGTATGTCCTTAGCCTTTGTTTCGCTTGCTTCTTCGTCTGCGTAAAAAGTGAATGTTATTTAGTCAATTGTTAAACTTTGAGCACACTCGCCTTAATCTAATCACAACAAAGCACACAGACACACACTCGCAGCACACGGCATTAGTTAACTGCCATTGTAAACTAATCTTTGGCCGAGTATGGGACACACAATGGCAAATATTCTCGCGGCAAATGAATTGTTTGCTCAGCTCATTAAATATTCATATATCACATTAAATATTCAACTGCTCGGGCATTACTCATAAATTCGCTAATAGGATTTCAAGTTCAAATTCATATTAAAATGCAAACCCAGTTGAGATTTTGACGCATTCAAATGCGATTAGCATGGGTAACTGAATTACCCCTGTCTGGCAACGCCCTGCCAGCTTTTGTATCAAATTTCACAGATCTGGCTAAGTACATATTATTTTTGCTCCTGTTTTTGGAAAGTATCATTGTTTCGTGTAGCTGTCAAATGCTTGTTGACAAGCGCTTACTCCAGCTGCTTAAAGCAAATGTTTAAACAGCCTGGCAGCGTCTAATCAATGATAGGTGGCAACACTGCAGTTCAATATACTATACAAACACCTCACAGATTTACAAATACAAGAACTTGTCACGCCAAAAGCAAATTTAACAGTTGGATTAACTGCCTGGTAAACTTAAAAAAATAAGCGAGAGCTTTTGGCTGTTAAAGTGGCTGGTAACTTTAAGAGAAACATTTAGAAACATTTTAAATTGATAAGCTTTTAGGTTTTTTAGGAATTTTTCCTAAAGGTTACTTGTCTTAACATTTAGGCACGCATTAAATGTTTTGCTATGCATGTATCCAATCTTTTTTATCAATGCACACAATAACTTTACAAGTGTTTATCACGCAACAAGTTTTAACAATTCGAATGGTAATCGTATTGCACATTTAGCTAATCCCATGCACGTTTATTTAATCAGCGAAGTTAACTTAAAAAGTCAGCAACAATTACGCAAAAACATGTTTATATAGCGCAAACAAATACTTTAACAGATCTTTGCATATGTATTACACATGTATTTCTTATATATTATGTATAATGGTAAATGTTGATTGTTGGTGAACGTAAATGACGGAACTTTAGCCGCATGTTAATCAAGTGAGCGCCAAAAAACAAAATGGAATACACGACGCAGTGGCAACGCCCACGCAATGACAAGACATGAACAATGAGTGAGATAGAGAAAGAAAGAAAGAGAGAGAGAGACAGACATATGGTGAGTTTTCGGCAAATGTAAAACATGGACATGTGACATGCATAATTAAAACTTTTACTGCGCAATTTCAGGAGTAGCTTCAGCTACTGTAATTTTATTTGTAATACCCTAAAATCACAGGAAGTTATAAAAAGAGTTACTTTGTTCTACTGTGCAGCAAATGGCAATTTATATAAATATTATGTGTTATGTACGCATATAATCAATTCAGGGAAAAATTAGTAGTTACAAAGGAAATTTAGCGCGACAACAAATTAAAGTAAGGGAACATTTAAACAGGCAGAAAATAAATTCAATTCAAACAAATTTTATTTGTCAAAGTAAAGTCAGGCACAAGGAAAATTTACTTTGACGACAAGTTAAACTTAGCGAAAGTTAGCCAAATGACAGTGCCAAAGGAAATTTACTTTGACAACAAGTTAAAGCTAGTGATAATTTTGGCAGGGACAAGGGAAATTTAGCAAGGTAAAGGGATAAAAAAATCGAATGACCTAAGATTTTGAGTTCGAAGATCTTAATTTGGAAACTTGTCAGTTTAAACGGGTTCGGTACCCAGGAAATCTGACTTCAAGTCCATTAAATGAGGTATACCCCTACGATAGAGTCGCATAAGCTAAAATCGATATATGTCTTTTTAGAGAGCATCCCACGGTCAAGCATGGCGCCTATAGAACCTCCAATTGTTATTTCTTACCGTAATATGCTACAAATTTAATTATGCGATGAATCAGCAGGGGATTGTCATTAAAATTCTCAAGGCATTTTAAACTGAATTTGCGCCACAAATTCCCAGCGAGACGCAAGTTGCTCACTTTTAGTTTCTGTCTCAGAACTTTAAATTTTGCTGTTGTTAGTTCTCTGGATTCATTTGGCTCGTAATTGAGTTTTAAATTAATTTGGGTGTGTTGCCTTTTTTCGTTTGGAATTGCTTAATTTTCAGATTCTATGTAAATTTCATTGCGGAAACGCTTTTTGCATATTTAATGTTTGATTCTAGTCATGGTGCGAGACAGCGATTTATCGTGGGAGAATCCATCTTCAACGTGGGCTACGTTTCAGTTGTGTGAAAGGTGGCAAAGCAGCGACTGCTGCAGCTCCAATTGTGGGTAAAAGCCTATCAAATTAGCCGTGTTCAGTTTTGACCTTGGCCAATTCAACAACATTTCTGAACCACATCCGTTAACTAACACTAGACACATTGTACAGACTCATGCAATTGCAATTATCCACAGTTTTATGTATAATTTAACACGTTTGTTTTTGCTGTTTTGTTTTGTTTTTTTGTTTTTCCTTTTTCCTCTCTTTTGTAAATTAGTTTGAACATGACTTCCCAAAATTGACTGCATGCAATTCGTCATTCATCGTCATCGTCATCGTCGGTTTCCTGATTCAAAGTCACGCCAATCGATCGATCCAATTGGTTTGACTATAAAGCAAAATGTGAACACACAAAAGCACAACAAATCCTAATTAATCTAATCAATAAATTTAAATAGTGTAAGCGATAAGTCCAGCTAATGAATCCTATCGATATGTTAACATTCAAAATTAAAAGTATTGGAGATGGGATCTTTCCTCTCTAAGAGAGAACTTCCCGTCGAAGAGATCTGAGGCTTATTTTGGTTTGCTAAACAATTCATTGAAAAGAGTACTTTATAATCATTAATAAGGAATAATATAATGCAATATATATAGAAGATATATATATATATATTGTCGTTAAGCCAAAGCTGTTACAAAAACCTTTACGTAGTTAATATGCTCTGAGCAGGCGAATAAAAATAAAAATACACAAAATGAACTTTGTGCGTTTTTATTTTTACTCGCTGATACCATTTTCGATATGTCCGTTCAGTTAAGCCCCTTGCAATATCAATATCTGCTGCGAACTTTATACTTGTTTTGCCCTGTAATTGATGTCTTTGTGAGGTATATTGATACAAGAGAATCTCAGAGCACGGTCACTATTTACAATAATTTAATTAGCTTCCAGCTGGCTTTGATCGTTTTTCGATCTCGATATGCACAGCATTTATCGATTAACAATGTAAAAGTATCTATTTCGTTACCGATAACAAGGCTGGAAAGTTAGGAATATAATAAGTCAGATCTTATGAAGTACGTACTTGAAAAGTCAGCATCATATATCCCAAGCTGCGCTCAGTTTTAATTGAGATTATTTATAGTTTTATTTCGTCGATAATTATCTATTTGAATATATTAGTATAACGATAACTTAATATCGATTGTAGTACTCAACTCAAACATTAGGCTTAGAGTATAAGCTTTCAAGTTAAAACTTATAGGTTAATGCCTAGTTGATCATTGCCTTATATTTTAGGTTTTTCTTTGTTTAATTTGAATTTTGTTGTCATCCAGGCTTAAAACTAATTGATGCTTGACCTTCGGCGCCAGTCAGACTGTAGAATCTGAGTGCCCGTTGCAGTCGCTCTTCATAACTTTACGCATTTTGATGACATGTGTGGCATGAGTCAGTCGGATATATGTACACATACATAAACAGATGCGTTACGATACAACATTTACAAGCCACGATTCATACCAAGCAAACAAAGTCGAGTCATTGCATGAGGCAAGTGTTGAATGTAATTACATATTTACATATGACACACGCAGCCCAGACGCACGGGGGCTCTTAGACCCGACAATATCCGCTAGACATGATGACATGTTTTATATACATATATGCATATGCCTTCGGGTTCTCACTTTGACTTTGACAACAAAATTTTCTATTTGCCAATCTGCACTTCACTTTTATGCAAATGTTAGACAGTTTAGCTGCCAGTTAAATGACGATTGCGTGTTATCGATTTATCGAAGCTTGCTGGCAAAGGCATTAAGTTGGCTGCGCTGCCGAAAGCACGCACGAAACGTAAACATTTATGATGATATATTGGGAGAGGCCGAAAACTGAGAGATTGTGAAAAGCAAGAAATACCGATCAAAACAAAAGGTGATTGCCAAACAAAATAGTATTTATAATCCTTATGTTAGGCAAGCGTGTAAACAAGACGTTAAACAAACAACAAGAATTGCCATTTATAATCTCAACAACAACAAACAACAAACTCGAAAGGTTTTAAAAGCGCAATTAAATTGCCTGAAAAATGATCTCAAATATATTTATTAGCTGAACTGTCGCCTGTCAAAGCGCAAGCATCATTAAAATGCAGCTTGTGTTATTGTTATTATTATTATTATTATACATATATCTGCATTGAAATTTTTAAGCGCACAAAATAATCATTAATTTTGACAAAGCAAAAAAAAGAAAGAAGAAGGGTGTTTAAAAATAAAGACAATAATCTGCCGGACATAAGTGCAAACGCATCCATAAACTTGAATGATTCATTGACAATTGTTTTCGTTATTTCATTTTGTTTTTTTTTTGTCGTCTATATAGACACACACTTTTGTAATGCACTGTTGGAAGCGTGTTGTGGGTGTGCGTATACGTGTGTGTGTGTGTGTGTGTGTGAAATGCGCAGTATGCCGATAGGCGATTGCTTATATGGTTATATTATTGGCTTAGCTGGCTGTGGATGAGGTAATCCTCATTAGCTTGCGCAAATTGCCAGCCGAGCAAAGAGCTAATTAAAAACGACGTCTAAATTTTAATTGAGCATAAATAATACACGTGAGCTATATGAGAAAGAGCGCGTTAGAGATAAGTAATAACTAAAGATGAGGCTTTAGCATGTTGTCTATTCGAATTATCGATGGTCATTAATAAAGCTGTTATCGAAATTGTTGTGTTATCGATAAACATCAGGATTTAAGATTAACGAACAGAGAAAGAAGGGAAGAAAGACAAGGTGACGAAGGTAAGAGAAAGTAAATGAAGTAAAGAATAACAGAGACCAAGAAAGATAAGAAAAGAAGGGAAAACAGTAACAGAGAAAGAGGTGTACTTTGAAAAGGGAGTAGATAGAGAAAGAGTATTGGAGATAGCAGGTGTGTTATTGAGAATAAGAAAAAAGTGAACATTGCAAGGGTCGAGAACTCAGCACATTATAAGGGTATAAAGTTGAAAGAGGGGTATACTAAAAAAGAAATATATATATACTATAATAATGAAAGCAATAATATTTTGAGTAAGTGCCGTATAAAATAGCAATAAATGAAGACATTTAAAGCACCCTCGAGCACATCGCAAACGTTGCTGCCAAAAAAAAAAAACCCTTAAATTATTCCACTCGAATGCCTTAACTGCACATGTAGCTGCCCTGTCTGCCAGGCACGGGGTCAATAACAGCTAAACCAGCAAAAACAAGAAAAAATGCTTTTCAACGAAGTGCCGAAGATTAAATACCCTAGCAGACACTTAGCAGACTGCGGTCTGTTTATATACATAGCCATAACATGATGTTAACAGAATCTTGGAGCGATTGTTACGATCAATAGATGAGTTTATGTTAATCATTTATTCTTTAGATCGGGGATATATACTTGAAGAGTTGGATAGGTTGCCAGATGTCTGGCTTTTAATGCATTTCATAAACGTAAAATACATATACCCTTTGCATAGGATTATCCCAAAAATGAACTCTAACCACAAACTGTCGCTCTTTCTCCTTTTCTCTTTCTCACACTCGGTGCTGCCCACCTGACACACAGCTAGCCATTGTAATTAGTACTTATATGGGAGTAGGTTTGTGTGTGTGTGTGTGTGTGTAAAGGTAGGTTTGCATGTTGCCAATAAGTTGGCTTCCTTCTTCCTGCTGTCTGTTTGCGGTTTTTGCCGCGTCCCGCTTTGCATGCAATATGCAAATTGCTGGCCAAAAAGCCAGCGGAGCAAGTCCGTCCATCCGTCCGTCCGTCCCCGTAGGCCTAGCCTGTCTCATCTATGTGACTGTGGCACGCCATTCATGCTATCATCACATGGGATGTGGGCCTCCTCTCGTGCCTCCATTCATGGCTTTTGTTATGCCTCTCACTCAGGCACTGACAGACTAAAGTTACCTCTTTCTTTCTTTCTTTTCATTATTATTTTACACTTTCCAGCTCGAAACTGCACGAAATGATTGTCTGTCTTCCCTCCTACGGCCGATTCTCCTCAAGTAGTTGGGTTCCTTCCTTAACTCACACACAATGAGGAAGCAATACAAAAGATTCTCACGTACTTGTTACCTCTATAGGCGTTGAACTGCATATATATATATATATATGTAAGTATATGTATATGTATATTTTCTTTTTGTTTTGTTTTTCCAGCTCTTCCTACTAACTGTAGCATATACAATTTCCAACCCTCCCATTTGCTGTTGCCGCAGCATGACGAGAGTTCCCTCTGGGGCATTCTGTCAGTTAGTTAGTTAGTTTGTTGGCTCAAGCGTTGAAAAGAAGAATATTTGGAGTAGATAAGTTTCTGAGACTATCTTAATAGAATTTGGAGTTGGTCTAAAGATTAAGATATCCCTGCTAAGCTTTAGGCTAACGTTTGCCAAGTTGTAGTTCCAGGGTTTTACTTGAAGATATTTAGGTCAATTTAAGTTTATTTTATACTAAGAAATATTTCAGCTCTAATTCTAAATACTTATTCCAAGTGTATCTTTCGAGCTTTAACTGTTTTCTTGATTGTTGCAATTAGTAGGTTCTGCTTCCAATTGCTTTAACGCTTTTATTTCCCATTAAAAAAAAACATTCGTCAGTCCGTGATAAATGCGTTTCCAGCTTGTTGCCATTCACTTTTGAATAATCTCAATGAACTGCACATTTTATTTCACACAAATGGAACGCCTTTTTGTTGCCTCATTGGCGGGACAATTCTCGTACCCCCCTCGAAAGGTAACATCTTGCAATTGGACACTAACTGTTATGGTTTTGTTAAACCCAAAACCCAAGACCCAACATCAATGTCAACCGAAACAAGGCGCTGAATGTGTTGGCTCTTGTCGGGTTTCGATGTTTGTCCGATGTTAGCTGATTTACCAAGCGCAACGTTGGTAACTTTATATGCGTCGCAGCACTTGCGACATTGGGCACAGGGCTGCTTGGGGGTTTACATTTTGTATTTTGGAATGATATAGATATTGTTTGCGGTCCGAAATAATTCGAGTGCAAAACGCATTGTGAAAATGACAGAGGAACTGCATAGAGGAAGACACAAACCACAAAGTTTAAGCAAAGCTAATAAATATAAGAGAGCATCTTTGGAGGAAAAGTAAACTCATTCCTTAAGGTTCATGTTAAAGTTTATGTTAATTGACATACAGTCAGGCTGTTATTCGTATGCCTTATTCTTCTTGCAAGTATTGAAAAATTGCTGCTTAAGTTTGGCAAAAGGTTTCAGCAACAATGTTGTTGTCGGGTGTGCTCAACGAGGAAATACCCTCTAGTCAAGACTTAAACGTTGGGATGGGATAAACATTAAAAAATGTCTGCAACTATAAGTTATGTTAAATCTAATCTAATCTATAAAACATAGATCTAAGTGTAAATGTTATATTAACACCCCTCAAGCACTGTTAACAGTTTTATGTTAATATATTCTGTTAGTCATCTGTTAAGTATTGATTTTATGATGATAATCTATTTGAAGGCTATAATTAAAAAGATTTGAACTTCCTTTAAATATTCAGTTTGAAACAATTTCTCGCTTTTAGGATGCGATATTTTGCTTCTAACTTTTTATGGGTTTTTTCCAATTCAAATGAATAGCTGGAATATCTTGCAAATTAAAGTATTTTTCCAATTTTAATCTTTGTTTTGATTTGTTTTAGTTCAGTCCTTTAGTTTGGCTGTTTTGTCTGTTTGACTAATGTTATTAGTTGAAATATCTATGTCATCTATGGAATCTCTGAACTGATTGTTAACAGATCTTTGAATTAAAGCATACTAACCAAACCAATCATCGGTGCTGATGATGGGCGGCAGGGAGCTGCTGCTGTTGATTTTGTTGTTGTTGTTGTTGTTGTTGCTGCTTCTGCTCCTGGCTGAGGCACGTTCTTTGGTGTTGCTTCTGCTGCTGCTTTCAGACTTTGGTTTAGTTGCTGCTGCTGTTGTTGTGGTTGTTGCTGCTGTTGCTGCTGCTGATTGAAATTTGCGCTGTGCGTTACGCAGAAAGTTCAGCAAACGCACATCAATGGGCTGCACAGCTGTTTGCTTGCCTCTGCCGTTAAAGTTAGAGCCACTGCCACTGCCAGTGCTGTTGCTGCCACCACCTGTGGCCGCATATTTATCACAAAAATAAAACTCCTTGCGCTTTGGCGGCGCATAGGCAGCACTCAGGCTGCTGCACAGCTGCAGGGGACGGCGCCGGGCCTTGGATATGATTTGACCAGCGGTTGCGTGGCCGTTGATGGCGCTGCTGCAGCTGTTCGATTCGCGCTGGCTCAGGCTGCTGGCGCTGCGCGTCAGGCTCTGCTTGCACCAATAGACGTCCTTGCTGCCAAAATAATAGTAACGCCTGCGCGTATCCTGCGAGCCAGCGCCAGCCGCTGCTCGATGCCTGCTGCAATTGGAGCGTGTCGATGATTTCTTGCTGCTGTTGGTGGGGCTGTTGCCAGCGGTCGTCTGGCTGCCGCTGCTCGTCTGCGAATTGTCGCTCTCGTTGCTCAAACTGTTGCCAGTTGCCGCTGCTACTGCTGCAGTTGCTGCTGTCGTCGCATTCGTTTGCGTGGGCGTAAGATACGAGTTGGATTGGATGAAAACGCCATCGCAGGTAATTTTGATTGTTGTCACCATGTTCCATGCGGCATTTCGTTTGCCTTTAATCACTCACTACATATATATATATATTTTTAAATACCGCACCAAACTGAAGCGAATTTATATTTAGTTTTTGGCGGCGCAACGTTTAACTAACATTTTGTATGTTATCAAGCTTTTTAAAACTGGCCAAAGTGTTGTAAAGTGCCTCGAAAGCTCTCCCTGAACACTACTCAACACTGTATTTTACTAGAACAGCGCAATGCGTTTCTAATTTTAAACATTCTCCCAAATCAGTGATAAATTGTCTGCATATAGTACGCTTTAAGTAGCTTAAGGGTCTTAAATGTGATATTTTAAAACTGTGCAACACTGTGTGTGCCGTTGTGAGAGCGGGGTTTCAAGTTTTAAATGTTTAGTTTCACAAATATAATGCACCTTATAAAATGTGTGTGCTATTTTTGTTAAAGCCAAACAGTCTTGCGTATTCAGTTTTGTTAATATAATGAGATAGAATTTCAAAATGCCCTACAGCACTGTTCAACGGTATTATAAGTCATAGCAAACAGTTTTTTTTTGGAAAATATACAACACTGCTTTGCAAGTATTAAGCTAAAAGTTCGATTTGTTGTATACGGTCAGTACAATTAGTGTTGTAGCAGTGTTAAAAAGGCGCAGTTAATTGGCTTTGCAGCACTGTTTTCGCCGCCATTTATTGGCCAGCAAATTAAGCTTAATCCTACAGCTAAGTCTACTTCAATCGATAATTATTTATTCGATAATTAACACAGAACGCTTGCTTTTATCGATATTTTAGCTTGGAACCCAAACAATAGACTCATGTTTAGTTAAACATTGGCAATTCTATAGCAGCACTCAGTGAACTCATCATCAACATCGGCCACAATGGAAAATCTACTCAATATACGTTCCCAAACGGCACTCGGACCTGCCTGCCTAGCTGAATCGAGGCTAATGCCGTGGCAAACAATGTGCACTGAAAAAATTGTTTTCTTTTGTAATAGTACTAATTAAAGTTGGTTTTTTTTTGTTTTTTATAAAGCGCTTCGATTTGGTTCCGACAACAAAAGAGAGGCTAAAAAAAATCAATGGAGCATCGCAGCAATAAAGGAACTACAAATAATGATAATACCAGAGACAGACAACAGAAAACGGCCAGCAAAAAAAAAAAAAGCGCAAATGAAAAATATCTATGGAGAAAATCCAAGCGCAAAAAGAAAAAAGAAAAAATAAATAGAAATAAAGTGAAACAAAAACCAGCAGCGGAAAGTGTCTTAAAGCCGAGAGCATGCTCCATATTTGTCAACGAGTCGAGACCCAAAGAGGGGCCCAAGCAGGAGGCTGAGATCTATACAGAGCAGTAATAATAGTAATTGTGCTGTTGTTTGTTTGTTTGTTTTTCTTCTTTTTTCCTTTTGGCAGTCAATTTGCCACTTTAACTGCAAAAAAAAAAACAAAAAACTTGACTACAAGTTGGACATATCATAAATAAATGCCAGAAATAGCAATAGTTGCAATAGCGCTCAGTAAAGCTCTTAAAATTGCTTTTTTGTTTGTCTAGTCTTTCTTCTATTTTAGGTATTTATTTGGTTTTTGGGTTGGGAAAACACGAACCAAGTCGGTTGCCTGAATTGAATTGGAATTTACGGGAATTGTGTGTAAGTAGCAATAGATATAGATGCACATACTATATGCACATATATTTCGGCGTGGGAATTCAGACAACGCCCATTGTTATAGCTTCTGCTTATATATATCTTATTCAAGGCAGGCAGATATACCTTGGGAAAGTCCGCGAATAACCAGGTGAAATGTTACAGTTGTTCAGATGTCGACACAATGTGCAGCTAAAGTGTTATAAAAAAAAAGTTGTACGAATTGCGATGCACACTTCACGATGGTCTCATATGGGCGTTAATTGGTTGGGAATTATTGCAAGTGCATGAAAAAAATACAAATGTAGAGCTAAAAGTCAGAGTGAAATAGTTGGAACAATAAGAAACCTATTAAAAAATGAATATAACAAAGTTTAATGATTAAAATTACTTTTATATAAAGGGAACGTATATTCATTGATTCTAGTTAAAAGAACTATTGCAAAAGCACAAATTCAAATGAACTTATTAACTTATTTTTGGATTCATAAAACATTATATCGTTCAATACACTAGTTCATCTTTTAGTGCAAATGAGTTAGAAAAGAACGATATGAAACTACACGAATTCAATTGCTCGTTTTAACTAGTTCTAGTTAACGTATTTTCAGATGCATTAAACAACACAATTTGCAAGGTCAGGTTAAAAAAACTAGTTCATTTTCAACTTCAAATGAACTATTTAACTAAACGAGGTCAAATGAACTAGTTAACTTTATCTTTTATGCAATAAACAAGTTTATTTTCAAGTTCAAATGAACTAGTAAACTTGATATGAAACTAAACGAATTCAAATGATCTAGTTAAATTATTCTTTCGTTCAATAAACTAGTTAAATTTCAGGTTCAAATGAACTACTAAAATTTATATGAAACTACACAATTTCCAATCAACTAGTTATCTTATTCTTTAATTTAATAAACTAATTCATTTATCATTCATCAAGTACAAATGAAGTAGTAAAATTGATATGAAACTACACGAATGCAGATGAACTAGTTAACTCGAACTTAAGATTCAATAAGCATTAAACTTTATATTGAAATCAGGTTTAAAACACTAGTTCATCGTAAGTTCAGTTAATCTGAAGAAATTTTAGCTGCATTTCATGATGAACTTGATCTTCTAGTTCCACAAGAGGCAAGTTCATGACCACCCATCGTTTTAATTAGAGTTTTCACAATATTCCATTTGTTTTAAAGAGCTTTTCACTTTTTACATTTCGAGGCTTAGGAACTTTGCCGTACAATTGTCAGCTCCCAACGGCGCGGGAACTACAACTATGTCAGCTAATGGACAACCGAATATGGAAATGAGTTGGAAGCCACAAAATTGGGCACGTGGAAAGTGATTGCTTATCGAGAGACCCAAATTTAGAATTCTTTCCGAGCGGGAAACAGGCAATGTTGAAGAAGAGACAACGAAGGGGAAAAAAAAACTAATTTAAAAAAACAGAAAGACAATAACAAAAATTGAAATATGACACAACAAGTTTTTGTTGTCGCTTGGACCAAATGCAAAATGAAAAGCGAAATCAAAATAAAAGCAAACTACGCAAAATTATAAAAAACCAGCTCTTAAATAAAAACAAAGTGGGCAATAATATAAAAACAAAAAGACTATAAAAACAAAAACGTAAAAAAGAGGCGAACAAAAATAACAATGGGCCACAAGCTGAAAATGCGTAAAACGCCGCGGCGGATATCCTCAGGCGCGACTCGAATCAGTTTTTTCTTTGGCAGCCCGCGGCGTTACCTGTTGCATGATATGCACAGGCATATATATATATATATATATATATATGCCTACATATTCGGTATATATCTGGTGTTTAGTTTTTTTTGGCGAGCGCGCAGTGAAAGTTGCGCTTTTCTTTAATGCTCAGCGTACGTTTTGTAGGGCGCTGCCGTAAAGTTTAATTATTAATTGAAAATTTTACAATTAATTTGAAGTCAGGCACGCATAAAATCAAACGAGGCGCCACTTGAAATTGTTGAAAGCAAAGTTTATAACGTGCTAATACACTATCATTAGCATGATTCAAAT
The DNA here is from genome assembly GCA_035045725.1 of Drosophila ezoana. NCBI lineage: Eukaryota > Metazoa > Arthropoda > Insecta > Diptera > Drosophilidae > Drosophila > Drosophila ezoana. The sequence goes on from JAWNOU010000051.1 coordinate 3,199,601, forward strand.
TTGTAAAAGACAATTTTTAAGAGCTGATCAAAAATGTGTTAATTTGTAATATATTCTCTATTTAGAAAGAGATCTTAACCCCCGTTAAGGAGATGATAGGAGTATATCTCAAATGTTAATTTTATGGCATATTTTCAATAGCGCGTGTTACCCGGCCTTGCCCGTGGCAAGTTTTGTGCTAAAAATTGTAGATCCAAGTTTATCAGCCAGCTTCTGCCCGTTATAAGTCTACCCGTACGATCTTGAATTCCACGTCTATTTGAAAATATGGTTTAAGCTCATCGAATAAAGCACCAAAAGTTGGAACCAACAGTTTCCGCCCATGTTTTCCGAAACGTGTGAAACACACCGCAAATGAATTTGAACAAAGATCTTTGAAAATGAGTTAGAAGCCAATCACCAATCAATCTGTCAGTCATTCGTCAGTCATTCAATCAGTTAGTCAGTACAAGCTCTTTTATATATAAAGTTAAAGAAAAGCTGTTCAAAATTATGGACTTTAGATATAAGCAATTGAAAAATAAAAGTTTTACGTTACGTAACGTTTAGTTGACGTTGTTTTCGTCTATAAAAATCACTTAACTTTTAAAAGATTTTCCATTATTAATTATGACATTATAAAATCCTTTTGCTATTTATTATTCTTAGTTTTAAAAATCTTTGTGTTTTTCCTTTCTTCTTAATTTTGACATATTTTTAATAATAAAGTATAAATAAACTAAACTTTGGAGAAGCGCAACAAACGGCATTAAGAATTCCAAATATCCCAAACATAACGCACACTTGAAGAGTGTTAAAAAACAAAAGAAAGAAGCGAATGAGGGGGAAAAATAAAATGAAATGCAATTGAAAAATGAAATGCGCCATCGGCTGTTGGGGATTGTTGGGGCTACGTTTGGCTATTTGTTGGGATCGGTTCGGTTTTTATATTTAACTTCTTTTTATTTATTTATTAGCATTTAGCGTCGTGTGCAGTGAATGGCAAATTGCCTAAGTAGATGAAAAATATGTGCATACGAAAATAAAAACACAAAAACGTTAAGAAAACATTAAAAATTAATTCACGCGTCTGCAGGTTGTTGTTGTTGTTGTTGTTGTTATTGCTTTTGTCCACTTTCACTTGGCCGCGAGGCAACTCTCTCAGGATGATGACGTTCCATGTGGATTGGCGAGATGTGGCCCGGAGCGGGAGACGGGGGCGGGACGGGGCGTGAAAACTAGTTACAGTTTAAGGCCCAAAGTCAGCGCGGCGGTGACTAATGCGCTGGAAAATTGAAAATGACTTTTCGCAGTTCGACGAGGCTCAAACCCACGACGAGCTTTTTGTCAAAAGTCGCTTGTCTGGAGTGCCAGCACGTCGCCAAAATTAGCGTGGAAATCAATTGCGAAAATCTAATGATTCATGCAATTCGAATGGGTTTGTGCCCTGATGAGATAGACCGGGGGTTGGTTAACTAGAGGAGGAGGGGACTTAACAAATTACTAGCCAAGAAATAGAGAGAAAATCAAAATAAACGAATGGTAAAAAGCCGTTTATTAGCTTTGAACTGGGACATATTTAAGATATTATAACAAAGTGGAGGAAAATAGAGTATGCAGGGATTAGATAGAAGAAGATTAAGGAATGTAGCTAAAAGAAGACCTCCGAGAATGATAATATAACCATTTAGATAAACATAAAGTAAATAGGTTTAAAATATGTTTTAAGTTTTTACGAAGCTTCCATCCAGGACGTCGGAAAATGAGTGGAAATTGATTGAACAAAGGGAAACTGATTACAAGTTCAAATAACTAATTACAAGTTCTGTGCGGAAAATGCATGAAAAACAAATCGTAGACTTTTATTTTTATAATTTTTACCCAATAAAGGCGTGACTTGACAGAAAACCAGTTTTATTAAACTTTTTGATTTTTCACTTTGAATTCACTTTGAGAGATTTGCAATTCACTTTGCTTAGCGAAATGCCAATCAAGCCACGGCCGAAACCTCTCAATATATTTATATAAAACGTAATTATATAATTGTTAATGTGGCACTCAATCTATATAAACATTTTCTGATAATCTGCCCCACACAAACGAATCCAAAACCCATAATTAAATCGAAAGCTTCATAGAAAAGGTCGTTGCGCCACCAAAAATTAAACACACAAACTCTGAACATATATCATATATTGATAATCACATCTTAGTTATGTTTTTATTTTTTTGCAAACAATTTGTATGTTGATTTGGCATGGAATTTGCATATGTAAAGAGCTTAGGCTTCCTTCAGGGCAAACAAACATAAAAAAAGGCCGAAAATTTCGCATGCATCTAATTAGTTATTACAAATTTATTAAATATGTTTGTTACACAATCGTTGTTTGCATTATCAGCTATTTGCACACACTGCCGTTAGCTTTAATTAAATGTTGTTAGTTATTGCAAAAAACAAAAAAACAAGGCAATTGCGATTCGATTATTGGCAACAACAAAATATGAACACGCGACGTCGCGAAAGTTCGTTGCGCATGAGCACGTACGACGTGAGCTGCGTGAACCGCGCGGCTTGCTTGCAAGTCTCAAACTGACTCGAGCTCTGCGACCGGCATCGAGTCGAGGCGGCTCAAGCAGAAAAGAGAGCCCAGCGCAGCGAGTGGCTGTTAAGTCAAGCTTGGCTGTGTGTATGCGAGAGCGTTGGCGTACTAACAGCGCTCTGCTGATCTAGCATGCAGTATGCACTTTGCTCTCAAGAGCATGCGCTCTCGTCTAGCATGCAGTATGCACTTTACTCTAGAGACACACACACACACTTACACGTAAAGCTCTCTTTCGTGATTGCGCTCTCGTTTGGCATGCATTATGCACTTTACTCTCGAGACACACACACACACTCTCTCACAGAGAAATTGTAGCTGGAGTTCAAGTAAAGCTCTCTTGGTCTCTGCGCTCTCATGCGATTGAAGTGCATTAGTTTCTCGCATGAGAGACGCACCTATGCAGCCATGGATTAATATGCGTACACACACACATTTATCGCATGCTATATAAACTTGTAAACGTCGCGCTCGACTTTGGTAGCAATTTTTGGCTTTTAAATTAATTGCCAAAGCATAATTAACAATAACAAATGTTGCTCAATTTTCAGCGATTCTTTTTGACGTTTTGACCATATTTGTTGGCCGACAAAATAAGTAAGTCAGTAGATATTTTTTTTTTCGCTTTCAATTTGTTGTCAAATGACATTTAACCAAAAAAGCCAACGTTGACTTTGCGAAAGCTCCACTGTGCGAGCGAGACAGCTGCTGTGCTTTTCAAATGCGTTAAAATAAATACATAGCTTAATTAATTTGAATGGGCAAAGAGACTGTGAAAAATTCAATTATTTAAGGCAATCAAAAAGATTTTTATGAGAATGGTGTTATTTATTGCATTATATTGCAGATCGACTACAAATACCCTGTAATTTAATGTAATAGAAAGAAGGTAGTTTATTCTATTAATCACATAGTTTAATTTGTGATTATGTATTACCCTTATAATTATTTTAGATTTTTATTATTTATCAATTTGCCTTCGCTTAGTGTAGCGTTTTCTTCCTGTATTTTCTTCTTTTTTTTTTTTAATTTACTTTTGTCTCGCTTTTTATTTGTTTCTCTTTTTGTTTTGCATACGTTCTAATTGTTTTGCCCGCTGGCTTTTGCGGCTGGCAATTTTAATTAATTTCGTCGTTTGTCGTTGGGTCTGTCATGTCTCATATGTCAATTTTTGTTCCTTTTGTTTACGTTTCGCAGGCAAAAAAAAAAACAATAAAAACTGCAGACATGCATAAAAAACAAATGCGCTGTTTATTGTTTCTGTTTGTGTTGTTGTTGTTGTTGTTGTAACAGCGCAGTTCGTGATATTTTGCCAATTTTCACTACTTCGCATATTTCCAGCGCATAAACAGTTAGCACTTGACGACCGCCCTCCCTTCGCCCACACCAAACTCTAACTGTGCAAGTTTAGCAGTCAGATGTGAATAGAGAAACTGCATACGAAAAACAACAAGGAAAAGATGGCATCCACAAAGAGAGCGAGTTGAGAGAGCTTACGCTGACGTCATCAACAGTGGCAGGCTGCTTGCATTGGAATTCGCAATGGAATTCGAACAACAACTGCAACAAGCTAGCCCTCTACACGCACACGCTCACGCACCAATGTTGCCCACTTTGGAGCAGCTAAAAAATTCAAATTGTGAGCAAAAAAGCTAAAAAAGGCTAAATTCAACAATAATATATTGTGTTACATAATTGAGTTATATGTTTTAATATAAATATTATATCTCTTTTACAATCTATTTAATAACTTCTGGCTTTGATTTCATTAATTATTTATTTTCCTTTCGCTCTTTGTTTTCAATTTTTCCCGCAATCTCGCTTGAGCCAGATCTGACAGAAAAGAGCGAAACTGACAACACTGGAACACACACACACACAAACAGGCAGCAGCCGAAGTGTGCTAAAAATAAATCTGTGTGCAAATTCACGTAAAACACAAACAAAAGCCGCATACAAAGTAAAGAAAGGAAGAAGCGCAGGCAAACAAAAAAAAAACAAATGAAAAGCTCAGGTCAAATATGCAGCGAGAGCAAATGCAAACAAATGCGAAAAATGAGCACAACGAAAATACATATTGAATTAAAAGAACAACAACAAAGTTGCTTTTACTCTGCTGCGTGTCTTTGCGGTAATCAATTTGCACGACGATAACGATGATAACTTTAACGACAGGTGCTGCAATGTAATTCCATGAAAACCCACGCGCAGTACGGCTGATAACATAATATACATGTATGTACATATATGTATGTACATATGTGAAGAGATAAGCTCGTACTTTTACTTTAGTTATGTAAACAATGTTAAATATTGTGCAGAAATAATGTCACATTGCAATATGTGATAAGAATCGAAAGGTCAAAGCATATTACAAATATAACACTTATCGGAGATATGCAGTTAGCATCTCTTATTATTTATGCCGTAAGTTTGCCTATCGTCATATGCTCGCCATAGACAACATTTTCCAATTGGACAGCTGCAGCGAGCCAATCAGATGATAAATTAGAACATACTGTAAGATCAGTGTAGAAAATCCACAAACACCAATGTACCAAAAGTTCACGCAATTCTGACATTTACATACCCACACACACACACATACACAAATCCCAGACAGAGGCAGGCGCCTGTGCACAACGCCCACGCGCATTGCAATATACAAACAAAGCAAAAGCTTGGGCGCAACAACTTCAAATGTGTGACGTCAGCGACACGAACATTTTTGCCGACTGACCAGCAAGAGCAACTACAACAACAAGCCTACGCATATACATACATATACTACAACGGAAACTACGATGCGCTACGCTTCGGTTATTGCCGTTAATTATTGCTGTCTCTTGTTGTTGTAGCTGTATTGAATTTGGTCATTCATGGAGCCGCTTGTTTTGCATGCGTGCATTTGAGTGTGTTTGCCTGTGTGTATGTGAATGTAAAGCCTCGCTTGCTATTCACAATAAGCCGAAAAGGCAACAACAGCAACAAAATTGCGCGCCATTGGAGCGCAGAGTTGTAAAACGTGTTTTTGTTTTGCTGATGTTGATATTGTTGTTGCTGTTGTTGCCGAACAAAAATGCGTAGTTTGTTGTTGTTTTTTTTTGCTTTCGTTTTTGGCTGCGTCAAATAAGGCAAAAACAAATATATGTACACATACATATATGCATATATATATTTGTATATATATATGCTTTTGAAAGATTTCTCAAAGCGTTAACATATAACTATAGTTTGACCTCAGACAACTAACGTAAGAAAAGCTTGTTTTGATTTTTAATCAAATCTTTTGTTTGCATTTTTATGGTTTTTATCACTGCAGCAAAACATGTGTGAGGTTTTATGCAATTTCATCAACATTGCCAAAAATATTTTACCCAATTTTGAACAGCTAAAAATTAGGCAAACACAGACAAAAGCTGCTCTCAATCACACAAACATAGACAGACAGAGACAGCTGCCAAGGCGCGCCCATGTGCGTGGAATGCGGGAAGATGGCAGATAGAAAAAAAAGAGAGCACCAAATTACGTTAGTTCTTATTGGCACAGCGGCCAGGCTGATTGCCTTATCCTTTTTACGCCAGCTTTCGTCACTTTCACCCACACGCACATACGCACACACGCACACATACGCAATGCTATCAAGCAGACAGCACGACGCGCAAAAAGGGCGTTGGGTAGTCCTTATGTCAAAACAACACCAAAATCACACATACATATGCACATTTACATTCACATTTTACACCTTACCTGCTTCCTATTGCTCTGCTGCGGCGGCTGCTGCTGTCTGGCATTCCACTACGCCTTCAATGCTGCTGCTGCTGCTGACGACGACGTCGACGCTGTTCGCCCATCAAGCAGTGATCGTACACATGCACATTTTAATTTTGAATATTATAAATTATTTATAAACATTTGCACGCACACACACACCGACGCCCGCACACTGATAGATATATATACACATACATATGTATATAAATATATATATGGCCCAACTTGCTGCTGGTTTTTTGTGTGGAATTTTCTACACTTTTCCTGCTACCTGCCACACATTTGTTATGCTGTTTTATTTTTTACTCCTGTGCCCGCGCAGCTGGCAACGTTTAAGTAGTGGTAGTAACACGTATGCACACAACAATGTTTTAACGCACAGAACGTACTAATTTTACAGTAACAAAAAATTCCATGAAAAATAAAGCAGCCATCTTTGCCCAGTATTAGGATTGTTGATATTATATCGGTATATCGATATCAATTGTGCGATAAGTGATATCTCTGTTTTTTATTTTGATTACCAAATTTACAAGGCTTATCGAGTTACTAAATTACACAATGAATATCTATCGATAGGCGTAAGTGCTGTAGGTCGTGACGTGAAGACTAAAATATTTCTTATCAATATTAGTTAAATTAATTTGAAAAAGTATTTGCGCGCTTAATACTGAAATTTAATATAATACAAACAATAATTAAATTACATAAAGCCATATATGCCATATGCCGTTTATTATTCAAAAATTTGATCTCGGCGCCAAAGTATGTTTCCTTTTATACTTTGCTGACGCAGTAGCGCCAGAAGCGATAGTTTAAATACGTTATCGTTATGTTTAATTTTTTTTATAGAAATTACAAAAGAACACCAAACAAATATAAAAAGGCAACTTGTTGGCTTTGTTTTCCTATTGCAGACATTGTTTATTGAGCTGTAAAGTATTTTAAATGTCAGTATGGCGCCCTGCCTTCTTGCTTCTTCTTACACATTGCTGACGTATTGCGCAAGACAGCGATTGTAGAAATATCGTGATGTAAATATGAAAGTTCGATAGCTGATGTTTATTTTAATTTTTATATAACAATATAGAATAACACTTAAGAATTGTTTTAAGAATAGTTTTAAGCATGCCAACAAGAATGGTTAGGTTTTGTTTTTCGTTTATTGTTTGTTACACTCGATTATTATTCGATATGTGATTCATTCGATATAAAAGTCATGCAGAGTATTTTATGTGGTATTTACTCGTGCGCACGTTGTTGTCATTGCATGACAAAATAATATAAAGAAAATATGCGCAATCTGAAACTGCAATATTGCAAGGAACAGACCACAGGCGTTAAAAATGCCAAACAGCTGTTGCTCCAACCGGATCACGAACGTTGTGGCCAAGAAATTACATTTATTGTAACCGACAGCAAAATCTACGCCACAGACAATGAAGCCGGCGATGGGGAAGCGCCCAAACTTGTAGCCGAACTGCCGGATATAGTAGGCGCAGAGTATTTGCAGCTAGAGAACGTAATATGTGTGGCCACGGGCGCCGGCGAGGTGCTAATCCTCAAACCCGACACACTGGCCCAGAGCGAGGGCACCTACTGCGACGTGGGCATCGAGTGCATGGCCTGGTCACCCAACCAAGAGGTGGTCGCCTTTATAACCAAAACGAAGAATGTGGTCGTCATGACCTGCACATATGATGTGCTGGGCGAGCAGCCGCTAGATGCGGCACTTGCGGACGATCAACAGTTCGTGAACGTGGGCTGGGGCAAAAAGGAGACACAGTTCCATGGCACGGCCGGTAAACAGGCGGCCAAACAGTCCGCAGAGTTCCAACCACCGGAAGATGTGCAGCAGTTACCACAGGTGAGTGAGACTGACTGTAAGATCTAGGAGGCTGCTTTTTCTACAGATTATTAATATTTGTTATATTTGCTTGCATTCAATATTTACTTATATACGATTTATTTGCCAACAGGATGTGCATATTGCCTGGCGCGGCGATGGCGCCTATTTTGCCGTCTCCTATGTGGCCGCCCAGGTGGGTCGCACCTTCAGCGTCTACGACTGCGAGGGCAAGCTGCAGTATACGGCGGAAAAGTGGAATGGATTGCAGGCACCAATCGCCTGGCGTCCCAGCGGCAATTGGATTGCCCAGCCGCAAATCCTGCCCGGCAAGTCGACTGTGGCGCTGTTCGAAAAGAACGGTTTGCGGCATCGCGAATTTGAGTTGCCCTTCGATTTGCAAGAGGAGGCAATTGTGCGGCTGCGCTGGAGCAACGATTCCGACATCCTGGCGCTGCATACGGTTACAGAGGAGGCGCAAACAATTTATCTCTATACGATTGGCAACTATCATTGGTATCTGAAGCAGGTGCTGGCCTACAAGGAGCAACTGGATCCGCTTGCCTTCTTTCACTGGGACAATCGTCTGGGTAACGAGCACATGCTGCACGTTCTGCTCGAGAGTGGCAAACGTTATACGCATCGTTTTCATTACGCCATCGATTGCCAGCCGGGCACAGCCATTGTCTGTGTCATCGATGGCAAGCGCCTTCTGTTGACCAATTTCTCGGCGGCTGTGGTGCCGCCGCCCATGTGCTGGCGCGTCGTCGAAATGAGTAGCTATATAAATGCCGTTTGTTCCTGCGATTCCCACATATGTATTTATACCAGCGATCGTGTGCTGCACTTTTATGTGCCGGAAATGAATCAGTTCTTATGCCACGACCAGCTCCAACCTGAGTTCGAGCAAATTCAATTGGCCAATTTGAGCTGCTTCTTCGACTCCTATTTGCTGGCCACACACAGCGTGGGCAGCCAGACGCGCATCCTCTTGCTCAATAATGGTAAGTCGACAAGCTCGCAGCGCATCGCTGGCACCATTAATGCCCTGGCCGTAAGCAATGGCAATTTCTACATCCAAACCCTCAACAATGGCCACATCTACGAGTTTGCACTGACCGCCGACAAGCAGACAAAGCTAATACGCAGCTATTTGCAGCTCGGACAGGCCGTGGATCAAATGATATTTCACAGCAGCCCTTTCGCACCAGCAGGTATGTTTACATCCAGAAGCATAAGTATGTGATTGATTGACTGAATGACTGACTGACCTTACTCTACATCGCTTTTATGTGATGTACATGAATACTTAGACTTGGACAAGTGAGGCAAATTAGTGACAGATTGTCTGACTGATTGATTGACAATTAAAAAAAATTAGAGACTGATTGACTGAGCTCTGTAAATGAATAAAACTTTTTAGTCTGTCTGATTGATTGATATTCAAAAAATTAGTGACAGATTGATTGAGCTCTTGTGATGTAAATGAATTTAACTTTTTAGTCTGATTGATTGATTGACGATTCAAAAAATTAGTGACGAATTGACTGAGCTCTTGTAATGTAAATTAATCAAACTTTTTTGTCTGACTGATCGACGATTCATTAAAAATATATATTTTCGTTCGGGCTGACGTTTGCTGTGTGAAGAAACAATGAATATATTCGGCACGCTTTTAATAAACGAAAAATGTTATTCATACATCAACTTAAGCTTCGACCAAGCATTTCATTAACAGATGTATGTTGCACTAGTCCTGATTATGCCGATTCCTCGGCTGTTGATACTCAAAAATAATTAAGAATATAAGTAGTATGGGGTGATACAAAGAAAGGAATACCGTGCTCGAATACAAACTAATTATTTATTAATTAAATAAAACAAATAAAATGTTCTTATCTTATATGAGGTCCCTTTGATAATGCTTATCAATTCAATTACTTTTCAGGCAAACTCATTACACTGCGCTCGCAGCAGCTGCTACACATAGATGGGCAGCGGATTGACGAGGACGTGACCTCAATCTGCGTGGTCGACGACTATTTGGTCTATACGCAGCTGAATTCGCTGCACTTTGTGCGGCTGTTGGATAAAAGCGCTGTGTCCACGCGCAGCATTGAGCGTGGCGCCAAGCTGGTGACATCGGCAAGCGATGCCCGGCTGGTGTTGCAGCTGCCGCGCGGCAATCTGGAGGTGATCTGTCCCCGTGTCCTGGCACTGGGCCTAATTGGCAGGCAGCTCGATCGTTATCAATACGAGGAGGCAATGCGGATCGTGCGCAAACAGCGCATCAATCTGAACATCATCTGTGACCACAATGTCGAGCAATTTCGTGCCAATGTGGACAAGTTTCTGCGCCAGATTGTGGACGCCCAATGGATATGCCTGTTTCTCAGCGAGCTGCAGAACGAGGACTATGCGCTGGGCATGTACGCCAGCAACTATGTCGCCTCGCAGCAACACTATCCGCCCGACTACAATGTCAAGCAGAAGGTGCAAAAGATATGCGCCCTGCTGATCGCCCACATGACCCAGGCCACAGATCCCGCGCTAATGGCACGCTATCGTCTGCCCATTATCACCGCCTACGTGAAGGCCGGCAGCCTGCCGCATGCACTGCAATACATTTGGCGGCACAAGCAGACGGATGCACAGCTGGGCGAGCAGCTGCTCAAGTATCTGCTCTATTTGGTCGATGTGAATGAGTTGTATAATGCCGCCTTGGGCACCTATCATTTTGGCCTGGTCCTGTTCGTTGCCGAGCAATCGCAAAAGGATCCCAAAGAGTTTTTGCCCTATCTCAACGAGCTGAAGGCCTTGCCGCTGAACTATCGCAAATTCAAGATCGATGAGCATCTGAAGCGCTTTGAACGTGCTCTCAATCATTTGGCCGAATGTGGCGAGGAGCATTATGATCTGGCGCTCGACTTCATACAAAAGCATAATCTTTATGGCCAGGCTCTAATCGCCTATCAGGCTCAGCAGGACTTCCATCGGCGCATTTGTGTTGCCTACGCGGACCATTTGCGCGCCAATGCCCAACTGGAGGCGGCCAGTCTTATGTACGAGCGGGGCGGGCAGCTGCAGCAGGCGCTGCTTAGCGCCCGCCACACCCTCGACTGGCAGCGTGTCCTGCGGCTGGCACAGCGTGCCGGCGACCCACTCGCACAGGTGGCCAATTCCCTGGTGGCGCCTCTCCAGCAACACGATCGTCATTTGGAAGCCTACGAGCTGCTCAAACGGTTTGAAGAACCGACCAGTGAGGCGCCGCTGGACGTCCTGCTGCACGGACATCTCTACGGGCGTGCCATCTACGAGGCAGGCCTGCTGGACCTAGACGGCACAGCTGATCTGTTGGGTAAGTCAACGCCGAAGCCTCTTAATAACTTGTGTCAAGTTATCTGCTTGGTACCTGCTTTTAAACAGTCTTAACGCAGATTTTGCTTTTTGGCGTGCATTGAAGCCTCTTTTGCTTTAATCAGTGTTATCTGCTTAAAATGCCAACCGAGAGAACCTCTAAAAGTAGCCATCGTCCGCTAGAAAATAGCTAAATACGCTAAACTAGCTGGTTTTTAAATGCTCGCTTGAAAGTTTTATAATATCTTGCATTGATTCCTCGAAATATTCCACAAACTTTTATTGAATCTTGAAAAAATTTGCTTGTAAAGACTTTTTTTTTTCAAATGCTTGGAAATCAATAATAAATACATTTTAAAACCAGACTCTAATTGGTGAAAAAAAGCTAAATGGTTCGATTTAGGAAATGTTTACAACTGACAACAGTGACATAAAGTTTAAGTCTTTACGATCCCAAAAAGTAAGACTTCGGATTTCGGTAATTGCATTAGATAAGAGAGCCTAACCAAATGAATAATAGTCCATAAATTTCGATAAGTATTTAGCTAAATAAAGACTCAGCTAGACTTGGGGTATAAATATGGGCTGCTCAAGATTGGAAGCTTCATTCAAAAGCCGATATCATGAAGTTCTTAACGCTTGCAATTTTCTCAATCTTGTTAATCGCCGTCCTGGGAAACTCCCTGGACCACGGTGCTCAAGTTGATAAATTGGAAAAATCAGCTTGGCCATATTTGGAAGCTCCCATTATTCCAATAGCGCGTTCTAAGCGCAGTGTGCGCCCAGTGGCAAAGGTGGCCGCTGGACCTAATGCGGCTTTCCTGCCTCAGCATCCCTTTTAATAAAACTATGAATGAAGGCACAAAGGATGATGGGCGGACAGTGGAAACAGTGGAAACCCATCGGCATTCAAAGAAGCTACACAATTAACCCCCCTCCCCTTTCCCACACTTTAAAATAGAGCATTACAAAAAATGAAATTTTTTTCTTGCACAAATCGATTTGAATAAAAGTCACTGTGAAAGGAACTTGAAGTGTTTTAAATGTGGTTTCGAGATTAAGTACCAGCTCACAAATTGATCGATCGAAAAACTTAAGATATTATTGAATATAAGGAATTTTTTCCTTTGCCCGTGCAAGGCCGGGTAATATATATGCTGAAAAATGTTGATCCCAATGCCCAGACTAAAGGAAGAGCTGATTTTCTGTTTTCAGTGAATGCTTGAAGGTTGTTTTTAGGAAATTCCACGCGCAAGCGTGAAAAATAAGTGGAAACATGGAACTCTTTTTATGCGATATGTTACAAAGTTATTTTGAAATATTTATTGAAGAGGTTCTTCACACATTTGTCAATAGCCAAAGATCTTATACTATATATAACTTTAAATCCAATTCAAAGCCATGTCAAGTATAGTCTATATCCAGCTAACTAATTCACCTCCCTGCATTCAGGTAAACGCGTTAGGCCCGCGCTCATGGCATATGTCGCACAATTGGAGGCTTCACTGCGTGCAGATCGCGACCTTTTCGTGGAGTACAAACAGCGTCTGCTGGACATACGCAAGCGCCAGGCGACGGCGGCGGATGCCGGCGAGGAGCACGACCTGGACATTGATGAGGCGGATCTGTTGTCGGACACCAGCAGCATCAGCTCGTCGCGGCACAGCGGCAGCTCGCGGGGCACCGGGTAAGGCGTCTCTAGCTGTTGCACCTGACTGCATCGAAGTTATAATTTCTTTTATTTTTTTCTGGTACTCACTTTCTTTCGTTTTGGTGCAGAAAAACATTTCGCTCCAGCAAAAATCGACGCAAACACGAACGCAAGCTGCTCAGCCTGAAGCCGGGCAACCCCTTCGAAGATATCGCGCTCATCGATGCGCTGCACAACCAAGTCACGAAGCTCGGCCAGCAGCAGCAGCAGCAGCTTGTGCGTGACACATGCAAAGCGCTCCTCCAGCTGCACACCGAGGATGTCCAGGCGGCGGCACTGCAGCGCCAATACGAGGGCATCTTGACGGAGCTGCTCGCGTCGCTGGACGAGATCTGGTTGCCGGAGCTAATGGGCGGCACCACACAGCATCTGACCGGACCCAATGTCGACTATCTGGCCCTGCAAAAGGAACAGCGCTATGCTCTAATATGTGGGTATTACTCGAATTAAGCATTGACTAGGCTAAATTAATGCACTCGTAGTCGGAGAATGTGAGAATCGAGGAGAAGGTGCCTCTCTCCATGCATGTAAAAAATAGTTTGCTAGCAATATACACGATATACAATATGATATATGATATGTAACATCTTATATGCTTAAGGAATGAGATTGATTCCTTTTCAATATATGTAAAAAATAATGTAATAGAATTTGTTGTAGTATTATCTACAATGTTATCAGTTGATTCCTAATGTCATACCAGATATATCATATCTCAAAGAGAGATTCCTTTTCCATTTATATAAAGAATAGTGTAAAAGAATTTTATACGTTTTCAACTACAATGTGATATCAAACTGATTCCTTATCTATATATATATATATATATATATGTATATATGTATATATATCATATCTCAGGGAGAGAGATTTCTCTTCCATATATCATATATGATATGATATATATGATCATTATATTCTCAGGAAGATTTTGTTTCCAAATGTTATAGAATTTTATGTGATGCAATCAACAATATGATAAATAATATGTGATATATAGCTGATTCCTTAAAAATCGCTTCCCATTATATTCTCACGAAGATTCCTTTTCCATATATGTTATAAATAGAGCAATTTATGATATGTATTATATATGATATTTGACTGATCAATATATATATGCATATAAATATGTCATATGTATATGTCATAGAGAACCTATTGTTCTCTAGGGGGTAGATTTTCTATTTATTATATACTCTAAAAGAGAAATTCTATTTGTTTTTTTGATATATGTAATACTATTTATAACAAAAGAGATATTTTTTTAATATATCATATATCATAATTATATATTCAACAAAATTGTTCAGTTGGTCGGTTCAGGGTTCAAACCCACGCTCCGCATTTGGACAGCCATCGTAAAGCTATCTGAAAATAGTCTGCAAATTGGACTTTAATTAGTCGATTTAGGTGCCTTCTTTATATATATCAACTATATTTGATGAACTTCTCGAAGTCCTAAGTATTTTCATGTTTTTCTCATTATCAGAAAAAACTCTACATTAACTTAGTAAACTGATCGAAAATGTTCAAAATTAATGAGAAATGTTCAAAAGTTTTTTTAAATTTAATTTAGATCGGAATTTTCTGTCTGGGTCCAACATTTTAAATTAACAGTTTTAAGGTCTGAGGAAAGTTTACTAATTTGAAGAATTACTATGGAGAGTTTAAATCCTAAGTACGATTATATATATAATTATATATATCTATAGATATCTGAGAGTTCAAATCGATCTGATCTTATTTACAAAGAGCTCTTTAAACTATGTTGAAAAATCGTGAAATCTTAAATTGATCTAAAAATCGAGACTAATTTAAACTATTTCTGCCCTCTATTTCAGCTCCCCTGAAGCGATTCAAGCCGCAATTGATTATTATCGATTGGAAGCATGGCATATTGCATTAATTCTTGTCATAATTGTGGTCATATTATATATAGGATAAATGGATTAACACTTTTCGTGCAAATTGTATTTGCGATAAACAATATCAAAAATAGTTTATCTATCGAATCGCCTCCTCTCATTGACTTTCACTATGTTTTTTTTATAGCTCTGAGATAAACGTTGCATTAAAATCACTAATTGAGTTTATTTATTGGCACGCAAACAGTTGCGTGTTTTGGCTGTAAAAAATGGGTGTATAAAAATGTATTTAAAAAGTGGTATTTGGTACCGACTATCATTTAGGAGGCGTTTACTTTTGCTTATCACTGTGCAACGCCCTTCAAAGAATTCCAGCTGATTTCCTGGAGCTGTTGGCTGCAGCTGCTGCGCTGGCGTTAACAGCGGCGTGGGCGTCGCTGCCTGAAACAAGTTTACAGTGATTTGTTAAAATCGCACAGCATGCTTAATGCTATAGCCAAAGCAAGACATTTAAAATACGTTAAGTAAAAGTAAAAGTTTGGTCTAAGGCACTACTACCATATTATTGGTATACTTATGCCTTCAAGCATTAATAACTGCATTAAATTAGTGTACAATTTACTTAAGCACCCATTTAATTAACTCATTTCGCCACATGAAACACCCTAATGCCCGCTGGACATGCGCAGCTAACATAGCCAGCCGCTGCTGCTGCTGCTGCGCTGAGCGCCGACGTCGACGTCGCAACTCCAATTGAGCTCTCTCTTAGCAGTGCTCACGTAATTTTCGTTTTCGCAGCGCATTTCAGTGAGAGCCATTGAACGGTGCGGTCGTGTGTTCGCTGTCGCTGCGCAAAACGTTTACATTGGCGCGTCTCCTGTTTCATTGTGCGCCAAAGAATAAACTAAACTTAGGAGAATTTGTTAATAAACAAATACGAACTATTTGTGCGTGTATATATTTGTATATAGAGCAGCTGCGAGCTGTTTAATAAATCGAAATTTTTGGCCCAAGCAACAAGTGCGACAGGAAACGCGCGCGTGGAAAACGTAACGAAATCGAAAATAAAGTGCAAATACAAAAGTGTGTGTGTGTGTGTGGAGTTCCATTTATTTGCTAATTGGAAATCGCACTGGAAATTTATTGCTATTGATAGCTTATAATAGTAAGCATTTAATAGTGCTAATTGGAAAGAAAGTGTGAAATGCATAGAAATATAATAAAGTAAATATATAAAAATTCCATTCAAGCGCGCAGTCGCAGTTGTGCGTCAAGTCAATAAACGCGCTAAATAAATAATTGCTGCTCAAAGGCGCGCATATGGAAATCGAATAATATTAACCAAAGCAGATTATATTTTCCCAATTGGAAACGGCCAGCATAACAACAACAGCAACTATAACATATTTTTGGTAAGTCCCAGTGTGTTCTATATGTATGGATGTATGTGTGTATGTATTATAAACAGCGCTGTTGCTGCGCCGTGCTCTGTCGCTCTGCGATAATACATTGTCCAGTTTTAAGCTTTGCATTTGTTTTTGCTTTTTTTTTTTCGGTAAGCCACCTCTTGGTGTTCTATAAGCAGCGCTGTCGACGTCAAGTGCTGCTGTTACGATCGCGCTCTCTCTCTCTCCTCTCGTCGCTCTCGTTGCTCTAACGTGCTGTCCAGTTTAAAGCTCAGCTCAAACTTGCAAAACGACTTTCAACATCATTTTTGGTGTTGTTGTTTTTGCTACTTCTATTCGCCCCACCGTTGTTGTTGTTGTTGTCTTTTTAATTACACCTACTTTTTCGCCGTGCTTTAGATTTGGATTTGTCGCTTTTGTTGTTTTTGCTGCTGCTTTAGCACTTTTATTTTTTGGCACATGTCGAAATCGCCGCGGGCCTTAAATTGTTTTTCGCACAAAGCAATTATTTATTTATAGACTAAATGCCATAATTTCTTGTGTTTTTGTTGTGTGATAAATTTGTAATTTTTTAAAATTATTTTTGGCACAAGTCTGGAATATTGCTTAAGAGTTAAAATTGTTGATTGAAACCAATTTGAGAAACCTTGACATTGCTTAAAGTTTAATTGGAATGCGTTGAAAATCCTTGAGTGAACATTTGGTATTGGAAATTCGAATTGGAATTGGAAATGTTATAGATTTTGAATAAGTTGTCAGCAGAGTTTCTGTTAAAAAAGGTTACAATGGAACTCGAAGGACCCATTGGGAATAACATATGTTAGTCAAGTTTAATGTTAACATTAAAAGTATCCCGTTTCAGATATTAGATTCCTGATATTCCAATTAGGATCGTAATGGGATATTCAAGTTTTATTTAACATTTCGTTGGATATTCTCTATGTAAATCAATCGGGCTCGATTTGCAAATCTGTTGATAGATCTTATTTAAAATAAACAATGGCAAGCTGAAGCCCACTTTGCGAATAAATTATGATTATTTGCTTCCTATACGGATTCTATGACTGACATAAGAGCATAGCATAAATATAGCAGACGATTATCATTTATCTCATGATTTACAATGCGAATGTTGCCGATGTTTCATTGTTTTGTTTTTGTTGCTTCTGCTCGTCTATGAGATTGTTACCCAATCCGAAAAGTACACACAACTCGAGGCACGTCTCGTATCTCTACAAAAGAGCCAAAGCCAAAAAAAAGTGCTGAACGTGACTCAGACTCGGCAAATGCTACTCTTATCTCACAGAGCTCGAGCCTCGAGTCCGAGTCCGAGTTCGAGCCTCGAGTCGACTCTGACCCGTGCTGACCACAAACCCTATAAAATACAATCCATAAGCTACCTAAATCTTATGTGGCGACGGTTCCATTGGAACCGGTTTAAAGCCAAACGCGTTCTGGACTCAAATCGACGACATTCCATGGAAGTTAAACATTCGGTTTCTCTGGGGTTGGGTCTTACGATATTTCTTTGCGGCAACCTCTCGCAGCAGCTCCCTTTGCAACGTTGGCGGCGGCAGCTCATTTGGCATTCAAAATGTTTTCTCTATCAGAGACCTGAGGCCCATTATTAACAATTTATGTTGTAACTGCAAAATGCATAATGCATTTGTTGTCTCAGTTGTTGTTGTTGTTTGTCTCTAATTAAAAAAAATGAAGAAAAAACCTGACTGCAACATGATGTGGCAAATGGCGACGAGCGGCAACCTTCGCCTGAGGCATTCGATTTTGCATAGATTGGCTTAAGAAGAAATATATACAAAGCCATATATACATAGAGAGAGAGAGAGAGAGAGATAGAGAGAGAGAGACATAGACACAGTCTCAGCCACGTTTTAAATGCAACTTTTAGCACAAGTTAAGGCTTTTGTTTTATGACCTTCCCGCTTGTTAAGTCGCACTGCACAGTGGTACACAGCTGTGTGAAAAGTGCATGAAATGCAGTGTGCAAAAATTGAGCGCAATTTGTAAATATGTGAAGCTCAAATATTTATGATCTCACTCAGAGAACCTTGTTGCGAGTCAGGGAACGAGCACAGTGCTCACCCGCTAAAAAGTACCGCCGGAAAATAGAGAAAAACCAAAACAAAATCAAATCAAAATCAAGTTATTGACATTATTTTTACTGCCTTCAATTCTTTTATCTATTTGTAAATATTAAAAGAGGAAGCTCTGGTTTTTGGCCTCGATTAGTATTACATTTGAGATGTAGTTAAATATCCATTATATCTAACAATCTGTTATAAATACATTTTTAAGAAATCTAAGATATAGTCAAAAATATATTATATTTATTATATCTGTCTTATATTATTAAGTCTATATTGGGGTTGCCAAAAATGAGTTTTTTTTTAGCATTCAAAGCGAGCGGTAAAACTTAATTTTCTTTCTCTAGTCTCGTATAGCTTTTTACAGTCGAAATCATAAACGTACCGGTTCTCAAGTTGTTAACCTCAAACTTTAATATAAAGCTATATAAAGGTTCTTGAAAATTTTAGAAAATTTAATTTTTCTTCTTAAATTGCAATAATAATAACCGATCAACCGAGCAACTTTGTAGAACAAAATCGAAATCGAACTAGAAATTTGTAAAGTCGATAAGCAAAACAAAAATGTAAACGGCAGAAATCGTGTTGCGAATTGGAATGGTTATAGGTTATGGAATAGTATCTCCCTCTCTGTCTCTCTCTTTGTCTCTCTCTCTCTCTCTCTCTCTCTCTCTCTCTCTGAAAAGAAACACTTCTCCAACTCCCCACAACTTAAATCATTTCAAATTAGTTGTCTCTTTAAGAAATAAACTTTTGCGGGCCCAGAAATTAACAGCTAAAATCTCTTTCTACGGTTCGCTTTGGTCTCATTAAGTTAAATAGCCAGTGCTCTGTGGGCGTTACTCAACACTATCGCAAAGTGTCTTGAGTTTCAGTCGAGGTCTGTGGAGGAGGAGGGTTTCGGGGGGAGGGGGGCACCCCTGAAACGAGTCGCATTGCATTAAGGTTGCCCTGCAGACCCACAGACCTGACCTATCGCGGTTCTTGTTTTTTCTTCTTGATTTTTATTTTTTTGTCGTTTTCATGTCTAATTCTTTTTTCTTCTTCTTTTTCTGCATCTCTTTGTTTCGGTGTCTTTTATTCGGTTTTGTTGTTGGTTTCGTCTTGCAAAACTTTTTGCGGTTTGCGTCTGAGCTTTTATTCTGCGCTTTTTGCATTTTGCAATCATCGAATGTACAAAATGTTTATTGGTCATTTTGGTTACGTTGTGGTTGATTGATGAGGAGGAACAGGTTGCACAGCAGAAGCTCTTCAAAATCAACAGTACAATAATCAAAAGAGTCAAAGGTCCAAATTTCTGGTAGTCTTAGGTACTGGAAGCCAAAGTCACTGGAAATATGACAATTTAAATGTGAAAGACACTCAAAGTTATATTTAATGGAAGAAATCTCTAATATCTGTGGAAGTCTTAATTACTGGAAGCCAAAGTCTCTGGAAAGCCGAAAATTAAAATGTCAAGCTTAAAGCAAAGTTACTGAAAGTATTGGTCCCCTTAAATGAATATTTCTAGAAGTCAAAGTTAGTAAAGCGTCTGCCTTTAAGTCTGAGTCCTTGGAAGTACCTGGAAGTCTTTGGAATTGATATACTTAAGTCAAAGTTATGGAAGCCTTGCTTCCTCACGGTCAGTGTTCCTGGAAGTACCTGTTACTATCTGAAACGAAAATCTCTAGTAAATTCTTAGAAATTTTGCGGGATTTGATTCCCAAAAATCCCTGGAAATGTCAAAGTACCTGGAAACCAATGTTCCCGCAAATCAGACTTCTTCGATATCAAAATGTCAAAGTTCCGGAAAGTCAAAGTACAACAAAAGTTCAGATTTTAAGCAAGCCAAATTGACTGCTTGTCAAGTGCAAGGCATGTCGTTCCTACTTATCTTATTAAATAAAATTTAAAAGTTGATTCAACTTTTACATTTTCTCAATTTTTTAGTCTCTCTCTCTCTCTCTCTGTTTGCCTGTTTATCCCTACTGATTACTTTTTGAAAGATGCACGCTGCTCTCTGCGCTTCTCACAAAAGTTTTCCAGACTTAATTCAATTAAAAGTTAAATTATTTTGTTGACAAGCACAACTACTTGCAACGGAAAAAAAAGTCAATGAACGTTTAGCTTTTGCATAGAATGTAACTTTTTGGGAGTTTTTTCATGTATGCACATAGAACATCGACTTATTTCTTTCAGTTTCCGTTTGCAGTTGCTACTCAATGCCAATTTGTATTTTTTTCCAAGCATCGTCTTACGCCGTGTGTCAAGCTTTTCCGCATTCGAATAAAAGTGACCATGGAGAACTTGATGCAAGCAGCAGCAAGCATGAGCTAGTTTAGATTTTAGTTTTAAAATGAATAATAAAAATAAACTTAATATGTAACTTAATGAAAGTAACTTAATCCGCACTTCAATAAAGATAAGAACATGGATACCAATACATTTTTAAAGGTTTCTTTTGTAACTGCCAGCTTCAAAGCTAGCTAAAATTTAAGCTGCCCAATCGCCGTCCTCCATGGTCACTTTATGCGAAGGTTAGCTGGTAAAGAAATAAAGCGCACTTGAGTTTACAAGCAGCTGCTAAACATCGCTGTAATTCTTCCACAACAGGGTGTTTCATGCACATAAATAAACGCACCTTGCATTGCACAATGTCATATGTACATATATATATATGAATATCTAGTATATAGATATATATACATTTATTGTAATTTTGATGTAAAGTCAACAAGTCTTTCGGTTTCTATTGTGGAGTGCTTGAAATTAATTAAATTCTGAGAATGCTTTTTGTTGGCTCTATTATTATTCGGCACATTGCGCTGATTGAACTTAATTGAATTATGTGTTATGTGTGTGTGTGTGTCGTGTGTGTGGGTGTGTGTGTGTGTGTGTGTGTGCGAGTTACATCTTGCTCTAGCATTGGGTCTCTCTGCTCCAATCGGCCCTGAACTGTGACCCCGTTGTGCCAGGAAATTGTTGTTTTGGGGCCTAGTTTTATGTTTTTGTTTCTTTCAAGTTGGTAACCAGCTTTTGGCCTAAAACCCATTTGGTTTGGCTCTGTGTTTACCTGTACACATATGTCGCTATATTTCTGAGTGTGTGTGTGTGTGTGTGTGTATATTTAGTCGCAGCTGCTGGCATAAAAATGCATTTAACAAAAACTGTTTCTGTTTACCTTTCACATACGGCCATTGAGGGCAGCCCACACACACACACGAACATACACACACATGAACCGCATACATCAACACATACATCAACATACATTAGCACACACACACACACTCTCACACACACAAGCATTGTTTGTTTATGCTTTGCACTCACAGATACTTTGCGTTTTTAGCTGCAGTTCTTTTATGCATCCCAAAGATACACAACCTATGCCCATTGTCAGCCGTCAGTGCAATATGGCTTGCAATTTTTTTGTTAAACAAAAATAAACAACATTTGTTGTAAGCAATCGCCGTGAGTGGTAGGCGATGCGGCTTACACTGACAGAAAAATGACAGTTGATTATGGCCTTATATATTCATTTAAGCGTAAATTTTTATGGTAGAGAAGTACAATGTCCCATATTTATCTAGTTCTTATATCTTTGACTTATACTCCTACAAATAAAAATGTATTATATATCTTATACCGTTTACTACAACTTATACTTTTTTACCATTGCTTATACTACTTGCTTCTCTTATACTTACTACTGAATTTATTTCGGCGTAGTACCTTTTATACCTATACTTACTACTTATTCTTCTGATTGTTGTTGTTCCTTCATTTCTTCTATTGTCTATACTATGCCTTCTTATATTTGTTACTTCTTATACGAATAATATCGTTTACTACTACTTATACTTTTTACTATTGCTTATACTACTTGTTTCTCTTATACTTACTACTGAATATACTTCGGAGTAATACCTATATATGAATGATATGTATACTGCAATTTACTATTTATTCTTCTTATTGTTATTTTTACTTTGTTTCTTCTACAACCTATATCACAACTACATATATTTCTAACAATTGCTTATACTATTAGTTCTACTTATACTTACACTACTTATATACAACTTATAACTCAATATTTTTTCTGCTATTACTTATACTTGTTTTTTCTAGGCATACAACTTATTTTAGTTATACTTTAATCTTATACTTTAAGTCTTATACTTTTTCTGCTTATATTTACACTACTTATAAATAAATTAGAACTCACTATAGTTATTACTATTACCTATATAGCTTATACTTCTTCTTTTTATGCAAACTACTTATACCTATACGTTTGTAAACTTGAAGTCTTATACTTCCTGCTTATACTTACACTACCATATATACAACCTAAATCTCAATATATTTCCTGCTTTACTTATACTTCTTTATGCTATGCATACAACTTATGTTACTTATACGTTTATATACTCTTATAATTGTTACTAGAACTTTCTTATTCTGCTTATATCATTCTTGATGTTTTCACAAATTCTCTGCAGAAGTACAGAATTAGACACACAAAAGCTGTTTACATACTAAATATAACTTTAACAAGTAAGAGGTTCTAGTCGGGAGCTCCCGACTAGGGGATACCCTGAACCCTCATATTGCAACACAATATGTATGCACGCTTTTAGCTCACGAGTAGCGAGGCGGTGGCGATAGGTCCAAAATGGCCGATAATCTGATATACTATAGTTTTCCAGTAGCTGCATGTCAAGCACGGTGACTCTAGCTCTTATATTTGCCAAAATTGCTTAAAAAAAGGATTTCGATATACATTTTTACCGATTGCTGCAACGGGGCAAGTTATTGACCATCAGAAATATTATCGAGCCGTGTAGGAACTAGGAGTACCTATCTAAAATTTCAAGTCTCTAGCTCTTGTAGGTCCTGAGATCCTGCATCATAAAAATGGACGTACAGACGGACGTACGTATTGTATTTGTGGAGGATGGACAAATGTATGTAACAGGACAGACGGACGGATCAGACAGACCGCCATAACTATATCGACTCAGCTATTATTCTTGATCAAGCATACATATAGCTCGAGTGGGGTCGTAGCCATGTTCCGTCTGTCTGTCACGTCCATCTGTCCGTATATTTGAACACAAAGATATCAGATACCTTACCCATTTTTAAGAGCTAAGAGTACTATGAAGTATTGCTTAGCTGTCAGATTCCTGCGACACGATAATCGATGCACCTTTTTCTCACAGTGCACGCGCTCGTATCCATTATGGCCGACTCTGAACACTTAGTTTTCCGTAGGCGCAACACGTGCACCTATTTTGCATAGGAAATCACATTCTCCATGCGCCGCAAGTAATTGGCCATAGAATATTATAAGCCGTGTAAATGTACTTCAAATTTTTTATATGTTTTTGTTGGAAGTAGAGGGTTCAGGGTATACCCTAGTCGGGAGCTCCCGACCGTAGAACCTCTTACTTGTTTTTGATTTGTTTATTGTTTGCGTTTGCCCTTTGGGCAGCGAAGTTCCCCGAATTGAACATAAACAAACACCTGGCATGTGGAGTTCCCTTGAATTTCTTTTTATCTCGACATAAAACCAGTTTTTGTATTCGTGCTAGCCGCAGAAGTCAGGCAAAACAGTTGGTCCAGTGGCCCGGCGGGGCAAAACCCAAACAATTTATTATGCATTTGCGATTATTTAATAAATATATATACATATACATACATATGTATATATGAGTAGGTATACTATATGGCAATGTTTTTAACATTTGGTTAACTTTTTATTGTCAATTAGCAGAGTCTCGCCATATCATTTGCCTTTACCCCGAGATCAGGCATTACACAGCAGATCGTCGGGTATATTCTCCATATCAAATGCTCAAAATGCTAATTAAATTGTTAATTTATTGTTGTTTTGAATGCACATTAACTGCGCACTTTCAATTTACTTTATCTTAATCTTTTAGCTGACATTTCGAACCAGGAATCTTTTGTAAATAGGAATCAGCTACTTTTGATACAAGTTCTAGGAAGTTAGCATTGGTAAATTTAAATTTTGAAAATTACTTTGTTAAGCAGCTAGTAAATAGATTACGTTAATGTTGTTGCTTATATTATATATATATATACTCCAGTATATCATTAACAGAGATTATTTAGCTAGTAACATATATATCCATTCCATTCTCTTAACATGTTTTTTTAAAGGAATTTCTAAATAAGATGAACAATAAAATTTATTTTTAAAACAATTCCTAAATGATTTTTGGTATATGCACGCATTCGAATACCATCTTAAAGCTCATTAAAGCTTCAAAGACACAAAAGTTATTGAAGATTGAAACATTGCATAGGATGCGTCCCAACTGGAGAACTCTTGTATTTATCACTGTTTATTTATTGTATAAAATAAAATGCATATATATTGTGTATTATTCTTTAAGCTCTTTGAGCTTAAGATCCATTAAGACCTTATAGTCCAAGCAGCATACATGATTTTTGTTATATACACACATTCGAATACCATCTTAAAGCTCATTAAAGCTCCATTAAGATCGGACAATAAATTGAAAAGTTATTGAAGATTCAAAAGTTATTGAAGATTGAAGATTGATTAATTGATTTAGCGTAGGATGTGCTCCAATTGGAGAATTCTTGTGTTTATCACCTCCTAATTATTTCATATTATTTCTAGCTTTTAGCTTGTTAAAGTAAATCCGTTGCAAGTCTTTAGTTTCATTAAGACCTTTCACTCCAAACAGCATACATTTTTGCAAACAGTTTTACGTTTTTTATGGGGCATATTATTTGAGTTAAAAGTTAACGCTCCATTGCTAATCAATTACTTGGACAAACCTTGAACTCTCGAGGTAGAGATTTTAAATTAAGCTAAACATATGTCTGCCAGACAAACAAACACATACATGCCCTTAACGTATATATGCATATGTATTTGTGTTTATATTTAAGTTTTGCTTAAACCTTTATTTTCGCATTGCCAATGACAAGTTTGCGTGTGGAGCAGCAACAGAAGAGGAGATGACCCAAAAAAAAAGAACAGACCAATAAAAAAGTAAAGTCAAAAAAGCAGAGAAAAAGTTATACATATTCGATAAGTTATTGACATTTTTTTTAAGGCCCAAATTATTGTGTGTCATGTGAAAGACCCGCAAAGTCTGGGAAAATTGTCTAAAAGAGAAAAAGTTTCCCAAAAATGGCATCAAAATAAATGTAATTATATGCCAAATACGTTAATATTGATCAGTACAGTACATTCTGCATGTGGGCGATATCACCCAGTTGAGTGGAACATAAATGAAAGTCGAGCGTGATTTTAATTATATAATGATCAGCTGCCGCCCACGTCAACCGCAACAACTTGTCGCCTCTCACTGCCAGCTCAGCCGCCGCTCTCTGGCATTAACACATTTGAATGTGGCTGAGTCTGCGGAAAAACTTGTTTTCTTTTCTGTCTGCCATCCAGCTGTCCGCTGTGAAAATTAGCCATGAAAATGTGTCGGGGAGAGATGCCAAGCGATGGCATCTCGGAGCTCAGCTGGAAAGTAAAAGTGCTGCGGCAGCGCCTACTTTTGCTTTCATTTAACAACAACTTTAACTGCAGCCAAAACAACAACAACAACAACAAAATCAACTAAAACAACAACAACAACAACTGCAACTATTACGAGCAGTTTTCAATAAAAACAGAAGTTACAATTCATTTAGTTGACTTTAAACTTTAAGAAAATAAACCAAAAAAAAAAACAATATTATTTTTGCACTTTCATATTTTCGAGTGTGCATATTTTAAAGAATTTTCCTATGCGCTCGCTTAACAGCAATTATTTTAATTAATTAAGGTGTTATCTGAATATTTTCTGAATATATTACTCAATTATTTTCAACTCTTTTCTACTTTTCCACTTTTTTTTCTATTCAATACTTTTTATACCCTGAACCCATTAAAAATGGGAAAAGGGGTATTATGTTTTTGGCAAAAATCAAAATGGGGAAGGGAAGAGGCCCCCCCAAAAAATTTTTTTTTGGGCATTAGGGGCATCCCCTGCCCGGTCCCCCCCGCCCCCCCCCCCCCGCCCGCGGGGGAACGAGGGAAAGGGGGGAGATGGTTTTTTGTGGGGGGGCCGTTCTCGGGGGGTGGTCTCTATACTCCCCCCCTTTAAAAAAAAAATTTATTTCTTTTTTTTTATGATTTGTAAAAATAGGGGGAGTGAAAGTATTTGGTATAATATTATATTTTCTTATTTCTTCTCTCCCCCCCCCCCCCCCTCTTTTCTATGGGGGTGGGGGGGGGGGGGGGGTATTCCATTCTAACTGAATTCTGAAAGAAACTCCATTTTCACCACTTCCCTTCCCAGTGGAAGTTAGCTAGGATCCATATGATCCATAAGTCAGTCAAGCTAGAATATGACCCTAAGTCATATCGATCGATCAATTTTCTGCCCTCCTTGTCGAAGGTCTGCGAGAAATTGATTGACTGCCTAGGCTTATGGATCGCATGGCCATCCTTTCTGATCACCAATTTGATTTGAGGAGATCGCACGGCGCGGTTAAACAAGTTCTTAGGGCGGTTAACCGCATCATTTAGGCTTACGACAACAAAGACTAATGTTGTTGGGTCTTTGGAGACCTTTAGCAGACCTTTGACTGTGTCTGGATTGACGGATTGCTCCAGGAAATAAAGATCAGCCTCCCCGCTTTATTTTTCCTACTCCGGCGCTCTTATCTATTGGAGCGAAAAATTGGATGTTGAAATAATACCAACAATCTCTCCTGTTCGCAAAATGAAGGCGGGTATCCCCCAAGGCTGTGTACTAGGCTGCTTTCTTATTTATAATATGTATACGGCAGATATCTCCACTCCACCTTTCGCAAATACCTGGATATATTCTAGTTTCAAGAAATATGATAGTGTAGATCTTATGAGATGTAGTTCTTGACGGCTTTAAGGAACTGGGCTGACAATCTCTTTAACCCATTGCTGCCTGTTACCTTTATATTGGGTTTCTGGACCTCATTTTCCAAATCTTTAAATCTTTTTACCCATTTTTTGGTTCCAAACTTGATTTTCTCTTATAGATCGAAATAGTTTGGCAAATATTCCAAGATGCGTTTAGACTAAGACCATTTCAAAATGCGGTTGCGCGTAAAGAACTCTTGTATTAATCGCTGTTTAATTAATTCATATTATTTCTAGCTTTTAGCTTGTTAAATTATATCAGTTTTTACCTCCTTTAAGAGCTTTAAGTCGAACCCGGTTCGATTTGAAAACTACTTTAGAGTCTTTTACCAGGCACAACTTTCGACAGATTTTATGGGCAGCTTTTACATTAGACTTAACATAATTTTAAGAATAGTTGGCCTAGTTAAACTTTATATTCAGTGTTATATTCTTTCAGTCGAAATAGAAAATCTATTATATTTTATTGAGCCCATTAAGCCAAAGAAGTCTTCGAATCGGGTCAAGATGCCGCGCATTAAGCAAATCCCTCACCAAGATGTAATTGGCAAGGCGCCACGCAAGCCGCTGGCACCGAAGGTAACTCGCAAGACGACACTCCCTGGGATCGGGATTCCCGAGGTGAGAAAACCCCATCGCTATCGACCCGGTGCAGTTGTGCTCCGTGAGATACGTCGCTATCAGAGATCGTCGGAACTGCTCATACACAAGCAGCCCTTTCAGCGTTTGGTACGTCAAATAATCCAAGAGTTTGGCTCTCGAATGCGCATCCAGCCGGCGGCCCTGGCTGCCATGCAGGAGGCTGCCGAGGCCTACCTGGTCGGACTGTTCGAGGAGTCCAACCTATGTGCGCTGCATGGCCAGCGAAAGACCCTTATGCCCAAGGATCTGTTGCTGGCCCAGCGTATAAGGGGTGACAAGTAGTTGGGGATATTTGAATATTTATTTGTTAGCTGTTTGGAATGTTTTTAGTTTCTAGTTCAAAATGTTTTAAACGATTTGTTAATTGTTGAATACTATGTTAAGTTATGATTACAAATTTTATTTAGAGTTAATAAAATTGGTTAGTTACCAACAATTCTTTAAGCAATTACAGATCCGTGCAATATATAGTCAGTTTTAGGAATATGAAACCAATAATCAATTATATTTCATGGCTTGATATTTGTATAGTTCTTTTGGCTCATATGACTAAATCAGCCCGTTCGGACCACAATATCATAAAGCTGTGATAGGAAGGATAGGTAGAAAATGAATTAGGAGATCTTTCTCAAGCCCGACAGTTACAACGAATATATCATAAAGCTCTAGAAGAAGAATCGATAAAATATGAGTTTTTGTATGGAAAATACCCGTTATCCTTGTAGAGGCTCTTATAACTTCGTTGTGAAATGTGTAACGCATAAAAAGAGACATCTCCGACTTCATTAACTATATGTATATATTCTAGATCAGCATCAACAGCCGATTTGATATTGCCGTGTCCGTCTCTGCGTCCTTTTGTCCGTCTGTCTGTTTCTATACGGAATAGTTTCTTACTCTCGTCTTTCTGTTGCAGGCGGTACTTATATCGGAACCGAGCGGATCGGACCACTATATTATATAGCTGCCTTAGAATGGTCAGCCAATAAATAGATTCCTGTATGGAAAACTTCTTTGTTTATTAATATATTTCGAGCAGTCTCGGCATTTGTAAGTTTCACTTTGCTCCTCATATATATGCAAAATCCTTTCAATATCTGAACACTAGTTTCATATATATACCATAGGAACTATTTGTCGAAAAGTGGGCACATTTATGGAAAAATATTCTGTTTTCCAAGATATTTTCATCAAACTCACCATTTAAGAAT
Organism: Drosophila ezoana; assembly: GCA_035045725.1. NCBI lineage: Eukaryota > Metazoa > Arthropoda > Insecta > Diptera > Drosophilidae > Drosophila > Drosophila ezoana. The sequence goes on from JAWNOU010000051.1 coordinate 3,229,044, forward strand.
TTTATCAGGCTCTCATATCTGCAAAAGCGTAGGGCAAATGTCTATAAGGGTATCAAAATCCTCCCTACTTTCTCGTTCAAGAAGCAGTTGAAAGCCTTACAATTCTTGTCACTTCAATGCAAGATCCTAAGATTTCATCTTCTATATAACGAGGCTTAGAATTAACTCTCACACTTCTACTTGTAATCAACTTTCTTGTCAAACTAAATTGCAATTGCATAAATAGTTAGTCGAAAATTGCCACAGCGTATTATTTCACGACTTACATGATCCGCAGCTCATTTGCCATGCTGTGAGCTACGCGAATGCGCTAAAAGTTTTCAGCAGACGCGACAACAATGAATGAACTCACATGAGTCACAACTCCAATGCACACACACTTCACACACACACACACACACACACACACACACACACACACACACTCTCTGCAGACCTGGCTTAAAATGTTAACTCATCTGGCTGCTCGTTTGCGCTTGTGTGGAATAACCTCAATTTGGTTCACACTGCGGATTGCGACTGCGTCATGGCTCTAACTATTTTCATGCTCTTCGTAACGAAAAGCGAAAAACCCAAAAAAAAGAAGAAAAAAAAACAGTTCAAACCCAACCAAATACCACAAAAAACAAACCAGTACACGTGCAATTGTGTCCAGCAACAACAAAATAACAAAACCAATAGCAATAGAAATTTGTCAAGTCTTTTTATTGCTGCACAGTGGGACTGCATAGCAAAAAGTTGGGCAAAAAATGTGTAGGACTTGCTTTAATTTCGTAAATATTAGACTAGAAAAGTTTTCTCAATTTTAATATTGTAGAAAACCAAAAATATTTTGTTTTTTATTAATAGCTATAATTTTCATTTCTTTGGGTATAATTTCTCATTTTACTTAATTAAAGAAATCTTAAATTTCGCCCTTTTTTTAATGCTTCAAATCTTCTCCATTTCATAAATGTGAGTGTCCGTGGGTGGGAATATATAAATATACAGAACTATACCATCATAATTAAGTTGCCAGGCGTCTTCTAAAGTGACGTAGAATTGGAGGAGTCCGAGATCGGAGAAGACTGCGAAGGTCTCATTCAATCGATCTCTCAGATCGGTTTATATAACCAACCTATTTTTGTTTATCCTCTTTTGTAAGACTTATTTTAGAAGAATATAAAGGCAACTTTTTGCTAAATACTTTACATTTTGAAAAGCAAGCTAATTTAAGATTTTTCTACCAAAATATATCGAATGTTACCACTGTGCAACGGTAGCCCTCCTGTGTCAGTGCCCAATTTAACAAACGCTTTTCAATTTCGTGACATTCAAATTGGCCACGTAAAAAGGGCACAGATTTTCGAATTAGTTGCCTCCGTATTCGCATGTAGCAAGTGGCCGAATGTTGGTTGTTTTTGCTCCAATTTTCAGTTTAATTTGGTCACCATAAAAGGTTTATTTTTGTGGTACTTGGTGGGCGAATAAGTGTTTGTTGATTGACGGCCTTCAGCTGATTGAATGTGTCAAGCTTCAGACAAGGCTGGTCCAAATGGACTGCTTACAGCAAGATGAAGACATTTGCTGCTGATTAATCAAGTGAGCTTAATTTATACAACAGTATACCAATAGAAGCGGCATATTCTGCGCTTCAACTAAGTTATCTTTTGAATATTCTTTAAGCTTTAAAACGATTTTTTTTTAATTTGATCAGCTTATTAGATTAAAGTTTTTTGCCACGAGCTTTTATTTAATCCACTGAGCAAAAAAATACTTCAAGTTCTGAATTTTAAAAAGCTTTAAGATTTTGAAAAACACCTAAAGCTTTAATATTCTGTAGTTTAAAACTATTAAAGCTTAAATATTTGTTGTCTTGTTGTGAAAGTAAGAAACTTTAAGCTTTTGAAGACGTTAAAAAGCTAATATAAATGTTTTGCAGTTTTAAAGTCTTAAAGCTCGGTTTTGTTTTTGATTTTTAAGGTTCAAAGCCAAATATTAAGACTTCAAATTCTTTCAATTCAAAAGCTTTTGAATAAAGAGCTCAAGCTTTAATATTCTAATGCTAAAAGGCTTAAAGCTTAGATTAATTTTTGTTTTCAAGTCTCTGATTTACAACTAAACAGTGGTTTGAGCTAACATTTAGACTTCAAGTTTTTAAATTAAAGCCCTAAGCCTTTAAAAATGCTTAAAAGCGTAAGCTTTAAAATTCCACATTTAAAGGTCTTAAAGCTCAGTTTTTTTTTTGTTTTCAAGCCTTAAAGTTGCAACGGAATAGTGGTCCGAGTTAATAAACGCGGCTCCACATATTTCAGCTCCCTTTAAATATTTTTCCATCAGAGATAATACTTTCCGGCTCTATCTGGAGCCACCCTACATAATGTGCACTGCTCCTGTAAATTAAAAACCAACCCCAAAGAAACATAAACAATGCCGTTCAGTTTGCCGCTCGGTCTCACTTTGCCGTTTCATTAGGCAGCATAGATTGAAATCTTGGCCACACCAAATGCAACTTATGGGCCCGGCCCACAGCCATATACATATAAATGTATATGAATGTCTGAACAGACGACAAGTCGCGTGCCCAATTTGGAGCCAAACTGGCTCAGTAAATCAAATTTAGTATTTGCCCCAAATGCATACGAATATTGTATCATGTTTTTTCTTTCTTTGGTTTTCTTTTTTTTTTGTATACTGCACAATTACTCTAATGACAAGCTCTATGGAATTGGTGGAGATATACGAGATATGCGACACGAAACGAATTCATTTGCTCGTTAATGTGCTGCTGCATAATTGCCTCTAATGCAGTTCAACAATTAAACAAAATTGCATCGTTTCCCCTATAAAAAGGCCTATTTTGATTGTAATGCTCTATGATTAACATACTATTTATATATGTACTGCCTTTTCCAGTTCTGCTTTGCTTTGGTCGTGATGTTGTTATTGCTTTACACTCTCTTTTCTTTTTGCCATTCACGGTGAATGGGCTACAGTCATACATTTGGTACAGTCTCAGCAAAGATGGGGTAAAAAAAATTCTACCTTGATATACTCTTCATATTCTATAAATATTATATCACAATGTTTGTCTCTGCTGCTCTCCCTATCACTCCCTTTAAGGCAGGTTAATTGTCATGAAATTGCTTTTAATTCTGTTCTTTGTTTGCTTTATTGGCTCATTTGCCATTCACAGCGAATACGTGATAGTGACACCTTTGGGTACAGTCTTAGCATAGTTGGGGTACAAAAACTACCTTCTATATTCTATGAATATTATATCATAATGTTTGTCTCTCCCTTTTTTTCTTTCTAATGTTTATTGCCCCGTAATTGCTTTTTATTCTGATTTTAGTTTGCTTTTTATTGGTTCATTTGCCATTCACAGCGAATGCACGACATTCACACCTTTTGGTACAGTCTCAGTTTAGTTTGGGGGGGCATTGGGACTAATGTAATATTTATATGGAGCGCACATTTGTCAACTTGATTAGTGCATATAAGTCTTTGCTATTCAATCGCACGAAATGCACAAATTTATTTTATTATTTGATTTTCGCTTTTAATTTGTGGTGCGGCTTTTGTTGTGAAACCAATTTTATTTCTGTGATCAGGCGATTGTGTAGTTGACGCCAACTAAGCGGCTTATGAATTGGCTTTGTGTGACTTGATTTCGACACGAGCTTTAGATGTAATTGCAACTAAAGTAGTTTATGTCAATAAATCATTTCACAAAAATTTCAATTTAATATAATTGAGTTATGCACTCTGAATTGGACATGAGATGAGTAAAATACTCGTTAGTTTACTGAAAAAAAAAACACAAAACATTTGTTGTTTGTGTTTTTTCATGTGCTGCCTTTTAATGGGTTATGAAAATATTCAAACGAATCTTAAATTTCTCTCAATAGATTTACTTTTTTCTACTTGAATATTGAAAAAAAAAACGTGAAAGGAAAGCACGCCGAAGATCTAATATACTTGTAGAAATTTGCCATAATTTTGCAAAAATTTTGAAGAACAGAATATTTTGCCATACAAGAACCCATGTTTCGACAGATCGTTTCTATGGTAGATAGATGATATAGGGTTTCGCTGTTGATAAGATTTTGCATATATATTGGGAGCAAGGGGAAACGTATAAATGCCAAGTTTACTCAAGATATCTTGATAAAAAAGCAGTTAACCTAACAAGAACCTACTTTTCGACTGATTGTTGCTAGGACAGATGTATGATATAGTTGGTTCCGATATATGTACTGCCTGCCAGAGAAAGAAGGATCTATGCAAAGTTTCAAGAAGACAGGCTTAAAACTGTGAGACAAGTTCGCATGGAATAAGACAGACAGACAGAAAGACATGACTATATCAAGTCGGCTGTTGATGCTGATCTACAATATATATTATATATATATATATATTCTTTATGGTGTCGGAGATATCTCCATCTAAGCATTACACATATCATGAGAAAATTATAATGCCTTTTCATAGGGTATAAAAAGAAATAATATGAAAATATTTGTTTTGATATTGTTTTGTTTGAGTATTTCTTAGAAAAAAGATTCTAAAGATTCTTTTGGCAATATTTGGATTTAAATTTGCCAAAAATACAAATTTGCAAATGTTTGCTAAAAATCTGGCAAACATATGATGCGGTCATGGACATTAATATAAATGTTTCTATACCCTATGCCCATTAAATGGCTAAAAAGGGTATATAAAAGCTGTGTATGTATGTAAAACCAACAGAAGAAAATGTTTTATGCTGAGTATTAGATATGTATATACAACTTATCTGATCTAAGTGTAAGGGTGTATGGATACCCTAGGTATGCTTAGATAGTTGTTAATAACTCATCAGCTACTACACACAGGGTATTTAGGCTTTTTGCTCCCATTTCATTCATAGTTTCAAGTGCACTACATCAAAATATCGACATCATTATGGAATATATAATGTGTATATACAATACTCTTATGTGTCTAATATGCTCATCAGCTATTTGAGCAGCAAATATGAGAGCTAGAAGTGAAACTGACCGGCATGTTGTGTGAAGGCATCGCTGCCTGGTTCAATAAACGCGATAGCAGTTGGGGCCACAAGGTCAAAATTGATGGTATTTTTGGCATATTATGAATTTGTGGATTTTTGTTGTTTGATTTTGATTTCTATTTTAATTACGTTGAAAGTTCAGCCCGGGGGGGCAACAAAGCATAATGTGAGTTGAGATTTGATTTCCCTCGAATGCGTGATATAAGCAAATGTCATGCAAATGAGTCATCCCAAAGACGAATTCAAACGAAACAAATGAATGAACTGCGGTTGAATGCATGTGAGTTATGAATAAAAAACAAGAAATACCGTACTATCTATAAATTAGATTGAAAAAGTTGAAATAGACTTGTATTTAGTTGAATTGGAGCTTGTTGTTAGCATGAAATCGTTGGAATTAGTTTAAAATTTCTCTAACATTATATAATGAGAGAATGTCACACACAAATTCACAAATTGCAGCATTTTAATCTTTCCCCTAAAAAGCATTCAACAGTTTCCATTCATATTCCACTCGAATATTTGAGTTTTAAAAAAATTCCACCTGTACGACTGAACAATGATTGGAAACTGTTGAATACTTATTTATGTTGCATATTAATAACAACTTTTGAGATTTATTTATTTACTTCTCCTTAAAAGCGTATTCAACACTTTCCATTCATATTTCACTCGTATACAAATTTCCACTCGTGCGGGTGAAATTCAGTAAGTTGCGAATTATTGGGAAAGGCATTCAAAATAGAGTAGAAGATATTCATTATTATATACCATTTATGTGTATTTTTTTCCTAATGTATATTTCTGTTATTCCCAGAGCCTTTACGCCTTATGGAAATACCATTTATGTATGTAGGTATCTCTTAAGTATCTCTTAAAGAGTTGCCCACCTTCTACTTTATCCACCCACAGCCCGACTTTTAAAAACTTGAGCAACTGTCAAACGTTTTGCGAAACAATTAATTTCACATTTCGACATACATAATTACCAAGGTAAAGAAAAACAGTTATAAACACTTTTAGTCAACGTACTGTGAATTACAAGCCAAAAAATGAAGAAGAAGAAGAAAGACAAACCTGGAAACCAACCTTATACAATAATTAACGCCCGGCAACCGCTATAAAGCGTCATGTGCCCCATTCTTCACTTGGCTGATTTGTATGGTAAAAAAAAAAATAAATAGAGAAGAAGTAAAATAAAAATTCCTATTTATTATTGTTAAATAAGTTTCTATGTAACTGCATGAAATACTTGCCAACAATTAGTCTGATGCGATCTGTGATTAACTAGCATAACTGTCTGCATTCTCCGCAGATTCAACAATTCTACAATTTGTAGAGTGCGTGCATATACCCAGATTTGGGTTAGCTTTAGATTTGGTTCGTGAATTCTGGTGATTAGTTGCGCAGACCCGCAGCTGTGTAGAAAGAAAGCGGCAAATGCTTCAATTAAGGCTAAAGATTGTAAATAATTGTTGACTTTAAGAGTTGATTTAAATTTCTTGAAGATGATATCTCTGCGGCGGAAGAAAGCAACAGGCCAAATAAAATTCTTGTATATTCTTTGTTTCTTAAATTCTCCGAGCTTTTCCCATTACGATCTACAATTAGGGAATTTCTCATTGCGATCATTGTTCAATTTCCTGAGCTATTAAGGATCAACGATCAACGAAAGAAATCTTCGATCTATGCGAAGATGATCTTGCATAAGAATTCAGAGCACATAATTGATCATCTTTCCACATAACGATCAACTATCAAGCCAAACATAGAATTTGTAAGAATTTTCCACGAACAGCTCTTACACAACCTGCGATCATCTGTTATGAAAATTATCTCATTGTACTTAAGAGTTCAATTAAATTTGTAAAGATACTCTGAGCTGCTGTTGATCTTGGAGTCAAACTAGAAGATTTCCAACATTGCAGAGCTGCTGCCACAGCTTTCCACATAACGATCAGCAATCAAGAGATCAGCTCTTGCTCAACTTGCGATCATTTGGAGTAAAAATAGCTCACGTTCTGCTCATCAATCAATGCTACGGTCCAAACTTATGACTGACTGTCTGATCGAGTCACAGGCCTTGGTCTTTGGCAAGATCCATTAGACGATCGTCACAGTATGCAGCGATACATTTTCCAACATTATCTGTTTCTGTTTCTGTTTCACTCGAAGTGAAATCATTTTAATTGCAAATCGATTTCAACTAGAGATCTTTTGTAAATCTCCCTCTCGGCTGGGCCGACGCAAAAACTGGTTTGGCATTCAGCTCACGATCATCCGTTCTGTGGCAGATCTCTGAAGTGGTCTTTGCTGAGATATTTTCAGATTCTAAGCCATTCGTTCATCTTCAGCGCGTTGCCGCTGATGCGGAAATGATACTTCTTCTTCTAGTTTAAGTCCGCGGATTTCTTTCAGGGTTTCCATTAACATTTCTTTGGGTCTTCTGCACTTGTTGTAATATTTTGCCAGCAGTCACGTTTATAGCACCAGTCGCCGGCTAACTTGTTTTGATTTGGGTTAAGTGTACCCAGTCTCAAATTGCAAACCAAGTTATGCCCTTTTGTTTTGTTGCTCTTTTAACTCGCTGCCTTGCCTGTGGCTATAGTTCAACTTTGTTTCGTAATTGGATCTGCGTAATGCTTCGATTATGCTGTAAGATTATGCTCCGTCATGCTAGACTTGAGGTTCTTAGGGTTCTTGGTTCTTCTTGTCTTGAGTTCTTTATCTACTATATAACATTAACTGATGCATTGCTCTAAATCATATACTTTGTACAATAAGCAATTATATGTTTTTCTCACTTTATAAAGAATTGCAAACAGGAACGATTTGGTTTCAGAAATATTTTGGAAAAAATCATATAAAATTCTTTATATTTTGATGTAGCATTTATAAAATTTATAAATGTTATACCATATTTTTAACAGTTTGTTTTCATATTTTGAAAAAAACCAAAAATTTTAAAATACCTGCACTCTATTTTTCAATGAAATATTTAGAATGTTAATCAATATGTATACTAAATTTTTTAAAAATTTTATTATTCAATTACAAATTGCATTAAAAAAACAGAAAAATTCTTACAAACATAATTTTTTAGAAATCGATGTTCAAAACCTATACAATCAAAAAACTCTTTACAATAACTAACAAGAATGATAAATGGAAATTTTAAATTTTATAAATACCCTTTTTACTGGCTACTATGATTTAATAGTTATTATAACTATTTTTAAAGATTAACCATTTTTGTTATTATTGAATTAAACGATTTAAATTTTGAATTTATTTGTTGTAAACCTCAGTTTAACAACTAAAAATATGTTTTACTTTAGCTTTCTGATGGGTTACAAAGCGGTTTCTGTTAACATTTCTCGTCTAGCCTAAAAGTATGCTATACTTTTTATGCGATGATTTTTACGCCCAACACTTAACATTATTTCGTTTCGAACCCAATACACAGAATTATCAAGAGTTTTTTGTAATAGATTTAACATTTAAAATACAAAAAAAAACTATAATTTAATAATTTGTTTATATATTATAAATATATTGTTTATACTAATTGGAGCTCAAGCAATCATGTTAAGTTTTTTTTGTATCTTACTTTATTTGCTTACAGAAAAGCTAAATATAGAAATATGTTTAATTGTACAATTTTATTTTTTCAATTTTTCAATAGCTTACTGAAAAATAATCTTATGCATTATATTTTAGATATAGTCTTATATATTTTATGCATTCAAAGAATTGATAAATACATAATCGAAATAATATAAACTCTTTTTAAATGAATATCTGTTAAAAATATTATATATGCTTCATTCTAAATGGACATCTCAATCATCTCTCTCTCTCTCTCTCTTTATATATATATATTTGTGGATTTTGAGCATATTTTCGGCAGATATGTTATGCTCAATAAAGATAACTTGCAGTTGCCACTGTTTGCCCTGTGATATGGAATTGTTGTAAGGTCTCAAGTAATCTTTTTACCTTGCCCAGTTGCTGGACAGTCCGCTGATAAGAATTTACCTTTGCCGGCTCTTCTTATCAGCAGCGACAGTTGACATTCAGAAATATAAAGTTACAAAATTCTGTGTGTTCTTTTTCTACTGTATCTGACTTATATCTTATCAAAGTGTTTGTTTTTTTTCTGTTCGTTTTCTGTTTCGTTCAGAGTTTAATGGGCTTAACATTTTTAACATATTTATTTATGCGCTTCTGTTATTTGTATATATTTTATTGTAAACTGCCCAACTGTACCATATTTGCATGCCCAGGCGCCCATTAAGAACCCATGTGTGGCCCGAAACTCCCTTGACACACCTGAGCTCAAGCCACACCTTAGGCAAGGCACAGTCGTTCAAGCTCTGATAAACTAGGTCTGAAATTTTTAATTTGTAAAAATGACAAAATGTTATATCTATGTCATATATATTATAATATAATTATATATAATAACAATTCGCTGAAAAGAAATCTAAATTTAAAATAGCAAAAAAAGTTAAAAAAAAAAAACAAATATTAAAAAATAATTAGTTTAAGGTAAAACAATGTTTTTTTTATAAAAAACCTTTCAAGTAGTTTATAAAAATTATGATTTTGTGCCCCACTGTCTTCATATTTTGTAGACTTTGCACCACTGTGCAGCAGTTGCTTTTAACGTTAATTGCCACCCGTTTGGGCCCTTTGCGTAGAGCAGCACCTCGTGACCAGGGTGGGTTGTAGCCGTTGCATGCATTATTGACATGACATCGGGCGAATCGGTAGATAACAAAGCCTCGAATAACCATGGTGAAACCAGCCCCCAATTCAGCCAATATATAAACTAGCTGCCTTATATACACAAAGGCTTGCAATAGTTTTTATTGCTGCATATGAGACGATGAACTTTGCCGGAGGGGGGTGTCAACAATTGGGGGGCCCATGCATTAATATGGCGTGCGCGCTGCAGTTGAATGAACCCAACATTTGCTCCATTTTGATTACGTTTGATTTCATTTCATCAATAGTCAAATTGGAGTTTCATTGCGAACCGAGTGCACTGAACTTTGCAGCTATTGTTCATGGCGTGCGCCAAAGTAAAGATCGTATTATCTATATATATATATATATACATAAATAGGTAATATCTGGGCTCATTTGTGCTGAAATTCTGTGAGCGGTTCGCAGGGTAAAGTAGTTCGCGGATAAAGTTGGTAAATAGACGAGAGTTAAGAAATCGTAAGGATGAGGTTATGATAATGATGATGAGGATGATGATGAAGTACATACATACGATATATATACTATAGATATGTCTACAATATATATGGTTAAATTTATTTTTATTTTTTAACCCCTCAAAAGTAAAGATCGTATCGTATATATATACATAAATAGGTAATATCTGGGCTCATTTGTGCGGAAATTTTGTGAGCGATTCGCAGGGTAAAGTAGTTTTCGGATTGATTCGGTTGTTTAATAGACGAGAATTAAGCTATCGGAATGATGACGATATGATGAAGATGATGAGGATGATGATGAAGTTTTTGATGATGATTACGTATAGACTTGTCGACAATTTAAATGCCTTATTTTATTATTTATTTTTAAAATTTACCCCCTCAAAATTGGTAAGAAAATTTCCAACTGTATTGTAATTATGGAACATATGAGAAATACCCTTAACTATGCTTGAGGTCTGTAAAAAGCAATTTAAAAGCTCCAGCTTATTATTTTTGCAGCTTTCCCATTCGCTTGGCCTATTTACTTTTGCCTAGAACCGATTAACCTTGAACTTGTGCAAGGCTTATGGAACCCACAAATAATTAAAAAACATTTCATAACGTGTTCTAAACGTTTATGGGGAATTTGTTTGGTTAACTACCGTTAGGGCTAGGGAAATTGTTTTGGTGTTTGTTTTGGTTTTTGTAATTAACATATTTCAAAGAAAGTGCCTCGAAATAGTTCAACGTTCCTGACCCGCATAGGGCTGACCTTAAAGGGAGAAACGCTTGGGCAAATATCGACTGTAATTTAGAAAAAAAAATTATTATTAATTCTATTGTTTATTCACGTTTATGTTTTACGTACTTTTGCAGGTCGCGCTAATTGAAATAATTACAAAATGGCAACGTGAAGAAACGTGAAACAACAACAAAACAAGTCAAAATAAAATATTAAAGCAACAACAATCGAGCTTAAAATGGGCACATAAATACGCACAACAATTGTAACCAAAGCTTTAAGCATATACTCAGTGGAAGAAGAAGAAGAAGAAGAAGCGAGTGCAGGAGAACAAGCGTTAAATTGCAGCAACAATTTCAAACGCAACGACTCGAGAAATTTTATTGAGAGCGAGCGAGTCGGCAATATGCGTCTAGCCGGTGGGTCTCTGTCACGCCACTGGGCCATGGGCGCCTGTTTGCTGCTGCTGCTGCTGCTTTGGCCCGCGACGCCGACGCAGGCACGTTTTATTGCTAAAAGAGAAACCGCCCATGTGGGGGATATGGGTGTGGATGCCCACACAGCTGACCCTGACATTGTTAAACCGAGCAGTGAAAGTGCGAGCGGATCGGAACTAATAAGAACAACAACAGCCACAAAAACACGTCAGGAAAATTTTGTAGCTCTGTTTGCAGAGCGATTGAAGCTGAGAACAACAACAACAGAAGCACCTATGCAACAGGTGCAGTTAACAGCGAGCAGCAGCAGCAGAAACGTAACAGAGCTGAGGTCTGAATTAAAAATAGCAGAAGAGCAACGATTGGTGACGACAGCAGCAACAACAGAAAATGTAAATCTAACTCTAAATTCCAGCACTGCACCTATCCTGCCTGCTTATATGGAGACTGTTAAGCTAAATGAGGAAGCAAAGCAGGTTTCCAACCGCAGCAGCACTGCAGCAGCGCTGTTATTAAATGCAGCAGAGCAGCCGACAGCCAAACAGCAGAGTAACAGCGTTCTTGAAATTTTACAGAATATTACAACAGCAGTAAACGCAGCCACTGTTACACTAGCAAAGGAACATGAGCTAAACATTAACAAAACACAACAAATTTTACAGAATGTTACAACAGAGAATCCAGAAAATGTGCAACAGCAGAATATAACAACAGAAATGCCAATGTCAGAAATTCAGGAGCAGCTAAAACCTCTAGAGGGCGAGCTATCAGAACCGCAGCAAGAGTTGACAACATCGCCCACAACAACAACAACAACGACGACAACATCAAAAACGCACTTTGCGTCCACACAACGAGCCGAGGATCATGCGCGTGCTATGCAATTTCCCAGCAGCACTGAAAATATTGCCGCCCTATCACCCGTTACGCCCATGAAGCTGCGACCGCTGCCGATGACAACGACAACAATAACAACCACGCACACACCGCAGCTGCTGGCAGCTCTGCTGCACGCGGGCGTCACTGTTACGCCCAGCGCCTCGCATGAAAATGCTATCGAGGAGGAGCAGCTACTTCAGCCACAGCACGAGAAACGTGCGAAATTCATCAGCGGTAATTCGACAAATGCGCAACAGCTGACGCTGCCCAACGCGGCGGAGGTGTGGAGCTTGGCTGCCATGAAAATGGTGCCAACAACAACAACCACCACAACCATTTCGCCCACAGAGCTGGCCAATGAAATTGAGCTGCAGCAACAGAATCTAACGGAACAGCACAAGGAAAAGAATCTCTTGGACTGGCAGCAGATAATGTTAATGCAAACAAGCCAGGAGAATCACACAGAGCTCACGATGAGCACCACACTGGATGCCACTGAGGCAGCTACACAGGCGACAACATTAAAATTGGATGATATGTTAGATGAAAAGGAAATGGAGACATCAGCTAGCAGCGCTGTAACAGCCAGTACTGTTAACAGAACAGCAACAACAGCGGATAGGCGACAGGATGAGTTTGCAATAGATGAGATAGCAACAACAACAAAAGAGAACTCAACAGCGGCTATGAAAGCTAAACCAGAGTTGGCAAAAGCAGCTGGCGCGGAAGATGCAATACTAACAGCGACTGTCACTGCGCAGCCAGAGTTAACAGCTGCAGCAAATGGCAAAGCAGAGGCAACAATAACAGCGACAACAACTGCGCAGCCAGCCCTAACAGAGCTTGATAAGCAAATTTCAAAAGCAGGCGTAGCAGACGCTCCAGTTACTGAGATTGCAACTTCACAACCAGACTTAACAGAGCTAACAAAGCCTAACTCAACAGCCCACGCAGCTGCAGTAGGCGAATCAGGTGCAACTGACAAAGCAGTAGCAGCGACTGCGACTGCACAGCCAGCGTTATCAGTTGCAGAAGCAGGCGAGAAAGATCCAACAATAACAGCGACTGCAACTGAGCAGCCGGCGTTAACAGAGCCGACAAAGCTCGCCTCCCAAGTAGCAGCAGCTGCTGCTGCTGGCGTTGCAACGGAGTCCGTAATAACAACAACTGCAACAACGAAAAACGCAGAGGCAGCTGCAGCAACAACGACACCTGCTGCGCCGCCAACAGCTGTGCCTGAGATGCCGACAACAACTATAGCAACAGTAACACAAACAACAACAACGACAACAACAACAACTGCGCTGCCAAGTGCGTTGAACGACACCCGCTATGCGAATGAATTGGCAATGAAAGCGACGGCGCATGAAAATAATGAAAACGGCGATAAAAGCAACAATGTCGACAGCGACGACGTCATCAACGTCTCCGTCTCAGTCGGGGTCTCAACGACCGAGCGCCAGCCAATAACAGTTAGTATGCGAACAGCTGGCGAGGTGAGCACAACGAAGACGACGCCAACGTCAACGCCGACGCCGACGCCGCGTACATCGTTTGAAGAACAATTAGATACAATAACAACAACTTTGGCAACGCCAACGCCAACGGAAATTGTCCAAATTAGCAATGAAGTCAATTTAGACACAATTACAGTTAAAAATGTGACAAAAGACACAAATGATATATTAATTGAAAAGAGCAACGAGAAAAACAATAACAGCGCTGCCAACAGCGCAGCCAACAGTGTAGCGCAGCAAATCAATAACAGCGCTGCCCACGACCCAGCACTGCAAATCAATAATAACAGCGCTTCCAGTACAACAACAACAACAACCACAGCAACACCCTCAACGCTGTTGACAGATGCTAAGGCTAACAGTGCGCTGAACGAGCATGAAACATTGCTGGAAACTAATAACATAGGCGAATCACCGGCTATAGCAACAACAATAACAACAACATCAACTACGGTTAAGCCACTAGCAACAACAGAGTCTACAGTAGCAGCTGTTAATGAGCTAGACGTAAGCACGGCAACAGCAATAACAGCTGTTACTGCAGCAACAGTTGCAGCTGCAAAGGACGTATCCGAGCTTTACGATGAGGATGATGATAATGAGGATAAGCGACAGCAGATTGAACATGAAAGTGTCACAGAGCAACAGTTGCTGAGCAAAACGAAAATGGCGAACGAGACAACAACAACAACTGAGGCTACAACAACCACAGAGGCGACAACAACAACAACATCAATTAGGCCGCCAACAACAACCACCACAACGGAGGAGCCGTTTATCAGTTTGCTAGATGATAGCACCACAACGACGACATCAACAACAACAACAACCACAACAGAAACTATAACAACAACCACAACTACAACAACAGAGCCCGTCTACAGCTCCACCAGCGACAATAACATTAACATTAACAGCACCAACAACAGCATGCTGCCCACTGCCAGCAGTGCCAATGTTAATCCGCCCACCACCGCCAGCATCCCCATGTTAATGCCAACCCAACCGCCCACCGATGTGAATCACATGCAACAGCCGCCCGGCAACACTGGCACCGATGTCAACGTCATTATTGCCATAACTGTTAGCGTAATTGGCGTCGTGGCGCTCATCCTGCTGGTAGCTTTCCTCTATTTGATGCGCAAACGCCAAAAGCAGATGTCCTACAGCCAGCGCTGTCGTCCCGTCAGCCTGGATGCCTACTCTCTGGACAACGTCTCAGTGTTGGGCAGCGTGCGGCGCAAAGGACGCGACTTACGCGCCTCAAAACGTACCTACGGCAACGCCGCCTTCGATGATCCCTCGCTGCGTCACAATCTGCTGAGCGCCACGGAGCTGGCCAAGTTTGTGGAGCGGCGTTCGACCATCTTTGAGGAGTTCCGGGATGTGCCGCAGATCATTGCTAGGGCGGACGAGGTGCCAGCCGGGTGTGAGGACAAAAATCGGTGAGTTAGAGGGGAAAATGGGGGGATTAATAACAGAGAATAAAAGTGGGAAGCAAAGGAATAACAGGAGAAAGAAAGGCAATGAGATGAGGAAGGTAATTCACAGAGAGGGAGAGAGAAAAGGAATAGGAAAAGGTAAATAGAACAAGAAATAAGGCATTAGAATTGAAACTACAATAGTCATTGGAAAGGAATGAAAAGAATGAAATAAAGAAATACTTCATGTTCAAGGTTACAAGCTTGTGACGTAGTATATATATAGATTTTTTATTGGGCCTTTTATTTGTCAGCTTTGCTTTGAAAGCTGAGCGATGAGTGTATAGAAAGAGCAATTGTTCTATGCGACTTTTGACAGCATACACCAAAAATTATCTCGTTCTCTTATCTTATCAACATTTTTCCATTATAAAGTACAAGCCGGCAGGTTCAAGTTGCTTTTTAGGGAAAGTTATCTGCATAAATCATTGTTGCTCTAATATAAAACCTCACGTGTAGTACTTATTATAAAGATTACGCATCTCATGCCAAATACATAAATTATACAACTCTTTATTATTATTTTTTTAAATCACTTCCTGATGATCGTGAATTCAATGAAACAAACAAATCGCTGAATCGCTGGATTATTGCTCACGCCCAACGTAACCTCAAACCTGAAACCGCAGCTACGCAAACGTAATTCCGCTTCCCGAGACGCGAGTGGTGCTCCAGCGCCAGGGCGACGATGACAAAACGGAATACATTAATGCCAATTATGTGCGGGTGAGTGTAACGAATAAATCTCCTTTTCAAACAAATTAGAAATTGATGATAAATTGAAGATACCCTGTACACAGCTCAGAGCAGCTATCTCTCCCTGAGCTTTCCCTTAAGATCTAAATGCAGCCTTAAGTTTCCCTTTTGATATTAAGGTGGGAGGTTTCCAAAATCTGATACAGTCTTTACAAGAATCTATATACCAAATTTTGTATATCAAGATATTATAATTTCTGATAAACTCTATAAGCCTACTCTGCGTATTATATAGAGTTAATGGGTTCGCAGTTGCCTCCTTCAGTCTGTCGCATACATTTATACACAGTCAGCATACCTTTCTAGCCCTTTTTCAATGTTTCCAGGGTATACAAAACAATCAAAAGCTGCCTCTCAACGGCCAAAGCAGCAGCTTTCTCACATGTGTGTGTGGGCGTCTGTAGTTGTGGGCGTGTATGTGTGTGTGTGTGTGTGTGTCTTAATCTTGCAACGGTACTGCTCAGAGTTGCCACTGCGTCTAGCCTTGCATGACGTGTGCATGAAAGGGGGCTGTGTGGGGGGCGGTGTGAGGGGCCATAATTATACGGCCCATGAGATTAGCGACGTGCCAAGAAAATTGTTTCAACCTCTTTGTTACATTGCCTGTTGTAAGCAAATGAGTTTTGTGCAAAAAAAAAAATAATAATAATAATAAACGTATCAAAAACAAAACAAAAACTTTATGCATAATAATCATAAACGGAGGGAAAGTTTGTCGAGTGCACAACGAACTGTGAATATCCTAAGCACATTATATGTGCAGTAAAAATACACAGTTCAAATAAAACAGTCTTATAAACTGATCAAATCGAATCTGATCAATCTTCATCAGTTAAGCAGTCCCATATTAAATTTTTATAACTGAATCTTTATAGCTCAGTTAAACGCAAGCCCTTTTCCTTTGTTAATGTTATTGAATCGCTGGTAAACTACGCAGCTTTATTCTTAAGCCAATATTTACACATTCATGGCAAACTTACCAGGCGGATAGTCTTTGTTGCGTTCCTTTAACTTTAGTGCAACAGTTTATACATACCATAAATATGTATATAAGGTTATATGTTCTGTATATTTTGGTTGACTGTTTATTGATCATTATTATCAGGATGTCACTAAACTTATTAAATTGATTCGATAACAGCCAAAAAAAAATAAACAAAAAAAAATCACAATTTGTGAGTCACATTTTGAAATTGAGTAGATACATATAAATATTTTGTGAGGGGTTCGCCCGTTTGCTGTCAAAGCACATGCATAGTTGTTAAGCCCCTTCTGTTAAGGGTATTCCCTAGATCAATTAAGGCAAGCAAATGCGCTGCAGCATTGACGCGTGACGCGTGCGTCGCGCTGCGCTGCGCTTTTCAGGCGCTGGCCAAGTGCATTCAGGCGAAAAGGCTGCAAAGAGATAAGCTCGCAGATATAAATGTGCATATGTATGAGTGTGCTTTATATGTATGCAACTAGATTCTCAGCTCTTAAAACGTGTGGCAGCTGGTTATAAGCAAAGAATGCCGTGATTTTTATATATAAACATGCATATATGTACAATATATATGCATGCATTTGTGTACACAATAGCAAATGTAAAGCAACTTTTTAAAAGAGCGCGCGTGCAGCTCAATGTCGGCCATTAAATGACGCACGCACACTCACAACATGCACAAAGAGAGCGCGTAATTGAGAGAGCGATCGAGAGAGTCATGCATGTAACGTAAAGCTTTTAATTAACTGTTATGTCATTGAATTATGTTCGTAATGTTAAGTTACGCATTAACACAATGTATATTATCTGTTATTATTATGCACTAACATAATGTTAAACTTTCGCTATCTCTTTTACACACGCAGGGACCGCGTGACGCGCCCAACTATTACATTGCCTGCCAGGCGCCCCTGGAGAGCACCACCGCCGACTTCTGGCGCATGATCTGGGAGCAGCAGTCGCGCGTCATCGTCCAGGCAACCGACCTTACCGAAAATGGCATCGAGCGCTGTGCCGAGTATCTGCCGCCGTCGGTGACTCTCGACAATCACAGCAGCTACGGCGACTATCAGGTCACGCTAAAGCATCGCGAAGTCAAGGATAAATATGCGATCTCAACACTAATGCTGAAGCGTGTCGATGGCGCCGAGTGCCGCGAGCTGACGCACTACTGGTACAAATGGCCCGAGTCGGGCGTGCCGCTCGAGGAGGCGCCCATCATTGCCATGCTGCTCGAGGCGCGCTCCTCTCTCAAGTCGTATGCCCTGGAGCAGGCCAATGAGCTGAAGCATGAGAAGTCCTCCACACTCACTCTCAAATCGCTGGAGGGGCAGACGCCAAAAGCAGCGGCAGCACAAGAGGAGGAGTGCAGCACGTCGAGCGCGGCGAGCAATGAGATTAACGGCAATGTGGCCAACAAGACGGCGCGCAGTCAGCAGGGGTGAGTGAAAACTAGCCGAATTCAAAATACCCTTGCAGACATGTAAACAAAGTTTTCACTACAAAAGCTTAATCGAGCTTAATGAAAAAAAATAAATAAGTTGACATAGAAATAGACACACGATCTTTGTTATAAAGTTCGCAGATGTCCTTTTCTCTGGGTTACGTAGTTCGTGGCAAAATCAGAATACCCTCTGCAAGGGTATTAAAGAAAAAAAACAGCAAATAAATACTTGTCAATTTTGTGGCTTTGTTTATGTGACGTTGATTGTTGATCGTTAATTGTTTTCTGTTATTCATTCTTTTGTGTGTCTCCTCTCCCTCCTCCCGTCCCTTTTAGACCGCTAACCATTCACTGCTCCCCAGGAACGGGCCGCACCGGCACCATCATCGCCTGTGACATGGCCATACGCAGCCTGGAGACGCCCAAGCGTTCGGTGGATGTGCCCCAGCTGGTGTACTATGTGCGGCGGGGTCGGGCTAGCGCCGTGCAGACCAAGGAGCAATACGAATTTATCTATAAGGTTGCCAATATGTATGCGACCAAAATCACAAATCTGTCAAATGATAATTGAGACTGTGCGAAAACAGTTGAGAACATTTAAACAAGTCCTTATATACACGCTGTATGCATATTATAGTCATAGCTCATATATGTATCCATAAATATTTACTATATATATATATATATATTTAAAATGTAACGCTATTTGTATTAGTATATTATGTACCTAGGTATTATCTATGATATACACATGTACGTGCTGGAAAAAATTTCATTTGTGTATGTATGTATTCCTTTATTATTGTGATATATTCGTATATTTGTAAATCTCTTGTATAATCTGTTGCATATTTATAATAAGGCTTTGTTTTTTAATTGTGCGCTATTTGTGTTATTTTAAATTGAAGCATCAAAACGTTAAATTATTACATCGGCCCAACTTTGTATTTAAAAGAGCTTTAATGTAAATTGTTTAATAAATACTTAGCATATATTATGTGTGAAATGATAAAATTTTATTTGAATATAATTTTGATCCTGCTCGCTGAAAATGGCTAATAACAAATGCACCATTCAAATTTGGCGCCAACTGCATTGTGAATGACAAAAACACTGCGATTATTATAAAAAAATGAAAGACATGCGGCGATAGTTATCGATAGGCGATAGCACGTTTGCTTGCATTTGGCAAAGCTCAAAGTTGTGGCAAAATGAAGCTGCAGTATTTGTTATTTATTTGCGCGGTTTTTGGCGCCGCCGTTGCCAATGACACGCCCAAAGTGAAAATAGGCGTTAAGAAGCGCGTAGAAAACTGCACGCGAAAAGCCAAAGGCGGCGATTTAATACATGTACATTATAAGGTAACGGTGCTTTGAAATTGCGGTACACGTCACTTGGCTTTCAGTTGATTTAATCTATTTTGATGCTCTGCTCACAGAGTAATGTATAGGGTATATTGGCTACAGTTACCTATCTTATCGAGGGCCGCATTATCAGTGCTATTTAAGCTTATAGCTATAATGAAGATAGTTAAGCGTTAAAAATTGTTCGGACACGCCCACCAAGGGGCGATAAAATCGATATATTTAAAAGTTTTAGTTCCAGATGTTGGACATTTGAGGTATATTAGTGATTTGCTTTATATTCTAGGGCACTCTGCAAGATGGTACCGAATTCGATAGCAGCCACAATCGCGGCAAGCCATTCTCCTTCACGCTGGGCGCACGCCAGGTGATCAAGGGCTGGGATCAGGGCCTGCTGGGCATGTGCGAGGGCGAACGCCGCACGCTGACCATTCCACCCGAACTGGGCTACGGCGCCAGCGGTGCGGGCGGCGGCAAAATACCGGCCAATGCGGTGCTCGTTTTCGATGTGGAAATGATCAAAATCGAGGCACGCGGCTCCGAGGAGCTGTAGCAGCAGTTAAAGTCAACCGTGAACAATTTTGCGCACATTTGATTCGAAACCAAACATATATTAAAAATTAAATAATTATAAACATAATTAAGCAATTGATGTATTAGTGCTGCGTTCCTCGACTTCGTCAAAGTGGCGGCGCATCATGCGATGCTTCTCCAGGGCGGTGCCCTGTATAAAACGTTCGCCACAGGTGCCGCATATAAAGGGGCACTCGCCCGTGTGCTGCTGCAGATGGAGCTTCAGATCCTTCGCCTGGCGATAGCTCTTGTCGCAGTAGGTGCACTTGTGCGGCTTCAGGCCGCTGTGCGTCAGCATGTGCCGCTTCAGTTTGTCGGATCGTGCGAAATCCTTGCCGCATACCGTGCAATGGAATGGCTTCTCGCCCGTATGCATCCGGCGGTGCGACATCATCTCCGAGTGGCGCGGAAATGCCATTTCACATAGATCGCATTTGAAGGGTTTCTCGCCCGTATGACGTCGCATATGGGTGACCAATGTGGCCGCCGACTGGGTCTCCCGCCCGCACAGCGAGCACAGAAACTTCTTGATGGCCTCCTTGCGCTTGCGATCCCCATTGATGTGCACATCCCGTATATGATTGTTCAGGCGCGCCTTCATCTGATACGTGCGATCACAGTGTGGACACTGCAGCAGCTGCACGTCATCTGCCGGCGCTGCGGTATCACCTGGCAAAGCTGGCACCCGATCAGTGCTAGCGGCTGCTGCTGCTTCATTCGCGGCTGCAGAGCTCGACTCCGTGCCACCATGCTGCAGTTGCATGTGCTGCTGCAGATTCTCTGGCCACATGAATTTGTAGCTACATTTGCTGCATGCCAGTTTCTTATCGCTGCTCTGGCACTGCGATTGCTTGTGCTGATCCATGATGCTCTGAAAAATGGGACAAAAGTATAAGTACTTTTAGCTGAGAAGTAATGGATTAATATTAAAGTACTTTATCTTACTTAAAGCTCTATGCAAAGAAGAGTTGGGCAAAGTAAGCTTACAATTCAGGTAAAAGCTTCAGTGCAAAAAAGCTCGTTTACAGCATGCACTTATAGGCTTTTTGAGTTTAATGTGCTTAATGGAACTATCGCTCGTTTTGAGACTCATTTATCTTGATATTTATAATAAAGCTCATTCTAAGCACGCATTATATGAAGTTAATAAGCTTTAAACATAGTTTTAAATTGACATTAAATATTCTTTAAATTTAAGCAGCTTTTTGCTTTTAGATTTTAGAGCCAGTTAAGATATATGCTCAGTTTTAAGATAAAATATTTAAAGCTGTTTTTCAGACTCTCTTGTTATTGGTATATAATCTCACCTTGCATACGCACTTGAATATGCATAGCTCGCACTCGTGCGGCATCTTGTCAAAGCGATGCATGGCCCGCTGATGCTGGATCATCTCGTACTTGCGCTTACACTGCACCTTGCACAGCTCGCAGATGTAGACAAGCCGTGTGTGGGCGTGAGGCGAGGCACGCGGCTGCATTTGCGTTTGCATTTCATCCTCCGTTTCGGAGTCGGCCAGCTGTAGCTCGTAGCCGGATTCGTTTGTGATGGAGTAGTTGTGCGGCGAGTCGTAGTTCTGGTGCAGCGACAGGGCCAGTTTCAGCTCCAGCTGAATGTGCGCACGCAGATCACAGATGCGCTCGAACTGAAGGTTACAAACCTTGCAGGTGATGCGCTTGGCGCCGTTCGGCTTTGAGGTGGCCGCAATGAGGGTCTCGGCCAGCGGAATATCCTGTTCCCGTATGCCATGACGCTTCAGATGCTTCACCAAATAGTCACGACGATAGAACTTGCGTGTACACCATTGGCACGGTATGAGCTTGGATTCCTCCGCATGCACGCTGAGCATGTGCACCGTCAGGGATTTCTTCTTGTCGAAGACGCGCTTGCAATCGTTGCATTCGTACGTTTGATTCTGGAATAGATTTGCTTCAAGTTAGCGTCTTATAAGAAGCAAGAGATTTGGTATACCCTTACAGTAATACGGTGCTCGCGTATGTGCGCCTTTAGATTGTGCCGCCAGCGGAAGCGTAGCGGACATCTGTGGCACAGGAAACGTTTTTGTGCGTTCTTGCACTGCAGCTCGTTGTGATGTCGCAGCAGCTGGAGGCTAACAAAGCGCGCATCGCAGCGTCCGCAGACATGCGGCGCCTCCAACCAGGCGTGCATCAGGCGCTGATGATCGAAGATCTGGTATTTGCGTTGAAAGCGCTCGTGGCACAGTTCACAGCTATATTTGGCTTTGGGTATGCTGCGTTGCTGTTTGCCCTGCTCATCGCCGTCCAGTTCAGCCTCGCTTTCCGTCTCCGAGCTGTCCAGATCCATTTCATAGCCCGATTGGTTGGTTATTGAGTAGAAACGTTGGTAAATGCCCGCGGCCAGATCTTTTTGTATGAGCACCTTTAGCTGTTCCTCGCTGATATGCTTGGCATCCGGATAGAACAGCTCGGCCAGCTCGTGTGGCTGCATATTTGAGCGTGCGCCAAAACTAACAATGTCCGGATGATGTTCCAGATGTCGACGCAAATCCGCTATCTTATCGTATTGACTCTGACAGATCATGCACTCGATTAGCTTGTAGCCATGCGGCTTGCACATGTTCACATCAATATCCTTGGCCTTCTTGCTCTCGCCCAAGTTGGCTGAACGCTTGGAATCACGATGCACTTTCAGATGCGATTGCAGCGCTTCTCTGTGACTGAACTTGCGTATGCAATAGGAGCAGGAGAACCAATCGGTTTTTGATTTATGCGCCCGTGTTGCATGCTGCTTGAGATACTCGGGTCGCTTAAAGCTCTTTGGGCAATCCGTGCATTTGAAAATTGAACGCTTCACGGCGCGCAGTTTGTCCATTTGCTTCCACTTGCGCACGCGCTGCTGCAGAGGCAAATCATCGAGGGATCTAAAATAAGGGAAATCATTTAATAAAGAGATTAAATCGTTATTCGACGCTTACTCCTCGTCTTCAATATCAGCCTTATATTCCAGTTTCTGCACATTGGTTGCTCTGGCAGCGGATGGCTCATCCTCCTGTTTCACTGGCTCGAGCATGGTAAGCGGATCACCAGACTTTTTATTATCCACCTCATCGTCAGCATCTACTTCCACATCGTGGGAGTTTTGTACAGTTGTAAACTCCGGCAGTTCCGTGCAGGTTATATCATTTTCAGCCTCCTCCTCCTCGGTCTCCATTTTAATCTGTGTTTATACAATTGATTATAGAGTCTTATTAGAAACATGGCACAGATGTCTAACCTCCACATGCTGCTCGGCACACAGCTCCATGGGCGCCTCCTGCAGGCAGTCATTGACCGCAGGTATGCCGCTCTCCAGGCGGTCCACATGATTCATGAGCAGCTCATTGGCGGCCAGGGCCTGTTTCACATAATAATAGGCACCTATTAGCTTTCTGGCACAAGTGCCGCACAGGCATTGTGGCAGCTGTTGCGCCAGCGTTTCATCCAACTAGAATACAAACAAATTGATTGTAAGTTGGATATCAGTATTTCAATAGCAACTCACATTGATGTGTGTCAATTCAGCTAAAATGTCGGAGAGCTGTTTATCCGGAAATCTTTTGGTGGATGTAGCCAATTTGTATAGTTTATCTGTGTCCCTTGCATCGCAAGTACGACACATGACGGGCAGCTTCATTTTATTTCGATTTAATTAACATTTAATACACTTAAAACAGACACAAAGGTAACAAAACACAACATAAAAATTCAATGTCCTGCTAATCTACTAAATACATATGTATGTATGTGCAGTGCAACTGTGATGACAGTAGCTGACACAAAATCCAATACTATCGATTAGTCACGTGAGCGTATCGATAGCAGAAAGTGATGGCAGTTTGTGCATGTCATGCAGGTAATCATTTTGTCTACGGCACTTATGTAGTGCAGTGTAGTAGTAGTATAATTTCTAAAATAAACTGTAACAATTGCGAAATGTAAGTAAGTATAATTAAAAAGAAACGTTTGCCTTTTGCGCTTGCATTTATTGCATTTTTGTGTTTATTTTAAGTAAATGATATTTATTGTAAACTATTGTTTAGCCGTGATACAACTTTGCTGCTTATATTCTAAGTTGAATGTGCCTAAAATGAAGTGGAGTGTTCTTTAATCAAAGTATCATAAAAATTATATAGACAAACTAGAAACCCTGCATAGCACCCGTCCGCCCCCCCCGCCTAGTACTTTTTTATAGTTTTTCTTATCAATGCCAGTCGCTGCTTGTGCGCCTCGGTAACTGCAGCACGCTTATACGGACGCAGTTCATCTGTGCCAAAGCCGGGTATCCACATATTATATTTGCGCTCGAAATGCAGCTGCACGTCGCGCACCTCGATTTTGTTTGACTTGCGGTGCTTGGCAAAGGCGCTCGTCGATTTGACGGTGTCTTCGACAAAGTCGTCTATGATTTGCAGCAACAGCTCCTCCACATCCTCATCCAATTGCGTGGTCGTGTCCACCTCACGCACCAGCTCCGTGAGACGCGGCTTCGTTAACATCTACAATGAAAAGCACGAGTAGAATTTTAACTAAATGGTATTTTGTTTGGCTTTTGACTATGTTTGTGCTTACAGGTGTATTCTCCGCGCCCGTTGCAGCGCTGTGGCTTGTGCTCTTACCACTAGCCCCTGTACCGCTCCCACCACCACCACCGCCACCGCCACCAACACCACCGGCACCGCCAGCGCCCGCTTGAGACGCTGTTGTGCCACCGTTTTGTGTGGAGGATGAGTTACTGTTGTTTGTCATGGGGCTGTGTTGTGAGGGCGATGCCATTGGTGTGTCGTGTTGCCCGCTGTTGCTATCAAAAGTGGTAAAAAGATCCGACATTGCTTTTTGGATAGTCTTGCGTTTTACAATATAGATAGGATATAGTAGATGTTTAAGTAAACTACTTAGCTAATGCGAGTTAAAATTTATAAATATATGTATAGCTGGGTGTGTCTGTGTGTGTGTGCGGAGGGAGGGGGGGAAGACAGTTAAAACCAAAGCGTTGCAATTGTATCGATGTTGTTGTAGCTGTTGTTGTGTACTGTAATTAGTGTGTTTCAATGCGTGATTTGTATGAAAGCGTTATATTAATTGAAAAAAGTGCAGTTTTTATTATGCCATAGTTTTCACATTTGTTTTATCATGCAAGGGCTCATTAAAGTACATATTTTATGTATGCGCCTTCACATCGCGTGCATAGGCGTCAAGCAAAACACTCACAGTTCAAGTTATAATTGGCGTTTTATTTATTTTAAACAATTAAACTGCAAATTTTATAAGAACAACAGAACAACAACCTCATCAGGCTTGCAGTAGTGCTGTAAAACAGTCAAGCATCGCTTAATAATAACAAGTGTTGTAAACTTAGCTGAATAATAATGCTGCCAGACATCGATAGTTCGATAGGACTGAGGTCTGTTGTTTTGTTTCTGTATTAAGCGCGGGCAGAAAGTTATGCATGGCGGACTTTCTTGATTGTTCGATTCCTTCTTTGTAGGGTCGTATTTTAAGTTATATCGTTTGCGTTACATTAAGGCGAAACTTTTATGTTTCGCTTGTTTGATTTTAAATCATTTTAACTCGACTAGATATGTGTCTAAAATGTTTGATTTAAAGTTGCCACTTGCTAATAATCGATAAAACATACAATTTATCTTATCGCTCATTGCGAAATCGAAAAGACGTTCATTGTGTTAATGCGCACGAAGTCGTTTGGATTTACGCATTATTTATTAAAAACATATTACGTTATATTGAAGTGAATGCAAATCAACACTCACAAAAGAAAAATGTCAACGGCCGAGGCAACACCCGTTCTGGACGTCAAAGAGACTCCCGAAAACACTGAAAGCGCTGAAAGCAAAGATGAGGATTATGTGGACATGACATTCACAAAGGAAGTCCGCCAGGCGACAAAGGATGTGCATAAGCTTACGGACGTCCTGGTTAATGCTAAATTCGCCATTGGTAAATTTTTTTTTTAAATTTCAAATTTTTTTTTTTGTTATTTAACTGTATTTGTGTACTATTTGCGCAGCGCTTACGGATGATGAAGTTTGGTACGATGGACTTTTGGTATTTTATGAATTATATAAATTTTTTGAGGCCAACTTGCCAGAGCGCCTGCTGCCCAAGGAACTGCATCGTGCGGCTGCATTTGAGCGTGACTTTGCCTATTTCTATGGTGCCGACTGGGACAAGACATATGAGCCGCGTCCAGCTGTCAAAACCTATTTGGCACACTTGGAGCAAGTGAAGGCCAAAAGCGAGGTGCTACTCTTCGCGTTTGCCTTCCAAATGTACATGGCCCTAATGTCTGGCGGACAGCTGTTGCAAAAGAAACGCATGATTGCACGCAAATTATGGATTTTTCCCAAAGACAGCGCCGAGCAGCAGCAGCAAAAGCAAGCCGAAGCTGATGCTGCGGAGGCAACAGCCAGAGCAGCTGCCACAGCCCAGGATGATGGCATCGCAGACAACGATTTACGTGCTCGACCCATGCCGGAACAGGTGACCATTGCCCAAGTGGGCTGTGAGGCAACATACTTTCCCATACGTATACCCGCTCTGAAAGTCAAGCTCCGTCGCATTTTCAATGAGGTTTATGGCCAACTGGATGAAAAAACGCGTGCCGAGTATATTGAAGAGAGTCGCAATGTATTTCGCATGAATATTGAACTGCTGCGCACTGTCAAGGGCGTGAATCGTGCCAATCTCAAGAAACTCGCTATTGCTGTTGTCTTTGTAACCAGTATTTATGTTGCTTTCAAGTTGGCTATCAAGTGATATGTTAGTTATACATTTACAACCTTTTTTTTAATTATATATAAACCTAGTTGTTAGATTCAGATTATATATATATATATACGCATGTTCGAACCAAAGTCAATAAATTATATGTTACTTCCATTAGAATGTTTAGTTAAACTAAATCCAATAGACCTCGCCTATTAAGCCAGGGCAAAATACGCTCAGCTTGGGTCTTGTAGAGTTCGTTGCTATATAGTTGATTGTATAAGACATCGCTAGCTGCGCTTTCTTCCAAAAATAGGTCAGAAGCTAAATTCTCATTAGGCTTCGCCAAACATATGGTTAAAGTGCAGATCACAGTGCCAGCAGCTATAATGCGAAATACGATTATCATTAGAAATATATTTTTATATAAACACTCAAAGACTAACCATGTATGGGATGCTTGAGCAATATGGTGTGCAGCTGCTTCAGATCGGGCACAAAGCCCGTGTATTTCAAGAGTTGGGCATTTTCTATTAAATTCTCATGATACCATCGAATTAGATAGTCGAATTTCTCGATCTTAAACTCCAGCTGTGGTGAGCTCATTAGGAAAAAGTATAGATCCTGTGCCACATTGCCATATTTGGTGTTTTGATGATCTAGCAGATAGGTCTCTTGCACTTGGCCGTTCTGGTCATGCTGGAACATGATATTGTTTGTCCATATATCAGCATGGTTTAGTACATTGAATTCCTGCTCAACAATTTTGGCATCTTCTATGGTGCTGTCCAGATAGGCCTTCAACAGGGGTTCCTATTGTAGACTATTTAGTTTATATGGCAATTATAGATATTTCTGATATATTTCTCTCTTACCAATTTGTGCTCATATTCCTCGACACCCTTGAAATCACGCACGGATTTAAGAAAAGCTTTTTCACAGCACTTTATTATGGTTTTAAATAGCTCGCGTGACTTTTCGCAGATCATGCCATCATTATATCTAGCTGGATATGGTCCATTTAGTTCCTTATACCTCAGCGATGCGGCATGCCACTGGGCCAGCTTTTTCAGCGCACACTTGGTGTGCTCCAAGTCCAGACCTTGCATGCGATCCGCCATTGTGAAGCCGGAGGCCTGCAGATTCTCCATGAGCAAATAGTTTTTCTCAATTGGTTTATTTAATCTGTAGGTCCTGGGACTGAAGCTAATCGATAGACCCGCTTCCTGGTATAGCTGCTCAAAGGCGGGCACATACTTTTCATATACTTCATGCTCCTTGGGAACCATGTTAAATGCTGAGTTTTCTTCTATCTTAATGTCGGGCTCCACTTTCAGCATATAGGCGTAGTTCTTTGTAGTGTTATCTAAGAATACATAGATCTTGAATTTAGAAAGTGGGCTTACTTTATTGAAGACGAACCTTTAAGCTGCACTTTAATGTCCACTTTCAGCAGCTTGGCACCATAATTATCACCTGGCTTGGTTGCTGAAACCGAAGCAACTTCCAAAATCTTCTCAAACTGAGGCTCTTCGTCGCCAATAAGCTTGGCAAAATCTTGAAAACTCAACCAATCCAAATCCAAGTCACCTTTTGGTTTTGTATCGACATCGCTTAAAAATGAAGTAAGTATTTTTGATAAAGATATTGTATCTGAGCTATATTTTAAAAATATAGAACATGTATAGAACATATACATATGTATATATGAGCTGTAATAATCCGACATTGAAAGCATTTTTCTTTAAATATTTTACAACGAAAGTAGTTAGGAATACAAAAAGTTATTCGTGCAGATTGGGTTGAGTTTGCAAAAGAAAGACGGTTGGATGTTAAACTTGGCAAAATATGCTAGGGTATAAAAATATTTTAAGTACCTCTAAGATCTTGTGTTTTTAATGCATCTGATATACTGAACAGATCCGATTGCTCTCTCAATTCTCAATACTTGTTAAAACTTCTTGGGCTCGCAGAGAATTCTTTGACAATAAAAGTGTTTCTTATATCAACAAAATCAGTGATTGTTAAAAATTTATTTGTAAGCTTTGATTTAATTTACTATTTAACTCAAACATCAAAAACAAATTGGACTTAAAATAAGTTGTAACAGTTACATTTACAGAAACTTACTCTAAGTCCAGCAGCCCTCTGTGATTTAGCCAGGGATAAAGGGCCTCAGCATGTTTGCGATATCTGTCGTTTTGGAAGAGCTTCTTCTTGAACTGCTTGCCCTCCTCATCGTTAGCCAACATGGTGTCAATGCTCGCATTGGCCGTGGGATCGAGCAGCACAGCCGACATGACAGTCGCAACCGTAGTCGTGGCCCACAGAGGATTCTTGAGCAGAATGGTGTGCAGTTCCTTGAGGCTGGGTATGTGTCGCGGATACTTCAACAGTTCCAAATTGCGCTGCAGTTCCGTATGATAATAGCGCACAAAGTAGTCGAATTTTTCGAGTTTTATATCAAAACTGGGCGAGGACAATAGGAAGTAATACAAATCTAGGGCGGGCGAGTTAAAGGTCGACCGCTGAAAGTCCACAAAGAGCGTGTCCACAATTTCGCCTTGTGCATCATATTTAAACATGACATTGTTTGTCCAGCAATCGCCATGATTGAGGCAATTAAATTGGGTATCATCATAGATGGCTGCCTTGGCTTCCCAATGGAACATATTCTCCAGGATCTTGGTCTGTAAATGGAATACTTTATAAGCATACACTGGGAAAAATACGACGTTTTAAATTTTAAATATAATTAATTTTCTTTTCTTAAATTAAAGGAAGAAACTTAATTGGATTTAAATTGAATCAATAGGGTGAATAAGTGAAAAGTGAAAAAAGGTTTTGAGATTTGAATAAATTTCGGGATAAATAGGAACTTATTTTAGTTTAGTTTAAGAAATATCTGACAGAATTTGGCCAAGATTCGTACTAAATTCGTGTACAAAGTTCTTTTCTTCTTCTTAGTATACTTCAGTTTTATCTTTATCCTTTAACTCTAGCCCAAAACTTACCACTTTGTCGCCAAAGATCTCGCTGCCCTTAAAGCTTCTCACTGCCTCTGCACTTAAGTCCATAAAGCCTTTACTTTGCGGGCTCTCAAAAATATGGCGTGTGGTCTCATTGTACAGCGACTTGTCCAGGCAATCCGCGTAGGGGCCCTTGGTCACATAGAGCTGTGCGGATGCGGCATGCAACAGGGCTAATTTGGCCAGGACATGCTCCGTTTCTTTTACACTCAGTCCCTGTAGGCGATCCGCATTCTTGAAGCCCGCTGGACGCAGATTCTGCAACAGAATGTGATCAGCCTCGGGTGCGTTTTGTAGCTTGTAGCTCTTGGGGGCAAAGACGACGGGCTGACCAGCCTGCTCGTAAAGCTGCTCCAGCTGTGGTATGACATCCTTATACATGGCCATCTCCTTCTTGAAGGTGAGCATAAGGTCAAGCATTGCGGCTGATGCACTACTTGCTGGCGGCACTTTAAGCATAAAGGCCGCACTTGAACTTTGACCGTTTACAGTCTGGTAATCAATATCCACAGAGAGCATAATTGAGGAGTAGTTGTCACCGGCTTCGGTGGCCTTTTTGACACGAAAATCGAGAATTTCCTTAAAATCTGAATAATCCGACTTGAACAGTTCCTTGAAGTGGTCGCTTTTTACCCAGGAGGGCACATTGGTATCGAGCTCGGTTTTCGCAGGCGTTGAAATTGCTAAGTTCACAGCCGGGGCTTGCACAGCTTGCGGTGGTTCACTGAAAGAATAAATAAATTAATGCTAGCAATTAACTCTAACTATTATATGAGCTGCACTTACTAAACCTCCAGGAGACCACGATTGTCCAGCCAGGGCAGCATCCGTTCGATATAGTGCTTGAAGCGCTTATTCGTGTACATTTGCTTCTTGAATTCGGCCGCCGATTCGCCGACGCCCAGGAAGTTATCAAATGTGGCCGTTTCCGTGGGATCCAGCAGCACCACGGGCAGCACCAAATAGCTGGCCATTAGTGCCCAGCTGCCGTATTTGTACATCTCCATTTGCAGCTCCACCAGTTTGGGCAAACGTTCCTTGTACTCCAGCAGCTGAAGGTGTTTAATCAGCTGATCGTGATAGTATTTGATAAAATAGTCGAAATCCTTCAGTTTGTAATCTATGTGCACAGATGTCATAATAAAGTAGAGCACATCTGCGGAGGGATGACCGTATCTGGGATTCTGGAAATCGACAAAGAGCATATCAAGCAGCTGGCCACTTGGATCAAATTTAATGAGGAAATTGTTAACCCAACAATCACCATGATTGATGACATTGAATTCGTTGGGATCGGCCTGGCCCATAGCTCTGAACATATCGTGTGTTTTAGAGAAATATTTTTCCTAAAAGAACAGTTGGCAAAATGCTTAGGTTAATTATACAATATATAAAATTAATATTTTTTACAGCTGCTTACCAGCTTGTCGCGATATTGCTCGCAGTTGTCATAGCTCTTTAGATTCTCGACGAACATTTTCTGTGTGGGTATCATCATAGCGTCCATCATGGCCAAAGCCTTTTCAGGATTCGAGCCAAACATGCCATGCATAATGGTATCCGAGTAGGGTCCATGCAAGCTCTTGTAAGCGGCACTTGCGGCATGATATTGCGCCAGCTTGCAGAGCACCACCTTGGCCTGTTCAAAATTGAGGCATTCCAGGCGATTCACATTTCTGTAACCATCCTGACCCAAATCGTACATAAGCACCGTGTTCTTCAGTTTGGGCTCCGTTTTCAGGCCCTCTACGAATCTATAGGCTCGTGGGCCAAAGGTTATATCCAAACCCTTGGACTTGTACAACTGTTCAAATTTGGGTATCAGATCAATGTAACACTCATTTTCAATATCAAAGAAGTTTGTCATTTGCAACATTTCTTGCATTTGTGTCGAGTCGTGGGGCACTTTCATCATATAAGAAATGGGCTTGACGGTTTTGTCTAGTCGGAAAATTAAAGAGGAACTAAAGTTAATATCTATTTGCATACATTAATTTCTTTAGTGTTATAATCTACTTTCGACTAAAACGAACAAAGTTTTAAAAAGTAATATAGTATATACCTAAACCTTAAAGCTCAAAAATAAATTTATTTATTTATATTTTCATTTTAATATTAAAAAAGTACGTGGCCTTGAATTTAACCAGACATATGTTTATTTTATTTTATTTTTATTATGCTAGCTACGAATTTCTATTTATAATCTCTTGCTATAAGTACTTTCTTTCTTTCTCAAAATTCTTCTATTTTACAGTAGATTAAGTTCATAAATTATATAATTTTTAGTTTTACAATATATGTATGTAGCTATAAATGCTCTATATATAGTTAAGTACATGATATTAGTACTGTTATCTCAATAAAAAAAGGCGTGTGTGTAGAACCACCTCCCGAACCCCCCGCCGAGCTGTCGCGATTACCAGAAAGTTATGATGTGTTGATAAGAAAATTAGATATTCCACATATCATAAACTTAATTGAATTTTGAGTTATTTCCAGAGTCTGTATTTTATTGAATGGTATTTTCTCAGTCTGCGTAGCTAATCTAAAAACTGGTGACGTCATCCGCAGCTGTTTTACTCACCTGTCAGCTCTGCCTCAATGCTCACTCTCAGCATGAGCGTCGCATAGTTCTCGCCAGCTCCCAGGGCGGGCTTTAGGCTGAAGCTCTGAATTTTTGAGAACTGCGGCACAGTTTGTTTGAGTATTTCCACAAATTGCGCTTCATTAATCCATTCCGGCGCTGGCGTGGAATTGATAACGACTGGCGGGGCGGCCGGGTCCGTTGCGGGGGATACCTTGATCTTTGATTTGGCATCGTCCGCTGGCACGGTGCCCGGCTGGGGCTGGGGCTCGGACTGGGGCTGTGGCTTCTGCGTGGCAGGTTCCACATTATAGCTATGCTTTGACTTGCTGTTATTATGACCCATAACAGATGTTGAATTAAATAAAAACTGCGCGATTTCTAAGCGTCTGTACGACTTGACAAACAATTTTCAACTGAGCATTTGCCTTAAAATTTACGTTGATATTTATACCCAACTTTTACCGATAGCCGCTGAT
Organism: Drosophila ezoana; assembly: GCA_035045725.1. NCBI lineage: Eukaryota > Metazoa > Arthropoda > Insecta > Diptera > Drosophilidae > Drosophila > Drosophila ezoana. The sequence goes on from JAWNOU010000051.1 coordinate 3,262,300, forward strand.
AGTCGAACTATTTTATCAGCATTTGTATTGTATTTGAGTATATACAAGAAAAAATAGAAATAAATAAAAAAACAGCAGCATTATCGTACGAATATTTCACTCCATTTAAACTGGTTGATTACTCGAAACATTGCAATACCTGCTGAGGGCAATCAAAAGCTCTCTAACATGGCAGACATGGATAGATTTGCAGTTCTACAGGCAATTATTCAATTCAATGGTCAAATGTTGAAATAAACTAGATTGCTTTAGTGTGGACTGAAAGATGCCCTACACTCGGCTACTAACATAAACATGAGTTCTATAACAATTCAACGATCGATAACATGCCTTAATATTCGTGCAGCAAAAATAAAGTAGTTACTCAGAGAAATGGTTTTGTAATATTTGAAATGCTTCGAATTTAGAGCCAAAACTATGCTTAAATTTAAATAGATAGTTAAATAGTTATTTTAACAAAAGAAGCTTCTTGTTATAAACTCCTATAAAGTTTAATTGATATATATATACAAATCCAACTTAGGTAGCGACCACTGTACCTCTAAATTTGATTTGCTCATGCATTTTTATACCCTGAACCCATTAAAAATGGGTAAAAGGGGTATTATGTTTTTGTGCAAAATGCAAATGTATGTAACAGGCAGAAGGAAGCATCTCCGACCCCATAAAGTATATATATTCTAGATCAGCATCAATAGCCGATTCGATCTAGCCATGTCCGTCTGTCCGTATGTATGAACGCAAGGATCTCAGAATCGATAACTTGCCCCGTTTCTAAGTAATCGATAAGAATGTATATCGAAATCCCGTTTTTAAGCAATTTTGGTAAATAATAAGAGCTAGAGTTACCAAACTTGACATGTAGCTGCTAGAATAGTATATATATATCGAGTATCTTTCATTTTATACCTATCGCCACCTCCCCGCTACTCTCTATCTATAAGCGCGCGCTGCATTTGGTGTTGGAATAAGAGGGTTTAGGGTATCCCCTAGTCGGGAGCTCCCGACTAGAACCTCTTACTTGTTTTGTTTATTAGGTTGAAGTTGTTCTTATTTAATTGATCTATCCGGGAGATCGAGAATGTACACCCTTTTATATCTTCTTACTGCTAGACTATTATCTCTTAGGCTTAAGGCTAGGTTATTTTGCTTATCTATAGATAACAATCAACTTCTTCAACATCTTCCTCGCATTGGAGAGTGACAGATTAACGAAAGGCTCTATACACACACAATCACAACTTCATTACACCCTGTATATTTTGCTCAATTTACGGTTGCTTATAGAATTTATAATTTTAGTATCTCTGCTCTCCTTACTACCAGATCTGCTGTTAGTATAATCACAATGACTATGTCAAATACATAGAATACTTATATTTGTTTTCATAACCTGTTTGCTAATCTAATCTGAATACAATTAGTTGCATTGCTGATTGTACACGGCTCTCATTAGTGTGTGTACATGTGTGCTTGTGTGTGTACACGGGCAGTTTATAGATTAAAAAAAAACTAGCTCTATTATGAACATGTAAAAGGTCTATGACCGAACGTTTCAAACATTTAAATATGTTCTTGTTGAAAAATTCTATTTAATTTCAATAAAAATCCATTTGGAGTATATGGGTGATGTGCAATAGGCATCTAAACTTTACTAAGTATTTATCTATTATTATATTAATCCTCGAGTCCCATGTTCAATAATTTTTTTAGACCATGTCCAGCTGGGGCTGTCTTATAGAAAAATTTACAAGTGAGTATTGTTAAAAATTTACTTATTTATATTTAATTTAAAAAGGCTATCAATATACACTTTAGATAGTACTAGCTAGTGAGCCTTTGATTAAGACGTGATTGTTTCTTTACACTAGCCCGATGCTTAAACGCGTCTTGCTTTAATTATTGTTTTCTTGAAGGCTGGGTCTTTCAGCCTACCTCTACCAAAAGCTGTCATAGTTTAAAATTTTCCGCTTCAAATCCAAAATAGCATAGATTAACTAAATAATTTTAGCAAAAATGATAAGTATATAAATATATATTAACTAAGCAAATGTGCAGTTTAAAATCGGTTGGAACGGGTTGAAACGGCCAAATTGGTTTTGTTTGCCGCCTTCAACCTTTCTCCCAAAACTAAAGTTCTTGCTGTTTGGTTGATTTATCGAATTGAATGTAATTTTGCTGCTATACTTCCAATAGGCCACGATTGTCCAGCCAGGGTATTATCTGTTCTATATTGGCTTTGTAGCGCTCATTCGTGTACAGTTGACTCTTGTACTCCCTCGTCTCCTCGTTCTGATCCAATAGCACAATGGGTAGGACCATGACAGAGGCTGTTATCGCCCATAAACCATATTTATAGATTTGCATGTGCAGTTCCGCCAGCGTCGGCAGACGATCCTCATATTCCAGTAGTTTTAGATGCTCAATCAGTTGATCGTGATAATACTTAATAAAATAGTCGAAACACTTTAGCTTGTGATCTATGTGAACCGAGGTCATGATAAAGTTTAGTAAATCAGCCGATGGGTGACCATATTTTGGCAGCTGAAAGTCCACGAAAATCATATCGATCAGCTCGCCCTTGGAACCAAATTTAAAGAGTAGATTATTAATCCAACAATCGCCATGATTTATCACATTGAATTCGGTTGGATCGAATGTGCTGAGTCTCAAAAATTTTATGCTCATTTTGGAGAAAAGTAATGCCTAAAGTAAGATTAAATGCATTGTAATCAAATATTTAGTCAAAATTCATTTTCATTTTCATTTTCAGACTTACAAACTTTTCGCTATACTTCTCTCCATCCTTGTAGAAAGTAAGATGTTCCAAAAACATTTTCTTAAATGGCCCCATTATGCCCTCCAGTATGGATATAGCTCTCTCCTTGTTCGATCCAAACATGGGCTGCGTAAACAGTTCCGGGTAGGGTCCATTGATGACCCGACAGTGTGCACCCGCAGCATGATATTGCGCCAGTTTGCGCAGCACCAACTTGGACTGTTCCACATCGAGGCATTCCAGGCGATTCACATTTCTATACCCATCCTGGCTCAGATCGTGCATGAGCACCGTATTGGCCAATTTGGGTTCCTCTTTCAGGCTCTGCGTGAATTTGTAGGCACGGGGCGCAAACTTGATGTTCATACCTATCGATTTATAGAGATCCTCGAATCTGGATATGAGTTCTGTGTAGGTGGCATTCTCGACAGTAAAGAAATTTACAGTCTTTAGCATTTGCTGCATTTTGGCTGATTCATGTGGCACTTTCATCATAAAGGACATGGACTTGACGGTTTTGTCTGGGCAATGGATTAGCAAGAAAATTAAAAATTTCAACTTATTTATCAGGCAGCTTCAACTCACCTGTAAGCTTAACGTCAATGCTTATGCGCAATATGAGCGAGGAATAGTTTTCGCCAGCCGTTGTGGCTGGCTTAATGCAAAAATTTTCGATCTTTGAGAAGTCTGGCACATTTTCGCTAAGTATTTCTAAAAATTGCGACTTGTTTATCCAGCCTGGCACCAAATTATTATCAATATGTATTGGATACTGGGTCAGATTGTCTCCGTTCTCATTTCTCATAGTGTCCAAAGAGATGTGAATTTGATCGCCTCTTGATTTCATTTTACATTTATGCATGCCCTTGGAGCTGCTTTGACCCATGTTAAACACTGAACTAAATACACAAATTTCTAAGACTTGATTAGGAAGACACAAGCAGAGAAATGTAGAGAGAGAGAAAGTAGAGAGGGGAGTGAGAGGTTATGAATATCTAACTAAGTTTAGCGACTTATGTAAATTATGAAGACGGGAGAAACATCTTAATATTTACTTATTTTACTTTTTAATCCATTTATTCCTTATTCATTCATATAGATCCTTTTTGAGTTCCCATTCTGTTTGAATTTAGCTGAATTTAATTTGAATGCCAAAGAGTAACAAAAGCTAATAATATGAATGAAGAGGATAGTCTACATAATCGTTATCGATACCAATAAATCGAAAACTGATTTACAATCGGTTTCGAAACGATTCCGTTTCCGCCGGAACAGATCACGATACACAATATATGGAAACGTGTAGTACTCGGAATATCTGTCTTTGTTCTTTGTTCTTTCTTTATACTTACATACATATTATTTTCAAGGAAAAGATAGATCGCACTGCGCCATCGATTTCTGCTCTTTGCTTCCCAAAATTGCAGTCATATTAATTCGATTTACATGACTTTAGTTGATTGTTACACTAGCACATTTGCCACGCCTGTTTGGCTTAATCTACCATTTTAATACTAAAATTTTAAATTGTTTTTTTTTGTTCATATACAAACAATTATATACTTTTATCATGATGTAGCCTACTGATTTTTATTATATTATTGACAGGGAATATCTTTGATGAAGAAATCAGTCTTTAAACTAGTCTTGTTTTGCGCACATTAAGAATAGTTAAAAAAAAAAGCATCTATTATTTGATTCTTAGGACTTTCCAACAATTCTCAAGTGTATTTATAAATAATGTGTGTCTCTAAAGTTTCCGATCCCTGAATCCTTTTTGTTCCCAATTCATTGTAGTTACTTGGCTCAGCGTAGTTGAAGTTACTTTTATTCTCAACGTTTACCAAAAAGGATTTATCCCCAGCTTCTTCGAGTAGTCTCTTATTGTTTGCTGTGGAGCTTTTCAGATCCAGCGCAGATCTTGAATTGGATGCAAAGAGCACTTTTAACAGCCTCATGACAAATTAAATTCCATTGTATACCAAAACAATTGGCATAGGTCGGTCTAAAATCAGACTGCAAAAGCTTTACATATTATCTGTGTGGAGCTTAGCTTATACTATATAATGTCCGTAAATAGACTTTAACGCCATACACAAACATATACTCAATCTTATCTATATATTATTATAAAGTTTGCCAATTATACGAAATGCCAAATTGATTTGTTTAACAATATTGTTGCACGTATGATGAAATAGCTGATGAAAGGAATCATATATGTACATATGTTACGGCTAGCCGTATCGGAAAGCTTCTCAATAAAGATATGAACAAATACCACTTCAAATTATAAATCATCAAAACTAAAGAAAAAAGGTTCATTTTGAATGCCAAATTAGTTCAGATCTTGTTTATTTACTTGAACTTTGGGATTTTATTCTTCTAATTTTCAGGTAATGTACACATTTAATTGTAAGATTGGGGTAATAAGATTGGTATATTAAGAAACAATTGTTGTCAATTAAGAAATGTCCTCAAAATTGTCTAATATCTAAACATGGAAAAGAAGGTTGCTAGCCTAAACATTTTTTTGTTGCTTATAATTCTCAAGTGGTTGTAGCTTTGGACTGAGGAATAGGTCTGGCAAATCAAGAACCGGGAAGCTCTTCAAATTGCACTTCGTGTTTATATCTTAGTTACAAAAATATTGAATCATTTAATCTGTTTTTAAAGGCTAGACTACGTTTAGGATTCAATATTAGCCTATCCATTGTAGTTGTAGTAAAACAGTTGAGTGCAAACATTTATTTGGCATGCGCCAGAAGTTATCACTAAAATAATACGCAATTATTTATCGCCAGCTCTTGTGCCACCTTATCAGGTCATAATATGATTTAACAATGCTTATAAAGCTCCCAAATAAATGTTCAACTTTTAAAATGGCAATTTCGATCGTAGCAAACTGATATTCAAGAACTGGCGGGTGGCAGCAGCATTTAATAGAACCAGAATTGGGTTCACCTTTGTAGAATCACAATGACTGCGTCTTCTTTTTTGTTCCATTGAGATACTACCAGGCATACAAGTTGCAACACCTGTTAAAAATTTGATTTCGCTTGTGACGTCGTTAGATTTAAAGGCCTGTTACCCCCTAGGGTAGTTCCTAATCTAGTTTTATCTGCGAGTGTACAAATTTTGTACATAACTGGTTTTATGTACCTCTTTTGTTTTCACACGATGTTTTTATATTTGCGACATACTAGAAGATTTTCTAAGATTTTTAAAATAACAGAAGTCTATTCCCTTGGTTACAAAATCGGGGTTAAGATTTTTATAGGCTTATAGGCTCTTCTAGAAACTCTTTATCTCATCCGAGTTCAACTCCCTTTTAATGTAGTAAAAAGAATTTTTGTTATAAAACTTATCAATTTTTTTTTTGTACTCTTTCGTATGGCATAAGAAATAGAAGTAGATATCACAGTTGGTTGTTTAATTATTTGTTTGGTCTGTACACAAATAAACCACGATTGTAAGCCCAGGGCAGAAGCTGCTTATATTGCTGTACAACCCGTTGATGTCCAAACATGGTGTTTCTCAGTTGGTCGCCTTCACTCTCCTGATCCATCATGGTGTCCATGTTGGTCTTTTCGCTGGGATCGATCAGCACGAGTGGCAGTAGCAGCGATATCACGGGGTAAACTAAAATAATAAAATAAGATAATAAGTTTAACAATTAGTTAAATAATAAATCTTGAAACTAACCCCAATCGCCGTGGTTAAGGATCGCAATGTGGAGTCCCCTCAATGTAGGCAGAGGCTGTGGATAATCCAAAAGCCGTAGGCACTCAACCAGCCTGCTGTGATAGTAGTGTACAAAGTAGTCGAATTTGGAAAACTTCAGCTCGAAAGCAACCGAGGAGAGCAGTAGATAGATCAAATCCTGTGCGGGCGAGCAATAGCGACTCATCTGCAGATCAAGAAAGTAGGTTTCACGAATTTCGCCTTGTTCATCATATTGAAACATGATATTATTGCAATAGAAATCGCCATGATTAAGACAACGGAACTCGCCCTCAAACTTGGGCGCATGGGCCTGAAACATATCCGGCGCGATTGAGGTGTACGATTTCTGGAATTTAATTAGAAGTTGAAAAATAAATTGAAGATTAGAAGATACCCTGTAGAAAGACACTTAAATATTTGTTTATAATTATTCTTTCATTATTTAGTTACTCTGATTAACATTAGAAATTTTCTTCTTGTTTACCCCAAACTTGTGTTCAAATAGATAGGTTTGCCTAATTGGACCTCTTCAAATGCTCTGCCATAATTACAGGGTATACAAATATCGCTTACTTACCAGTTCGCTCTCCATATAGGCAGCCTCATAGAGCGGCAGTGCCTTGATAAGCGACTTGGCTTGCGTATCTCGAAACTCTTGAAACTTATCCTCCTCACTGCACAGATTCCGATCGTAGAGTTTTGGATAAGCGCCCTTGCGCTCAAAGCGCACAGCTGAGGCGGCATGAAATTGGGCCAACTTATCCAGCACAGCTTTGGTATGCGCCATGTCCAAGCCCTCCTGACGATTGGCGTTCTTGAAGCCGCGATTGCCCAGATCTTCCAGGATGATCAGTTCCTGACTCGCTGCATTTGTTGGCGCATAGTATTTGGCTCCAAATGTTATTTCTTTTTTGTTGTTCCTATACATTTGCTCGAATTCAGGCACATAGCTGCTATAGGTAAGTTTTTCCTTATCGAAGATCTTCCAGCTGGCAATCATATCACGTGTGCTCAAGGTCGCGGGCAACAATTTGACAATATACGAGGTAGCTGCTGGGCTGCCGTCTGTGAAGTTAATTATTGAATTTATTGGAGTTTTCGATTTCTTGAGCTCAAGTTGACTTTAATCATTTACCATTAAGTTCAATGTTTATCTTAACGCGCACCACTAAAGTCGTAAAGTTTTCGCCTTTGCCGCCTGTTGGCTCCACCTTAAAGTTTTTGATGGCCTTGAACTCTTTAAAGTCGCGTTGCAAGAACTCCACAAACATATGCTCATCCAACCAGTTCGGCAACTCTGGCAACTCTGGCACCTCTTTTTCACCCGTCTTTGCCATGTTTTTTGCTCGTTCGAATTACGTTTTTACTGCCAGCTCTCTCAATTTATACTATAAGTTTTTCACTTTCCGGATGGTATGTTTATAAACAAAATTGAGCTTTCGTGCTTAAAGCTTAAAGCTTTATTGAAATTACGCCACTTTGTCAAATGAGTAAAGCTCTTGAGCGTGTACTTATTTGTGATGCCCTGTAAATAAATAGTTGGGTGTGAAGAACTGAAATGAAATAGGTTTTGCTTAACAATATTTATACAAATTTAATGTCAATAAATAATATAAATATCGATTAATTTTTACAGATTTTAAAAGATAAATTTGATTAGTAAATAGGTTCCTCTACCTATTAGATATGGTGTACAGGGTATAAAAAAGTTCATTTTAATGTTTAATATGTATTTTATTTAACATCAAACATTAGTAAATTTGAAATTCCTTAATTCTTAAACACAGGGTATTGGGAACTCGTTCATTAAATGCGTAAAAGCTTGTTTATCAAACAACACGTAAATTTCAATTTGATTATCAAAGCTTTGTAAGCAAAGATTTTCTCATTATTGAGAAACCTAAATTTGTAGATCAAGATTTGGCCTAACTTTCTTTAAATATTCAAATAATATCAACTAATTTAAGTGAGCATTCGAAAGTTTTTTTGATTCATCATATATATAATCATATATATATCATATTAATTTTCTGACCATCTGTTTGGCTCATCTATCATGCCGTCAAATATATATTGGATTTCGTTCTAATAGCCTTAGAAAGTGTCGATATTTTTGCGCAAAATTTGCCAAAAATTGTAACAAAATTCAATTAATTTGTCACAGCGATTTGACATGCGCACAATAGACCCGAAGAGGGAGAGGGTGAGGATTACGCAAATCTCAGACAGAAATTGTTCATAGACTTGTTAATTTCCTACGCTGATTTACTATGGGTAACATTTAATTAGGGACACGTGGCAGGGACAAACTGACAAATTCATATCTGATCTTGAAATTTTTAAGTTCAGTTCTTCTTGCTGAAGTTTCCCACACAGCAGGTGGTCTAGTTTTTGGCATTTGAGCTAGTTACTCTAAATACTACAGATAGATACGATTCTGACATAAGCCGCTAATCGCAGACACGTGAGCGCACTTCATAAAGCAAAAGCTAAAGTCAAGCGTCAACCCCTATAGCAGGGGTAGATATTGCTCAATCTAATGCGGCATGAAGTGTCACGAATTCATCAAAACATATTGCCAGCTACCGCACAACCAAAACAGGAGCAAAAAGGGTCGCAGTGTGTTACATCCTGATCCTGCCGAGCAACCCTCAGGTGGGTCTAGTTAGGTCTAACAGATTTTTTGCCCCCCTCAAAACTAATTTGTCCAATGTTGCGCTCTGTGGCAATAACAAAAGAAAGGGCCCGCTAATCTGTTGAAAATGGGCGTTGAACGCAAAAATTCCTCGGTATTTAGGCGGGGCGGAAAACAATATGTGTAAAAATACCAAGGTAGGCTAACAGATACCCTGTATGTGCAGACAACAGTATTAGGCAGGCCTATTTTATATACCCCACAAAATATTTTCTAATTTTGTTTTCTATGTATTATTCTGTCGTTTAGACATTTTTGGACTAGATGTTTTATATGTTGTATATCTTAGATCTTAAATTAAGATCAGTAAAAAACAAATTGTGCCTGTTTGTGGATCAATATGTTTAAGTGAGATATGTAAAATTCCTCTCATCTAAAATATAAATATGTTTATCTAAATCGATTATAAGAAACGCACAAAACCCAAAATAAAATCTAATTTAAGTACATTTACAGGGTATTCAAACTTTGCGCAATCGCGCCCATTTTAAGTGTTGCACTTGTTTACGCCTAACGAGGGTTGTTACAAAAATTGTCATTGTATTGCAGCCCTATCACATTAATTTATTAATAATAATTTTACGCTTTGTTTACGTTGTCAAATTGTTGTTCGGTTGTCTTGTGTTTTGGCTGCCTCGGTGACTTCTATTCTATCTATCTAATGTGACTTCATTGTGTGGCATCAACATGTGCCACAACAGCTGCAACAGTTCGCACGCAAATCAAGCTTTAATAATGTTGTAGGTTGCAGTTACAAGTGTGGTTCTTAGGGGATTATCAGGTGGTTGTTGGTATACATTATTTTTTGTTTAAAGTAATTTGTACAAGTTGACTTTAAACCCTATGTAAATTGATTTCGTTTGCTATTCAGCCTCAAAGTAACCACGATTCTCCAGCCAGGGCAGCAGCTTCTTAATTTCCGCAGAGTATTTTGCATACTTGAACAATTCATCCGTATCCTCAAATTCGAAATCGGCCAACACAATGGGCAGAATTTCCGTTACAGTCTCAAAGGCTATATAGGAAAGAATATTGTTATATAGAATTTATAATTCCAGCTATCTCCATAGCTTACCCCAGTGTCCATAGTTAAGTACATCCAGCTGAAAGTCCGTTAAGGTGGGCAAGTTTCCCTTGAATTTTAACAATTTTAGATTTTCCGTCAGTTCATCCGTATAGTATCGCAAACAGGCGTCAAATTGTTCAGTTTTTGCCGCAGACGCTGTTAAGATTAGTTGCAGCAGATCACGTATAGCAGGTCCATAGGTTGCACCACCGAAATCATGGAAAATCACATTTTTGAGCTGGCCAAATGCATCGAATTGGCCCAGTAAATTGTTGGGCCAACAAGCGCCGTTCAGGATGACATTGAAGGATTTCTTCAGATCCGGCGTTTCTATATTGCCAGCTATATATTTTTGATATGATTTCTGAGTGTAGAAAGTAGCTGCAAATATCTGATATACCCAGTAGATATTATTTTCACTTACCACTTTATCCTCATAATGCTTCAAATCGTTTGACCGCAAACTCTCATGAAATTTGCGTTGTAGCCAGCTCTTAAGTTCCTGTACCTCTTGGGCTGGTTCTTTATTTGGAACTAGCTCATTTACCTGTGCTGGTTTCAGTTGCAAATATCGCGCTGTAGCCGCATGATAAGCGGCCAGTTTTGAAAGCGCCACCTCCATAGCTGATTGGTCTAGACCCTTCGGCTGGTTGGCCGACCGAAAGCCCTTGGCTTGAAGATCCTCTAGAAAGAGACAGTTGGACAGTTGGTGCCTTGCAGCTGGAGCCCTTTTATAGCAGCTGGGTGTGAATGCTATGTTCTTATCAACATCCTTATAGAGCTCCTCGAGGGAAGGCAGGACCACCTCGTACATGTGCAGCTCACGCTGAAAGTTTTTGTCTTGAGGAAACTTTAAAGTTTCCAGGTGGGAAAGATCCTTTGATTTCACGAGGTAGTTGACAGTGCGAGTAGAGTTGCCTGTTCGATTGTGCAATCGTTATCGTTATCGCCTATCGAGAAGTAAGCTCTGCAAATGCTCACCCGCCAACTTTATTTGGATCTGCACACGCTGACCATTTTGTTCGGATCTGCTGCGAAAGCTTTCGATAAGTTGAAATGTGGGAAATTCCTCTTTTATAAGTTTCTGCAGTTCATTCTGATCCAGCCAGGTCGGCGGATCGCTGGAAACAGTCGAGATTTGCGTTACAAATGCGGGCTTCGACATTCTCGTTTGGCTTTCAATCGAATACTGGCGATTTATCAATGCCAGAACATTTAACAATCGTCTATGGAATTTAATGAGATCTTCGATAACGTTGTAGGAAATATGTGCCTGATAGCTTTTGTGCCTGAACGTCGTATCATCTAATCTACTGAACGCAGAAATCATGATATGTATAATATTTATCAGTTGTTGGCTTACAGAGATATTGCAAATAGTATTGTGCTAATTTTGATAGTTTTTATGTGCTTATCAGAATAAGAAATCAATAAGGGGAAGAATTGATAAGAATGGAGAATTTAATGGGTGTCAAATAGTGCTGTGTAATAGTTTTTGATTTGCCTTATAATATAAATCTATTATTATAATTATTTTCAATATGAGTACATAATGCATTTTTAACCTTCACTTCGAGCCCTATTCTTCGTTAGTTCTTAAGGTTTCTTGATCAGTTTACAGATGCATTTACTATTTCATTTAATTTATTTTTATATAGAACTTTGACCAGCTTAAACCTGTCTTTAGCGAAATGACCTTGCAAAAGGTCTTCTATTTTCGAATTGAATTTTTAAATTTAAATTTATTCTTTTTAGATTCCAGCAAATGATGTTTTTTTTTTGTTGCCCGAATTGCGAAGAAATCTCACGCCCTGCCTTTCAGACAGATATGCTATAATAAGTTATCAATTCTTTATAAAAGGCTTAGTACATCGATAAAGCCAAATTGTAATCCACTCACTCTAAAGCAAACAATTCCATCTACTAAGTGATATAAGACTGTTTGGGTCTAGTTCATTTTCTAAGAATCGATTTTTTTATCTTGCATATGTTTTCAAACAACATAATTGAAGCTTTTCTCAAAATTGTATTGAGTACTCGAGATCATAAGTTACGTTTATTTTGTGTCTCTGTTTTTAGTATGGATCCCTATAGAGGAAGCTTGAACTCCTAATATCCATTAATATAACATTCAAACACCACACACTTTATAATTTGCACATCTATCACATTTATATGGTTAAGCTTAAGTCTAAACACATGATATGACAACAAAAAACACGGAACAATATTGTAATAATCCGCCCGACGAGATCTATGTCAAACTGTGATTGTAGGGCGAGGCAAAGTCGCGTTGATAGGCCGCCGGATGCAGGTGATGTGGATGCATTGGCGGTCCTGGGGCTACGGCCGTTGAATGATGATGTCCATTCATGCCGCCGTACATGTCCGAGCGGGACTTGTGGCTGTTGGAGGGCGTGCCGCTCAACAGCTCCGCCATGAAGCCAATGTAGGTAATGGCCAGGCGCAGGGTCTCAATACGTGATAGCCGCTTCTCATACGCGAAAGTTGGCACCTTGCGGCGCAGCTTGTCAAAGGCCTCGTTCAGATTGAACATGCGACGGCGTTCGCGTATGTTTGCCGCGCGCCTCTGCGCCATGGAGGCAACACGACGACGCGTTTTCTTCGAACTGGCGGAGGAGGAGCCATGGGAGCGCCCATTCGTGCTTGGACGTTGGTTAACTAGAGGTGCCACTTGAGATCTTTGCCAGAGCGCTGCAAATTGACAAAACAACTGTGAGCCGAATTTGTGGAGTATTTATGAACACAAGCACTTACACAAATCGGAGCAGGGAAAACCCGCAATAAGCTCCTGATAGGGCACTATGGGCGGCGGCGGCGGTGCCTCCTGGCCCCACAGTGGCTGAAAGGGCACCTCGGGCATGTAGGTGGGCTGCTCACTCGGATGCTGCATGGCTGCTGCTGGTGTATATGGTGTATATTGTCCTATTCTGATACGACTGACGACCTTGGGTCTCTACTGTTCTGCTTGGAAGCCCGAATTGGAATAAATTCTGATTGTGCTGACTGCTTTGAAATGAGTTCGCCTCGGTTTGGCTTATTGGATTTATGCCCACCCTTACGGCGTGCAGCATCTGCGATGGGCAGTCAAGGCGGCCATTTTGGATTGGCAACAGTCTGCGACGCTTTGATTGGCTGCCTCTCGACGGGGGTTGGGAGTCATGCGAAAGCTGCTGAAGCGTATGGAAAAGTTAAGGCCTCTAATTGGAGACTTACTCCACAAATATAACAAACTTTTTTTCTTGTTGTTTTTATAAAAATAAATAGTTTTAAATTATAAGTAGGTAACTAAAAGTATTGTGGGATGTGAGAGTTTTGTAAATAACATTTTGAATTTCTAAACAGCTATTTATCATATGTTAAAGAAAGAGAATTTAGAAATTTAAGTTTTTAAATCTAACCAAATATTTATAGCAATTATTTGGGAAGTAAGAAAACAGTTCTTTTAAGATTAGTATTTTCATCCCTCTGTCTGTATGTTCATCGCCTATTGGCCAACCTTTATTGGTTTGTGTATTCGCTTCAATCATAAATGAAACATAGGTGGCGCCATGCTGTTATTATTATTTTCGGACAATAAAAGCTTTTATCCTTAGCTTTTTTCATTAATAAATAAATGGTTTCAAGTTAAAACGGTTATTAGAGCTCAGGGTGACTTTTCGTTTTCTTGTCTTGTTACTCAATGACTTTTCAAAAGCTTCAAATTCATTCAGTTAAATGCTATGGAAACCTTAATTATTATGTTGTGAGATAAAGCAATTAAAACTCTTTCCTAAAAATAGCTTTTTCTATTATAAAAATGTAGAAAGATAAATGTTATTCTTCATTTTAGAGACTGAAAAATCAAAGGTGAACAAGGGTGATGTGTAGGAACGAAATGAGATAACGATATACATATAAAAAGTAATATGAAAGATTAAATTTAATTAAAAATGTTGCATAGAAGAGTTAACAAATTGAAGTTCTGTCAAACTCTTGCACTTGCATTTTATCTAATTGAAAAATGTATATAAATGCAGCAACGGGAATACCCCTAATGTTTTGGTCATCTAACTGTTGCATGTCTTGTTTTTGTTTACAAAAATCTGCCATGAATCACGCTCAGCAGCTTTTGAAATTATGCTTTGATCTCTCTCTCTCTCTCTCTCTCTCTCTCTCTCTCTCAGAAGCTAACGCGCCAGTGCGGATAATTTCACCGGCATTTACGCTCTTATAAATATAAGAGAAAGAATAACAATAGAAGTGTGACTAGTTAGACGACTAGTTAGAATGCAGCATATGTTAAGTGTTCGAATAAAACTGGGATAAAGTATTGAAAATTATTATTATATTAAACTATCAACGAAATTAGGCATATTAAAACTATTTTAAATCATTTAGATTTAAAATATTGTTTTGACTTTCCTTAAATTTATTTATTGGTTTCCTTTGAAGTCTATTCCAGTTGCTGATTAACTCGTCCTTTGTTTTTCGAAGGCACTTAATTTCGTCAATAAATAGATATGGGATAGCATGTGCTTTGGATACGTACTTTTAATATCACAACCACCTGCCTCCCCCTGATTGGCACGAGTTTTCTTTGACATTTAACGCCATTGAGATACATCTTTGTATTAAAGCAACTCAGCTTCAAACTTTTATCTACAGTTGCTCTATAAAAAGCACCCAGGGCTTGTTGTGAATAGGTTTATAAATTTATCTATGTATATATTTTATATCTCAAACGCACTTGACACCTTTCTAAAGATACGCACGCAAAGTTCTCGATAATCCTCAGACATTTCCAAGAAATTTAAAGTGAAAAAAAAAGAGAAAATAAATTTCAAAGACGATTTGTTTGTGTCTGCGGCAGAGCACTGTGCAAGATTTATGCTCCTTATAAGGAATATATACATTCATACTTCGGTCTATGTATGTGTGTATGTATATGTATGTGTATTCCGATACTCTAGAGTTTCTGTATTTGTGTGCGTCTTGTTGCAGCGTCATTTGCTGCTACCTAATTTTCCACGCAAATGCATTTTATTTATGACGTCATTTGGGGATTTGCTTGCGTAAAAGCCGCAGTAAACGAACTATGTATGTCTGCCTTATGCTAGAGTTTCCAGACGCTACGCTTTGTGTTTACTTTAGAGAATTATCGGAATACCTATTCATATTTTGTGAAAACTGAAATTGTATAAAACAATAGGAATTTATACAACGATAACGGAAATATTTGGTATGATATGATATAATGTGATATCCTGTTATATGAAATTGTATATAAGTATAAATAATTCTAATTGCTGGATATTTTCAATTCCTAAAAGCGTTTTGTGTCTTTTATGTCAAAACTGAAAAATAAATTCACATAGAAAGTCAGTTGACTATCAGAAGTCGTCGTCCTCCCAACTTTTTTTTTTAAATTTTAAATATGTAAATCTTCTTGTTAGCCCCTCAGAACTTGTCTTTCCTGATTTTGCGGCACTGAGCCAGGGTTTCCCCGGTCATGTTTTGCGGAATATGCCTACTGACGGGGAAACTCAGTGGATCAGTGATCAGTTCGATTTCAACATCTTTTTCTAATGCGTCAGTTAGGTCTAATTCAAAATTTTGCGTTTCTATGATACACATGATACACTCTATAGTATCCACAAAGATACACTCGATACGCAGTTATGGCAACGTAAGGATGGATTATACACAGTACAAGATGCCACACAGTCAACTTAACTCGCCGCCCATATTGCTTATGCATGGCTTAAATCTTTCCCGATCGAGTTGGCGACGCACAGCGCGACATCTGGTGAAGCAGGGCTCGCGCTTGATGATCTCCGTGGATGCCCGAAATCACGGCCAGAGTCCACATTGTGCGTGCCATACGCCCGCCCACATGGCTGCCGATGTGGAAGCCTTTATCGCGTATCATAATCTGAATCGGATTGTTGCCTTGGGTCACAACATGGGCGGACGAGCATTGATGACGCTGGCACTGACCAAGCCCGAGCTGGTGGAGCGTGCCATCATTGTGGACATAACGCCGGGACCGCTTCCTGACGATGTGGTCAAAGCATTGAAGTTGTTTAAGATTATGGTGAGCGTGGTGTCGACTATACCCAAAGATTTTTCCTTGTCGGAGGGACGCAAGCTCGTAATACACGAGTTCAGTAAGCTGGTTAAAAGCGATCACGATTTGTTGCTGATCATTCAGAATCTGCGAAAGCTCGACGATGGCAGCTTTGGCTGGAGTGTGAATGCCCATGCGATCATAGACGGCTGGGATGCAACAATGGTTAACTATGAGCAGACGCTGCAGGGTCTGCAGCCCTATCAGGGTGAGACCCTGCTAATTGCTGCGAATAAGGAATCGTTTGTTACGCCAGCAAATGTTGAGATAATGAGAAAATACTTCCCAAAACTGAATGTCGAGTATTTGGATGCCGAACATAAAGTGTATCTAGATCAGCCCAAGAAATTTGTTAAGCTTGTTGTCGACTTTACCAAATCCTGCACAGCCTGTCCGCTGTAAGAAATGAAAAAAAACAGACGTCCAATTGGTTATCCTCAAAGATATCGAAGCAAAAGTGAAGGAAATTGCACATATTACCCTAGGATAGTAGGTGGAAAAGTGGAACGTTATCGTAACAATTAATCGTTTTACTTCGTTTTCGCTTTCCTTGTAGACTATCGAGATATTGTAAAAAGTTTTAAATATATACTCATTTCTATCAGAAAAAAATTATTAATAGAGAGCTTTAGACTTGGATAGGTTAAGATAAAATGGAATGAGAGGAGAGAAAGTGAGAGGGAGGGAGTGAGAGAGAGAGAGAAAGAGAAATGGACTGAAGTGAAAAGATAAAAGTAAAAGTCTGTGGGAGAAAGAGATGGAGAGGGAGAGGGAGAGGGAGAGGAAGAGGAAGAGTAAATAGGTAGGAAAGAAACGAAATAAAAGAATCCTGAAATGGAAAGATCGAAGTAAATGTCTGTGAAAGAACGAGTACCGATCGAGAAATAGACATGCAGAAAGACAAATGAGAAAGGGGCAAAAGAGGACTGCGAATTATAGATAAATGTAGGAACAGGCTGGCAGCCAATAAAGAAAATATTTAAAAGGATTAGAGCGGCATAGGAAGAATAATATGTAGATAAAAAAAGACTGAGAGTAGGGAGAAGTAATAGAGAGGGCAAAGTAATTATTAACTAGTGAGTGCTTATAATTCTCAAAGCTTATTAACTTCTTTTTGTACAAAGAGAAGGCTTGCAGTCTTGAACTTATATTTGAAAAGTTCTTTAAATTCTCACACGTGTGTTTGCTGAAAACTTCGCCTAGACATGGAAGTTTACGTGACAGAACTCTTAGACGATTTTTACACGACTCGAATGGAAACATTTATTGCAACTGGCTGCGTGTATTGCTTAAATTGTTTCAACTAAAATAAGTTTCGAACATGTGACAGTTTATGACGGTTTGCCAGGGCTTTGCTCGTATAAATAAACATGTGTGTGCTGCAGGCGAGCATATTGAAAATTGTGCATTTCAATGACAGCACATTCATTCCAAACGTTGACGAAATAAATGCGCTGTCAGCGCATTTCTGAAGACCGCAAACCTTTTGGGTATTCCGCGACAAGCAAAGAAACGAATGTTACTGACAAGGGGATTTAAGCGCGGAAACTCAGAGAATACAGTGAAAGTCAAAATCGATGCGAAATCAACGTGGCAGCCAATTGAACCGACCCTTTGGTCCCACACACACACACACGATACATACACACAGAAGTTTGAAGGAAGAAAATATCTTGGTATTGGTAACTAGCATAGCATAAGGTGAGTCTAAAGTACGCAACAATGGAATACAATTTAGAAGCTTTTCCTCTGATTTATTTGTATCGAACGTGCCGTCTGCTGCCTCACAATTCACGATTTCGAAGCTCACATTGTGAAAGGTGCTAACAGGTCTGTGTCAGAGGCAATATTTGCTTATTTGGCTGGCCCAAACAAAACAGCTCCCTTTAGATTTTTGCTTTGAAGTGTTCAATCTCTAAAAGTACTTATAAGCTTTTAGACATAGTAAAGAACTTATCTGTCTAGACTTAAGATTGCCATAACTATTTGAAATTTGAGTCGGAATATCACAATATCATAATTTGCAAAACTTACATTTATTTTGAAGAGTTTCTTAAACTTAAATTGGATAACGAACGTGCGGCGCACTTCAAATTCATTAGAAAACAGCGACAAGTGAAAGCTATCATAAACTGTAGGCAAAGTAAATAAGCCAAGTGCCAAGTTTACTTGCGGCGCATTGTTTTAAGTTTTGTGTTAAGTTTAAGTTAGTTTGGGATAACAATGGGTATTTGGCATTGAGCCTAAGCGCCCAACCTATGCCAAACTCATTTGGCAAACAAGCCGGCGATATTGCGAGAATGTTCAGCGCAGTGGAAGCGACGAAGGCATGTTGGCACTCATTTATGCCTCGATGCATCACACGCTCTTTGTTGTTTTCCGTTAAGATGTTGCACAATGATAAGTGCAAATCAAATTAAACTTTTCGATATAACAAAGTTTTTACCCAAGATTAAACTGAAAATAGCAGCAGTCAGCCAATAAATTACATTTCAAAGCAGCGTGCTATCAAAAACTAGCCAAAGAGGCCCTGTCATCGATAGCACCCCTGAGATATATGTATGCGCAAAAAAAGCTAAAAAGTGGCTAAAAACAGTCTACTTTTTATGCTCTGTTCACAAAGAGTTGAAGGGTATATGGATTTTGTGCAGTGGTCGGCCGTTACCTCATATATGTGAAAGTTGGAGACTAAGAGAAATAATAAAAGTTGTTGTTTCTGAGCAAAGGGTTAACAAATAATACTTCCTCTGAAGATTGAGTCAAAAATGCAAATATTGATATGTTTTAAATCAAATTGTTGAGAGTCAGCATAAGGAATTAAATGTTTTGATGATGCCCATATTTTAAACGATTTGAGGTCCTAAAAAAAAGTAAATCAGTAAAGGAGTTTGTTTCTTAATGTTCTTAGCTGTTTTCACGCTCTGAACAGGGTATTGCGCCGTCGGTGGCATACGACATAGATTTTCTTTGTGCTTTTGTTCAAGGCGCACAGAACTTGAATGCGACAATTAATTTTAGTGAATTATGACCGCAGAGTGGAAAATGGCGCTAATGTGATGGTCGCCATTGGCAGAAAACACGAACAGCTGTCAGCAGACGCCAGCACACACTCACACACCCAAGCCCACACACACACACACACACTCTTTGAAGTGTGTGTAACTATGCGCCATGTCCGAAATGTGGTTAAAAAGTTGTTGCTAACAGCCTTTTGGTCAGCCTTTTTGGCTTAATGCAGCGTAATGCGAACCACAGTTCAAAAATGTACAACTCCCCAATGTGTCATTTGACATACATATATGTATAAATGTGTGTGTGTGAGACGCCAGCGGCGTATACGTGATATTTGCATGCTTTAAAGCCAGCCTCAGATGTGAGTGCCAACTGTCGCCACATTCGCTATGACATTGCCCATTATTTATGGCCAAACAATTGAGGCAGCCCTGGGTTCAAACTATTGTTCGATGCACGTGCAGCAAAAAAAGAAGAATAATCACACATACACACACACACGCACACACACATAGAGAGGCAAAAAAGGCGGATGACAACAAAACCTAACAAAATGGCGGCAAAACAACGCGGAAGTCGCGAACTCAGTCGAGCTAAAAATGCTCGTAAAGTACAATGAACCGCAAGAGTTGCATTCAATGTGAGTCTATATGTGTGTGTGCATGCGCGTGTGTGTGTGTGTGTGTGTGTGAAGTTGAGTGGATCTCAGTGAAAGAAATGCTAGAGAATTGTGCTGGCAAAAAGCAAGGCGCACTGTTATTGTTTTGCAGCATTTGGCATCATTTATTTTGTGGTCCAAACAAAGCGTTAAGTGGGTTGATATGTACGCCAAAAAGGACCCGCATCGGAGAGCATCTATAGAGCTGTCTACCACTAGCTTCCATGTGGCACAGCTGTTGTCAGTGCCAAGGCGATATATAGTTATGGCTAACGGGTCAAGAGTGTCCATAGAAAACGCTCTATTCGAACAGGCTAACATAGTTAGGCAGGCTGCAAGCACAAGCTTAAACTTGTGGCAGTTCGTCTGGAAACAATGCCTTGCTATCCACATCTCGATGTGGAATTTCAAATTTTTTTTAATAACATAATTTTATTTTGCAAAATACAGTTTTTTTCAATTACATTTGCAAATATCAAAGATATTTATTTTGCATTAAGCCAGTCAAACTTAGGCTTGGCTGTTTCATATCCAGCTAATCCGATTATGGGCTCGGTTCCGTGTAAATACAAAATTGGATATTTGGGTCTTGAACAGGGTTTGGCTCAAATCTGAATTGATGCCTGCTAAATATAATTTAAAGTTTTTAGGAGCTTTGAAAATAAGTTTGATACAAATCGGACATAACTTAAAACTTTACCAATAATAAGTTTGAATCGTACTTTTCACCGAAGAAGTTTGGATTCTGCGAAATGATTTTTAGTATAGATCTTTAAACCCCATTTCCACCAAGGTGGAATGCATTTTTCGATAAGTGTGAAACACCCCTCAAATGAATTTGAACAAAGATCTTTGAGATCGGATGTTAAACAAAAACGTTACATACTAGTGTTTTTTATACCCTGAACCCATTAAAAATGGGTAAAAGGGGTATTATGTTTTTGTGCAAAATCCAAATGTATGTAACAGGCAGAAGGAAGCATTTCCGACCCCATAAAGTATATATATTCTTGATCAGCATCAATAGCCGAGTCGATCTAGCCATGTCCGTCTGTCTGTCCGTCCGTCCGTCCGTCCGTCCGTCCGTCCGTCCGTCCGTCCGTCCGTCCGTCCGTCCGTCCGTATGTATGAACGCAAGGATCTCAGAACCTATAAGAGCTACAGACTTGAAATTTTAGATGTAGATGCTCCTAGTTCCTACGCAGATCGAGTTTGTTTCCGATAATCGATAACTTGCCCCGTTTCCAAGTAATCGATAAAAATGTATATCGATATCCTGTTTTTTAAGCAATTTTATTAAATAATAAGAGCTAGAGTTACCAAACTTGACATGTTGCTTCTAGAAAAGTATATATATATCGATTATCTTTCATTTTATACCTATCGCCACCTCCCCGCTACTCTCTATCTATAAGCGCGCGCTGCATTTGGTGTTGGAATATGAGGGTTCAGGGTATCCCCTAGTCGGGAGCTCCCGACTAGATACTCTTACTTGTTTTAAATTTTTCCACACATGAGGGTAGTAAGGAAGAAGGTTATTAGAATGAAATGCTTCCTAGCTCTTATTGTTTGGGTTGTGCGTTTTATATATAGAGATAATAATATAGTTTTGATGGTGCACTTTCATTGGCTTAGCATGGCAAAACTTTTAATTAATTTTCTGTTATACGTGTCGTATATGTGAAACGCTTTGATATTTGAACACGATTGCGATTCTATTTTTTACTCAGCGAATTATTCACTTTAAGCTGTCATTTAAATATTGAATGAATACCACAATGAATGAGCGTAATGCGTGTTAATTAAATTGTTACATTTTTTGTTGGTTTTACTTTATTTAATATTTATTTAATAATGTTAAAACTGAGGGCATTCATTTCAACAGCTTTAATAATTAATCAAAATACAAAGACAAGCATAGCTAAAATAAATTTAAAGCACGAAAACAAAAGCTGAGCTTGTGTGAGTCGGCATTTAAATATGGGAAAGGAATTATTTGCATTAAAATTATGTTCAAAATTATAGATTTTAAGACAAAGCTTTTTCCTTTAAAATTTGTTCAAATAGTGTAAATGAAATTAAAAATTGAGAAAATATAGTTAGTAAATAAACAATGCATTTTGAATATACAAAATTTAGGCTTCCAATAGTTTTTTAAAGTTTAACCTTATTGAGAAATATTAAAATGAATCTGGTTTGCAAACTTGCTTAAATTTAGTTTAAATTCATTGAATTTTTTCCTAGAAATATTTTATAAGTCTATTTTGATTTTTATACCCTGAACCCATTGAAAATGGGTAAAAAGGGTATATTGTATTTGTGCAAAATGCAAATGTATGTAACAGGCAGAAGGAAGCATCTCCGACCCCATAAAGTATATATTTCTTGATCAGCTCATAGCCGAGTCGATCTAGTCTGTCCGTCTGTCTGTCCGTCCGTCCGTCCGTCCGTCCGTCCATTTGTATGAACGCAAGGATCTCAGAACCTATAAGAGCTAGAGACTTGAAATTTTAGATGTAGGTGCTCCTAGTGCCTGCGCAGATCGAGTTTGTTTCCGATAATCGATAACTTACTCCGTTTCAAAGTAGTCGATACAAATGTATATCGAAATCCTGTTTTTTAAGCAATTTTGGTAAATAATAAGAGCTAGAGTCACCAAACTTGACATGTAGCTTCTAGAAAAGTATATATATATCAAGTATCTTTCATTATATACCTATCGCCACCTCCCCGCTACTCTCTATCTATAAGCGCGCGCTGCATTTGGTGTTGGAATATGAGGGTTCAGGGTATCCCCTAGTCGGGAGCTCCCGACTAGAACCTCTTACTTGTTTGATTTTTAGTTTCCTAAATACGCTACAATTTCCGGCTGTTGACCAACTGCTCGTAAACCTAATCAACTAAGTATAAGAAAACAAACTGAATACAAATAAAAAGGAAAGGAACTTGGCAACTCGAACGGCAAACAGCCTGCGAACGATAAGCAAATCACGCAATCTACTTAAACTCGACCTTAGGTTGCAACCGACTTCATGGTGCCTGGTTCGGGGTTCGCCTTATGAACCGCATTCAGTTTATGGTACCCGCAGACGCAGTTTTGAGAAACTTTTTCATTCAATTCAGTTAAGTTTGCTGTTTGCATTTTTGTTGCTGCAACATTTTCTCCACTCTTCGACTGCGAGGTGCTGCCACTCTTTGCTTACCTTGTGGCCTCGATTCATGCGCTACTTTGCTGCAAAAGTTTGCGTAGCAAAAGTAAAACATGAAAACAAGTCCTAGCACTCTCTGCATGCGCAGCCTGGCGTCGTTTTTGCCATCGCAGCTAATGGTGTTTATTGCATTTACTCTCTCCTGCTGGCACTTAAATCGGCATCAGAAGGACAGAACGGCATTCAGCTGTGACACTGTGTCGGCCAACCCACCCGCTACCCCCTGGCATAAAGTCAACGGACATTGCGAGCACCTGCAGCAACACGCAAATATTCAGACAGTCTGCAGCCAGCAGCCAGCAGCCAGCAGTCGGCAGCCGGAGACGACTTCGAGTCCAAGTCAACAGCTGACGGTGTTCAAGAAAGTGCTAAGTAAATTCACAATACAAAGTGTACAAGTTTGGTCAGAGGTCCTGCGGTTCGCCTAGCCATCTGCCCGTGCCGACTACACCCATCAAAATGCACAGTCAGCGCCACGCCCACATCCTGCCTCCCACAAGTGGCGACGATTACGTACAAGATTTGGCTGCAGCAAACTTTGATTAAATCACATGACAAACTCCTCGCCAGCGGGAGTAAAATGTCGAGCCACGAACTCAAGACTTTTCATGCTGGCAGTGCCAGGGGCTGGGGCTGGGGCTGGGGCTGGGTCGGATAGACCCAAGTGGTTTGCCACGGAGCCAATTGACTGGGTGTGGTGCCGGATGGCCGCAGCAGTCTGGGGTAAATAAATTCATTAAGCGATTAGATTCGCTCTGCAGGTGATGCACCAACCAAGAGCCTGGTTGCTGAGTCCTTTTTTGTTGCATATCCTTTGTGCCGTGCTGAAGCATTCAGTTGCTCGGATTAAACGGGTTTACTGTCAGCTATTATTGCCATTGTTTTGCCTCCAGCTGGGGGATAACCACTTTAAATCGTTCGAGACAATACAGCTGAGCACAGACTGACCGAATTTAAATGAAGAGAATGTTTAGTCAAGTTCAGAAAAAAGATAAGTTGAGAAAACATGCGCAATATACAAGAGAGCTGTCGAAATTATAGTATATGTTTAAAACTTTAATACCCTTTCCAATTACCAACTGGTTTAATTATTTTAAGAAAAGAATTGGTTAACAAACTGGCAGGAAAAAAATTAATTAAATATGGCAAATACTAAGAGACCCTGATGCGCTTTATTATCGTTAAAGTGTCGATCAAACTTGTGGAAATATTATTCAAATGGCAGGAAAACAGAGAATTTCTCATAATTAAAAGCTGAACTTTGATGCATATTCCATATACACCTGCATTTTTATATAATTTTTAATAAAGTGCCTTTTCGGGCTCCAACCTATAGTATAATATTTGTTCATTATATTGGTTATGATAAATAAATAAGTGAAAACAAAAAGAAAGTATAAAATATATTAAATGCATGTAAATGTAAAAATGCATTTAAAAACTTTAATCAATTTTATATTTGTAATAATTTAAGGACTTCAAATAAATGCACATATAAATTATATATTATGTATGCATATATATATTCCTAACATTATTTAAACTCCAAATTTAACGCTGCATCAATTGCATTTCGATTAGCTGGTTTGTCTCATTAGCCATCTTATGCGAATTAGCCATTATTCCTAATCACAGTCCACATGGCGCTCTTTGCATTTAACCAGACTCAAGTCAGATCGGCCTATGCTCTTTGATGGGGGCACGTAATTTATCTCAATTAAACTTGGATTACAAATTATGAATATTGATTTATGGCCAAGTCTGTTTGTCTGCCAGCTAATTTGATTTGGGACAAAGGTATGTGAGCTGTCCAACCCTATTCACGGGGATGGCAACTGCAAATCGTATCGTTTCCTGCAAAGTTTTCAGCTCTGTTTGCTGCAAATTCATTAGCAGAAGTTGCTGCTGCTCCTCAAGCTGCCAAGCGAGACAAGATGAAAAGATTGCGCTAGAAAAGGCGGATAAACTGGAGTGCAAGCCAAATTTCGCCTCGCTGCACTTTTGTCTTTTCCCAATTATAGATGAGCGTCAAAGTTTTGTGACAATTTGCGCTGTCTTGATTTTACGCGAGTTCTTGAGATAGTTCTTTACCTCCTTTCAACTAAATGTTGAGTAGTTGATTTTGTATTTTGCTTGCCAGCGTTAGCTTTATGCCGCTAAGTGTGGAACGCTGTCAAAATGACATTTTATGATTTAGTTGTGCAATCGCTACGCTTGCTTCCTCTGATAGGGCGCAGACTGCAGGGCACAGGACACTTTAACGGCCAACAATAAAAGCAACAAAAACAACACCAAAAGCCAACGTTGACCTAATGAGCTCCCAGCCACAGACGGCAAAATGAAATTGAGACGCCGCAGCGGCATTTCATTTAATTGTGCAAACTGTGTGGCAGACAGTCCTTGGTCCTGGCTCCTAATGAAGCCGCCTGTTGTCGCTGCTAATGTCGATAAGGTCATACGGGGCGTGGCATCGTAAAGAGGCGCCATAAAAGAGAAACGCCACTTGGCAATGCCGTGCCGCCAGCAGAAGGAATGGGGCCAAGCGGTTGTCGCTTATCAGTGCCGTGTACTGAGCGCAAGATAGATATAACATACATATATATATATATATATATATATATATATACATATATATTTTCATATATATCAGGATATGTACATAAATGTGTCCTTGTTGCTTGAAATACGCAGAATTTATTTCATCAACTCAGTCGCCAAACTTGGAAACTCTATAGCCTTGCTCCTGCCTCAACTTTGGCCCCCGCCCGAAGCGTCGTTGACTTTTGTTTGTTGCCCCCAAATGAATGTTCGTCTAGTTTTTGGTAACCCCCTTCTTATTCTTCGCGGGTGGAGTTAATGTGGTTGCTCATTAGTAAAATAATTGCCAACTAATTGGCTTGAGCGACAACAGAGTGTGTTGCCCGGCAACTGGATT
The DNA here is from genome assembly GCA_035045725.1 of Drosophila ezoana. NCBI lineage: Eukaryota > Metazoa > Arthropoda > Insecta > Diptera > Drosophilidae > Drosophila > Drosophila ezoana. The sequence goes on from JAWNOU010000051.1 coordinate 3,288,510, forward strand.
AGTCGCAGCGAGATTGCAATACTTCAATTTGCCAAAGAATATAAATTTCAACAGCGTTTATTGTGCATGATTAAAGATTAAAGATGGTTTTAGTTGAAACCCTCTAGCTTTCAATCGATATAACTTGATTTATTTAAGGATGAAGGCTATATTTTGTACTACGCCAAAAATTATACATTAGACTAGCGGGTATTGCCCGGCCTTGCCCGTGGAAGGTTTCGTGCTAAATGTAGTAGATATTTCCTTTCCACTTAGTACACGCCCGTGAAAAATTGAAATCTATCCGTTCCATCATGAGCTACACTTTTATTTAAAAATATGTTTAAAGTGCATAGTATAAAAAAACAAATGTTGAAATCAGAGGTTTGTGTGGTTAGAGTTTTGAGGCCGAATTAAAAACATTTTTTCGAATTTTATAATCCCTAAACAACGTATTAATTAGGTTTTTATGTAGGGCTTTGAAAATAAGTTTAACGCAAATCTTACAAGACTTATAGCTTCAACAAAAATGTCTTTGAATCGCATTGTTTACCGAGGTAGCTTTTGTTTTGCGAAAAATGTGAAACATGTCTTAAATGATTTTTCATAAAGATCCTTGGAAATGAATTTGAGCGCGAAACGTCAAACATCAACCTCCATTTCCACCAAGGAGGAATGGATTTTGCGAAAAGTGTGAAACACCCCTCAAATGAATTTGAACATAGATCTTTGAAAACAAGTTTGAAACCGTTTGAATGGTCAACAAAAAAGTTTCATACAAACGTTTTTCGCGATCGATAAAACTATCGGTCATATAAAAAAAGTCAGTTATATAGTTGAAGAATTTCATTATTATTATATATTTGTTATATTATTATTATCGATTGGTTGGGTCTCAAGTTACTTAAGCTTTATGTTGTATTTTATAGCAAAATATTTTGATCGACTGTTTTTGGGGCAGTTGATTTTAGGTTCAATTCATATTCAATTCGAATCATAAAATGCACGCTCATATATACATATATACATATATCCACGGTTCGAACCTCTAAAATATTTATGCTTTCCTTAGAGTCTCACTCTTTTGCTTTTTATATATCCCTATAGATTACTATTCTTCCATGCAACGCGTTTAATTTGCTCTCCACTTAACCAGCATTTTTATTTTGTAAGTTTATTGCATTATAGCTTCACCTTTTCAGCTGCAGTTCTCTCCTTAAATGGGAATTTTACCGTATAATTTTCTTTTTTATTAACGCTTTTAATGCTCGACGTTGCCATAAAAACGCAATCAAACTTTACTGATTAAAGTGAAAATGTGAAAAATTATGAATCAATTTTTCACTCAACGAGCGAAAGTGCAAAGTCATCAGCTTTATGCATAAGTCGAGGCCGATCCAATGGGGGCAGGACGAGTTGCTGTAGTTGCACTTTTGCATTTATTTAAAGCTCAGGACAGAGGCCTTAAATGGGTAACCATTTTTATACCCTGAACCATTAAAAATGGGAAAGGGGGTTGTGTTTGTGAAAAAGTGGGGGCCAAGATTTTTAGGGGGGGGGGGAGGGGGATTTGTGGGGGGGGGGGGGGTGTTCGTAGAAAATTTGTTTTTTGTTTTGAGTTTGTGTATATTTTTTTTTTTTTTTTTTTTCCCCCTGGGGGGGTGTGGGGGGTGGGGGGGGGGGGTGGGGGGGGCCTTATTATTAAACATAGATTTCAAAGCTCTATAGTATATTTTGCTCAATTTCGAAACTCTCGAAACACTTAGTTTAATACAGAAACTTCTGGAAATGTTGGCTGGTGATTAATTGTCAAAAAGATAAACTTAATAAACCTAGTAGTCTATGAAAATTGACATAGTTTAGGTAACCAGCTTTGTATGCTTATGTGCTAGAATATTCAGTAGTTTTTATTCTTTCATAGGGAACGGTTCGTGTTTAGTTCGGCAGTAAAAAAATCATTTTTTTTTTACACTTTTTTAAACGATGGACTTTGCGACAGTTGATTCGGTGTATGAAAATCTTTTTTCAGCTCAAAATTTTTTTGCACTGCACGAGCAGCAACAATTAGATAAGCAAAATTACACTAATATGGTCAATACTGCGGTCGGAGAACTAGATATGTATCGCTTTGAAGATGGGGGCGGTGATGCGCGCGGTTCGCTGCTGCTGGGCGACGACTACTGCAGGACCTTCAGCGAGGATACAGTCGGGGCTGCGTCCGCGGTAGCAATTCCATCAACAGCTGAAACAGCTGCCGCAGGTACAACAATAACGACAACAACAACAATGACAGCTGCAACAACTGTATCGGCTACATCGGCAACTGTAACAGAAACGGCAGCTGCAACAACCACAATAAAAGAAACAGCAGCAGCAGCAGCTGCAGCTGCAGCAGCAGAAGCAGCAGCAGCAGCAGCATCGAATACGGCATCCTTGTTACAGCCGAAGGACAAGGACGAGACTACAAAACCTATAAATGATTTTGATCTTTTGACCATGATGGGCTATCGCCCACCAAATGACTGGGCATCACAATTCCGGCTGCAGCGTCCAGCGCCGACTATGCAAATAGGCGATGAGAAGTTCGTGCTTCGCTTGGACACGATATTTGTGCTGGGCATGCGTCTGAATGTAACCAAAAATGACATAATTATATTCTTCGGTAAATTGGGACGCATCAAGATGGACGAGCTGACCATGAAGCCAAAGATCTTTGTTTACAAAAACAAGCTAACGGGGCGCTCCAAGGGTGAGGCAACCATTACATACACGAGCCCCTATGCTGCTCAGGCAGCCATACATTATCTAGACGGGGCCAAATTCTTGGGCCAAGTGCTCAACGTGGTGCCCGCCTATCTATCCACACGCCCCGGCAAGAGCGTACGCTTTAGCTACGCCCAGGAGACTGGGATCGAGCAACAGCGCCGACAGCGACAGAAGAAATGGAAACCAGCATTTGACAATTGGGTCTGTGAGCTATGCCGGAACAGCAATTTTGTGTGGCGCATGAGCTGCAATCGTTGTCGTGTCAGCAAGAGCGAGGCCATTGCCATGGCCAATGCCGGACAGAGCAGCAATTGGCGTCCACGCAAGCACGATTGGACCTGTGGCTACTGCTTCAATGTGAATTTTTGGTATCGTCAGAAGTGCAATCGTTGTAGTGCGCCCAAAGCTGAGCTGCATTCCAGCTCGGAATCAGACAGGGACAAGTGGGAGCTGGTAGTTAGCCAGACCTCTGTAGTTTAATTTCATCCAATTCACAATAGGCCTTAACACCTTCAAATTGATAGTGATAATATATGGTTACAGTTATCGAGCTGCCAGCTTCTTTTTTTTTTTACGTAATAACAGTTTGCTAAGGAGCGCTTACTCCAGCGAAACTCTGGCCTCCTAAACTGTCAGTGTTGTTTTCAATGAATGAAAAGTGGAGTCTTTACATGTAAGCCTAAATCAATACATTTCTTACTAATTTTCTTAGAATCCGTTTGTACCCTAAAAGTATCCTGTTTTTCCTATAATCAACAAATGTGGATTGAATGTAGATATATTTTCTCTAAAAGCCCTTTCACCCTCAAAACAAATGTATTTATGTAAACAATAAATCCAATCTGTAAATTAATAAATGACATCAATTAAATTCTATTCGATCCACGGGATTAAGTACAATATACGGTTAAAGGTTACCTCCCCTTAATCTAATTTCGTAATTTTGACTGGGGCAGTTTAAAATATTTTAAAGTGATTTTGCTTTTGATGAAGCACTTCGCTTCGAATTAAAGTCTTTTGATTTATTGCTTGATATGCAAACGCTTTAGGCAAACACTATATTTATTGAGTTGTATGCCGTATGCGTACAGCTGGCGGGCACTGTGTCGCAAAAGCAATTTGCTTTTAGCAGATGGCAAATGCCAGGACAACAAAGGATTTGAATTTAACCAGAACCGTAGACAAGAGTCGGCACAGCCCCAACAACATTAACCAGCAATTGTTGCTATTTTTGTTCTTGTTCTTGTTATCGTTGTTGTTGGGGCTTGTTGGGCTTATGTGACTGTTGTTGTAGTTCTTATTGTAGTTGAATGCCTTGTGCTGCACAGCAGATTTTGATGTTGCACAGTCTGTGGAAGCTGAAGCTGTGTGTGTGTGTGTGATACACCCTTAGTGTGGAAATACATGCAATAAAATATGTACGTGTCTAAATTTTAATATGCCTGCGTGTCTGTTTAGCATTTGATTCAATTCGCTGCGTGTTTGTCTCCGTGACACTGCCATCTCTTGGTCTGCCTTTTCGCCTACGCTCTACTTGGGTTATTTGACTTGCTACTTATTTATTGTACATATAATGAAATTTCACGTAATCCTCATTAAGACCGAAATGCCACTACACACACACAGACACACACACAGAGACGAGCCTGAAACAAGGCGAATCATTGACATTAGGTTGACTCGTTTGCTTTGTTTTTGTTGATTCTACAACTAGCTGAGCTTGGGAAGTCTTTGTACCTTCAGTGCTCAGCCAAATCTATTGCCAGAAAATAGAAGGCGTAACTAAAGTATTATTCCCCTTGAAAATGTACTTAGTTTTGCGCAGAGCTGCAAACTGCTTCAAGCTGGCTTTGTTTGAAACTTCGTATCTGGCTGAATGTGTAGAGCCAAGTTCACGAAATGAACTAAAGGTGTAAACCGTGAACGTACAATTTTCATTTGATTGTTTTGCAGCCCTGGCTTACTTAGTTTTGCGCAGAGCTGTAAACTGCATCAACCTAGCTTCGTGAACAGCCAAGCTCAGTTTACAGCCCTGGCTTAACAGTTGTGACAAGCGGAACTTAGAACTACTTTTTGAATGTTAAAAGTTTTCAATATATTAAAATGAAATAACAACAGCTTAATTGATTACAGTCCCTTTGAAGCCCAGCGAACTGTACTCAAAAATGCTTTTTACATAATTTCGGTTGTTTATGTTTTTCGTCCCGTTTGTGCCAGTCAGCTAAAAAATAAGAATATGAGGCAACAAAAAGTGAAGTGTTTTGCAAATTATGCAAAACATAATAATAAAATTTAATAAAAATGCCAAGTAGGGAGACGGCATGTGGAAATGGGCTTACGCAGTGCGATGATTGTCCCAAATGTGGGCGGGGCCAGCCTGCAACATTTTTATGCAAATTCCTGTGTCCGCATTTTCGAGTGGCTCAATTTTGAGGCAGAGCCTGAGACCTCGAGGCAACTGCTGCCGAGATTATGTGTAAAAGGGCTGCGTTTCGTTTTTTCCCCAAATCTCCCATTCTGCCCTTTCTCTCTCTCTCTATCTCTCTTTCACTCTCGTTCTCTATTCCAGTCTAACATTATGTTTATCAGGTAGTTGTTTATACAGCTGCACTTTTAAACTAATTTTATTACATTTCTTGAGAAAGTCTATGACTGAAGACACCTCTCTCTCTTTCTTCCGCTATCTATCTCTCTCTTCGTTTGGCTTTCAATATCTCCTTCTCTTTCTATCTTATCGCTTCTTCATTGTCGAATTTAAGCTTATGCCCATCCTTGTATTGTTGTTGCCATATAAGAATGGCTTTTAAAATAGGCAAATAAGTACTTTGTAAGTAATTTGGGCGCCAGCTGCTTGACTTACGGGGAGGGGGGAACTCAGTGGGTTTTCCTGAGGGGCGCCCATCGGCAGACACTCATAAAAGTAAGGGAAGAGACAGCCCTCGCGCAATGTTGGCATTCAAATGCTAAACAAAATGCGAGCAGGGAAAGGCCCACAATGCAAAAAGTTGAAAAACTTTTGTTTTGTTTTATTCGGTTCCGAGGTTATAAAATGAAACGAATGTAGACAAAAGTTTTCGCCGTTTGAAAAGTCGGCAAATGCGCGTACCCGACACGCCCATTGACGTCGCACCGCCCAGCACCAGTGTGGGATGCCAAGCGCGAGAGGGGGGAGGAGGGTTCGCTGTCAGCAGTCAGTCAATGTACAATGGTCTAGTAAAGGAATGTAGCTGGCAAATATGCTAAACATAGTACTTTATCCTCAACACACTCTGTAAATGATATTTTAAATAAATTTTAACGATATATAACCCCAATGTTTTATCGACTTTAGTTGAGTATTAGCACTTTTTCTTGAAATTTCTATTTACATTAAACTCAGAGAATAAGATAATGAGATACCTCAATTTGATGAGGTAAATTAAACATTTAGTTAAGTTTAAGGGCACCGTCTTAGTTACAATTGAGTTTAAATAATAATAATCATATTTCAGCACCCTTCTTTCCAAATAAAGTCAACAAAAACTACCTAAATTTGCTTTAATAAACAATCAATATTTGACAATGCCAATTATTGATACTTTTCACCTTTGAATTTAATTACAATATTTTTAGTTCAGTCCCACTGTTGCCTAGCCCTGCCGCCTGCCGATTCGAATGCGGCCGGAAACAATAAAAATGCCGGTCCGACAATGCGCGCTGCATAAAAACGGCTTATTACGCCGTATAGTAGACTACGGTATTTTTTTGTATGCTGGCCCTCGCTCTTGTCGGGCGGGGGCTGCCAAAGCTTCAACAACAATTGAAATAAATGAATTTGCCAAAAGGATTGCGGGACGAGCGCACATAAATTGGCATATTACAATATCAAGTGGGGGGGAAAATCCAACAGAAAATTTTCATTTTTTGTGGCTGCGAATTTTGAAATTCAATCGGGCCGTTTTCCAAGTTATTTGCAGCAAAACTGGCACAGAAAATTAAAATCAAATTCATTTTAAACTCGGCAAAATTTGCGTCCAACTCAACCCGCAAAAGGCCCTAAGCGTTAACTTAATTAACTTTGGCAAAAAAGGTGGATAGGGCAAGCACACTTAGTATGAGTGGTATTAGAAGTACATACTCCCACACCCACCCTCACACACACACCCACACACACACACCCACACACAGACACTCAAATGTAAGCCAATTTCATGCGTCGTCGTATTCCTGTCAAATTTTGGTCCCAAAAAACTGGCACCTATTTCAAACTCAATTAAACACGGCAGCGCTCGGGCCATGTACCAAACCAATTGGAACATCTGGGCTGGGAGTTGGCTGAAAGCTTACTCTATACCCTGCCCATTTGCACAAATTGTCCACAGCTGTTTTCAATGTGTGTGTGTGTGCTTGTGTGCTTGTGTGCTTGTGTATCCTCCAACTATAATAACCCTTTTCCGCCTTTTTGGATTAACCAGTTGCCAGATTTGTACGCCCTTATCTGTCTTTTTTTGATTTGTTTTTTTATTGTGATCTTAATGACGCCCAATATCAGGCATGGGTATATATAGAGATCCTAATGCAATCGCATATAACATCTAAAAATATTTATTTTTAACATATCGAAATTCTATTTCTCATGTTTTTTTTACGCTTGAAATGCTATAAAACAATTCCGAAATTAATTTCAGTTCTTAATTCAGACTGGATCTTGAAAACGATTAGCAAACGATTTCACAAATTCCACTAAAATTTTCTTGATTGTGGCCTTCGATCATTTTTTCGATTTCGATTTCTAAAATCATATCTAAAATGTGAAAGAAAATCGCGTGAATAACCCATTTGTTTCCTTAGTTATAAACAATAATAAGATAAGGAAACCCTGACGAATAATCATTTCTGGAAACCTTTCTTCATAAAAACTCATGTAAAATATTCAGTTAAGACTTCAACTTGAAGCAGCCTCTCCTATATGATTCGATCTTGAACCCAATTTTGATATGAGCTTGAGAAATGAACGTAACACATCCACGATTTTTGACGTTAGGGACATTATCAAACCTATTTACTTCCTGTAGAGGGTATCTACAGATCATGCACACCCGACCAAAGCTTTCTTACTTGTTTTGTGGTAACAAAGAGCTGAAATTGGCAACAGTCTCTTGCATTTAAATGACTTAACTCTGTCATTGTTGGGATTATTTCATTTCGTGCCAACTAAGAAAATTGGCAACGAAAATTTACATATGCATGAAAACAGAACAAGAAGAAGACGAAGAAGATGTAGCACAACAAATTCCCAACTGTGGATTATTTCCGCTCTCGTGTCCCGTTCATTCACAAACACTCACAACATACACTCACAGACACTCACAGACACTCACTTGCTCACGTGTGCACCTTTTTTTGTGGACGGATTGGGTCATTTTGTGCCCCATAAGGCTTTACATTTGAATGGGGCAACTGACCCGCATATGACCACGCATAATTAGACCATTTTTGGGGCCATAATATGGCCCAAATATTTGTGCCGGCAAATTGATTTCGTTGGGCCAGTTGTTTTGGGAAAATTCGCTTTATTTTTGTATCACATAAAAAGCAAGGTGTTTCGTATTGAGCTTGTTTACGTTTCCTTAATGGTAATATCGCAAATGATATGTAAAAGGCAATTTAAGGTGTAAGCCCTTAAGAAAAACAGTTTATGGCTGTGTGGCTCTTAAGTGTGTGGGAGTACCGACAACTTAACTTTTGTGTGTTCGTGGGAAACACAACAAGAAAACAAAGAAAATTGGTCTTGGGATCGAAACAGAGCCCATTAGCATACTTCCTAATAATTGTCAAAGAATAAAAATAAAATTGAGATGCAATAAATATTTTCTATTGCTATTGCAATCCGATGCCAATTGCTGTGCGTTCCACTTGGCGATATACCACTGTAGTTGATAACATATCGCATGCCTTTCTGCAATTCCAGGTATATAGCACGCTTTCAAATGCCATGGTGCTTTATGATTTTAGCTCCGACTATTCAGTTCGTGTCATCAGCCATTCGCATCTCGACTACTCAACTAATTGCTTATCCGTAGCTATGCGAGCGCTCAGCCACGCCTACCGCCCACAATCGTTGTCCCTTGAATGGGAGTTTCTTGGGCTGTGCTGAATACTTGTGTGCCCCTGGCTGAAAGAATGACACGCATCAAATGCTTCTGCATTTTAAAATTCCTGTGTGCAACGTTCAAGTCACGCACCAGTGATGCCTTGGGGCGTGGCAGCCGCCCATTAGCAGCGAACTTGACAGTTGCTGATGGAGACGTTGTTGTTGTTGTTGTTGTTGTTGCTATTGCAGGTGGAGCTGTTGCTGCTGTTATTGAATTTGCTGTTGTTGCCGCTGTTATTGCTGCTGTGGTTGATGTTGTTGTGATATTCTGTTGCTGCTGCTGTTATTGCATTTGCTGTTGTTGCCGCTGTTATTGCTGCTGTTGTTGATGTTGTTGTGATATTCTGTTGCTGCTGCTGTTATTGCTTTTGTTGTTGTTGCCGCTGTTATTGCTGCTGTTGCTGCTGATGGATCTGTTGTTGTGATATTCTGTTGCTGCTTGTGCTGCTTTTGCTATTGTTTTGCTGTTGTTGTTTCTCTGTTGCCCTGTTGCTGCTGCTATTGTTGTTGCTTTTGATGGAAATTTTGTTGTTGCTGTTGCTGTTCTAGCTGCTGCTGATGTTGCTGTCGACGCACTTGTTGCTGCCGCTGCATATTAATTTCCTTAACAATGCAGCAGCAGCAACAACAACAGCGGAAACTACAGCGTTGACAATTTTGTACATGTGCCCATTCATTGAAAAATTCTTGAGCCAGAAAGTAAAAAGCGGGCAAATGGTACAACAATAACAACAAGCTTTCTATTAGCAACAACAACAACAACAAACTGCAGTTGCTGCAGCTGTCGTGAACCCGAGCTGACGCAAAAGAAAATGCATGCAAAAAATTGTAGAAAAATGTCATAAAATTAATGGGCCAAAGGCAGGCAATCAGGGCGCATCCTTTTTAATGAGAAGCAGCATTTGTTTTTTTTTTTTTTTGCCCTCGTGTTTATGTCTGTGACACATTAGCGAAATTGCGTTAAATAATTTTTGTGTTGCGGCTATAAATTTAACGATGCATTAAGCTCAGCGAAGGGCAACAGCTGAGGAGCAAAAGTTTAAAGTCGCTGCCGCGCCCCTTGGCCTGTTACAGGTACGAAAGGGGAGGATGATTGGGGGAGAGCATTCAGTGTCGTCCATTTGCAATCATTTGGCAGTCGTGACTTTCGGTTACATTCCAAACCGGAAACAGCCAGACGCTTGCCAACATCCGGCCGACTCTGAGGCCAAAGTCGTTGAGAATTTTAACATTTCAACTTGGCACATTTGGCGAATTATTCAAATTCTTGTCACTGCAACACGCAAAAAGCACAAAAAATAAAGGAAACGCAGAAGATATATATATATATATATATATATATATATATATATATATATATGTTAAGACAGCAGGCGAAATAAAAGCAAAGGCAGCCGGCTATAAGAATTGCCAAAAGATTTATGTCAGTTCGCATACAGGCAACTGGCAACTGGCAACAAAGTTAAAAGCGCAAATAAAATGTTTGCTCACATTTTTGTAATTTCGAGAAAATTGCACGTTTATTGCCGCATCGCGTGCTTGTCTCTGGTTTCAACTTTAAATTCAACACAGGCAAAGCGGGAGCCGACACCAAGTTGAAGAGCAGAAGAAATTTCCCTTTTCCCTATCTACATATCTACATGCCACGCATTGAATAATTAATATTGCGCATACGACGTGTTGCCATCACGTAATGTCGCAACACTGTGCAGCTATGTCCCATTTACAACACTGACTGCTCCCGTCACTTTATTGTGATAATCAGCGCAGACAACTTGCATTTGCATTAACTTAAGATGTGCAGTTATTAGTTATGGCATTTAAAAAAAGGACAACTAAGGGCTGTTAACGGCTGTTGAGTAATTTAAGGTGTTCGGTAAGTACCTAAAAAAACACTGCATTGCAGTGTTGCAAAAGAACATGTATCCTTAAGAGAGATGTATTTGCTCTTTAGTCACGAAGGCAGGTATACATAATAACCTTTTACAGAATATTTAAATCTACAAATTTGTGTCCCATTTCGGACACCGAGATATTATTAAGATTTCTTTGAAAAAGTACTTAATGGTCCAGGAACAGATATAGACTACGCTACAAAGACAAGTGTATATGGATATAGGGTATACCCAAATCGAGCAGCCTCTACAGATGCCACACACACACACTTATCACAATAATACATGCATGATAAAACTGATAAACTGCCAAATTGGATTCCGTCAACTGTGTATAAAGTGTTTTGGACTATCTGAGCTGTTGCATGAAATGCAAAAGCATAATTTACGCTAAGCTGACAACCCTAGATACTTGTCCATGAAGTTGCCAACACTGTCAAATGCTTGATTGTAAATTATTTAAAGCCACATAAATCAAAGCACACAAAAGCAGTTCAAATGGTTGAGGAGGCGACAACATAAACATGAACTTCAAGCCGCCCACTTTGCCACACACAAACACACACACACACAAACACCCATCCACTTATACACACAATAACAACAGTAATAGGTAGACCAACAATAACAATTGGGGCAGCGACAACAAATTTGTCAACGCACCGCGTAAATGGCAAACGGTGAGTTCGAGTTGTAACATTTTGGCATTACATCAATGCAACTGGGGCTTGGGCGAATTCCCAAGCGGCATATATGAGGGGGTCTGGTCTATAGAATGGGAATTACCATGTCATGCATGCAAATTGGCAAAAACGGAAGAAAACTTAACAACGACTCCGACGAACTTCAATTGAAGCAAAGGAAATTGATGACGCGGTTGCCAGGTGCTGCTTCAAAGCGCACCAGGTGAATCAATTGTGGTAAAAGGGCGGGGCAAACAGGGCTTCAAGTTGTTGAGTAGTTGAAACGATGTGCACTGTGCGCCAATAAATAATCAAAAGTTATCAATATTTGCATATATACGATATTCATTTTATTTCTTAGTAAATAAATGTTAATAAAAGAAAGGTTAACACTTTTTAGCGTCTTTGAGTTATTACAAATGTTGTTAAGTGGTAATGTGCGCCGATAAGGAATCCATAATTATCGATATTTGCTCATATTTGAATCTTTAGTATTTTACCAATAAGTATTATTATTGATCTAATATATAAAATAAATAGTTTTTTTAATCTCGATAACACTTGCTTTTTAACTATTTTCGATAAGCTTTCGATATATTTGTAGTCGATGTGCTATTTTTGATAAGTTAGTTAACTGTCGACTTTATTCGAAATTTGTTTATATTAGATTGGATAATTAAACATGTCTGTGCAGTGGAATACCTGTTGAATACTATTTGATGCTCGATATATCGATTCATTCGACTATGTTATCTAAGGTTTAACTATCGATAACAATATTATCATCAATCATATTAATCGAATAAATAAAAAATTTCCATTATAAGGAACAAATTATTATGTGGCATACGGTAAACATTCGTAAATTTTTCAAGAACACCTCAAATGATTGACATTTATTGATGGCATTTATGGGCCTTTTACAGAATTGCACAAGCAACCGCAAGAAGTTTATTGCGACAATCGATAAAAGTCAAGAGGATCTGCTGCATTAATCGATGTCATTTATCGAGCATTTAAGCTGGCTTTAAAAGGACTGCCGAGTGCTTAATTGAGAATAATTAATTTCGAGTAATGCGTACAACAATTGTTTATTGAATGCGGTGTCGAGTAGTTCGTGTTCCGATTCCGGAACTGCTGCAGTTCATTTTGTCATTCAAGCCAATTTTAAAATGTTGTGCCACAAAATTTAATAACATTGACTCTTTGCCACTTTGTTGTTCTCGTGCTGCCAGCAACTGTTGTTGTTGTTCTTGTTGTTCTTGTTGCATGAGCTGAGTACGTGCTGTTTGTTTTGTTGTTGGGCATGCTTTACCTTCTCTCTCTCTTTACCCCCGCACTCTCCTTGTCCATATCTTCAGGACTAGTCGCTTGGCTGTGGTTCAAGAAACTCACAAGTGACACTTGCACGAAAGATAAATGCGAACGTAACTTTTGCCATCAAATGTTGCCAATCTATGCGCACTCCTTCTGTGTCCTTCGTTCTGCATCCTGCTTCCTGCCTCCTGCAGCGACTGTGACTCTCTCTTTTTGCTAAGCCAAGGCTGTTCCTTCGTTGAAGCCTCCTGCACAGCGAGAATCCCTCAACTGCTTTGGCTGCATTTGGACTCTGGTCCCTTTACCTTTTCGTTCATGCAGCACTTGGGTCAGGCCAGGCCAGGCCAGGACAGTCGTCCTTTTTTGCCTCCCTGTTGCGCGTCAAGTGTTCGACAAAGGAGGAAGTCACATTTACTTACTGATTTATGGGCGCATCCGTTTTGCCAGCGTTTTATCTGTTAACTTTTCGACGCAATCATTTCCAGTCAAAATATTTTCCAAAAGACCCCCAAAAATACTTTCAACCTGAACTTCCCATATAATAGTTGCTCTGTGGTTATTTCCCCAGGCAACGGCCAGCAATGCCCGACAACGACTCGTTAATCAATGACACTACGTTTATCTTTAACGTCTGCCCATAAATTTCACACTACAAAATTGCAAATCTTTGACAGACAACACACACACACACGCACACATACGCCACACCTCCGGCTACACCCCCAGAAAATTTGTTTTGGGCAAAGGGGCTTTCAGTTTAGTCAGCTATTTTCCCAGAGCTGGCATATTTAAAACTTGCCTTCAAACTTGTCAGTTAGGGTATTTAGCTGAACAATTTATTGTAGTATTCTAGAAAATTTAAATTGGGATTGGCTTAAATGTGAACGTGGTTTTATAGGAAAATAACTTTTAGATGGATTTAAATTTGAATGCCTATTTGATTATTTACATTAATCGTTATATTCTGTGTACAGAAAGCAACAACTTTTATCTATAGATTAATGCAGCTATTTCATATCTAACAACTAATATCCTTTTCTTCTGTATTTCTTTCTGATTATTTTCTTATTATAATAATTACTTAATGATATTAGTATAATATTGTAATTTATATTCTGTTCGAATTTTAAGTGGGTATATTAAAAAAACTGGATCTGTTTTAACTTATAAGGCGAATATTCAGTTTTCCATATCCATTGAGGGCATTCAATCTTCTGCAATATTTTTGCTACCTTCTGCCTTGCTAATTTGATTAAAAAGTAAGTTCAATTTGGCGAACTCCTCTCTAAAGCACTCGAGTGCCAGTGCTCACATGGGTCTCAAAGGCAGACAGAAATTCATTTGCATTTGGCTAAATAATTTAGCAAATATGTTTACCCCTTTGCTTGTTTCGAGTGGCCTCCGGATAGGTTGAAATTAAAGACAAACCACAAGAGCTGGCAAACCGAACCGGAAGTGTTACGAGCTGGCAGTCAATGTGATGTTCTACGACTTTTAGTTGCTAGAATTTCAATTATCATATTGTTATTTTTATGTGGCAAAAAGTTTTAAAAAGACTGCTTGGAGGGGTTTTTGGTTGTTTGTGGAGCGTTTAAGATAAACATAATATGTTTGAGTACAACAAATGAAGCTGTGCTCAGTGTTTACCAGGCAATATTTTGATTTAATTTACCGTGTGATAGGGCCGCCCGGGACCACGGGGCCCACAGGGCGTATACGCAATGAGTTCCAAGGGATTTTCTCGTTTGGTTTGCCGACTGCGTCGTCAGCCAGCTAATTAATATTAAATCCGTTTGGTTGAACGGCATTGAAATGCCAAAAGCAAACGGTTTGAGTTTGTCCAGCTATGCCTCAGCCTAAACAGACCCCTCTCCCCCTCACGGGCCAAAGGCGTGACGGGTGAAGAGTGAGGGTCAGTTGATTTGTTTCTGTTTCATGTCGCGTTTTATTCAATGTGTGTAATTATTTTACGGCTGTGTGAGCTCTGGACACGGACATGAGCTTGGCCAGGCCGATTGCGTGCCAAAGTATTTAAGCCCATTACGAAGTGGGCGTGTGGCAGAGGGCGGTGGCGGCTAGTACGTGTTCTGAATGTGGTCTAATGAGAGAGTCGTTGGAATAAATTTGTATTAAACGCATGAAGCCGGCACATAATTCATATAAATTATATTTACTATTTAAATTTAAGTATTATATACATCGCTCTCTCGCACACGCACACACACACATACTCACACACACACACACACACACACACTCACGTACACACACACAAATGCACTCGCATTACGCATACGCCGCGTGTGCCCCAAATAACACACATGCGTAATTACAATTGATGCTAATTACTATGCGAATCACAGGCCGTACGAAAACTAATTAAAATGTTTATTAACTTTGCAATTATCACACCTTTACCTACGTGATTTCAACAGCAACAACAACCGAAGATAGATGTGCATTTGACAGTCAGTTGTCAACTTGTCAGACTAGAATGTTAGCCAAATGGTATATTTACAATAATTTTGTGATATTTTTAATATAAATTATGCGTATTTACATCTAACTGTGCTTGTATTCCAAATCATTGTTCGTATCATTTGCCATTGTGACATTGTAAGATGAAATACCTATAATGCCAAATTGAATGGAGCTTAAAATACCGATTAACGAATACGCCGCATATGGCGGCATTCTAACAAAATAATCCACAAGCTATTGTCTCATTTACATACTGATGAAATAAACCCAAATTACTAAAATGTAAATTTCCACTTTTTATAACTTCATTATTATAAAGTTAAACTTTTTTTTTTCTGATAACTTAATTTGGAAGTCTTCCACTTATATTAAAACAGTTATCGAGTCTAGAGTCGACTTTTCACATGTCCTGCCAAAGGCAGACGCGCAGTTGCCGCTACGCCTACCAAAACGCTCCGCTAATCGGTAGGTACGATCCTTGCGCCTTTCCAGCAGATCCTTCGAGCTCGAAGGCGTTAAGAGGATATGCAGCAGCTCAGCCAGCAAGCCGCTTTCGTGGCTCAAAGCCAGCGCCGCGTGCTCGCAGATCAGACGCAGCAGGCAGCTGTGCCCAGGCAAATTCATGCTCTGTAAAACCATCTCAATGCCATGATAGAATATCCAGCGATAAGCAGAACCCAAGCTAAATTGATCTTTAATGGTTTTTCTGTCCGTTATGGGCTGTGGCTTTAGATAGATGCGTGAAATCTCTGTCGCAGTACTGCATCCGGAGCGCATTCCTCGACGGGAATGCCAATGGCGCAGAGGAATGTAATCGGTGAGGTTGCAATTTTTGGATAGATCATAGTACCGCTGGACATAGCAGCTAACGATATTAAGGCAATTGCTGGTTGCACGATATGCTCCATTGAAGATCTCGTCGAGAACTAAGCGTTAGGAGCTCTAACTCTGATAGCTTTCTTTCGATTTATTTATCGCATAAACATTTCATAAAAAGTTCTCATATGCATTTACACCTATTTCATCTAATATTTCAAGTTAACAAGCGATAAATTGTGTGATATTTCTTGTATAAAAGAGCGCAGAGAAATTTCTTTGTTTGTTCAGCTAACAACTTTAACTTTAAGCTATTAAACAAATTTGAGCAGTCAAATGACGACAGGCATGTCAATATTTGGATAAGGAATTATGGCTAATGCCAAGTTTTAAGTAAATATTTAAAGTGTATATTGCTCGAATAAATCCACCCACAGCTGCTATGAATAAACCTCTAATTTTGGCTAGGCAATATGTATTTGCTATAACTCAACTTTTTACAAAAAGTTTGGGGTATTTTGAGAGTTGTAAACTGTCCTTGATAAATACAGATATTTGTTTTATAAATCTCTTGATGATCTTTTTAGCGCTAAAGATCTGCTTCTTTTTGGCTTATTCTCGATCCTTAACAACCTGCAACTGAAACACTGACAAAACGTTTTTTGCTGATAATGCAATTGATTTCACTTTAATATAAATTTATCACAATTCTATACCAATTTAGCAGCTGTACACTCACAGCAACACTGTAACCAGTTCCATGGGAGAGCTCGGACATTTGCGGCCATAGGCAGCCGCACAGTTGGCGCCACGTTTGCCAAAACGTTCCGCCACCAAATACTCGCGATCGGTGTGCAGGGCATAGTGATCCATGGAGCTGGAAGGAGTCAGGACAATGTGCAGCAGCTCACCCAGCAAACCACTTTCATGGCTCAAAGGCAGCGCTGCGTGCTCACAAATCACGCGCAGCAGGCAGCTGCGTCCAGGCAGATTCATGTTCTGTAAAACCATCTCGATGCCCCGGTAGATGACCCAGCGATACATGGATGCCATGTTGGATGGCTCTTCCATAGCTGCCATATGCTTTCTGGCCGTTATGGGCTGCGGCTTCATATAGACTCTGGTGATCTCATCCGCATTGGTAGGCAGAAAGTATTCCGTCTTCAGCACATAGCCCGAGGTGACCGACTCGAAATGCAAATCCTCCACTGGGATGCCGATGCCGCCAATGAACTGGACACGTGTCGGGGAGGTAGCTGGAAATATCAGCGATCTGCTGAAGCGTTTCAGGTGATCAACTTGATAGCTACTCAAGCTGCTGGCCAGTGTGAAGGCTGTCAAATAATAGCAAACGAAAATTGCTCTCAACATGACAGCAGAGCCTCTATACGGTCGCAGATCTAATGTGGAACTGAGCCAGCAGAAGAACTCAAGAATTCTCACACCTTTCAGTCACTTTCTTTGTTTACACAGTGTGGGGCGCGGGAGAGGTACTTAAATCAGTTCAATTAGCAACCACTTGACAGTTTGTGACTCGGTCAACCAGTTAAATCGTTGATCTACTTAAAGCCCATTTCACTAAAGCTCACAATAATGTGACAAAGGGTTTCATAAATGGAATGGGGTTTTGTAAGAGAATTAACATTGCATGTGTTAAACGTTGTCTACAAGAAAGAAATAGTAAATATGTTTTTTTGAAGTGTGTCTTTGTTTACCAAACTAAAAGTACAATATTTATTGTGTACTTGACCATGATACGGCTAAAGCTAAACACTGGAATTTTTATGGGATCAAAACAAGACTAAGCAGGCTTTAAGTATAGTTGAATAGATTTGCGAAGGAAAAATAACTCAGTTGAAATACCAATGCGCTTGTTTTAGTTACTTAATCAATTTAATCCGAGTATGATATTCCTTTATTTCTTTTTCTCTATCCCAAAATTAGTTCAGCTATTTGCTTTAGTTTACTCTAATATTTAATAGGTTTTGTAATTAATTATTATATACATTGCATAAAATATTTTTAGCAAAATCCATTTATAAGTGCAAACTTTTGAGACTGACTGTCTCAAGAGGCTCGGCTTGAGCCAGCTTTTTTGTTCTGCTCTAAATTTTCAGGTGTTTTCGCTTGATTGGCGCAGATTTGCAGCTTCATGTGCTTAGCTGTTGCCAACTGTAAATAGGTCTTGCGACCCGTATTACAGCCAACAGTAACTCGACCCACACAATTACGCCTAGCCCCAGCTCCAGCCCCAGTCCCTCAATCTGCTCTCAATGGTTAAATAAAGCGTACAAATGCACGAACCAAAGGATCTCGAAATGTATACATCTTGGAAATTGTATAAAATGTGTGTGAGCATGGGCATTAAAACACTAAGCGCCAAGCTCAGCGTGTGGGATGACTAGACCGTCAGGATTTAAGCGCTCTGATTCTACTCCTTTTACTTTATTTTTTGTTGAGGATTGCAAAGGAGTGCAGAGAAGTGCGGAAGTTATGCCGACAACGACTTGAGTAAGTTAAGTGAATTGCTGTTGCATCAAGAAGTGCAAAGGAAATGCGCCACGAGGCGGGAATGGACCTGAGAATGGGGCAGAGATTAAAGAGCAGCATGGAATGGAAAACGGAATACAAGAAAGCGCCCAGTTCTAGGACGGCAAAAGGACGTCACATAAAAATAGATGACGTTTAAGTGAACGACGGTAAATGCATTTCTGCAGATCCAGCTTACGACAGGACACGGAATATGTATGTTGATAGTACTATCTGCAACAAAAGCAAATATTGGCGGCTATTTATTAAATAAGCGAAACAGAAGCTGAAATGCTGCACGGTCTTCATGAATCATCTTTGAGATGCACACAAATATACTCAAGTGAGCACACATAAAGAGATTTTTAAATGAAAACATTTTAAGGCTTTTCCTTAGAGAAGCTTAAAGTGCAAATGAACATTTCAAAGCTTAAAAGTCTGATTGAAGATTATAGCTGTTAAGTTTTCAATAGAATTAAGCTAGCTCGTTTTGGAAAATAAACATTTCAATTTTCTTCATTTTATCAACAAATAATAAACAAATTGAAAGAAAAAGAAAAATGTGAACAGGCTCTCTGGGTCAGGGAGCTATTTTAAGAAGCTTACTATAAAATCAAAGCTTGCTGCTTTCTGGTCAGTCATGCGAAGCCAAAACTCGTTGTGAATTATAACGGCTTAAGTGAGAAAAGCAGACAAAGTTGCCTGATTTTTTCTGTGCGTATGCGTTAACATTATTTTCTATTAATTGATATCCTTAAAAATATCTACATCTACATCAAATATTTAGATCAATAGTCCATTTGCTGGCCCAATTTATTTAAGTATTGCTTATAGTCAAAATATGTTCATCTAATTATGATTACATTTTATTTATTTGTATGTACTTATCAGTAATCAGTATTTGCCCTAATCAGATACATAAACAGGCAATGCGCCAAACTGAGTGCCAAATGAAAATTCGCATATTTGTAATTCGGCAAACCAAAATTGGAGACCAACTTTGGCAAAAGCCGAGCAACAATATTGGACGAGGCGAAACTTTTGCTGCAACACTTTGAACTTGGCTTGCAAGTGGCATGCGGCATGCGGCAAGTGGAACATTTTATGTGGCTCTTTAGACTCCGTAAAGTTCATGCAGCGCGCAACTTGCCGGCGGGCCAAAGTTTGCACAGTGGGTTCAGCTCGGCGTATGCAAATTGCAATTTGAATGGCATCCAAATGTCCAAAGGCAGCGAGTCCTGTCAAAATAGCTCAAGACTCTGAAAGTTGACAAAATCAATTAAACTGCAAATGGGCAATTGCCGCAAAGTAATTGATGAGCCATTGACAGTTGTTGCAACAACAGTTTTAAAACTGCATGCAACTTGGGACAAGTCTAAGACAAGTTGGGTGTGCCCGACTAGAGGGCGTCCTGCCCGCAGCACCGAGCTGCTGTAACGACAAACTATGAGGTTGTTATCGATACTTATCGATTGCGGGAAAATTAGCAAAGACATACGAATTTGCAGTTGATCTGTGTGCGCCTTAGAAGAGAGATCTAATATAAAGCTTTCATTTCTGTGGTTTCATAGTTTCTGTGGTTGTGGATATATGTCTATACTGAATACAATAAATGACTGTTACATACATTTGAAAAAAACCAGAATACCTTTCTTTTACCCCTATGGCTACAGGGTATAATGATGAAAACGTTTAAGAAACAGCAACACGCAAGCAGTTAAGGTTTAGTGTATGTGTGTGCTAGAGTGTCGTTGTGTGTGTGTGGGTGGGTGTGTGAGTGTGTGCCTAGCCGCATCTTGACCTCATAGTTGCCTTTAGAATTGCCACTTGCTGGCACATGTGAAGCATAAATCCTTTTGCAACGTCTGGCAAATAAATGTATCTTCTGCACATTTAGTTGGAGTGGAAGATGCTGATTAAGGGAAGAGGAGATGCTGGGGGTTAGTTGCAATCCTACAAAATGTAATGAGTTAAATTATTATGCAAACGAAGTCTCTGTGAATGTGCATACACGTAAGCAAAACACTTGGAAATGTGTGCCGGGGACAAGCAGCAAAGGCATCTTATGCAGAAGACGATGATAATTTAGATGATTAAGTTGATGATAATGTTGCTGTTGATGATGTTGATGAAGCAGCAGCTGTTGCACTTAGGGCAAGTGTCTTTTAAAGCACTTGCAATGCCGACAACGAGCACCTTATAACATTTCCTCACACAACCCCTACCTCAGACCCCGCCCGCCACCAACTGCCTACCCCTTCCAAGCAACCCCAAACAATGCCTTGCACGCATATTATTCATGGCATTCTGCATCATATAATTGGGTTGCTTCACATTTCAAAGCACATGAAAAGTTGAATGATATCAATTGACTGTTTGATGGCGTTGAAGCAGTGGGCAGGTGGGCAGCTTTTCAAAGGATGGGCATTGACAAAAAGGCAATTTGAGGAGAAATATACAATGTGAAATTTCTATTGACAAAATGTTGTCAAGCATCAACAAACACTGTAGTCAGCCCATTAAAATGACAACTTATACATTGATGAGAGGAAATTGATGACATTGTGATGTATAATTGGCGATTGAAGATTCATTCTATTCTAGTTGGTCAACTTAGAGGGCACTCTGTGAATGGAAACAAGCTAATGGACTTCACAAAACATCTTTTATACTAAGAGTTAGTTGGCGAAAAGCTATATTTATAAGTTTATTGAAATAGTTGATGACAGATTAAGCAAAAAATTAAAAAGTTTGTGCGTAATGTATGATTGACAGCATTCCGTAGCTGGCTACAGGGTACAATATCCTGTTTAGTTCAGGGAATAAACATAGGAATTTGAACCCTCGTTGATCTGCAGACTTAATGGACTCACCACTGACAAGTACCCGACTAGATTAAGCCCAGTATTAGCACCCGCTCCTTGACCTCAAGAGCTTGAAGCTATGGCAAACGCATTTGAGAGCTCATTAATTATGTAGTCGATTGTCAAGCATTCAAGTGGCTAAGCCTGATAAATGCAACACTTTCATCAACCAAAAGAATACTCAGCCGACTTATATGCGCTGTGTGTGTGTTTAAATATATAATATATCAAATATAAAAGCAATTAAGCCGGGAACAGTCAAAATGCGAGGTATGTATATGAATATATATCTACACTCAGACAAAAATACGCTTCAAAGTTGAAGAATTGGTCGAATATAATTCCAATCGCTTTCAAAATTTTAAACGCATATCGTTTTAAGTACCAGAATTCTTTAATTAAGTAATTTAAAAACTAAAATGATTTCGAAAACCGCTTAAATACTTTAAATTTAAGTGTAACAAATCTCAATAACAATAGAATTAAGCAATTAATTTCGTAATTTAGAAATTTGGAAACTATAATTGCGATTTAAAATAAAGCTAAATTCTTGTGTGCTTTAATATATAAGTATTTATCCCATATTAATGCTCATATCCTTAAATGTGAAAGCCATATGTGTGTGTGTGCTTGTGTGTGTGTGTGTGTGTGTGTGTGTGTGTGAGTGTGTGTGTGTGTGTGTGTGGATGTGTGTGTGTTGTGCAGGATAATAATTTTCTGGGATCTGCTGCCTGCCCTGCCTGTGGCAAATAGTACTCGTATCCTTGAGCATTTAAGCGCCGTTCATTTATCACACATTTCTCATTTGCCTTTCTCTCTCTCTCTCTCTCTCACACTCATTTTCTCTCTCTTACGCACTCAACTCGAGCCAAAATTAATATGCGAAAATAAATTATCAAGCCAAATGAGCAGCGTGTTTTTCGCCAACAAGGTTTTGTGCCAAAAATAGGTTGGTGGACTCTGGATGCCCAAGGGGGGGGCGGGATGGGGGGTCCGTTGTGTGTGGGAAGATGCCTGCAAAAAGGCATTCCATTTGCACGCATGTTTGACCACATGGAATGCGCTTGGAGGCCTTTTCAGCTTCATCAGCCACAGCATTAAACATCATTTGTTATGCGATTTTACGGAGAGCAACGTCAGCAACCAACTGGCCAATAGGCCGGATGAGGCTGGTATGAGGAGTCCTGCGACGAGTGAGCCAGAAGAAGGTAACAGGTCAGGCGGCAGTAGTCAAAGCTTTAAATGGCCAACAAATAATGTACACCCAGTCATACAAAGCTTACTAAAAAACAGAAAATCCTCATTTTCATGGAGCATATAGACTTTCAATTACTCTTTCCTTTTTTACTCCAGCAATAAGACTTTCTATGTACATATATGTTAAGTAATAATTACTCCCGCTATATTCAATAGTTCTAACTCCTTAATTCCTAATTCCTTTTTATGGCAACAAGTAAGTAATTAAATTACTTAAGTAATTACTTTTCACTTTCTATTCTAAATAGGTAACATATTAATATCGCATTATGAATTCAGTTACTAAAGCAATTTAATTTTTAATTGCACAATAAGAAGCAGTTAATTTGTGTAATTTGTAAATTGAATCATACTCATATATTTTCAGAGCATTCTGCAGCCGAGAACAGATCACATGGGAGCCAAAATAGCCCGAATGCGTGTTTGGCCAATGCCTGCAGGACCTTTGTACACGCATTCGTAGGGTAATTGAAAGTTGGTCAACTGTGAACGACAGCTCTGAAATTGGATAGGGATATGTTTACGTCACCCCTCTCTCTGCTCAGCCACCCCCAAACTAAAAGCTAACCCCTACACAGAGCTCGTCCATTATGGGGACTCTGCTTAACGGCTTGAAAAACGATAAAATTCAACTAGGCTCACAGCTGGGCAGCAGCTTAAAGAAACTTTCCGTACAAGTATTAAGTAGTATTTAAGAAAATTTAAAGGAGCCAAAACAAACACCCAAAGGAAAATCCCAGCACGAGACACATGCACACATGCTATTTTGGGCGCATAATCTGGCAACGTAATGAGCCTAATTTGGGCGCATTCATTTGGAAAATTAAAAATTAAATTGCTCTTGTCTCGCTGTTTTCTCATCATGAAAATATTGTTACAATCTGTTGTAATAAATCTCATTAACGTGCGACAGACAACAAAATGGCATGGCAAAGAGAGAAACGCGCTGACATTCGTTTGTGCCTGAAGGAACTCAAAAGGAGCTGCTCAATTTTTGGTTTCAAGTATCAAAAGTAAGAAATATATATGTAACCAGTAAGCAATCTAGTCGAGGCTGCACGACTTGCTGATACCCTGGCAACAAGCCATGAACATGAACAACATACGTTCCAAGTTATTTATAAAAGATGTAATTTTTATATGAATATATATATTCATAGAATATTAAATCTGAATTATATCGCTTATCGTTTTTACAATCGAAACTTATCGATTTTGTAATCGATTTGATAGTCGATACTTATCGATTTGATAATTATTAAAAATAATTTGATTTGCATATTACACAATCGAAAGACCGACAGACAGACGGACTATATATATTTTGTTCTCTCCTATTTGTTACATACAATATTCAAATTTCTTTACACCCATTTTCTGTGTTTACTGGATATACAATATAATTTTATTTGCATGGAGTGTTTGGCTGTTTTTCTTAGAATCGCAGTTCAACAATGGTTGATAATATAAAAATATAATTTCATAATAAGCTCTTGCATTTGTTTTTGTTTGCGTTAGTCTCCGAAATAATGACAGTAGTAGAAATATTTAAGTT
The DNA here is from genome assembly GCA_035045725.1 of Drosophila ezoana. Classification (NCBI taxonomy): domain Eukaryota; kingdom Metazoa; phylum Arthropoda; class Insecta; order Diptera; family Drosophilidae; genus Drosophila; species Drosophila ezoana. The sequence continues at coordinate 3,312,785 of JAWNOU010000051.1, forward strand.
GCAACTCAGCTCTTTATTTTATTTTATCTTATCTGAACCAATCCTCACTTTGAGTACTTAACCTTAACCTTACCTTAAGCTGTCATGTGATCTCAATCAAATGTTTAAATAAACTTTATAACTGAACCCCAAATATGATGAGTCTTCGATAATGCGTTGATAAAATAATTGTGTAAGAGTTAAATGTATGCCAAAGAAATCGCATATTTATGTATATTTTTTTATATCTAAACCAAGTGGCTTTTCATCGCAAGGCATTTGCATAGCTCGAGGAAAAGCTGGGGAAAAAAGGTAACGCAGACAATTCGCTTATGGCAAATGCAGGTTTGAAATTGTATTTTATCGGCAGCCAGATGCTTGGCAACAAATATGGCCCGTAAATATACACAATAACCGGAAAGCAATTGCTTCACGCCATTCGAGCCGCTGAAATATTAGCCTCGTTTGCCCGGCGGCCCAACCGGCGGAGGACCAGTTGTTATCCGTGTGTCCCGAACCCCTCCTCTCCCCCGACCCGTTTTAGGTAGATTTTCTTTTCATTTTCCACTTTTTTTCATACACTGATTGAATATGGCCAGACATCTGGTCGGGAAGGGAAGTTAAAGTAAGGCAAAAAGAGGTATTGAAGATTTTGCGCACGAATTGTTAAAATAAATATTTAAATGTTCAGCAGCAGCTTCTTCAAATTTATGTTTGCATGCACTCTGTAAGCCGGGCATAAGCTGGGGGTCTTAAATTTAAGCAGGTAATTGAGAAGGGAACTCGCAGATCAATGCTGATTGGGAATACTTATGTTATGCAAATATTTATATTCAGAAATATGACAAATGATAAGGAAATGCAAGCCGAAAGTGCAAATGTTGAAAAGAGAATGCTCTCGGGTGAATAATAAATATCCGTTAAGGGTTGTACAGAATGCCATCGCAAATGTGAAAAAATTATGAAAATCATGCATATTTTTCATTTTGTTTACCATCCGATCATCCGTGTTCTTTAAGAAATGTGAAAACTGTGGAGAAAAGAGGGATACAAGATTTGAAGATTTAAGGAGCAAAAGTTAAAGTTTTTATATTTGTAGTCCAAGTTAAATCAACTGTGGCGCTTCACATAGAAAAAAACGTGATCTTTTATTTCGCCCCTCTATGCGCTTCTCATGATTCAATGTAAGACTTGCAATTTCTAATACTTTGTGTTTAAGTGTATTTCTAAACAAGTGTTGCCCAAAGAATATTTAATGGATAACTTATAGATGCCAATTACATAAGCATGCTTGTGTATTCACATTTATTTATATCTATATTTTATATATGAAGCTTATCTCCTAGGTAAACTCATCAAGCAACGTCGTTTAATAATACCAGCTCGTATTAAATAATTGCTTTACCATTGCCATTTTATTTTGCAACTAAGCACATTTTCCGTACCACGCACCCGCATCAATCATCAAGTGTTTGGCCAAATGAGACTTCAAAGCCATAAACCCATCAGCAGCTTGAAGCAAGCGGCTAACAACTCAAATATTGACGGTTCAGCCACACACACATAATTGAGCCAACGTTCAGCGCACTCAAAGAAAACACTCTAACACATCGTTTTTTTTTCTACTCTATTTGCACAATGAAAGAGAGTATATTTGTTGCTTGCCAGTCGACACCGCGGTAACTCATAGTTCGAAATGCACAGAGTATGGCGCAGTCGGTTTCACTTGATTGCAGCGGTCATGTGTTTTTTTTTTTTTTTTGTGGTTGAGTATTTGGTCAATAGGTTTTTGGCTTTTTGGGCAGTAATAAACTTTTTGCAGGCTCACAATGCATGCCCAGCCGCATCCTCATGCTCCTGCTAGTCCTCCTCTCCTGCTGTGTCCGCCTCCAATTAGAGTTCTGCTGATTTGGCGTACTTAGCAAACGGCACGCCTCGCTGCCCGCCCTCTCCCCTCCCTTTCCCTTAAGGGTGGTGTTAGGCTGATTCGGTTTAGCTCGATTTGGACTGCCTGTTGTTGAAAACCCATTAAGATCATGCTCCATTAATTGAGTACTAATGAAAACGCCAGTCCCGGCCAGACCAGACCACCCTTGCCAGGCCAGGCCAGGCCAGACCAGACCAGGCCGTACGTACTTGTAACTGGGCGTGTCTAATGCCGCATCGAGGGCGGAGTGGGTGTCAAAATTGTGCATGTACCAAATGGTTTTTGGCTACTGTAACCGCCGTCGGGGTAACAAATTAAGTTACACTTGCAGAACGCCAAACGAATCGTGGTCAGAGAGAAAAACTGAAACAGAGCACTATGAGTAGCCATAGAAGTGGGCATGGGAACGAAAGTGGAAACGGGGAAATGGAAATTGGGGTAGGCAATTTGCCAGAAATTTTTCCGACTACACAGAGAATAAAATATGCATGGGTATGTTTGGAGTTTCGATGGGACTATGTCGCGAGCAGCTCTCGCCCCGACACACTCCCGGCGATTGGATGGATACGTAATTGTAATTAGCGTTGAAACGAATCAGGCGCACAAAGAAGCCATCGGGATGAGGCCGGAAATGTTTGTAGTAGCTGTGGGTGTGAAATTGGCACAGCGCTTAAATTGTTCTAAGTGGGTTAACACAGCCGATAAGGGGCATACGAAATGAGTTAGGATCGTACAGTCGATAATATGAAGCACTTTTTCTTTTTTGGCAACTTTGTTAAACATAGAACAATTGATTTATTTTCTTTTTCAATAATTTATGACCCAGTTCAGTATGACATAGATCCAAATGTTGATGAAACTTAAAAACACTTCAAGTTTCTTTGAAGCGGGTTTGCTTTTAAGAAAATGTCGAAAAGTTAAGGCTGACTAAATAAATAATTGGAATTTGATTTGAGTAGATAAATATATTAATAGATTTGTTTAGGTTTCTTCAGGTTTGAAAGTCCGAAAAGTTGTTTGCTGTGGAGAACTCCCCTTTTTTTTTATTATACAAATTACATTAATTCAATTATTTATTAATAAGTTCTAAAGTTTATTTTAAATTATAATAAAAACCTTTGCATAAATCAAGCTACTTACGTACCCATTGAATTTTCAACATACATATATTTTAACAAAAACTTCTTAAAGTATCTTTATTATCGAATCTTGTCCCTGGGCAGGCAATACAAAAGCAGCCACACAAAATGCACAAAACGTTCCTTACAAAAGGGGATTAAAATGAAGTTGGTGGCTGCTGCACTTAACCAAAACGCAATAAATCAAAACACCTGGCAGGGTACTTATAAACTCTGCCAACAACAAAAAACAATGGCGCGAAAAGAGCAGCAACTGAAACAAAAGCGAAATCAAAAGTTTTGCTACAGGCAAAATCTAGAGAAAAGGCTAAGTAAGAAACAAACTGAGGGCAACAGCAACGACAACAACAAACTTCCAGGTAATACAACAATAACAACAGGTGTTCGACACAGTTTCTATCAGCCACACACATACACACGCAGAACACACACACACAGCATGCGCTTAGCAAATGAACATTTTATGTTGCCTACTTTTAAGCGCCGCCTTCTCACGTACCACACGGCGTATGCGTGTTGCGTGAAGCGTCTTTTGTTTTCAATCCGCAATTTTTAAAGTTGCATTTCAGGTAAAAAAATATACAAAATGCATTAAAAATAACAAAATAAAAACAAAAACAGAGCAACTGCGATAATGCCGCATCAAAAGTGAAAAACTTTAAAGCTGTAAAGTTTTGTTGCACAAAACTTGGCTCACACCTTTTGTGGCTTTGCGGTTGTGTGTGAGATGCAGCTGAAAACTTGCAGCCGCAATTCAATTAAAACTTCACTGTAACACACACACACACACACAAACACAGCAAAGCACACACAGTTGCATCTTAAGCAACACTGGGATGAAATGCCAAGTCTCTGACTTCAGCTGTCGCCATATGTAAACAAACGCCGCCGAACATTGGCAAAAGAGCAGCGCACACAGCCGGCATCCTGTGCATCCTTTGGCAGCCAGTTCTTGGCTGCGATTTATCCGCGCCGACGCATTTGAGAGAACCGCAACGCAGTATAAAAGCAGCTGCCTCAAAGTATTTGGCAAGCAGTTGGCTCGCGGCGCGTTCACCGAATGCCACAAAACTTGGCTAAGAGCGGAGTTGGCAACAGTCAGTTGGACAACTTGTAGATGTTGCTTTCGTACCCAAGTGTAAAGTGTAAAGTTTTCGTGGCCAAATTTGACTCAATTAAAAGCTACTCAAATATTAAAAAAGATCAAAAAATCAAAAAACTTTCAACTCCAATCAAACAATTTTAACTTTCAACAATTTGTGGCGCGTTTTAGTTATTGTGTTGCAGCATGTTGCGAATTGTAATTAAGTAAACTGTAATTGATTTTTGATTGTGGTTACGTGTAATTTAATTGGCTTGGCAATTAGCTGGTCAATCAAACTATTTAATGAAATACTGTGAAATGCGCACAATAATTACAAAGCCATCAATTTCATGTTAGTTTGTGGTTTGCCAATTATGTAACTAAATAGAATTGCGTTAATAAAAACAAATAATACATTTGAGACACTTCTTCAAACTAATTCTCAAATTTCTTGAATAAACCTGTTTATTAATTAATTCAATTAATTAATTGCTTAAAATGCCATTAATATTTAATTTCATATAATTACTTGTCTCATACGATTTTTGTTGTTTCAAAATGTATTTAGAAATTTAAAAAGCTAAACAAAATTGAAATATTTTTTGTCACCAAGATAATATTTATATTTTAGCTAAAAAAGTCGGTACGTTTATTGAATATTAAGTTTTTGCTTTATTATCCTAAATAAACAGAGGTTTTTGCCTTTACGCAGTTAAATAAATATTTTCACAATGCTCAAGCCTTAGCAAAAACTTAATTTAAATAAACGACTGCAACATTTTAATTGAGTAAATTACGGCGTAAATTATTCAAGCATAAATGGCAATATGCACAAACTACAAGGAACGAGCATAAACATTTAATTAAAACTTTCAGATTAAACGGCGGAAACTTGGCAAGCATACAAATTTATCTATGTGAACCTATTTAATCACGCAGATACAGCTTTTCATAGACTTTGTGTTTCTTCGAGCGGGAAATTCAAAGAGTGAGCTGCTTTAAAGAAAACTGCAACCAAAAATATAAATAAATATTAATATTGCGAATATTCGCCACAATAAACAAGACACTTATTTAGTCAGTATATTTGATGTATGTGTGCAAATTTTATTTAAAAGCAATTCCAACTAAGTGCCGAAATTGATATGATGATGGATACTTAATAACAACGTGGATAGGTCAGTTAAAACCAGAGATCAACGGTGAGTAATAGTTATAAATACCTAAGGAAAACTACAATGCACAGATGGTAATTTAGTTTATTTTGTATGCAGCTCTTAAGTAAATGTATGTTAAGACTTTGTTAGGGCTATAACCATTTGTGAATTGTAATGATTAACTCATGTTCTATGCTTTTTGGCTGCATAATTTTAATTCTTCAACGATAAATCAAATTTTAATTTAAATATCAGCTTGACTTTCATACGAATAAATGAAATACTTGTATGTCATACTTTAACACAGCTTTTACAAAGCACATAAAAATTGTAAACAGAGCGAGGGTTAAGAACGGAAAAGACAAAGAACCCACAAAATATATATTTAACTCTGGGCTGTCTTTGCTCCCTTATAAAGCTGGCTGCTTTGTAGATTGATTTATGCGCTTGTATGTTTTTATGTGGCTCTGGGCGGATGTGTGTGTTTGGGGCAGAAATATGCTGCAAAGGACACATGTGCCGCATTGTGCATAATTGAATATGGGGCAGCTTGTTTTAAGGCATTTTACAGTCGCAATTGTTTCTATAAAACACAAAAAAAGCTCGCATTGTTAATGGCAATGGGGCAATGACAAAAGCACCCCGGCACTTGCTGTTCAGAAAGAATAAGAGAAAGCGTTAGAGAATAGATAAAAATAGAAGAGGTAACAGGTTAATGTGCAAAGTTTTGCAGCGATAGCGCAGAATATTCCACGATTTGTATATGTAAAATGCAATAAAATTAATGTATACATAAAGATAATGTAGAATGAATGTAATGTGTTTGTGTGTGTGTGTGTGTGGTGTGTGTGGCTCAATAGTGCCCGCATCATTGCGGCATTCTGATCTATGGTAATTTGCAAGTTAAATGTCCTTAGCGATAATGTTCATAATTTACGAGCAGGAGCAATACAGGAGCGGAATTGACACTAAGCGAGCAGTTGGGCGCCAGTGTGAATGGGGCTGTTGAGCTGTTGAATCTACAATAAGCTACTACAATTTTATTTGTTTATTTATTCAAAATGCATTTGGGTTAACGACATAATTTCACATGACATATCTCCACCGTCTATCTCCGCGCGAAATTATGGCGTTTCCAAATGTCGATTTTAGATCGGCGCAGCTATGACGCCAGGGTCAACGGCGGAGCTTGTTGTTTCTAAAAGTTTATATGTAAATATTAACTTGAACTTTCCGTTAAGTTGTTGTGGTAAAGCCCGTTGCCGCTCCTGAGCTTCAAGCGCATAATGCCCATGGCATTGAAGGGAAGCAGAAGAGAAGAACAGCAGCAGCATGGCTATAGGTCTTATACCATTAAGTGGCATTATAATTATCATCTGCACAGCGAGCAGCACTAAGTGCTGAGAGCAAAGAAGCTTTTCCCTTAACCGGGCAGCTCTTTCACCTATAAAGTTCGCTTTTGATGTGCTCATTAAACCATGAATGAGGCCACTTAAATCGCACGGGCTAACTGCTAACGTTTATGCCGTGGCTACTGCCACTGATTATCAGCCAGCAAATAAGTATTTGGAGAGGCGCCTAATCACAGCCGAAAATTAAAAGCCCGCCCAATTAGTAAATAAGGCGCTTGGTTTTTAATTAATTGCTCAGGCGAGACAGAAGGAATTAAATGTGCGAATAGAAGGCGAGGAGGGTTTTAATAATCTTGTAAGCAAAAGATACTTGTTTTGCTTGAACAGCTTATTGAAATTGGGAAAATTTTGAATCTGATGCTTATTAAATTCATCTCATTTCCCAAAACAATTATACATTTTTGGTAAAGCTTTATTTTAAAGAATTATTTCTTGAATTCCTAACAGATAATTGATAAAGTTCGCAAGGAAATTATTATGAATGTTTTGTATATTAACACGAATGATGCGTATCTCAAAGTCTATCATATCCAGCTGCTAATAAGCAGTTTTTTTTTTGCATATCAATAATACTCGCAGCAGGTGTATATTTTAGATCGTAGCGGCCCCTTTTTATACCCTGAACCCATTGAAAATGGGTAAAAAGGGTATATTGTACTTGTGCAAAATGTAAATGTATGTAACAGGCAGAAGGAAGCATCTCCGACACCATAAAGTATATATATTCTTGATCAGCATCAATAGCCGAGTCGAGCTAGCCATGTCCGTCTGTCTGTCCGTCCGTCTGTCCGTCTGTCCGTATGTATGAACGCAAGGATCTCAGAACCTATAAGAGCTAGAGACTTGAATTTTAGCTGTAGGTCCTCCTGGTGCCCGCGCAGATCGAGTTTGTTTCCGATAAACGATAACTTGCCCCGTTTCCAAGTAATCGATAAAAATGTATATCGAAATCCCGTTTTTTAAGCAATTTTGGTAAATAATAAGAGCTAGAGTCACCAAACTTGACATGTAGCTTCTAGAATAGTATATATATATCAAGTATCCTTCATTTTATACCTATCGCCAACTCCCCGCTACTCTCTATCTATAAGCGCGCGCTGCATTTGGTGTTGGAATAAGAGGGTTCAGGGTATCCCCTAGTCGGGAGCTCCCGACTAGTACCTCTTACTTGTTGTCTGTTAACCATGTTGATATTGTCTGAGATTAGGATTTTAAAATTAATTGTGCGCATAAATTTGCCGGAATGCGCTGCGGGCCGAGGGCCAGATTCAACATCCTTTCAGTTTCCGGTGCCAGGGCATTTGGTTAATGGAGCACACAACCTTTTGGCCTTTTGTTGTTGTTGCTGTTGCTGTTGCTGTTGCCGTTTGCTGATGGGCTATAAATTTACTTTCGTCTCAAATGACTTTGCATAAACAAAAGCTGAAAATTGAAATATATATTCAACGTCTGCGACTAACTTATTTGTTTAGTTATTAAGTGGATTTACGTAAAATCATTATTCTTGAAATCGGCATCCGAATAAACTAATTTAGATGCCTGATGAGTGCTGGATTTAGTGGAAGTCCCCTTGGGCCAATAATCTTCAATAATAATTCAAAGGATTTAATTATCTAAATAAGTTCAATCGTTTTTGAGTTCATCAATAAAAGTGAATAGCTTAAGTGAATAGGTCAAAAAATAACCTCATTAGCTTGGTAAATATTTAGATAATCAGCCAAATAAAGTTTAGATACTTAAAAGCTTTGAGCTTCGAATAGGTCAGAATATTTATTTATTATAAAAAGTGGCAACGAATATTTATTTAACTAAAAGCTAACACATTTCAAGATAAACAAGCTACAAATTGCAAACTGGATAAAGCTGGAAGCTCCGCAGAGACTCTTTAAATTCTACAATATTTTACAGCACTGGCTTTTTAAATGGAGTACAAATAAGTAGATATGCTCTTGGGTGATTATATTATCATTGTCATGCCGAGACAGATGCGTAAAGCTGTTGCTGTTGTCTAAGTGAATAAAAAGTAGAAGACGCACGAGATATAAATCAATAAAATCGGAATTTAATATAGCCACAATACGTGGCTCGACAAAAAGAGAAGAAGCAATGAGAGAAGAGTTTAGAATGTGGGGTAGGTCGACCAATGAATACCCTTGCACAAATATCTAACTATGTACAGCTAACTGAATTTTAAATAGTTTTCAGAAGAGTCTGTTATGTATTCTAAAATATTATAAAATATTTCAGGCATATATTTATTTATCGAAACTAGTTAAATCAAAAAGAAGGAAAAAAGTAAGTGGAAGAGAAATGACAAGTGCTTGCCCCGGTTGGGCTTGAACCTTGCCTTGATTTTGAGTAAAAGAATCTGGGAATTTGTACAAGCTAATATGCTAACTTATATGATTGTATAAAAATAGCTCAATTTACACAACAAGCAGCTTATATTATTTTAATAACTTACTATTTTTTTACGAAAAAACTCCTGCTGCATGACATATCGAATGTGCTCTCAGGTAGGGCATACGCGCAGTGCAAGGCAGGCGAACAAAATGTTATTCAGGAATTTTTGCGTTCATTGATAAAGTTCGTCAGCAAACAAGGGAATCAACGCAACCCAACCCAACCCAACCCATCCTGTCCCTCGTCTCCTCGTCCCGCCCATGGCAGTTGGCTCAATTGTGTTGGGTGCAAAATAATTTACATATTATGAGAGCTGGCAAAAAAAAAAATAGGAGGGTACGGAAAAACTGCACGAGTGCATGGCAAATGGCGGGGAATGGAAAGTAGGAAACACTCGATTGAATGGCAGTCGCTGCTGTCGCCTGACAATGGCTGCGGACACCTATCAACTACTTGGATGTCCCTTTTTTTTTATCATCTCTATGGCATGTGGAATATGCGACACTAAAATGGAGCTCTAAAGTGTGTGGGTTTTTTTTTTTTTTTGGTGTCTTTCTTTCGAATGGTGCGCGACAAAAATCTGTGTGGCATATGGGTTGGCAATTGGTTATTTTATAGCAGTTTTTATTGTGGTTTAAGTACGGATAGAGAAAGCGCAGAAAGCATTATTTATGCCAAGCAGAGGACACGAATATCAGTTGGCGTAATCCGCATAATGGTGGGCCCCAGCTTACGGCCCAGCGAATGTCTGGCTCTTTGAGGTGACGCCATAAAATTAATTTTAAAACATTTCGAGCTTAATCATTCGTGCTGATAAAAGGCGACAGTTGTCCCCGAGGATAATTGCGTATGCGTGTGGCACACACAAGCAGCTCAGACCCAAAACAGTGAGAGAGAGAGAAAAAAAGAAATGAGGATGCCAAGTCGAAACGACAACGTCCAGGGGCATTTAAGGCATAATTTGTGCACAAAATATATTTGCTGGCTTATGCAGAAAATTTGCCTCCCAAACAGGAAGCCAACTTTGAACCACCGACCGCCAACAGCCCAGTGGCAATTCTCTCTGCGCCACTTGTAGAACTTTAGGAAAACGTGCGGCGCTTTTCAACTCTGGCCGGGCGTACGAGTGGGCGGCTATCAGTTTTACGAGTCCTTTGAGAGTCGTACTTGTTAAATTTTCGACCCGTCGCTCCTCCCTGTTGGGATTCGGGCTTGGGTGTCGGGGGAACTGCTCGAAACATGCCAGAGATTTGCGTTTGGCAACTGGCTTTTGATATTCAATCATGTCGAGCATTGCTAACGAAACGCACAACTTGCCAGCACACACACCCCGACACACACACACACACAGCCGGACACACACACACACACAGCCGGACAGACGCACACACACCGATTGGGAGACATTCAACTGGCCTTCAATTTATTTGTAATAATGGTCTCTCATTTTTAAATGTGGCCTTTTTTGCCTTAGCTATTTTTTTTTTTTTTATTCATTTATTGTCTGCTTTGCCTTTTATTATTCAATCGCAAACGAAATGTATTTTTTTAATTTTATTTCTTTTAAAGGTCCCATTTCATTGAAAACTGAAATGATTCCATGATTTTTTACGGATCAACAGCTGACCCCATGTCAAACTGATTGAGGCAAAAAAGTTTCCTAGAAAATGAAAAGTTTTTACTAAATATATTTAATTTAAAAAATGGCATTTGATTGATAAATAGAAAAAACATTAATTTTCTTCTTTTTTTTTGGGACACACGTTACAAATGTGAGAAAAAGTGCTTATAAATGAGGTGTATTTATATATTACTTATCGAAAAAGGTTACAAATCTAAAAAAGCGAAATAAAAAAAAAAATCGAAATTCATTTGAAATTCCTCCTTTGTTATCCATGCTCACTTTAGCCCCAAAAACATTTCTTTACATTTATCTAGTTGAAACTTAATTGCTCTCAACTGGATCAATGTAGTTTTATTTTAATTCAAATTGTCTACTCTCTGAATTCGAAGACATTTTATTTTGCACATTCGAATCAAATTGTGAGTAAAGATACCAAAGTTAAATGCGACATATGCATTTAGAATTCTAGTCATTGGAAATTCTATCTCTTAAGCCTTATAACTGGTTTATTTGGTATTCAACTGCTTTTAGCAGATTGCCTGTCAATTTGGGGGAAAAAAAAGTTCAACAACGAAATAAAAGTGGCTACCAGGGGCAATGAAAAAATAAAAACAAAACAAAAAACAATAACAATTACACTGATTGCCGCCCCCGGAGACTCTGCTGAAATTTGAAAGTGAACTGACGAATGGTCACGAAATGGAAAATGCCATCGGAACGGTCTGAAGTACACGGAGCTGCGTGTGCGGGCAACCCGTAGACCGTAACTCGTTCGCTTCTACGGTAGACTTGACCGAGTTAATAGCACTCAATCCTTTGAAAGGGTATATAAGTTTGTCACAGAATGTGTAACACATGGTAGTTTATATCTACGATCGCATTGAATATGATCCTGAGTCGAGTCGCCATTGCCCATCCTGCCTTGATAAGATTCGGCATTCGTATTTTATCGTATCATATAGATGAAGATAGCATATAGATTTAAGGCTTAGTTTTTTTTTTCAAGAAAGCTTAAGCTTAAATGTCAACTACAAGCTTTCTTGATTTCAAAACGGATATATATATATATATATATCGAACTGTTACGGAAGATGTATAAGCCATATGTAAACTTGATCGAAAATTGAGTTCTACAAAAAGTGTGTTCAGCTGGGAAAGTATGCAAGGGTGTACAATATTCGGCTATTCTAGGCATTGTTCTGATGATTCTTGTTTTTTGTTTTTCTTTGTTTTACTGGAAAAGGCAATGCCATAAAACAATTGAGAGCTCAATTTTGCACGGCCGGTGGGTTTTATTTTACATAACTCCCTCTGTTCGAGAAAAAAGGATGCGCCTGCAGCGCAGGATATGCACATTGCGAATGATTTCAGTGCCAGTCGTAACTTTGTTAGTCCCGCACACACACACACACACACACACACTCATGCACACACACGCACACACTCCGCCAAGGGGCAACAGCCAACATTTATCTGGCAAAATGTTTTGCTCTGCCATTACTCGCATTGTTTCTGCCAGCAGCAGGATGTGCTGCCCGGATAAGGATGGGGGCGAGCTAGAGGGGAATGCAGCGCTTATGTGCGTAAAAATTCTATTTGATTATTGCACGTTTATGTTGGCGAAGAATGGACCAGGAGCCAGTAGCCAGCAGCCTGGACAATGCATGGCCATTGAATTTCGTTTGCTTCTGCCTGGCTTAGAGAGCTACGAAATAGCTAAAATATTTATTCGAAATATTTATTTCCTGCAGCAGGATACGAAAGAAAATGCATTGACTTTGATGGCGCACACACTGCGTTATCCCCTCCTTTAAAGAGGGGCACCCTATCAACTCGTGTGCTGACCAAAGCAAATATCTTAAATGGACTGCATCAAAGGATTGCGTTTAATTATTTCTGTGGTCTGTGCGGGGAAAGGAAACTGGGTCTTCAGCAACATGGAAACGTATCTTCAACTTTAATAGCTGCAATAAATTTCAAACTGAAACATTAAACATGTCCCGGGTCAAGTGGTGCACGTTCCACCCATGTAATCCCCAATTGCATGGCCAGTTTGCAAATAAATGGCAAGAATCTGCAAGTGAAATTATTTTCTTTTAAGTAGGTAATCAAGAGCGTTGAGGCAGCTCTCCGTGCACAGTATAGAGTCCGTCTGCGCTTATTTTGAAAGGGTTAAGTTTGGATATGCTTAAGTCGGGCAAATACTTTTGACTTCTTTCGCTTCTCGCTTCACTTCTTACTTAGCTTTACGCCTTGCTTACTTTGCTAGTCATGGCGCTGTTAGCTTGCTTTACGGTCCATCTCTACGCGACTCTTTTAATTCATTGCTTCGCTTCTCTCTTCATTTTACATTTCTCTGCTCCCTTCCCATCTCTTTGATCCCTTCGCTTCTCCCTTCCCTACGCCTCCCATTTCAGCTTACTTATGTGCTCATCCCTCCAATAGCTTCGCTTACACATGCATTACAACTTCGCAAACCATTGTGTTTCTCGCTTGTCTTCGGTTCTCGCTTAATTTCTCGCCGGTCTGTATTCTCAATATGTTTCTCGCATCGCTTCCTTAGCTAACTTCCCTTCCCTTTTCACTTTGATTTTCACTTTGCACTTGCTGTTTACTTTTTAGCTTTCTTTTAACCTTAATTCATTTCTCACTTATCTTATCTTCGCTTCGCTTATTGCTTAATTTTATACTTTGCACAATTCGCTTCTCACTCCTCATCTCCATTTGTTTAACTCCACTCACCTACTTACTACGCTTCTGTGCACTTAATTTTCTTCTCGCTCTACGCTTCTCGCTTTGTTGCGCAAACTGTCATTTTTCGGTTCGTTTCGTTTCTCAGACGACCTGCATAATCATAAATTATGGTTTACCTAAGAATAACATTCAATTTATTTAAATGAGCTTTACCCATTGTCCCTGCCATCTTTTTCTCTCTAACTTTTTTGTATGTTTTATCTTTGCAGCATAGAAATGAATGTCAACGCGTTTTAAGTGCGCTCAGCACTCGCTGCTGGTGACCCATAAAAGAATCAGGACCGGAACGTGACTTTTGGCGCCAGTAAATTGAAGCCGCAGAGCGATAAAAAAGTGCAATGCCAACCTGAGCGTAATTCGTTAGCGAAATCAAACAGATAAAGGAGATATATACATATATAAATACATATATATATATATATATATATATAGTTTGTCCATGGCGGCCACTTCAGCTGCATCAGGAATGGGCGCAGCCAGGCGACTGCATCATCTAGCCAGCCCGGCCATTTGGATGCTGCTGCTGCCGCTGCTCGCCGCAGCTGCGACGGCAGCCCCGACATCAACGCCGACCGCAGACCGTCATCGGTGCGCACACAAAGGCATCGCAGAGCTGATTCGCACCAGTCCAGTGATTGTCAAAGCTCTGGCAGCTCGCATCTTCACCGACGCCGAACTGGCCGAGCAGGCGGTGGACACGGCCTCCGCATCGCAGGCTGCCACAATTTTAATAACATTAACTCCGGAAACGATATACAAAGGCGCCTCGCTGCTCAAAATGGCGAATGGTGCCGCGGCTGGGATAGGCGATGGCACCCTCAGCGCCGACGGCCCTGCATCCGGCGGAGCGCGACGCGGCGGCTTTGTCAGTGGTTCCAGTGCTTGGAGCGGCGGCGGTGCAGCCTATCAGTATGAGGGGTAAGTGCAGCAAATTTTCAAATATCAATATCGAAATTTTTTAATAATAATCAAAAATCATATTTAAAATTTGCAAATTGTAATGTTTAGATTTAGTTCCTGTTCCAATTCAGCTTTTGAATCCCGATAATCATAAATGAATCTGCTATATAAGAAATATATATCCCAATTAGGGGCATTGCCCAGTGTTAAAAATATAAACAAGTAAGAGGTTCTAGTCGGGAGCTCCCGACTATCTAGGAGATACCCTGAACCTTTTTATTCCATCACCAAATGCAGCGCGCGCTTATAGATAGAGAGTAGCGGGGAGTTGGCGATAGGTATAAAATGAAAGATAATCGATATATATATACTATTCTAGAAGCTACATGTCAAAATTGGTAACTGTAGCTCTTATTATTTACCAAAATTGCTTAAATAACGGGATTTCGATATACATTTTTATCGATTACTTGGAAACGGGGCAAGTTATCGTTTATCGGAAACAAACTCAATCTGCGCAGGCACTAGGAGCACCTACATCTAAAATTTCAAGTCTCTAGCTCTTATAGGTTCTGAGATCCCTGCGTTCATACATACGGACGGACGGACGGACGGACGGACAGACAGACGGACATGGCTAGATCGACTCGGCTATTGATGCTGATCAAGAATATATATACTTTATGGGGTCGGAGATGCTTCCTTCTGCCTGTTACATACATTTGCATTTTGCACAAAAACATAATACCCCTTTTACCCATTTTTAATGGAAATGAATTTTCGGAGTATATCGATGCACTGGGTTAAATAATTTATTTAATTTGGGGTATACCAGTGTGCATTGGGCATCATAGTTAATTAATAACTGAAGTAGGGGAATGCCACTATGAATTGGATGCCTAATTGCATTTTCAACAGATATGTGGAGCCCATACTTAGTGGATGTGCGGCTTTACATTTTGTGCTGACTCTTTATTGGCTTTAACTTTGTCTGCCCTTTTCCCCTCTCTTCGCTCCCTCATAGGCAACTGAATGCCACATTGCAGCCGGTGCAATGCTTCGATGCTAATATGCTGAAAATGTTGCCCACGGAATTAATTGCTTTTGGCAAATTACTGCCAGCCTCAGCGGTAACCGGCACGGGCTTCCCAGGCAGCCCGGGGGGCGCAGCTGTGGCCTCCAGGCAGATGCAGCGGCCGCCGCAGGAATCGGGCTTGGGTGGTGCCGTTGACATGGCCAACGACAAGGATGTGCTGCATATCAGCGTCAACGGGCTGCATCGTTGGACGCCGCAATTCGAGAATCATATCTGGAAGCATTTGGGTAAGTTGACCCTTTAAGCCTGCTTCTTGTTGTTGCCCCAATTTCGCAGTGCTTGTTGTTTCTGTTGTTGTGACACTTCCGCTTGTTAATCGCATTTCGCTTGTTGGTTGCATTGTTCAGCAAATCTCCTTTGCGGATGTTTGTGGAGTTTACGTGCATCTCCGGTTCGAGTTTCGGAACTACAACGCATAACTAGCTCGATGGACAGCTCAGTCGGCCAATCAAACCTAAATGTCGACACCCAAATTTCCCCCATATCAAGTTTGTCTTCGAGTATACGGCAAGAGTTGTTCTTGTTTTTCTTGTTTTTCTTTTCACTGCCTGAAAGCTATCAGGTTTACTTGATTTGATTTGAAATTTAATAATATTTCCAATAAAAAAAGACTTAAGACTCATAAATATGAATAGACGAAATTATTTTTCAAATTATTTTTCTTTAATTAAACATTAATTAAATTCCAAAGGTTCTTTAGAAAATGTATATAGCAAATTGACTTTTACAAGCAAATTTAAAGCTTCCAATTATTTGACCAAACTTAGTAAGAATAGGTTTTCAAACACTTTAAGCTAAGATTCAAACCCGACACTTCCTAATTTAGCTGCTTAAATTACTCGACACTTTATAAATGTAGATAGCTTAGCTAAATTATGTTGCAACTTTTAAGAACAACGTGTCGTTCGATATTTTTTCATTCATCCCTTTCATATTTCTAATCAATTAATCTGTGATGAAGATTGATAACTGGCAGCCCATCGAAATAACCCAACAAACTTGTCGTCATGCCTGTGTGCATAGAACAGCTCGTTCTATAAAAAATAACTAACATATATAAAAAAAATAATATTTGGATGATGATGACGCAGCATGCGACTAGCTGCGAGTCCGTGTGTCCGATTATCCTCCTGTGCTGACAGCACAAGCACCAGGCGCTTTCAGACTGGCTGCAGCCCTTGAGGAAAGTAACACTTGACTTTTGTGTCAAGAGATAGATAGCATGCCCCCCCACACACGCACGCAAAAAAATTGTGGCAACAATTCAAGAGGGTTTTTTTTAGGTGAAAGGCAGAACATAGATTTAGATTTTTTTATATTTTTAGTGATTTAGACTGGCATAGTTGCATAGATACAAAGATTCATAAATGTACTCACATAGATACATGGATACAAAGATGCATATAGATACATGGGCTCATAGACACACATGAGCTCAGCGTATGAGGCTTTTTCTTTTTTTCCAAAAATATTTAGTTTTCCAATTCCTTCTTGTGCTACATATTTTTTGTTGTTAGCCATAGTTGAATTCAGGGTGAATTTCTCGTGTAAGGCTTTTCTAGCTATTTCAACACTTGACATTTGATACTTGATTTCTTTTTGTAGCAAAAAATAAAATTGCCAGTTTCTCGTTAGACGTTTCGTAAGCCTGGTTAGTCAGATTTGTAAGCCCAGTTTCGACATATTTCTTTAAATTTTAAATTTCATTTAAACTTATGAAATAATAACCTTTTCGCATTCAAGCAAGGTTTTATATTTTTATGCACATAAAGGTTTGTTTTGAATGCACACCTTAATAGCTGTCATTATTGTTTACTGCATAGAGATTGCAATATGCCCTCTATGTCACAGAGCTTATAAAATGCTAATCGTTTCGAGAGTTGGGCAAATTAATGGACAAGTGCTGCATTCATCAATTATAGGCTGGGACGATTGGAGCGACTTTACGCTTTGCAGCGTCACCTGCGGCAAAGGTGTGCAGCAGCGTTTCCGTCGCTGTCTGCTGGACAATCCACTGGTGAACATTAACATGAATATGAATCTGAATCTGAATCTGGACGATGACGATGCGATCGAAGAGGAGGAGGAGGTGGAAGAGGAGGAGCAGTTGGATGTCGAGGACGCTGACGAGGCGAATAATGATGCAGCAGAGACAACGACAGCGGCAGCAGCAGCAGCAGCAGCTGCATTCAATGCTGATAATAATGAAGTGCTCAGTCAGGACGATGTTGCCAGTGCGGGTGGAACACAGGACGAGCCTGAGGATGCGCTGCTGCTGATGATGCAGCCAGCAGCAGCTGTTGACTTCCCACTCGACCCAACGAAGCAGCAGTCGATGAGCACTCAAACAACGACAACAGCAACAGCAACTGCAACTGCAGCAGCAGAAGCAGGAGCAGCAACTGGGCTAACAAGCGGCGGTAATGAAGCGACGGGCACAGGTGTCAGCTTTGTGGCAGTTGCACGTAATGACCGTCGCAGGACACGTGCGAATAATCAGCACAAAAAACGCAAAGTGACCAAGAGCCTAGCCCTATCCACACTTCTATGCGAGGGCTACAACATCGAGCAGCGCAACTGCAACAGTTTCGAGTGCAGCGGTAAGTGTTGCCCTCGACATCCTGCAGAGTCCTTTACTATATACTCACTGCCCAGCACCGCCTTCCATTTCCATTTACAGATGATATCAGTGATTTGCTCAAGTTCTACAAGAAGCTGCCCGTGCCGGTCGCTGAGGAGCTGCCGACTGTTGCCAGCTTTGACAATTTGCCAGCTGAGTTCTCAGAGCTGACAACACCCGTTTCTGGCGGCGTGCCCTCCTCGTCCACGCCCGCTAATATGGGCTACATACGCAGCTGGCGGAATATGCTGAACTTTACATTGATGATCACTCTGAGAGCAAAGGTAACGAGAAACTCCATAATTTGAACGCATTCAACCGATCTCTCAGCAGTGTCTATCGATAAATAAGAGCCGATCGACATGTTGTTCAAGTTGATCAATGCCGAAGCTTAAGTCAATAAATATATTTTATTCGTTTATGAAAACAGGTGTTATCGAATCTAATCGATAACAATAGTCTTGTCATCGATTTGCTTGATGTAGCTCCAGAGATTACATTGATGCCAATGATTAAGTGTGTACTTGATTGATTTTTATGAGAGGTTTTCCGGAGCACTTACTGAGGAAAGCCGAAAAGAATCTCAAGCAAGCTTATATAGATATGTCGTCTTTAGATCTCTCTTTCTCGGCGGAGCTATGTGGTTTTAAAACGATTATTTTTCAGCTACAAGATTCTAAGCACACGACTAACATGGTCTTTACGCGTTAATTACAACTTCTCTATGTATAAAACTGTTTGTCCTGACTGACTTATTGACTGACTAATTGACTGACTGACTGATTAGAGATCGCAGCCCAAACCGTAAGAGCTAGGAAGCTGAAATTTTCACTGTAGTTACCTTTTATGATGAAGGTGCTTGATAAAATGTTTGCATGGAACTTTTTTGTTTACCATCCGATTGGCTTCAAAAACATTTTCAAGAATCATTGTCGCACTAATTGGAAAATCTATCCCTCCTAGGTGAAAAGGGAAGTCAAAGATTTGGTGAGTTACGTTTCGCGCTCAAATTCCTTTCCAAGGATATATATGAAAAGTCACTTGGGACGAGTTTCACATTTTTCGCAAGCTTTTTTCGGTAAAAAGTGTGATTCAAAGCTTGCTTTAAACTTATTTTCAAAGCTCTACATAAAACTTAATGAATACGTGTTTCAGCGATTTGGAAATTTCGCCCGCAAATTTCGAAATTTCGTTAACCGTCCGGTCGGCTTAAAACTCATTTTTAAAGAACTTGCCAAGGGCAAGGTTGGGTATACATCGACCCAAAGCAATTATAATCTATGCGTCAATAAACATGCCAAAGAGCTTTTCCACTTTTCATTTTGCAGAATGATACGAAAAATGCTTCGACACTTTTCTCCATACGCAACGGGACACACAATTTGTATCTGGAGGCGTGCAAGGATGGACTTCGTTTGTATCTGGAACGCGACAATACAACGGAAATGTTGCCGGTAAAATTCAATTTATATGATTATCGCTGGCATCAAGTGGCTATCAGGTAAGTCTGCAGGGGGGGAGAGAAAAGAGAGAGAGGGAAAGAGAGAGATTAAAGAGTCGGAGCTGTTGTTTTTTTCTCTAGATAGGCAATCAGTGTGCGTGCTTTAAATGCATTTATGTGCGTGTGTGTGTGTGTGTGTGTGCGTGTGTGTGAGTGTGATTCTTGATGGCCATTCCCGTCATTGACACTTTCATTTTATTTGCATTTTCAATTTATTAACATAAATCGCTTGGGCCAATGAAACGCACACAGTGGAGACACTTGAAACACACACTTGACACACATGCAAATAGCACGCACAGTCGCACATAAAAGTGCGCACACATACACGAGCACGCACAAACACTCGTATGCACTCAAATACATGCATATCGAGTGTCGCTTTATTTGTGGCTGTGTATGTGTGCGCGTGTGTGTGTGTATTTTTATATACGATACAGCTACACCAGCTGCCAAATTGACACTTGGTTAAAGTGGCCGCCATTTGTCATCGGCCGTTGGCACATTTTTCTATGCCACTGTACATAATACTCTGTATATCTTTTAATTATTTGCACCTCTCGCCACTCGTGTTGCCACATTTTTGTCGCGCACAGCATACAAAATGGCGATTTCATATCGATTTACGTCGATTGCATGTGGACAAACAGTTTTGTTGTCTCGAAGCGACTGTTTACGCTGCCCCTGGACGCGGATGTGGAAATTGGACGCGGCTTTAATGTGAGTATTGGGACAAATTCCAAAGAATAAATTGACAAACGTACAGCAATAAATTATTGAGCACTTGTTGACTGACATATTTGATAACGATAGCTTAACGCATTTGGTTTAATACAAAAGCTCTGTTGAAAGGCAATAACAATTCATTTAAGATCAATAATTGGTACGCAAAATTTTCAGTTTAAAGCGATTTTTGTAATTAATAAGTTATTAAACCATGAAATAACCAAGATTATAAATGAACTGGCATAGTATGAAAATCAAGTTTTAAGTGAAAGCCTCCAATAAAACAAAGGTCTTACACATAAGTGAGGCATCATTTTGTGCTTATCAATAATAAATCGATATTAAATATCAGCAAATATCATTAAAAGCAGTTGTAAAAACGCTTTGACAACCGTTGAATGCAATTTGAAACATTTTCATACACAGCTGAACCATAAACGGAAACAATTTTTGTTATATTAATTTCCCAATTGATTTTCACCGAACGTACCGCCCGCAGCGCTGTGAAAAACAACGTGCGACATTTTACAAGCAATTTCGGAATTGCAACTGCCACACTGTCAACGGGCTGGGTAGGGGGGGTGGGGCTGTGGGCGATAGCCCATAAATTGTGCAAACAATTTAATGCGATAACTGTGAATGCTACGCGGCGTATGCGCTATGCACTTTAAATGCTGCATAAAGCCGATAACGCATACGCCTCGTTGGCCCCATAATAATACTTAATATGCAGATAATTGCCATTGAAACGTTCACCATAAATATATTTAAGCAAAATACATGCATACATATACATATATATGTATAAATATTTATATTTGCAGGGGGAGCTGCAGCAGTTGCTGGTGCTGCCGGAGCACCAAGAGCGGCTGCAGTGCAGCAACAAGAGGACATCTATTAACGAGGTGAAGCGCTACATAATCGACACATTCATCGAGGACTATGCCAGCAATTGAGGCGTGACGGCATTTAAATATGCATGGTAAACACAGCCTATACAATTCGAATAACAGGAGCCAAATCAAATGAGAATCATAAATGTATTTGAGTAGCAAACATGTGAATGTGTAATGAATAATGCAAATCATTTTGAATGCAGCATACAAATTCAATGGCTAGAAATTTCAGTCTATAAAACTACTTATAAATATGCAAAAGCAAAGATAAATATAAACACACTACATATATACACATACATATATTGTGATTGATGTTTCCTAGCAGCGCATTCAAGTATTGTAAATTACGCTCTCGTGTGTGTGTGTGTGTGTGTGTGTGTGTTATTTTGTAGTTATAAATGCACCCACAAAACACGCACGAGTGTTTATCAAGTACTCACCGCGGTATGAATACAATTACGATTAATGCTTACGATATTGCACTATATTACACATGAACACATGTATGTGAATGCCAAAAAAAAAATTTATTTGTAATAATTTAAGTTACTTTGACATAAAACAATAATTATAATGCAAAAAGAAAAAAATAGTAAAATAATAATAATGCATATAATTATATTGATGTAAAATGTGCGGCAAAATGCGTAAATGTAATACGAATATGATATAAGTGGCGCGAAAAGTAAAAATAAATCAATAAAATAATTAATTAACTATACATAAGTGTAAAATGCAAAAAGCGTTGTCATTTTTATATATTTATTTAAAGGCTTAAGCAAACTAGGTTTGTGTGTGCATGTCTTTTAAAGTTAATTGAAAGACGTAAGTAAATGATAACAAGTAAGAGGTTCTAGTCGGGAGCTCCCGACTAGGGGATACCCTGAACCCTCATATTCCAACACCAAATGAAGCGCGCGCTTATGAAAGATACTTGATATATATATACACTTCTAGAAGCTACATGCCAAGTTTGGTGACTCTAGCTCTTATTATTTATCAAAATTGCTTAAAAAACAGGCTTTCGATATACATTTTTATCGATTACTTGGAAACGGGGCAAGTTATCGTTTATCGGAAACAAACTCGATTTGTGCGGGCACCAGGAGAACCTACGGCTAAGTTTAATGCTAAAGTTTTTCATACAAGAACATACTTTTCGACCGATCGTTCCCATTGTAGCTATATGATATAATGGTCCGATCCAGCTGGTTCCGACATACTGTACTGCGTGCAACAGAAAGAAGCACTTCTGCAAAGTTTCATAAAGATAGCTTTAAAACAGAGAAACTAGGCATGGCTATATCGACTCGGCTGTTGATTCTGATCAAGAATTTAATACTTTATGGGGTCGGAGATGTCTCCTTCTATGCGTTACACATTTCACGCCAAATTACAATACCCCCTGCAAGGGTATAATAAAACATTATATAATATTTAAAAAATATATTGAACAATATTTCTTTATTTATTATTATATTTTATATTGTAGTATAACCAAAACATATCTTAATTTATTTTAAACGACATGAATAGGTAAGTAGCATAGATAGCTAATATACAGGATGCAGACATATATATGACCAAGATGTTAAGCGGGTAATAAACAAACACAAACTGAGAAAAGAGGCATTATATATTAGTTGACACATCCGGCCAGCTATATGTAAGTCAACGAAAGATCGATTGTGCATACTAAGAACCATTTTGTGCATGATCAAAAATCTGGTCCCGCATATTCGTCTCTCCGTAAGACGATTAGCTTGGGCTTAGTGCTGTATCGGCGAATATGAGTCACAGGTCAGAGAATATTTCTATACTTAGCCTTAAACAAAAAAGACTAGTACGTTCTTTAACTGAGTGACATCGCACAAGATCGCTTAACATATAAACAAAATGCACAAGAGAGACCATATTGAAGATTCATAATCGGCGAAAATCTATTCCATATCACATGCAAAATCTCTATGCACTATCTTCTTATCTTCTGCTTTCGAAAGAACATGTTCTATTTTCCTTTAAAATGTATGCTGTTTATGTAATTTTGTATTCCAACTTTGAGTTTAAAATATGTTAGTTTCTTTCACTTTTACCCTGACAGTTGCTATATTTCGCATTTACATAGTATGCAGAAATTGAATTCTAAGTATGTATTCTAATAAGCCAATCTATAGCCAATTTTTTTATTTTATCTTTTATTTTTTAGGGCTTCGCTTGTTTCTATGCCTCGCTGGCTCTGTCTCTTGGCTGTGTGTTGGCTGACTAAGCTCATTTCTGGACAAACAAAAAATGTGAATTTACATATTGTTGAGCTCATTCCAGGCACAGGGCGAGTGTGCGAGTGTGTGTGTGTGTGTGTGTGTGTGGTGGGTGGGTGTGTGGGTGGCCGTGGTGTTAATGTGAGTGGTTGGTTTGGTGGTTTGGTGGTTTGCTTCGCTCGCTTTGCAGTCACTTTTGTGGATTTTGCGCATTTGAGTGCGCTTGACTGATTTGACAAAGGATCAAGTTGTTAATTTTGCTCGCCGCGCCGACTGCCACTGACAACTGCCAAGTGACTGGCCAAACAGACAGCGCATTTTGAGACAGCAAACATGAGCCATGTCAGATTAAAAAATACTACCACATAAGTACATATTTTATATATTTCTTTTCAGCAAGTTCTCTTATTGTGCGCCCTGGTATATGTTCAATCTTTAGACAGACGTGTTGCTTAAGTACTTGCTTTTGTCATTGAACCAAAAATAGAGTTTCGTTTGTGTGCAAAGTATCTTAGTCTTAAATTAAGTCAATGGGATGACAGTAGATAGCTTATCGGACAGGCTAAAAAATGTGCATCCTCGGGTCAACGATTTCCCATCACATGTTCAATATAATTCAACTCTTATTGTGTATCCGCATCTGTCGACATCCTTAACAAATTTCTTTGCTCTTTCATTCAAGTTTTTCTTAATTTTTTTCCAATTTTGAAAAAAATTCGATATAATATACTTTCTTACTTTAATAAGTATATCTCTACAAACACCTTTCTGCTTAGCAGTTAATTCTTATAATGTCATATTTTGATGTATTAAATACTTTGTTTGTCGACCAATTATAAATAATAATAAAATAATTAAAAAGTACTAGGGATCTCAAAGCTAAAGGTCCATTAACTTTTTTTTTCACCGTTTCAAAGAGAAATGTCCAGTCTAATGTTTATGTTCCCTGTCACTAGATGGCGCCAGCACCTCATCAAAGTAGCTGCTTTACATTAAATTTGCAGCCTTAAACAAAATTTGTAATGTAAAAGCGAATGGCAAAAAAAAAAAATCATAATTTCCTCTTTGCTAAAAAAAAAAATTAAGGAGCAAAGGAAGAAATCGCAGTTGCTTCGCTTCCTTTTGCGTGGTTTGCGCGCTGTCTCCGGCCCGTAAATAAGCCCTGCCCCCAACAGAACCCGAACGTGTCTCCTCATTTGCTGACATTTTGCTTATTTCGCTTTGCAACGCTTCTCAGAGTTGTAGGCAATTACAAGCTCTACTGAAACATGGGGTACGCCTCGGATGTGGGCAACAGACGCTGCAGACATTGATGAATTTCCTGCCGCATCCTCATCGCCAGTCAGCCTGCTTCACTACCAGGTGAGGCAACCGAATCCAACTCAGCGCCATCCACACCTGGCGCAGCTGAAATACATTTTTATCTGCACAAATGTCGCTCCCTTTGCCGTTGCCCCATTGTGACTTAATAATTTCCTACTCACGTCCTGGCGGTGCATTGAACTGCGCTGCTGAAGATGCTCCGCAAGAGTGAGGGACACTTGGTGGGTTATACACTTCAAAGTTGATACTTTTTACATGTATATAATTATGTTTGCATCTGCTTATATACGCTATATAGTTTGACAGAAGCCTCCTCGAACTGGGCAGGACTTGTGCGTGTATCCGGCTGCATGCCAATGCAAAAATATTGCAATTAGTTTCAGTTCGTTGGCAATGCACGGGAAATGCTCTTAGCCATGGTAACTTTATAACTTTATAAAAGCTTGCCACACAAATAAACTGACACAAATATTTGCACTTGGATTTTAAGCTAAACTCAAAACTAAGGGCTTGCATAATTAAAATACATAAACAGCCAGGTTGAAGGTTCGAATCTCAGGTATACACCTGTATACAGCTTAAATATTTACTCAAATCTTATCAAGCTTGAATAAAAATAAGTTGCTTTGCGGCGTTTTCTATATAACATTAAAAATTGCCCCTAACCCCAACCGGCCCATATTTCCTGTATTTTCATAATGTTGTATTTTATTGTAGTTGAAAGATATGTGATAGAAGAATATATGAATATAATAGTGTCACTCAATATATAGCTGAAAACGTATCCAAATGTAATTTTAACGAGAAAGAAGTGCTATCTTCGGCAGGCCGAAGATTTAATACTCTTGCAGACCCAACCTTTTCATAATGCTCAAAGTGCTTTGCCCGTATCTAAGAAGCACAGGGAAAATAGTTAATGCCAAGTTTGGGCAAGATATCTTGATAAACAAAAAAGTTTTTCATACAAGAACCTTTCGTTTTCGACCGATCGTTCCTATGACAGCTATATGATATAGAGGTCCGATCCAGCTGGTACTGACATATGTGCTGCGTGCAACAGAAAGAGGGAATATCGAAAGAATATGTTCATCCTATTTCCAGTACCAGCATCAACTGCCTGATGAGCTTATATAAATGTTGCTCACGCTAGAAACTAGTCTACTTTTATACTGAGTTTCTGGGCGTTATTCCCCCTATTTCCGCAGAATCCCGTTACTTTGACTACGTCGGCGACCCTTTGCCCTAAAATGTACTTAACATAACATTAATTATTCTCTTGCGGCTGCTTTACGCATGTGTATTATGCCCTGTAATCACAGCCAAGCGCATTAGCTGCATAAATTAATAGCTTAACAATTACTTGCATAATTCTATGTGCAGCCTGCTTCTCCTTTGCCACCACCTCCCCCTCCTGCCCCTAAGCCTCATTTGTTCCCTTGACTTTACGCGCAACGTGTTGCACTTGATGGGCCGCTCCCCTTTTGCGCCTTTTTTTTTGAGTTTCCGCTGCAAATTGCAAACGTAAATCTTGCCAAGTTTTCCCTGACTAGAAACAAGAACAAAAATTATGAGAGCAATGTAATCTTTGTCACGACGAAGTTTAAATGCACTTAAGCCAAAACTCATTTATGGAAACCATAACAAAATTCAATGAGAATATTTGGATATTCTTTAATATTATAAAGTCTCGTATGCAAAGCATATGTATTTTTGGTATTTATAGTAAATAGAAAAGAAATATAAAAATACATATTCTTTAGGCTTAAAAATATTCCTGAGCATTGTTGGAATAGTCCAAGACGTAGCCGAACGTCGACTTATGTAATTCGTTTCAAAGTTTTATGAAAAAGTACCAGAAAAAAAGATTTTTTTTTGTAAAAATTGTGTGCCACACACAGCCATGCTGACACACACATACACACACACACACACTCGCACACTCGCACACACACTTTACACACATTTGTATAAGTAGAATTTTATTTATTTATGACTGCGTCGGCAGCAGAAACAACTTTCACACGGCTTCACGCGCACAAATTTTACTCGCATTTGTCCGATTTCCACTTGGACCCAGTTTTTATGGTTCTTCTTGTGGTTCTTTGACCAGTCGCGTAATTTAAACTATTTAATTCTAACTTCAGTTGGTTTAAACAAGAGAATTTATTGCCCAAGTCTTATTAAATGCGGAATTCTTATGGGAAATTGTAATTGGAATTGCGTTCTTATTTAATTATTTATAAGGAAATGTCCGTGCTAGTTTTCTTACGTTTTTATACCCTGAACCCATTAAAAATGGGTAAAACGGGTATAATGTATTTGTGCAAAGTGCAAATGTATGTAACAGGCAGAAGGAAGCATCTCCGACCCCATAAAGTATATATATTCTTGATCAGCATCAATAGCCGAGCCGATCTAGCCATGTCCGTCTGTCTGTCCGTCCGTCCGTCCGTCCGTCCGTCCGTCAGTATGTATGAACGCAAGGATCTCAGAACCTATAAGAGCTAGAGAAAATTTAGATGTAGGTGCTCCTGGTGCCCGCGCAGATCGAGTTTGTTTCCGATAAACGATAACTTGCCCCGTTTCCAAGTAATCGATAAAAATGTATATCTAAATCCCGTTTTTTAAGCAATTTTGGTAAATAATAAGAGCTAGAGTTACCAAACTTGACATGTAGCTTCTAGGATAGTATATATATATCGATTATCTTTCATTTTATACCTATCGCCAACTCCCCGCTACTCTCTATCTATAAGCGCGCGCTGCATTTGGTGATGGAATAAAAGGGTTCAGGGTATCCCCTAGTCGGGAGCTCCCGACTAGAACCTCTTACTTGTTCTTATTACAGCTTATTCCATAGTCCAATCAATTATTCCTTCAAGTACTTTAGAATAATTTGTATATCCGTTGAGACTGTCTCCCATAGCCTATCATTGCTGCTGTAATTTTACAACCATTCGGTTTCAGCAGTATTTCATTATTGCGTGCTTTCGGAATTTTCAATTAAGCAGCACTTTGATATCAAATAGATAACACATCAATAGCTTTGTCTTAATTGCAGATAAATACTCATAGATATTGTGCATACTTATGTATATCTAAGAACCCAACTCTCTCTCTTTCTCTCTGCCCATAAATTATCAATCAAAGCGAAACTCTTAAAGTTCAGCAATGGAATTTGAACTGTGAAGGGCTTTGGCTGTAGAGTAGGTTTTCGGATTTGTCCGGCATGTGGCATGCAAAGTTGGCCCGCAGAAGCCGGCTGAAAACTGTTTTGTGCTCAATGCCAATTCAATAGACTAGGCTCGCAAACACGCCCACACGCCCACACGTTGACGCCCATATGCAAGGCCAAACTGGCCAATGGCCAAGGCAAATAGCACAATCTGGCTGAGATGTGGTGCCCACGGTCAGGCCGGGCATGCCGGGCAACTTTGCTTTGGGTGATGCATAAAATGCTTTATTTGTCGAGGGCAAACAAAATGAACTGTAACAATATTGATACAGCTGACAATCGAGGGTTCAAGCACAAAAGGATTGTTGTACGGCCCGGCACAGGACGCCCGACTGCCGTCGCCCTACTCCTGACTGTCACGTCTAGACGCCAGCCATTGTCCAATGTGGATTTTTGATTTCCGCCGTGGAGCAGCTTCATTAACTCTGTCCACAAAAGTTGTCATTGGCTTTGGTTACTCACATGATTAAAAGAAGCGACAGGGCCAAAGTTTCAAGCAAATCCCTGGCTGTATCCTGCAGCAAATGATTTGCATGCCAAAACAAAATCCAATTTATTTGCCCTGTCTTTTTTTTTTTTGGCCAACGTCGAAATGCATAAAAAAGTAAACCGCCCCCAAATTGTGGGGGGGCAGTAAAAAATGCCATTTGATTTGTCTATAAATTGAACGATGATCGCTTAAATCCAATAAAAAGGGAAATCAACTCTCCCGCAGCGACGACGGCTGACCGCAAATTGTAAATGCACCAAAGGTGGGTGGCGGGTGGATGATTTGCGGGGCAAGAGGGGGGACGGCTTAACGCTTTTGTTATGCGGCTATCAACGGACCACGGGCCAATGACATGACAACAACTGTTGTTGATTTTCACAGTGAACCCAACTCTGAGAGTTGGTTCGGAGTTGTCCGCTTTTTCAGGTTAGTTTTACTAACTTTCCGCTTCCTGAAACAACACATAAATCGTATTCTCTTTGTCGACTATTTTACAACTTTGACACAATACGAAGGCTACACAAATACCCAAGCCGGAGAGCAGAATGCTCGACCAAGAGATACCCTGTGCAAAGCTCCCATACAATCCCAATTATGATTTTGTCCGAGTCCGGGATTCCAATAGAAACCAAACCTTGAACCGAAACAAGGGGGAAACCTTAAACTGACATCAGTTATATTCGATGGCAACATTTAGTTTTGTTTCGACAACAACAATTATTAAATTGTATGCAGCTTGGATGAGCAATAACTTAAGAATACCCTGGGAAAAATGAACTAATTTGGATTGACTAATTAACTGGATTCTTTCATGAGGTCGAATCAGAAGGGTAAATGGATGTGTAAGATCTAGTTCACGAATTCATGAACTGAACATTTATTTTATTTACACAGATTCGAAAACTGTTTGACTAAAGAATTGTTTTTTTTTTTCTTCCCAGTTTCCTGGAGAACTTAAGTAATCTTTGGCCAGTTAGTCGTGGCTAGATTTATAAACCTTGGTAAAATTCTAGGGAGAACTTTCATACAAATTTTGATATATCTTGCAAAATATATTTTTTTAATACAACATTTTCCGATAATACAACTAAACTTAAAATCGCGAAACTCAACTCAAAAACCAAATTTTAACCATAAAACAATTATTTCCAGAGTCTTACACTATAACGCAACCAGTATAACTATAGATTTGCTCACTTTCGATAATATCACGACCCCAATGGTGCTTGGCTTTACGTTTTCGTGGCTTGTCGGATCCATCGAGTGGTGACTCTAGGCTACGCTTTATTCCCCAACAACGGCGGTGAATAGTTTCCGGCGATTCCTTTTCTAGTTCCACATAATGCTCATCAAAAAGACCCGATCTTGGTATGTCGGGTGTCATTTCCTTGGTACAGCTACATTTACCGTTTTCACTTGCCTGAACTGGACCCAGTCGTTTTATATTGCAGAAAGGACCCAGTCGTTTTATATTGCAGAAAGGGAATGGATCGTGCAGCTGACAGCCATAATAAACTGATCTCCCGCCTTGCCCAATGGATGTTTCACTAACATTTATCCATAAATCGTCGCCAGTTGTACGCGATTCCATTTCGTATTCACTTGAAATATACATATATATATATATATATATTTTTTCTATTTGCAAGTTTTGTTATGTTAAACTACATTTTTTTAAATAATTTTTGAGGCAGTAAAGGAAACGAAATGCTTGCCGTGATGATCGACTTCAAATAAAACTTTTCTTTTCCCATTTAATTTGTGTATAAATTGTTAAATGGCAATAATCGGTCAAAGAATTATCCAAGTTAGGGAAACTGTTAAAAGAAGATACAGATTTGAATCCGGGATCGAATACAAGTTTTAGAAAGCCGTTTCTTACACTTTCCCTTCGGTAAGTCCGAAGTTATATGGTCTAATAATAGAGTTTTTATTTGGATATAATGATCTCTTATATCAAACAAACAAAAAATACGCCCTACTATGCGAATCTCATTAATTTCTTAATGAAAACATTTTTTTTTTAAACAACTAATTTTTTTTTAAAAAACCCATTTTTTTTAAACAACCCATTTTTTTTTTAGATTGTCTTATTTTAGAATTAGGTCATTTCTTGGACAAAACGTTTAGAAATCTAAGTTTGATTTTTGAAATATTTTAAGTTTTAAGCCGATTAGCAGCATAATTTAATAGCTTGAAACGCATAGTTTTTAAACACAATAAAAATGTCAGCCCAACAAAGTAGCATGTTGAAGTATAACATAATTTTATAGTATATAGATACTTATCTGTATGCATATGCTTTGCTTTATTCAGATTTCAATTGTCTGATACAATGTTGTGATTCATCTCTATACATACATAACATGAAATGAATTAAATAACTATTCACTTAGTATCTAATTTAATGTTAATGGCAAAACAAAATGAATACATTATAATAATTTGTATATGAGTGTGTGTGTGTGTGTGTATTTGAACTAGCGTGTGAATATGTGGGTGTGTGTGTGAGAGAGAGTGGGTGATTTAAGGAGATTAATGTATTTTTCGCATATATTCAATAATTGTATTCCAATTTGTTCATTAGTGCTAATTCTTTTTTAAATTTTGTTGGTGTAACTCGTATATCAGCATCTGATAAATGTCCGTTAATTTTCTATATATTTGTTTCTAAAGGTTAGCCAAGGGTTAATACGGGATATTATTACTCTCGTTTTTCAAGTATACATGAAATTTTTGTCTAATTTTATGATTATATGCAAATACTTTTTGTTTTATTCGAAATTTACCTGTGTCAATCCGAAAGTTATATATGTATACATCGTATATTTGGGGCTTATGTATATGAAGTATGTGAGTGTTATAGATTGGAAGTATATATAAAAAAGGCGGCTCTGCAAAACTTAGCTGGAAGAAAGGGAAGCCATAGATTCTGATAGTTGGCAATCTAAAATTTTAGATTGAGTACTACAAATGTTAATACTTCTATGGCTCCCAACAGTTTCGACTTACATAAGCAGCAATTATTATTAAAGTGAAAAAAATAAAATATTTGTTGTTGACCAAGTTTAATAATAATGTTTACAGTTCGCTATATGTATGGTATAAGTATATCTTATGTGTAGATGTCTGTGAGAGTTTTTGTGTGGGTGTGTAAATAAACATAATGAGAAATATTGCATAGAAGTGGGTGTATATATATATATATATATATATATATATGTATATCTGTTTGTGTTTTATATATCCGCAGTCGGTTCTTTCGAGTTAATATAGTTTACATTTTAAGTTTGGGTTTTGTGTTTAGTTTTGTATTTTAGGTTTCTTATGTGTCTACAAATAAAATTAAACAGATTGTTCTTTTGTTTGTTTGTTGATTTCACTTAAAAGTAAATTGCTAAAATTAAGCAAACATTGTAATAGTTTAAGTTTAAAGAAACGCAATCAGTACATACATAATTACAAAATTATATGTAAAATTATGTACAATATTTTCAAGGGATTTTTTTTTTGTCGTATATATTTTTATTAAATACAAACTGTTTTTGTTTTTCGTTTTTCGTGCCTAATGTGCGTGTGTGTGTGTGTAATAAATATTTTGCATATGCATTTTAAAGGTAATGTGTTTTTTTTTGTTTTGTTTAATACGTTTTTCTTGCTGGAAAAACTGATATTTTGAATATGAGTTTTTGGAATTTCAAGTTTTTTTTTTTGCTCGACATTTGTTTTGGTTTCCTTCGCGCATGTTTAACATAGTTCGCATTAGAATTTAAGGTTGAAAATTAAATATTTAAAATTAAATTGTTAACGTTCTTCAACTTTATCAATGCCCCGAACACATTACAAATATATTCTGCATATCTGTTATCTATTATGTGATTATCTTTCTTTTTTTTTTTGTTTACTTTTACTTTTACTTTTTAAGGAGGTACTAATTTGTTAACACTTCTGCGCTGGCCTAGTCCCGTTTATTGCGCTTTATTTTGTTCCATTTCCATATCCAGGTTTCTCTTATTCTTCTGGCAATTTACAAAGCCATATTATTCCTTCGTCCGTTGACCTTATTCACTAGATTGCATATTTTTAAGGCTGGCCCCAGCTTTAGGCCCATATATTTCATCATCATCTCCGAGTTTAGTAAAAGCAAGGCTTTGCCATCGATTTCCTGGAGATTAAAGACAAATATATACAATTCATGAGTATTCAGTTATAGTGGATATATCCTATATTGGCTACTCACATGCTTTCTGAAGAGATCGCCATGCACGGCCAGCGAGTTATCATTGCTCTCGATATACTGGATGACCTCTTCGATGGACCAGTCGATGGGCTGCGCTCGCAGATGTGAACAGGCCGTCGACGTGGGTGTGCTGAGCGGTGAGGTGATGGCTGTACCCGTATAACTGCTGGATGCAGATGCAGCCACTGGCGCTGTTGCCGCTTTGGCAGCGCTGGCAGCCGGCGCCGCCGGACAGGCCGACTGTGAGGCGGTGAAAGGCGTGGATACCGAAGACGGAAAGGAGGCGCTTGATGATAATGTGGTCGGAGATTTATAGTAGCTGCTGGGCGGCTTGGCGCTCAGCTGCTCTGGATGCACCTCGGCGACGAGTGGTGCCAAATATTTGGCATTTGCTGTGCCGCCGGCTAGGCTACTGCTACTGCCCCCGCTGCTGCTGCTACTGCTGGAGGAATTGGAAGAGGAGGAGCTGTTGTTGCTGTTGCTGCCAGTTGAGCCCAAGTTGTTGCTCGTCTCCTGCTGGCAGTTTCCATTGTTGTTGTTGTGATGCTGGAAGCGCACCTTGCGTAGCGCCTGTGCCTGACTCTGCGCTGAGGCTGACGCTGGGACGCCATTTGGCTCCGCTTTGATGGCCAGCTTGGCACTGCTAACATTATTGCTGTTGCTATTATTGTTGTTATTATTGTTGTTGTTATTGTTGTTAGTGTTGTTGTTGTTGTTGTGGTTTAATGTCTCCTTAGTGGCTTTGCTTGCGGGCTGCTGCGTCTGCGCCTTGACGCCGGCCTCCTGCTTGATAATTAGCGGCTTCTCGGCGGGCGATGTAGGCGTGGGCGTGGCGGATTTGGATTGACGGCTGCGTTTCTCGGCCAGCACAGGCGACGCTGGCGGCGTTGCGGTCTGCAACAGCTGGCGCTTTCGACTGTGTGCGCACTTCTTGCACTCCTCGGTCTCCGGCATGAGTGAGATAAGATTTGCACATGCTCGGCATGTAATGCATAGCGTCTCAATAAACTGGGCCAGGCTTTCATCATCCTTCATGCGCAGCGGCGAGGGTATTTTAACCTGAAAAACCAGAAGCAGGGATTAGGCATTGGAATTTTGATAAATAAACAAGAGATTACCGTAAAATTCTTGCCAGCAGCGGTCACAATATGCACATCCCCGTCGAGCGCGAAGAGCAGCTTGGACAACTGCTGTGTATCTGTGCTGGCGGCCAGCACCTCTTGAAGGCAAAGCTTGGCGAGCGTCTGATGCGTCGGCCCCGTCACCATAGACGGCAGCTTGGAGCCATTAATAAAGGGTCCGCCCTTGCAGTTGGTGTGAAAGTGCGCCGTTACCGGGGAGGCGGCCACCATGGCATCCGATTCAGCGACAACGGTGTATCTGGGACGCGGGCAACGCTGCTTGCCGGAGCTGGAGTCCATGCGCGATTTATGGCCCGGCGGCTGCATAGGATGGCAGCTGCGCGCGCACCAACCAGCTGGGAAAATGTCACGCGAACGATAATTGCACCAATAGTCGAAGGCGCCGCGCCAGCCATCGAAAGTGACGTGAATCTGATCATCCTTGATGGCATCAACTGTTGCGCAGCAAATCAGTTGCGGATTCTTTTTGTCCACCGCCTCCAGTTTCTGGCCAACCTTAAAGAGATTCTCCGTGGGCGTCGGCGGCTCCGGTTGGAATATCTCCTCGGGTGCAACCATTGCATTGTTGAGTATCTTGCAGAGATAGCCGGGCCAGCTGGAAGCGTTCATGCGAAAACCAAGCGGCGGCTGCAGCATGCCGCCATTCTTCTCGCAATGCCCGATCGCATGGATCTCCGTCGAATCGACCAGGCGCCAGAAATCGTTCTGTGAGTCGCTGCCGTCGAGCCGCAAGCGCAATCGTGAGCCCAACACGCCTACGACCGTCGCAATACAGGTGGAAGTGACGTTGCGCGGATCCAGAGCCTCCAGTTTCATGCCAATCTTAAAATCGTTGTTGGGCGGATTCAGCGCCTGCTTGAAGCACTCGGCGGGCGCCGCATCACTGCCAGTTTCCTAACACACACCATAAACAAGCAAAGATTAGGCGATCGTTTTAACAGCAGCCAGCAACACTATACTACTCACCTCCAGATAGGCCTCCCAGTCGAATACGTGAAAGCTCTCGTACTGAAAGGGACCTGTGGGCGCCGGCGCACCGCTGCTCAGCAATTTGCGCTCCCCATCTGCAGCGCCACCAGCGCCTGCAGCACCACCGCTGCTGTGCCGCGTCGAGCCGTTCTTCTTCTGATGCTTGTTCATGCACATCATGGAGCAGAATTCCTTATTGGGCGCACCCTCGCGTATCACGTTGTCACACTGCGTGCACGCCCCCTTGCTGTACGCCTTGCGGAACTCGGCGATGCATGTCTCCGAGCAGAACTCCTTTTTGCCCGTCTGTGTGGGCAGGACGTACTGCAGCGGCAGCTTCCCTTCGCCGCACCAGGTGCATGTCGCCCGCTTAGCCGGGCGACCGCGGGCGCGCTGCTGCGTCGGCGTTTGCGGTGTGCTGGAGTTGGCAGCGCTGTTGCCGTTGCTGCTGCTGGCGCTTGCGCTGCTGTCGCGTCCGCCAGACATTTTTGCGTTGTTTTCGTTTTATTCACCACGTACTTTTTGTTTTTATAATTTTACCTTCACTCCACCCTTGTTATTCAGTTAATCTGCATCTTAGTGACGCATTTAGCTCACGCAGTGTTGCATTTGCATCAGAGATATTCGTTTTAAGGTAAAATAACACTTTGCAACGGCTCTGTGAATTTTAATTTTAGCGGCGTTCTCGAGGTCACGTAATAACAAATTTGTATTTGTGTTGACTGTGCAAATCGCATTGCAGCAACAAACGAACTCACATACGAACATGAGAGAGCGCACAGGTAGAGCTATTAATTTATATATGCTCAGCAATTGTACATTGTACGCGGTTAAATGATGCTTGCGATTGCGAATTAGTTAATTTTTTTTTATTTTTCTTTGCATTTGCGTTCCGCCATATTTGTTTTCCTAGCGATGAGAAAGTGCTAGGGATGTGCAGCAGTTATGTAACTGTTACCTATCGCTGGAAACGCATAGCGGCGGGTCACTGTTTGAACTAATAAATTACTTACTATAACTTTACTAAATGCGATAATATGTATAAATGCGAGAGATTTAACTAAATTATTTGATTTAATCATCTAAGGATATAACTTTTTACATTCAAAAGTATTTATTTCCGCGTGCAATTAAAAAATCAGCTGTCACTGCTGCAGAGACGGCAAAGTACTCTCATCTCTATAGTGTATGCTGAGTGCAGATAAATATATCGATAATAATGCTACATCGTTATGTTAATTTTAACGCGATATGTTAAAAATATGTCTTTCGCTTATGTCAATTATAATTCAATTTACAGCTATTTTAAACAGGTCTAAATATGAAAGCATATAAACATCAATAGTCAGTTTAAATTTATTCTAAACAGAACTTCACTTTGTTGCTAAGCGACATCTAGCTGGCGCCCTCTACATTTGGTTTGTGGATGCCATCTCAACCGTTGCTCAACAGTTAGCAGTAAGCTGAACGAAGAGAATTCGCGAGAATTTAACTAAAAACGGTTGGAATCTAGAAAACCAGTTTAGCTTTGTTTCAAATTAAAGGGTTCGTATGACCTAGTTTGTTGCTATCATAATGACATTAAGTGCGCAGCTATAAATTGCCCAGCTCTACACGAAATTAACCAAGTAATGCAATTAGGCGCAGCAAAATGGGCCCATACCCTGCTGTGCCATCCAATCCGTACCCCTTCCACGCACCCAAATCCAGTCCCATTGATTTCTCTGGCTTATTTCTGCATATATCACAACGCGCTCATAAATCAAATTTGGACCGGCCGCAGGGCGAAACAGTTGACAAATGCTTTAGCACAGTGGGCGTGAATTGTGAGTAGGTGCTTGTGTGCCTGTGTGTGTACTTTTAATCGCCTCCAACAACAAATCAACGCCAAAATCGGCGCAAAAAAATCAAAATCACACACACACACACACACACACACTGACATCTGCATCTGTGTGAAATATATTCGCCTGCATTTGTTCATGTGTTCATCTATCTGGCAGCCCTGGCATGCAGCCATATTTTACACACCAGCACACGCAGCAGCTGCTCCGTAAAAATCAGCAAATGCAAATAAATTTGCTCGAATTTTCGGCTACACACAAAAAACTAACCAAAATTTGAGCATAGTTCAGCGATTCACATTCTACGACCACCTGTTCATCTAAATAACAAAATCAAAATCATGCCCAGAAACTGCACCATTAATATTTCAGTCACAGTTAATGCCAAAAGTTAAGCGCCAAGCACTTCGATAGCTGCTTAAACCAAAAACTTCTTCGCTGTAATTATTGCTGTCCAAGCAGAAAAGTTTTTTCTTTTTGCTTTTTGTTTTTGTGGATTTCTTAGTTAAATATTTTGCTTAGCCTTTGGCCAAGTTTTGGTGGAGGATTTTGTTGCCAGTTTTTGCTTAACTTGGCTGTAACTCGGTTTCATTTATGGCGCTTCTTCTGCAGGCAATAGCGAAAGCAAAAGCTGCTCAAAAATTACGATGCAAATGAAATTAACTATACAAAAAGTTTCGGCCTGAAACAGTTCGTTATTACAAAGAAGCCCCTAAAGTCAATTTAAGATTTCAAGCGATTTGTGTTCGCGGTACTGTAGTTAATCGGCTAAACAGTTAATCTCTGCTGAGATATAGAAGTATAGTAGATAACTTGAGAGAATTTGAATTCTTAGATTAATCAATTAAACCCTATTCATATATGAAATGCTATGTAGGCAGTTTGTGAGCATGTCATAAATTAATAATTGCTTCTGTTTATCGACAGCAGCTGTCAAGATGGCCCTCAGGTTCCTTGACACTGTTAACAGAGACTGGCGGCTGCGAAGGGGGGTGGTGGTTGGGTGCGAGGGCCACATTAACACGCACAATTGAGACAAGTGACGTTTACCGTTTAAATGCTTGTCAAATCGACGCTGCGCAATTAGAAATTGTCGCCCCCAATGCGACAAGGGCCCCCCATTGACTTATTACGCAAATCAAACAAAAGATTGAGACTCGAATGGTGGTTTGGGGGTTGCGCGGGGATTTGAACTTTGTCGTGATTTTAATCAACATGTTAATGAGTTTATCTCAGCCAGCTCGAGTGTTTCATCAGTGTTAATGATTCTGTTATTGCTCGACGGCTATTGACTGACGATCAAATTGTTGGCCCAGGCTAATGAAAATGTTCAACTTAGACACCACTTGAGCTGGCAAACTTTTGTTTGTCTGAGCTGTTTGAGTGTGGGCAGCGCAGGGTAAAGGGATTACAACTTGCAGGAGCTTAGTTAAATGTGCAAAAGTTATCTCTAGCTTATATTTAATGGCCATATTGGCGGGATGC
This sequence comes from Drosophila ezoana, assembly GCA_035045725.1. Lineage (NCBI taxonomy): Eukaryota > Metazoa > Arthropoda > Insecta > Diptera > Drosophilidae > Drosophila > Drosophila ezoana. The sequence continues at coordinate 3,350,992 of JAWNOU010000051.1, forward strand.
TATGGTTGTTTAAGATGATTTTGTTTGTCAAAGCGTATTTAACATATGCATTTGATTGCTTTGAAAGCACCTAAAAGCTTCTGAAGAACTTTTTTTTAGACTATAAAACACAAAGTTTAAAATGTTTTGACACCATATTAAAGCTTTAAGTAAGCATTAGTTCAATTCATTAGTTGCATTAGTTTAGATACAATCTTCTAACTGTCATCTCACATCTTTTTTACAAACTTACTAACATTGCCAAACCATTAACCATGAACCATTTACAACTCAATTATAGATAACTAGTTTTGCACTGCTTTTACGACATCAGATTACCATAACAAATAACCCTTTCCAACACACACTCCCAGGGTCGTCATATGTGAAGTGGCAGTCAGTGCTGTAAAGCGTCAGCAACTTTTTGACAGATTTCAATCAGACGCAAGGCAAATGGTTAACGCAAAGGACAGCAGCAGCAGTTGGCGTTGGCAACGGGTAACAGGACTCGGCCCACGTGTTTAATTACACCCGGACACACATTGACAGCGATTAAAACGGATGTCAAAGCTATTGAGCAACAGGCAGGGGGAGATGTGCTTCGCATTCTGATAAATGGTGGCAACACTGTTGCGGCGACATTTTGACAATTCATTTGAGCAAAAGGTGAAATCGGAACGATTGCGAGGCACAAGCCAATGCTCATAAAAGTTTCGACAAAAGTCGAAAGACACGATTCTTGGTAGAAGATGTGCACCATGCTATCGTCAAGAGCATTGAGGAGAGTTCCTAAGAGATTTATAAATGAGATCTTTATTTTGTAAAGTGTTGAAATTGAACATAAGTCAAATCATGCTTAAGATAGAAAAGCTTCTATTGTATCTTTTATATAATATTCTTATATTCTATTCTTCTGTTATATAATATATTTTGAATAATAAAAAGAATAACATTTCAAAAAATATGTGATATGTTAACATATGGTTATTTAACATTAGAATTATATGTAAAATCATTGTTCGACATGAAAGAATATCTCTTAAGTACTCACACTTTTATACTCTCACATAAACACCTGAATTGTTGATTTTTTTTGTTAGATATAAAAATGACTGGCGTGCAATTTCACACCTGACTGATGATCCGCGACTCAACTGCCAAAAGCTGTTAGCCACATGGCCATAAGGTTGGCTCCATGTCGAACCCTTTGACATGGCTTAAAAAAGAAAAAGCAAACAATTGACGTGCAAATAAAAACTCATTAAATATTAATTGAGTTCAATAATTAAAAGAAAAAGTGGACGCGGAAAAAGAAACAATAATCTGTGGCCAAATGTTGCAGCAACATGTTGTTGGCTCACAGTTGGCAACAGTTGCCGTTAGCTTCTGTGGCAACATTCGAACGTTTGAATTTTATACCTGTAACTGTCATTGTACCGAGTTTTTGTTTGGGGCAACATGTGAAGCCACCCACGAAAGTGCGTGCCGCATGGTTTCATTCATAACTAGACGCGTGGCGAAATGTTGAGGCTTCGTCATCGTCCTCGTCCTGGTGCTCGTCCTGTCGTCGTCGCTGCTCGGCTTCGTGCTGTGGCACTTCGTGCAGCGCTCAGCGTCCTTGCCTTGCAATATAAAAACAAGCGTCCTACGCTTCGAGCTCTGAGTTCTTCGCTCGTCGTCAGCCTGTTGCGTTCTCGGACACAGCCCAAAAAAAAAATAAATAAATAAAACAGAAAAATCCTAGCTCCGTCAGAACAGCACCAGGTCCTTAAGACCTACTTTATAGCCCCCAATTAAAACTTGAATTTCAATATAATTTTTGTGCAAACAAGAAATACTCAAAATATTCAAATTTCAAAAATTCTCTTGTCTCATTTGGTTTAAGTGCCGTCGCGCGTGAGCACATTAAATAAAATTTGTGGGCCAATTTAATAGGCCACCAAGTCGCAAATCTTGAAAACCATAAATATTTACCCAGTGTTAAGATCAAACGAAATTTTTTCCCGGCCAATTACCAAATTGATAAGGTGCTAACGTTTTTATGTGAGAAAATTGTTACCAAACCAAACCAAGCCACAAAAAATAAAACAAACAAAACTTATTCGCATTTTGGTGTCATTTAACGCCCTATCAAGCGGACGATTTGCATTTCGGTGGATTAGTCCATATCCAACGATATAACTGGTGGGTAAAACGAATTGCATATTCTGAAAATATTCTCGATGAATAGAAGAAGATATATTTAGATCTATTTAAGCTTAAGTTGAAATCAATTTTATAAAATCTTGAAAAACATAAAATATTGCTTAAATTGTGAAAGGAAGAATAAATCAGAGCTCAAATTTATTTTTATTTAAAAATCAATTTGAAATTATATTAACAAGAGCAAAAATCTTAAAAAGAAGTTAAATATGGTGAAAATGTGAAAAGAGTAGATAAAAGTTAAAAGTTTTTTTTTAAATTAAAAATTTGTTTAAAATTCTTCTTGCCATGTTTAGAAAAGCTACAGAAGAGAACTTTTGACACATAATAGATCGATATCAGAACTCTTGCAAGGAACTACAGGAAGATTCAAGAAAAACTTAAATGAATCGAAGCTGAGAAAATTTTTTTAGCGAAAGATTTATTTTATTAACTCTTAGATCAAGGAAAGAATCAATTAATATATATGATTTTCTTTTATGGCAGACATGTTAAGCCAAGCAAAAAATAAACTGTTCTTAAAAACATGATAAAGAATTCGAAAACTTTTGCTTAAATATAGAAAATACTTTAACAAATTAATTATCAAACATTGTGAGTATATCAAAAAAATCATTTACAAAATTGAGAACGTTTAATCGCTTTTCTTGGAAGATAAATATGAAACATTTTCAACTTTTGTGTGCATTTTGTACTCATTTAATTAAATGCCAATTTACATTTGTTTGAGGCACAAAGCTTAACCCGAAAGAAAGCATCAGTTAAATAAAATGACTTGCAATTAATTATGCCTGAGGCTTAATTTATAGATGTCCATTCGTAAAGGAACATTGGCCAATTTCATTATTTGTAGGCGATTAATTTGCTGGTGGTAGGAAATGTAAAGAATCGCAGCTCATTCAAATGGAATTAAACTTCACAGGCAAAATATGCCCTATAATTTTAATTTCATATAAAAGGAGGGAATTAATGGATTGTTTAGTTGAAAGATTCTCAATGGAACACACAAGCCAGCTAATTAGTTTTTGCCTTTATGCAATTTTCACATTGTTCGGCAACTTCGACTGCGGCTCCTTGTGCTAGTCCTGTCGACGTGTGTCCTGAGCCTGTAATTTAATAGATTGCAAACAAGATTTGAAGAGAATTTTCCACTTTTGATTGGCTACGAAAACTTGCCGTCCTGCCATTTCCATCAAGAAGAGCACGGCGATGGGTCACGTTTGTTGGCGCTCATAAAAGACTGTTCAAGATCGTAATTGAAAGACTTGCGGCAACATTTCCAATTCGATTTTGATTTAATTTTAAAGTCTTTGCTGCTGTGCATTTTAAGTGCAATGATTATATGTTGTAGGTACGAATATGCGATACCCTGGTATATTTTAGAGAGGGTAAATATTTGATACAAAAGCATTTATATTGTTATGTCATGTATGTGAATAGTCTATTATACCCCGTCAGCTGTTTGGAAAGTGTATAAAATTGATAGATTAATACATTTACTTTAACTTTATTAAATTATTTGTTGTTGTTAAAGGATATTTAAATTATATTTTATATCTGTTAAACTTTCTGGTGAGGCGACCGCAGGTTAAATAATGTGATGTGCTAGAGATTAAAAAAAAACACTCATTTATTCATATAATATTTCTGTCAGCTATTGGGTATCTAAATAGTCGTAAGTACCCGCTTAATTGTGGGCTATTGGCTAATAAACGAAACATCAATGGGTATTTTGTTAGTGTAACATAGCTGTATGCCAGAATTGCACTTAAAACACACATCATTAATAGGCATTCAATTGGATTGCAAATAGTCTCAAATAAATCTTCTGCCTGCCAATGGATATTTGACTAGTCTAGCATACCCTCTGGGCTGGACATAACGGTTTTGGGGCCTGACAAACGATTAAATCACAGCATTGCAATTGAATCACAACATTGAGCAGCAGTGAAAACATTCATTCGCTCATTTATTCACTCATTCGTTTATTTACCATGGATCAGCGGGCAAATCAAATTGTTCGCTCGTAAAAATCTTTTTATCGACCAAAACTTTTGCCCAAGTTCGCAGCTATTTGCATACGTGTTAAATGCAAATAGACAACGAGACTTTTGCTGTCTTATTTTCTTATATTTTATATAGTATATTATTTTATATTTTTATGTATACTTTTTTGTTGTTTTTACAGAACAGATAAAAGCGAGCGAATTCATAGGCACAATCGCTTCAGGCAATCACGATTTCTCAGTGGGGCAGTCCCTTTATTTATCGGGACCGTCGGCAGGGGGGAGCAGGTGGGGCACACAGTGGGGCAGGGCAGTTTTTATCAGGACATATCATGCCAAGCATTGTTTAACGCTCAAACAAAATATATTTATTTGCCGAACTTCAAATGCAGTCATTTTCATATGCTGGCATTTAAACAATGTAATTTCATTTTAGGCTGCCGCCGAATGGTATTTTTTCGACATTTTTGGCTCCAATAGAGCGCAGGAGGAACTGAGAGGGAAAGCGGGAGGGAATTGACACATCTATGAATTTTGCTCTCATGCAGCTGCTGTCAACATTTCAATTTTCGAATATTTCCTAACATTCGCAAATCCTGGCACATGAAATGGCCCCAAATATGACAGTTGCCCGAATCCCAAATGTCATTGCTGCCACTTATTACAGTTACTTACATATGTCTCGTGTGCGTGTCGTAAGCTTCCCAAATAGTTAAACATCCAGAGATTTGCGCCAAAGTCTTACGCTGACAGCTCAGCTTTACTGGGGCTCAGTGTTTGATGGCGAGGGGCGCCAGCAAAGGTAAAAGAAATAAGTACAAAGAAAAAAGATAGTAGAAGCAAATGCACTGAATTTCGAAAACTATAGATTTAATGCGTGCAAAAAGATATTAGAAATTATCTTTAACCCATAATTTTAAATTATCAGAACTAAGTATTTCATTTCACCAGAAAGTTTCCAACAATAAAGCGAAGAGATCCAACTAAATAAATAATATTAAAAGGTTTCTGTGTGCGGCCAAGAGTATGCAACAGAAACCAAATACAAAGCCCGTTGCGTATACGTCACGAAGTACACACTGCAATCTCATGTTATAATTGAAAAGAAAAAAGAAGAACTTATCTCGATCTGATGACAATTCAAAGAGCAGCTAACAGACAGATGACGCACGATAACTTGAGACTGACATTTGGCCGAATTTCAATTAACAGTTGGACCCTAAACTCGAGATATGTTTATATGTATAGAAAGTGAGTGCACTTTGTACAATATTTCCAGCTTTTCGCTGGCCATAACAAAGCGCATTAATAAATATGTGTATGCGGGTCGCAGGAAAATATATATTTTTGTGCGTCAATGGGAGCCCTCATAAACATTGCTGAAAGCTAATCAAAATAGTCAAAGGATGTGACGATGAATAAATGAGAGGAAGTTACAGTGGGCACCAAGTGGAGGCAAAATCAATTTCCATGCGCCCATCCCAAAAATGGGCATTTGGCACAGCCACAGCGCTTGCAAAACTGTATTTACACGGTTTTTGCATCTATTTCTAGATATCCAAAGACTTTAGGGATGTACGCTCTTTCCTGCTCTAAGGTCAAGCGGAAATTGTAAGCCAATTTCTAGTCATTGGACTTTTGAGCTTTTGTATACAATTCGGCCCTTTATACTCTGGCCGTGGGATATTATAAGTTTATGTGTAGCACATAAGAGCTGGCAACTACGACAAGTCGAGTTGATTTGGCCGAGTTTTCGGTCTACCTCTGTGTTAACTTGTTTTCCACTTTTAAGGCTTTCTTCATGAAAAGCACAGAAAATCTTATTAATATCGCAATGCCTCTCTAATGAAAAATCGATTGGAATTTGTTTTTTTTTAAAGAAAACCTTTTTTGAATATTAAAATTAAATGCACATATGTTAAAATTCCGCGAGGGTATTTCGTCTATGGCAACCGTAAGCTAATTGGTCTAGAATAGTTTGCATAATCGAGCTGGCGCACAAATTGTCCTGTAGCCACAAATGGACTCCCTTTGGTTAACTGCATCCTTATGATGCCTCATTCTGTCAGTTTCTATACACTTCACAGCTCCAGAGCGCCACGTGTCCATCTTCATCTCAACCCAACCGCAACCCATCCGCAGCTCGTCAGATCCTTCCATCTGTTTATGTTATTTCCACACATTACGTTTATGTTTCGCTATCGCTGGGCAAAGTCATTTGGCGAGTCCATCCAGCTGAAGTGTTCAGTTCAGTTGAATGTGGGGTTAGAAGAGGTCATGCATGTGCATGAGCCATAAATTATAAGTACACTTCACGATGTCAAAAGGTTGCGTATTTCCACACAGCGTTTCTCACATATTCACGACACGCTTGCAACGTGCAATATCAATGTCAAAGTCCAGATACGTTGCGTGCTTATATATTTTATATATATTCTAACAATAAATATTCCCTGATGTTGATAGATTGCCCCTGAATCATGCTCTAAACTGTTGTTGTGCGTGAGAGCGCCAGAAATTATAAATGTTATAAAGAGCTCAACATGTGTAGGTGTCAGAACTGGTAAATCGAAATGTTACAAGTCTTAAGCAGTTCTTTTAGTATTAATATATGGCTGCTATTTAAAGTAGTTAAAAAATGAAATAGTTAAGCATTTCGCCTCTTCTACAGATTTCACATTTACAAACGTCTTGTTAGCAGTAGTAAGAAGTATAAAAGCTGCTTGTAAATTACAAAGAAGCTCGTGAGGAAAACAGCTAAGCGAGCATCTTATTAAACAAGGCGTAGTATAGTTTGCTTAACTAGCCAACTTAACTTCAAGGTGTTAAATTATTCTTTATAATCGGTATATAAACGCACGGTTAAATAGTTAGACTAAATAATGTTGGAGCAATATTTTCCCCAAACTTGATATGGATTAGGTTTCTTTAATGGATTTGTGTATAAAAAAAAAGTTCTATCCAATATGGAATCTAATTGATTAGTTTACGCGTCAAACCTTTTAGATAAAAAATTGTTTTATATTTCAGGTATTTTCAGGTATGCATATTTTATAGATTACAGAGATATGCATTTTGATTCTAGATTTTTGCGCAACATAAAAAATGATGACGGGTCAGGGTCGGTTCAGTATGCAATTATTCAAACGAAACGATGAAATTCAATTTTCATGTAATTTTATGCAATTTGTGGCTCGGCAAGCTGTTAATCGCCCGATTCATGCATCCGTTGATTTTCCATGCAAATATTATTGTTTTTATTTATTTACATTTTTTTTTTGTTCAATTGCAGAATGATGAAAGCCACAGCGTGGTTTTGCCCGGTGCTATTGACTCTACTCAGCGCCACGAGGCTCGTTTGTACCGCACAGCGGGGTGCGGCGACAACAGCAGCGGGTGGCGGTGGTGTTGGTGGTGCCGGTGGTGCAGGCGGTGGCTCAGCACCCGCAGCAGCAGCTGGCGGCGCGGGCTATGCCAACGGATATCCGCTGGACTATCTGGATGCACAGGCCGTACAGGTGAGTAAGTCGTGCCCGAAAAACTTTTCATTCTCGTTCACCTGCCTTTTGTGGCTTTCACCAGTTGTCGCTCATTTTTGTGACAGTTTTTTGTTTTCGGTCTCATATTTCATTGGACTTTTTAAAGGTGAAATAAAAAAAAATTGATGAATGCTTTGATGTTGCCATCGGCGGTTTTATTTGTATGCATTTCATTTAAAAAAGTTTACTGGAAAAACCGAAAAACAAAACCTTTTTTTTTTTACTTTCATTTAAAATAAAAAACAACGTATTTATACATAATATACCCTGTTTATAGGAAAGTCATGGGAATAGTTATTAAAATTTGTGATTAAGTTTATATAATTTTTTTGGATTTTGAATAAAAGTATAATTAAGCTCACACTTCTCAAATATGTAAAAACCTTAAAGACACGTAGACGAGAACAGATAGGTTAGCCAAATTTTATACTTATTTTGAAAATTTTATTAAATATTTTAAAAAATTGACTTAATAAAAATTCAAACAATATTTTATTCAGAAATATTAAAAAAACATCAAAATCAAAGAATAACTATTTTTAAACATTTTGCAAGACATTTAATTGTCCGCTTTACAACCTTTAAAGTGCAAGGCTTCACAATCTGTTATTACTGCCGAGGCCAAATGAAAGATATAATAAATCTTCATCTAATTGGTAAATATGTTTCCTATAGAAGGCAGTTAGCTTTCAGTAGCCCCATTTAATTAAGTATCTTATCGCAATTTTGTTTGCCTAGCTCTCACAGAATGCATCAGAAGTTCCTGGTAAGTTTTCTTATCAGATAACAATTATTGAAGTAGGATTTCCGATGAAGTAACTCTTGATTTCTGCCAGAGACGCAATAAATTCTAAATGATGGAAGTACTCTCAATGTTATTGGCAAGTGAGACGCATTTTTTCAAATACTCCCAACTTATCTTATCGACAGACCGTGAAGCGTGACCACTGACCAAACGTGAAGATTGAAAAGCCTGTAAAACAAACAAATTAGTCAATGTATAAAAATGGATTTCACAAATATTTTTTGTTCGTTGTTGAATTTGCTCAATGGAAAATTTTTAATAACGATTTATGTATGCTTCATTAGACTGGCGGAAAAAAACTTGTAAACAAGAAGTAAACAAAACATATTATTACCTTGTTTATTACATTTGACAAGAAGATAAATAAAACTTGTAGCTTTGTTGTTTTACAGCGCGAATAAATCGCCAAACAAAGTTGACAAGAAAACTTCAAGTTTTCATGCTGTTTAATTTGGCCAACGTGCGCGTTCCACTGGGAACAATACAGCTGAATACCTGGAGGTATGCTCCCAACACGTGTCAAACCGACAGCTAAGCTGACGAACATTTCAAAGGACCAACTTCTGGGCCACTCAAACACGCCCTGCAACACCTGCGAATGTGGTCTTCATATTCATACATTCACTTTCCATTGGGGCCATCATATTTTATCAGCCATTTGGATGCGTTGTGAATGTATTTTATCCGGTCGAGCATTTAAAACAATGAAAACTATTTAAGGCCGAGCTAAAAGTTTTCCAGCGTAAACATTTTAGCCAAATTGAAACTTATGCGGCAAGTTTGTTAAAACAATTTATAACAATTTGGGCTGAAACTGGGCAAAAAGGATGTTGATGAATAGCTGATACTCTGTACTTTGACTTCCATTAACTATTGCAGCTTCTTTAAAATAAAATGTGTAGATATACTAAGCTAACCATTTTCAAAAGTTAAGTCCTAAAATGTCTAAAGGCAATCAAAAATAGTTCGAATTAGAAGTCAGAAAATAAATGTTCTTTACTGAATGACATTTTGAAAGAGGGACAGTTGAGAGCCGCACTTTGGTGCATCGAAGTTCTAAGCATCCTGATCAGCGTCATTGTCAGCATCTTCATCCTGATCATCATCATCATCATTATCATCATTTTCATCTGCATCATCATCAGCATCGTCGTCATTATCGTCATCGTTATTGTCATCGTTATCATCATCATTATCATCGTCATTGTTATCGTCATTATCATCATCCTCCTGAGGTCCACGCGATGGGCCATGTCCGGGTGGGCCACGTGGTGGTCCCTGTCCGGGCGGGCCACGCGGTGGTCCCTGAGCTGGTGGTCCACCTGAACGACCCGGTGGTCCCTGGCCGCCGGGACCACGCTGCGCCAAAACGGCGACCAACAAGACGACAAAGATGGCTAATGTAATAGCTCTCATGATGAACTTTTAATTGCATTGGCTCCGACAAACGCTCTTTTATAGGCCCAACTCCAGTTGTCGCTTATTTGAACAGTTGCCCCGGGTCAATAGAATAAGACAGTTGCTTATGCAAATTTATTGGCATCGGGCAAATAATTATCGCAACTGATGCAATCCAAATGATTACGTAGAAAGTTTTCCATTGCCAAAGTGCGAATACAAATCGATCGATTGGCATGACTAATAGACCCGGTTTATTGTTTTATGTGCTGAGATAAGGGCTACGTTGGAAACATTGTGCGATCTATCGGAACTGACAACTGTCCAACGATTAAAAAGTTGGAATAGCAACTAGAAACATTAATATATTTATGACTTAACTTATCTTAAGTGCTCGAGACATTATGATAATGTCATGTTGACATTACAAATTGAAAGTCTGAACAAATTCTATGTTTTAATCTTTTCAAGTGCCTTCTCCAAGAGTAGTCAAAAATAAAATGTGGAGTATGTGATTTATCAATCGTATAATTAGAATAAAACCAACTACTTATAATAACATATCATTTCGTTCCTTAACTATACAAGAAAACCATCAGTACACTTGGTTTTCAATTGCCTTTTTTGTGCTATGCTCACGTTACATCGAACTTATAATTAAATCCCTACTTCTGCTTTTTAGGGAGTACTTATGCACTTGACGATCCGCTGCCCTCCACTGACTCGGTCGTTGACTCAGCGGTTTCGCCGGAACCTTCGGTCGTTGATGCTTCGGGTGCCTGTGTAGTCTCGGCCGGCTCTTCGGATGCCTTAGTAGAGTCCTCAGGCTCCTCTGTTCCCTTGGTAGACACTTCAGGCTCTTCCGGTGCCGGCGTAGACTCTTCGGGTGCCTGGGTAGTTTCGGTCGGTTCTTCGGATGCCTTAGTAGAGTCCTCAGGCTCCTCTGTTCCCTTAGTAGACACTTCAGGCTCTTCCGGTGCCGGCGTAGTCTCTGCGGGTGCTTGTGTAGTTTCTGTCGGTTCTTCGGGTACCTTAGTTGACTTCTCGGGCTCTTCGGGTGTCTGGGTAGTCTCAGTAGGGTTTTCTGGTGCCTGAGTGGTTTCGTCAGGGTCACCCGAACCTTCGGTTGTTGAATCCTCTGGTTCTTCTGGTGCCTGGGTAGTCTCAGTTGGGTCTTCGGGTGCCTGAGTGGTTTCTTGTGGGTCCCCGGAACCTTCGGTTGTTGAATCCTCTGGTCCCTCTGGGGTCTTAGTAGTTTCTACGGGCTCTTCTGGCGCCGGGGTAGTCTCCTCTGGTACATCAGGTGTAGATTCTTCTGGTACTTGGGTAGATTTCTCTGGAGTTTCTGGGGTGGACTCTTCCGGGGCCTGTGTGGATTGCGTTTGCGGTTCCTCAGGCGTTGATTCTACTGGAGCCTGAGTAGACTCCGATTCCACTGGAGGTTCTGGAGTGCTTGGCGGTGCTGGCGGTTGTTCAGTGCGAATTTCATGCTTGTTATTATGTTCCCAGCGCTCGTCTCTGTGCCAACCGTTAGCATCTCTATGCCAGCTGCCAAAGTTGCCATGCCATCTGTCCCCATTACGATTCCAGCGTCCATGATCCAAATTGTTTTCCCAGCTACCGGAGTTACCATGCCATTGATCACCGTTGCCATTCCAGCCGCCACGCTGAACATTTCCTGCCCAGCCTCCGTGGTAACGTCCCCAGCCAAAGCCATTGGGCCTGGCAGCGACCACGGCGCAGAGAACCGCGAATACCGCAATTGTTAGAACCTTCATTTTGCTATTGTTCGATGTATACTAATCGGCACTGAGTATATTGCGGCTTTTATATGAAGAAAGCAGGTGGTCATCGCCAGCGCAGTTACCATGGCTCTCAGACATTCTGTCCATTCACTACAAAATATTATCTAATCGCAATCTCAAATATAGTGTCTGATAAGCAAAACGGCACAAAAAAAGAAAATAAAGTGAATTTCATTGCGTACTTACCACCGACAGGTCTGCGTGTAGCAATACGTGTTCTTCTGATTTGTTTGGGGATTTTGTTTTCAATTGAGTTTTGTTATACCCTGAACCCATTAAAAATGGGTAAAAGGGGTATTATGTTTTTGTGCAAAATCCAAATGTATGTAACAGGCAGAAGGAAGCATCTCCGACCCCATAAAGTATATATATTCTTGATCAGCATTAATAGCCGAGTCGATCTAGCCATGTCCGTCTGTCTGTCCGTCCGTCCGTCCGTCCGTCCGTCCGTCCGTCCGTCCGTATGTATGAACGCAAGGATCTCAGAACCTATAAGAGCTAGGGACTTGAAATTTTAGATGTAGGTGCTCCTAGTTCCTACGCAGATCGAGTTTGTTTCCGATAATCGATAACTTGCCCCGTTTCCAAGTAATCGATAAAAATGTATATCGATATCCTGTTTTTTAAGCAATTTTGATAAATAATAAGAGCTAGAGTTACCAAACTTGACATGTAGCTTCTAGAAAAGTATATATATATCGATTATCTTTCATTTTATACCTATCGCCACCTCCCCGCTACTCTCTATCTATAAGCGCGCGCTGCATTTGGTGTAGGAATATGAGGGTTCAGGGTATCCCCTAGTCGGGAGCTCCCGACTAGAACCTCTTACTTGTTTTTTTTTATTCGAAAGATAGATTAAGTTAATCATTCGAGGATGAACTGGTTAAGGCCTTGGTGACTTGAGTTGGACAGGTTAAGGTTTCATTTAAGTTCAAGTTATTTTCCATTGTAAAGTAAACAAGGTTAAGGTTTTAGATCCTACTCTGTTTGGCAGTTGTCGAACCTTCGGTTATTTTCCATATTCAATTTGGTTTTATCGCAACTGAATTGGCGGGGTCTATGGATGGGTTGAGTAATCGATAATGAAATACCAATCGGAATGCGTTAAAATTCGCTTGACTTGATAGCTGGGGGCGGTAACATTTTTCAAGGCTTATCAGATTGAAATGAAAGAGCGTACCTTTAGTTTTCTACGACAGCTTTCAAGAACATTTTACTTCTATAGACTAGGTTTATCGAACTATAGATAACACTTATAAAAAAATAATTCTATATAAGCCTAATTGTCGTCCATTTTAACACCACTTAAGCCGCATTTGAGCTAACACCAGGATTTTAATCAAACTATCAACTTTTATCTAACTATCTATACAAATAATTTTGATAACGATTAAGTGCCTCACTATATCTTATCCATATCTTAAAATTGTAATTTATATAAATACTTCATATTATCATTTCAAAAAGAATTTCCCACACTCAACATTTATGCTTGACCCTGATCATGATTCCTTTGCATGTTTTCTTTCATTAGTCACTCACAAATCATCTAGAATTGTTCATTGTTATCTGCATTGAATTGTTTACGCTATTTGTTATCTGAAAGCTGCTCGAGTTTGCAAATTATTGTAAATATTTATTTATGTGCCTGCAAACAGCAGCGAGAACATATCCCATTATGATTTTTTAATTAGGCAAATAAAAAAATAAGAAAAAAGTGAAGTAGTTCCACGGAAGCGTTTATCAGTGTGAGGGGCTTACCCATCACGCAAAATGATTAATCATCTGATCATTTAAAACTCATTTACAAAAGTGACTTTCATTTATTTGAATGTCGGCACATAATAAGATATCTGAATATAACTAAATGTGTTCCGAGTTTCCCTTTCTCCTTATAATAGAACAAATTTTTAGATCAAAGATTTGCCAGAATGTGTAAATTTGGAACATTAGTTTTTATAGTCGATGTGATTGTCAATTTATGGATAGGCATAATTTCTAAGGAAATATCTTCTTTTATTATCAAGCACAAAACAGATTAAAACTAGAATATTTTTATATCTTTCTCTCTCTCAGTCTCTCTCTCTTTGCACCTGATTATATGTACAGTATTATGTATTATGTTCATGGACTTTGATAAACTTTTTTTTATAGTTCCTATAAATTAGCCATTCATGCTGATATTTCTTCCAGACAACTGTTTAACCAACTCAAATATTTGCTAACTTGAAAACTTTTTGTATTAAGAACTTCTTATGCGGTGCAATCACAAGTTGAAAATGAATGCATATAAATGGATATCTTCCCCTCTTTCTCTTCTTTCAGGATGAGTACTCCCTGGTGAAGCGAAATAAACCGTCGCTGTCCATTGTCAATCCGTTGGATGTGCTGCGCCAGCGGCTGCTCCTGGAAATAGCGCGCAGGCAGATGAAGGAGAACACACGGCAGGTGAGGAGTGAAGAGTGTGGTCTGAGTTGGCCACCATTGTCCACTTTGGTATTTTTAATAAGCGCAAATGAGCACAAGGAAAACTTTTCAGTTTTGTTCCATTCAACCTGCAAGATAAACAAAAGGAAAACCAACGCAAAGCACAATTTTATTTTATACTCTCTGGCAGTTGCGAGTTGAAAGTGCGATTTGATGTAAATGGAAAATTGTTGCAGCTAATCAAAATTAGAGCTGCAAATGGCAAAAAGAAAATAGTTGCAAAGAAACCTAAAAGGTCATGCGCATCGTTTGCGTAAACTTTTTTCATTTAGCGAGCAGCTAAAAGAACAATAAATTTATGTATTTGCAAATAAGCGTCAAATGCCTAGCCAGTGGCAAGGTCGTCTCACGCTTTCCATTTCCCATTTTCCTGTTGCCCGTCTCTCGTTACGTTGTAGCCCATTTGTCAGACACTCGCCCAAAGGCGCATCTTATCGCTGGGCATTGAAAAGCCCGCATGCTAGCCATGTAAATAACACATAGGTAGATATCAAAAGGAAAGCTGATATAAGCAGGAAAGTGTGAATGAGTGTGATTGACTTGAAGATGCCCTCTGACCTCCGCAAATGTAGCCTGAAAAGTGACCTATTAAACACTCACTTCAATATATATATATATTGATTCAATACATAAAGATGAAAACATTTCTTTACCAGCAAATATTTAATATAATTTCTGATCAAAATTTCCCGAATCTGTAAGAAATATGCTTTTTGGAAATCGACAACATGTTCAAAACTGAAGAAAACTTCTTTGAAGCCTTATAAGACAACATCCCAAATATTTTACATGTACAGGGTACAAAATAAAAAGCTTCTGGAGCTTAAGGCTGTTGGCAGCCAACAAGCAAAGGCTTAGTGGCATCCTGTTTGCGTGTATGGGGAAACCAACGCGTCGTATGCGTAATATAAATATTTCACCCTGGCAACAAAGCGAAATTTATTTGGTTACCAAAATGTTGATGCACCCCACGGCGTAAGGTAAAATGTGGCAACAAAATCAAACGATTTAATGGCAGGAATTCAAACGATTTGGCCCTTGGGTGCCTCTCGAACAAAGATCCCGGATGAGGAGTGGCTGTGCGATGCGGAATCCTCCAAATTGTGCGCTCCATTTACACATGTCGAATCATATGTATATTGATTTGTCAAAGGGATACGATAAAGTGCTGCATGAATGCGAGCTCCGTGAAAGGAAAACTCTTCAGTGCACTCGAATAATTGAGTTTTGGGTGAAGAAAAGCCGGAATACTCGTGTGCTTGAATAACAAATTGTGATTCATTTAATAAAGTATTCAATAAGAAATATTTTCAAATATAGTGGAGAGTATTTAGTATTCTATAGTGTAGTATTTTCCTCAGGAGCCAAGGTCGTGGAGTCCTCAGGCTCAGCTGTGGTGGAATCTTCGGGTTCAAGTGTGGTGCTATCCTCCTGAGGCGGTGGTGTAGGGCGATGTCCATGTGGTGGACGATGTCCATGTGGTGGACGCTGCTCGTGGTCGTGAGGAGGACGTTGTCCCTGCGGTGGACGGTGATCCTGGTCCTGAGGAGGACGCTGGCCATGGCCTGGTCGCTTGTCTGGACGTTCTAAAAGAATACCAGAATTTAAAATAGATCAGTTAAGATCGAAATCAAAGGACTCACCATTCGAGTCCTCATCACTGCTTGGAGGGCCCACTGGCCGCTGGTCCTCGCCGCTTTCCTTTGGTGGCCTCTGCTGTTCAAGTGCTCCGTCGTGGCCAAACCTTTGTGGGTAGGCTGCTACCAGCACCACCAAAAGGCTAACTGCCAGCACTGTAATTGCTATAGCTTTCATTGTTGGATTGTTGGTTGTTACTGTTTGAGTATTTGGCTTTCTTGGTGGCTTTTATAAGACTGCGCTCATGTGGGAATACAGAATTCCCAGGCATGCGATACATGTTGGTTTAATCTTATCGCGCCCAGCCATTCCAGGGAATATCCCAAAAAGTGACTAAATTGTTTTTCTTTTATCTAGCAGCAATTTAAGTCGTCATAACATAACAACATGAACTGCAGTTCCTCAAGTGTATCACTTCTGTGTACGTCGCACTTGAAAACTATCATATGGGGTATTCCGATTACTAACTGCAAATTGTTTGCTGATAAGAACGTTGATAATACAGCTATTGTATAAATGCAATTAGTTTTTACAATAATAGGCAGTGATTACCTATAGTATTTTGTACTTAACATTATGATTGAACAAAAGAATATAAGTATATGTGTTGGAAATAATTAAAATTCGACTTTAAATAAAAATAATAATCAATTATTATAAAAAATGCAAATCCAAATGCAAATTTAAATATATTTAAATGTTAATTTAAACAAGGTATATTTAATTTTAAATTCAGAAAAAGTAACTACTTCTCGCATTTATCAAAAATCGATAAACATAGAGATAAAAGAGCTTGTAATACTTTGTTGATTATGTTTGTTCTTGGGCCACAGATAAAACAGTTTCGCTTTTTGATAATTATTTCCAATTTACCAAAAAATAAAAATAATATAAGATTTTGAGGTATTACTTTGATTTTTGGTATATATCCATACGTATCTGAATATCATCTTTATGTAATGTTGTACATTATTGAGTCTTTCGAAATGACCAGAAGAATCCTAATAATAACGAAAGATTAGCTAGTTAAGCCTGACTATATGCTTACATCAATACATCCTATATGGCATATACTCGACAGATATGTGATGAAGTAAACAGTTAGCTGCCTGATTCAAGTATTGTAGCATACTTTTTAGGTAATTTCATTAGGCACAGTTCGTAGTTTACTTTTTGGAGTTTACAAGTTAACATTTTTGGCAAATAATTTAGATGAAGATGCGTTTAGTTCAACCAAAAGTTTCTCCCAAATATGCGACAAATATAACACTAAAATATATTCAGTCTTGCCAACATTAATTTAGACAGGAAATAAACAAACTGAAATCTGAGAGAACTGTGAGTTAAAATGCAATTAAAATTGTTAAATTAGAGCATAAATCTAATTGACAGTGTGATAAATTAAATATTTATGCTATTCATGTGCCTGTAAGCGAATCCCTAAGAAGCTGTGGCGTGGCACACATTACTACTCTACTCATTTCCTTTACTCTACTCATTCCTCAAATGTCTTTCCTCTTTACTTTTCACACCCTGCGCATAGGTTGAATTGAATCGGGCCATACTGAAGAACGTGGGTAAACGTGTGTTTCTGGAGCCGGCGACTTGGGGCAACAGCCGCTACCAGCAGCAGCAGCAGCAGCAACAGCAGCAGCAGCAGTTGGAGCGACAGCGTGAGCTGCTGCGTCGCGAGCAGCTGCAGCAACAGCATTTCCCCAGTCAACTCTGGAGCTACGGCTGGCCGCAGTCCGACTCCGGCTCTGTCGCCGGCTCTGTCGCTGGCAACCCAGCAGGCTCTCCTGTCTCCTCCTCAGCGATAGCTGCCTCACGGTTTTTTGATTTTCTACAGCCACCGGCAAAACAGCAGCAGCTGCTCGACGATGCCAACAAATCCCTAAACGCCGGCGCCCTCGGCCAGGGCGTGGCCAAACATCAGCAGCCAAACGGAAATGAAATTGCAAACGAAACAAATCATTTAAACGGCAATCGCAAAAGCGCAACAAGCCTTCTGGCTGGCATGGAGGAGGAGCAAGAGGATAATGGCGAGGACCAAGACGAAATGTTGGATGAGCTTAACTTGAACTGGGTCAACGAGCAGCCGATGGATGATATGGACAGTCCCCTAGAAGCAGCAAATGCAAACGGACGGCTGCCCTGGCATCTAATCTATCGCATGCACAAAAATCCACACTATGCTAATTAAGTGACAGCAGCTAAAGATACAGATACAAATGCAGATGCAGATGCAGATACAGATACAGATACAGATACAGACACAGAAACAGACACAGATACAAATACAGATACACAACGTACACAGACAGACACTGTTACAGATAAAGCAAACAGTTTTAGAGTTTAACTAGATGTTAGTAGTTGCTAAACTGACGGTTCCTAATGGCTGGCTATAAGGCAGGCATATTGTGTGTGCAACCCTCCGATAAAGAACTCCTCCCTCCCCCCTTAAGCGACCTGTTGCTAAATGTACTCAAAGCTCACACTCGCACTCACTATTTGAATTTCGTCTCGGTATTTGTGACTAAATGGTTTATGTAACGATTCATGCTACCTCTTTCTCAGATGCTCCACTTTAACAAAATATATATAAACCACATGAAACGAAC
The DNA here is from genome assembly GCA_035045725.1 of Drosophila ezoana. Lineage (NCBI taxonomy): Eukaryota > Metazoa > Arthropoda > Insecta > Diptera > Drosophilidae > Drosophila > Drosophila ezoana. Next base: position 3,369,478 of record JAWNOU010000051.1, read on the forward strand.
GTTCCCTTAACACAACGTAATTATACTCAACAATTGTATTTATTGACTAGCAAAAAAATTTAAAAAAATATATAAAAAGAATACAAAAAAAATAATATATATATATATATATGTATATGAATTTGTTTAATAGCATAAATGATGTTGATTAATAAAAATAAATAACATGTGTAGTTTTTAAATAAATATTATAAAGTGCAATATGCATGCTTAAATACATATACCATATAATGTATGTGGGCATTATTAAATGCTTAAGCTTTTGAGTTTAACATTCATTTATTAAATAACGAAATTTACAATTTTTGATATAAATTATGCTTTTTATTTGAAAAATGTCTCTGAATTTGATTTCTTTTAATTCTCCGCTGGCGGAAAACGTATTTTCTTTTAGTTTACTATTTTTGACTAGCATTTTCAAAAGAGTTTTAAGTAATTTTAGCTGCAGTATTTTTAATGTTCAGATGCTCAAAATGAAAAATAAATTGTTCTGATTGAATTTTAAAGAATATTTTCAATAGTAAAAACGTTAAGGATCTCACACAGTCGAAACTTACTGTCAAATCTGAATGTAACTGTTAACCTAGTCATGCATATTATATAATTATTTTCATTATTTTCATTATATTTTTCTTTTAGCTAACGTACGAAAGTTGTAACAAAGTTAAGAAAGATGTTAAAGACACAAAAAATGGTTGCAAATCATACAAAATACGACTAACGATTTTAATGTAGATGAGCTACTTAATCCTAACCTAAAGTTATGCATGTGAAAACTAAAACTCAATTAAACTATCTACATATATATGATAAACAAATATATAAATATATATTAAAGCTATGTGTTGTAAATGGATCGAGTCGACACACGAATACACTACCATACACACACACACTTATGTAAATTTATGAGTTTTATGCAAAACGAAAAGCAAACAAAGATAATTTTCTATATGTAAATAAACGATTTTCTCATACACATATAAAGCTGAATAAATGAAAGTAAACGCGAAATCAAATGATTCAAAATTCAAAACTATATATATAAATGTTTATATATTACATGGATTATAATCGTATATGTACGCATGTATATGTATGTATTTATTTTAATGAAACCAGTGAATAAAAAACACAAAATATGGAAACGGCATTCAATTCCAAAGTGCTTGATTTTTAATGGGTGCGATTCAAGGATAAAACAATATGAGAAAGTTTGTTTTTCTTAAATTTATTAGCTTTTTATTTTATTTGTCCTTCGACAAACCTAGGGGATCGAACCAAGACACATAGACAGACTAAGGAATACATGAGCATTAGTAAAAAGTGTACTGAGAACTCGAGACTTCTTAGACTAACTTATTCAACATTTTAAATCTAACAAAATTACTCATTACTTCCATCCTCTTACTAGAAGTAATATTATTGCGGCTTTAAGCATCTATTGATTAACTGAAGAGTCTGAAGAACATTTATTTAACTTCTGTTTGATGTCTCTTTCTTACCAGCTGTTATATTTGCTTTGTCGAACTTATTTTAAAACAAATTTCCCCAAAAAACCATAATAAAAAATTAATTTAGGCATGCTAAATAGTAAGAGGGGTAGCGTTTATTTTCTGTTGATAAGTGTATTTGAAGTGTAGATTGTGGCCAAAACACTTAAGCGTAATTCTAGACATGGGCCAACAGCTAATTATGGTGTACGATGGATGTGCCCTTGGGGTTGCCACTTGAATAGCTCGAGGGCATAATTAATAAACTTGTAGTATTTCTGACGCATTACACGAGACGCTCAACAGACACACCAAACTGTGCCCGGAGTCTCTGTCATAGGGGCCCAAAGAATACGAATAGGACTCCCAAAAACGATAATTATCACAGTACCATTACGAGTACGAAGCACGTACAAAACAGTCGACAGCAGAACAAACAATGACAGGGACAACAAGTGGATGGTGTGCCGTGGTGGTGTGTATTTTGTTGTGTGTGGTTGTTGTTTTTTTTTGTTCTTTCTTGTGACTCCCAGTATTCATTTGATGTCACAGAGCAACGCAACGCCGCGCAGTGTCCAGTGTTTGGGATTGAATTCGGTCTCGAAATCAATGGAGCCCACATACTTGAGGTCGGTGCGCTGCGGCTTCCTATAAATTGGGCACTCATATAGCTTGGGATCCTTGCCGGCGGTTGTGTTAATGGCATATATGTATATGACCGGCATTTGTTCATACAGCACTTTCATTTTGGACTCAATCAGCTTGCCGCTGCGTCGATCCAGTGAGGCGCCTGCAATAAAAGACAATAAAAAGCCAATGTTTAAATCCACGCCAAGTTATGCTTACACATAATTGTGGGCCAGCATAAAGTTGGCCTACGCTCGGGGAATGCCTGTCAGGGCCCACGCATGTGCTTTCCTTTTTTTGCGACCCCAAATCTTTATTAGCTTGGCAACAGGATTGCCGTGTTTTAATAGACGGGCGCAAAGCCAGGAGAAGCCCCCATATTAATTGTCCCCATTGGCGGGGCACGTGTAAAAGACAGGCTCAACTTTTGTACTATAGAATATATACATTAGACCATATATGTGTACCACGCTGCGTATGTGTTATTTAAATTTGCCGCCAATTGTGCACACGCTTTTGGCACTGCAGTTGGATTTATGCAAATGCCAACATTGTTGAATACAGCTGAAAATGCATTCCCCTTTTATTGCCACATATTCGAATTTGGCTTATTACGTCACGTATAAGCCATTAGAGAACTGTTAGTTGGCACTTATCTATCGCTTCAGCATTCGATGCAAGTTTTTTGGCCATTGTATAGAGAGATCCATTGAGAATACAAAGCTTTGTGTGCCGTGGAAGTTTTGAATAAGTTGTAAAAACACCTGACAAAATCCATTAACAATGCACGCATGTTTATTATTAGATGGTGCCCGACGGAAGCTACCCTGTACTACATATAGAAGTTGAAGAAATGTTGAAGATAATACTTATATGTATAAAGTTCTCTTTAAGCTGATTTAGCTTAAATTTACAAGAGTTACATTCTCTTTATGTTACTTGTAAGGATGAGAGATTGATATTGTATTTCAGGGAATACCCTTAAGCCAAGGAGCTCACTTTAATTGTTTAGTTTTCAAAACTTAGCTAAATAATTTAATATAAAAGAGACATGTCGAACCATGTACATTTAAATTAATAGGTCAAGCGCGCTTGTAAGCATAAAAGTTCTTTTGCAAAGAATTAGAAAACATGCCGCAAAAACGTGTGCGAGCATGACAAAAAAGTCGTAAATATCCATTCCAGAAACAATGTACATGTAAAATATGTGACAAATATGCAGAAAAGAGGCGCTCGTTTAGCCATTCGTTGGAAAAGTCTACAACTTTTGGGTCTCCCACGCCCTCAGCTAATCAACAGCTGACCACAACAAAGAACTGCAGGATAAGCAGAACGCACGCAACGCAAATTATGCCTTTAACATTCGTATTATCACACACAGAATTTAGTCAAGCAAAAAAAAAAAAAATTATAAGAAGGATAGAAACCGCACAAACAAGCTGGCACCAATTTGTGGGGTCAACAAAAGGGCATGAACCTAGACCAAGGACTAAGGAAAAAGATGACATTGTAAAGCAAATATATATATACATATGGCGAATGCGGATACATTAGGTGCAGTATATACAAATACAAATGAGATCCCGAATGTGAGTGTAGCAAAAGAAACTAACAATTCGCACCGGCTTGGCATTTGAATGAGAAGAAGATAACGCGCGGTGGCAAAGGCAGGTGTTGATACTTACCTTCCAGAAATAGTCCATGCACGTATACACCCTCTGTGGGATACTCGGTAATGTCCTCCTTGTTGTATCGCGTTATTTGATTCTGCAGCACAACCGAGTCGAGTGCCCAGCCTTTGTGCGCTCGTGTTACCTCCTGACAATTCCAGCGGCACACGCGACGTATACGCAATGCCAAAGCAGCAGCAGTTCGGTAAGCACCATCAATGGGCCCGAGCCAGCGCCCAAGTTGTGGCAAATAATAAAAAAGAGGGAAAATAATTGCACAAATGTGTGAATAACTTGAAGCATATTGAATATCAATAAATGGTTAGAGGAACATAGTTTCTTTTATGTAAGATGTGACAGGAATGTACATTCTTGTTATTTACATAGTATAATGAACAACAAGGATTTAAAGATATCTAACTAACATATTTCGTTGATTATCAACTTGACATTGAGCCAACCAATATACTTACAAATATCAATGCAAGGTCTTTATTATTTGTTATAATTTGTTTGTATCAAGGATAACCTAACAATAATCACTATAAAATGTATATACAATTCATTGGGTATCTTTAAGTTTGGCGCTTTAAAATGCTTCGTACACACGTTTTTAAAGTCAAATGTTTATCATTTCCCTCGAGCAAAAACACGCCACGTATGCGGTAATTATTGACAGGAGTGTCCCAACAACAAGGAATAGCTTATTATCCAGCTTAACTATAACTATTTAGTCCTCTTAGCTTTTTTGTGCTATGTTCGTTCTTTTGTTATTCAAGAACTTGTTTAAAATACTTTGTCATAGCAAATAGCAACAAATGAAAATTATTTTACATTTTTTTATACTCACTTGTCGCATGGCGGTCAGAAAACCTTGTGGATTAAAGAACCCCGTCATCCAGAATACCTTTTTTAGACGTTTTCGGTGATGAATTTTCACAAACATTTAAAAAGAGAAAGAGATGAAAAGAATTAAACAATTAGCGAGTCTGCTTGCAAAGTTTATCCCAAGTAAATGTCAAGCGTAAAAAACAGGTGAAATGTGGGCTTACCTTTGGACGATCCGTGGATATCCAGTTACGAAATTGTCCATTGCGCTCCAGCAGCTCTGTATACCAAAAGCCAAGCGTTGTGGACTCCCAGGATATCTGAAAGGTACAAGTGACACGCCAACAATTACCAGAAATCTCCGATGCAAGGGAAAATAGTTCCCAGTTGTTTATTGACTCAGAATATATGTATAAATATATATATATATATCTATGCGTATGACAGATATGTGAACCAAAGAGAAGAAAGTTTTATATTTGTATCTAATTATCATAGCCCTTGCTGATCTTAATGTTCATGGCACGACAGAACTCCTCCATCTCTTGCAAGGCATGCTGCTGAGAGTCTCGCTTGGAATCCCTGGGCAGCCTATACTCAACTATGGGATGAAACATATCGCTGGTTTTCTTGCCGCGCGTTATGGTGAATTCGCCCTCATCGAACAGCTTTCGTTTCATTTCAAACGTCATTACCGGATTGCGCAAAGCGGCTTGTGGTAGAAACTCGAGTGAAGTGTCACTGGAAATCGTTGTCTTCGATTCAGACACCATCGAGGAAAGTGAACTCCGATAAGCACTTTGCAGACGGTCCGTTAGCATTTGTGGACTGAAGGGATGCGTTTTCTTTGGAAACGGTGTGCCCGCTTTGGTGGTCTTAATGAATCCATAATCACGATTGAACAGCGGAATATGTGAGGTGAGATCCAAATTGTCCCTGTCGAATGCAAGGCGCTTCGTCCCGATGAAGGGTTTAGGTTTTTCACGCGATTTACGTCCAGTCCCCTTCAACATGTTCGCAGTTGAATTTGTTAGCTACAGCTGTTATAAATATCTACGTACTGAATGCACTTGAAGAAATTATAGGCAGGTGAGCTAAATGCTTAAGAGACATACCGTCAAAAGAAATAGAACAAATTTACGATTCGTTTTTTTTTTGATTCAAGTGCCCGTATTTTGATTGTGTATTTTTTTTTTTTTTTGGGATATGAACTACTTCCATAAAGGAATAGAACTAGATTGATGTCTCCTTATTTTTACAATATGCCATTTTCGAATCTCTCAACGCTTGCTTTTTATCTTTATTTGTTTTGTAAAGGCTCAATCAACTGGAGTTGGAGATTTTCAAAATGAATCTATCTATAAATAGATTTGTAGAACTTAGTTTACTTAAATAATAAGCGTGGCTCTAAAATGTACCATTATTTCAAACTTGCATTCAATTTTCCCATTATATTCAATAATTAACTTTTAAAACTCATCCAATTTATCCAATGATTAACACATCGTTTCATCCCAAAATCGACCACCAAAATGTCGGTAATTATTTCACATTATTATCATACGTAATTTGCTACATTTATTTGCTTTGATCCCAGCCCCCAACTGAGTTGGCAAATTATTGACCTAACCCAAGTAAAAAAAAAAAAAAACAGCCCCAAATATACAAAAATATCCCTCAATCGTCTGCCCTCCTCTTAAACCGCGTGTCAATTAAAGAAGGTGAGGCGAGGCGTTAAACGTTTACACGCATAAATATTAAAGGTCCAAGACCTACCACGCAGAATCAATCAAAATTTTATAAGCGGCAATTGAAAACGCGCCAACAATTTGGCAGCCGCCTAAACAGTCCAGGCACTGGAACAGCAGGAGCTGTTTATATGCTATGTATAGTATCGTATATAAGATATATATAATATGTTGTATATGCTTTTATTTGGGCAGCTCTGTGTCCAGTTTCGGGTCCAAATTTGTTTGTGCGCCGATAAAAATCTCGTGAGACAATAAAAAAAAAAAAAGAACCAGGCAATGGCCCACGCTGAGCAAATCGCACGTTGAGATTACTTTCGGCCACGTTTCTCTGTGGGACACCACGAGCTGTGCATAAACTGGATACAGCTGGCCGGCACCAGAGAGACCATAAAATGTGCCCACACTTAAAGTTAAAGCAAATGCTAGTGCGTAAAATGTGCTCTAATTTAATACACACACACATGCACACACACCTTCATCCAGGTCTCCGGTATACGGGCATCATACATGGCATCCAGTGACTCCTTGAGCGCCGGACTCATCACAATGGTCCCATCTATGGCCAGCTTCAGATCGCATAAGCATGTGTGGACGCGTTTGATGACGCGTTGCATGCGATCGATTTCCTGCCTAAAAACGTATACAAGTAGGTTAATCAAACCGAGTCTGGACTGGATTGGACTGGGATTCCAACCCTACACTGCCCCGTTCTTGGCTTACCTGAGAAAGATGTTCATGGGCAGCAGGATGCCCATGCGTGTCAGATTCTCACGCACCTCGTACTCATTGTACTGGGCCGGCAGCTTGCGCAGCATATCCTCGGCCAGTTGATAGACGATGCTTTCCCGGGACTCGCCACCCCCGCCGCCACCCTCCTTGGGCTGCACACTAAGTATGGTATCGAGTATGCCTGCAACAACAACAAAAATAACAAATGTCGGCTGTAAACAATTGCGCAATACTCTGTTCTCAGTGGAAGAAAACAACATTATTGAATGTGTGACTCTCAAACTGTAGACGTGGACGTGGCCAACAAAATCTGAACACTGTATACACACGAGTATATATTCAAAGTTTAAAGTTCACAGCGAACATCGCACCTATTCAATAAACCCCTTTTCAGACTCTGTATAGAGAACAAATACAATGAGTCGCCCGCAAGTCACTTATGCAAATGCGTTAATTGGCTCGCGTGGGTCGCTGATTGGTTTTACCTTTTGGGAATAAGCCACAAATTCCGCAACTAAAATGTATAGAATTTATTTATCGGTTTCACACAACACAGCACACACCACACACGCGAACACACACCGTCCCAAGCACTAAAATGCAAATTGTGTATTAAATCGAGTGCATTTCTAATGTATTGTCTGGTTTTCTATGCGCTGACGTCACAGAAATGAAGTGTAGCACGACTAATTAATAGGCCATCAGATATAAATATTCATATAGAAAATAACTAAAAGCTGTCGATTGTCGACTGCAAGATACCCTGTGTGTAGTATTGTAATACTGCAACCTAATGCAATGCTCTTACCTTCTATCTCTTACCTTTAGATATCATTATCTCTGAGATATGCTTGAAAAACCAAGCCTGGATATCTTTATACAAAATGCTAGCTTTGAATGTCTTTTAGGTCACTAACCAAAAATAATAACTCCAACTGCAAGGATTTGAAGTATTGAAAACCTTTTATGATGGACTTCCAGAGGAAAAAAGACCAGAAAACCTTCGACAGGCGATGTCATTGACCTGACCACACAAACAGAGCGTTAATTTCAATTCCCTAAAGTGCCAAATAAAAGCCAAAAGGAAAAAAATTGAAATCAGGCTCACCTTTGGCCGAGTTAATCTGGTACGTGATGTCAGCATTGGAATGCAAGCCAAACACTTCGGGCGTGTCGTAGGCGGGCAGACTATTGATGTAATCGATGAAACCCTGCAGACTCTTTGTGCTGGGCACCTTGTAGCCCTTGTAGAACTCAAAGGAATTTGACAACAGCTGTTCGCAGAACCACACCGAGGTGAATGTGGTCAGAAGGCGCTTGTCAAAATCATCTGTGACACGGCCGCCGTATTGCACCTCGCCGATCATATAGACGAGCGTTTGCCAGGAAACGCCCTTCTTGGGATCCATTTCGTCCAGATGATTCTGAATAAACTGCACGCTAGCGGCAAAGTCCGCTTGATTGAATTCATAGGGTATATTCCAGCCGAGCGGACCGAATTTGCGTCGTTCCTGGACGATGGTGTGCAAAAAGGCAACTGTATACAGCAAGCAAGGCCATTGAGTCGCGGAGGTGTAGTCCAAAAAGTCCTGCGTAAAGGACTGCAAAAGGGGAATGACAAAAAAGGTGAGAGCTGGAGATAAGATTGCGTACACAGAAAACCATTTTTGCTTAACACTAAAACTATTTTGGTGTGTGCATAAAGAACGTTTATAAATTGTTTTAAACATTAATTATTTGTTGTTTTTTGAACAGTGTAGCAAGGGACTCACCTGGTAGCTGCGTTTCAGACTGGCCCGTATGCCCTGCGGCGGCTCGTTAGTAAATTTGAGCGCCATCTGAAGCAGGCCAATGGGAAACTCCGAGTGTGGCTCTGTGGTGACCCACATGCGAAAGGTATCATCAATGTGCTCCGTCTCGACCAGCATATCGATGACCTCTGAGCAGAAGGGCAACGATAGATGCACATTTTGAAGCAACACCCATCCGCCATTGGCCATAGACTCCATGATCATTTTGCGCGCATGATACTCCTGACCCTGACCCATGGAAACGCATTTAAGGGCTGCCGATAGAAGATATATGGTAAATATGAAATGGCTTAAGGCTGCACTGTAACTGCACTTACTGATGCCCTTCTGCTTGGCCAGTGCACCAATTTGTGTAGTCGGATCCGAACCAATGGACAGTAGGCAGACAAAAGGTGTGCGCGGCTCTGACTCAGCCCAGGTAGCCTCCAGATCCAAGATTTGCATCTCACTGTACTCGGGACCCAAGGATTCTGTGTCAAGTAAAACATTAGAAGTGGTCGTAGTGAATGCTGAAATCAAATACATACCTTCTATATACTTCTTGGCCTGGGATATTGTGCGATCCGGACACCAGGAACGTATGAGCAGCAGCTTGCGAAAGCTGTCCAATAAAGCATTATAGCCACAAGGTATCTCCTCATTCTCCGGCTTCTCGCACTCATACCAGCTGCGCCAGTCTCGCTCGTTTAGCTCTATGATTTGCAGCACCGTGGAGAAGGTTTCCAGCTTGCTAATCTCCACCAAGTTCAACCAGGTGATATCCAAAATCCAGCGGAATGGTTTGGGCGCCACAGCATTCAAATCCAACGAAGCGCCCCCCTTGATGAACGTCAAGAACTCTTCATGGCTAATATTGCCATTATGGTAATCAATCTTAATAGCCAGCATCAGGGTGAAGAGCTGCTTGTGGCGCTCGTAGAGACTGCGATTGGTGAACTTGTAGACCTCATAGGTGAGATAGCGTAGGATAATATTGATGCGCTCCTCGGTGACGCTCGACTTGGTTGACTTGGTAATTGAGTTGTTGAATATGACCAGGAATTGCTTCAGAGAGTTCTGATACATGGCATTCACATTGCTCATCTCGACAATCAGAAAATAGAGTATGGAACCCCGTTTTGCCACCGCACGGAACTCCTCGCGCGCCTTCATAATTTTGCGTTCGGTTACCTCGGAGATTTTAAGTTTCTGGTTGACCTCCTCGGCGGTGGTTTTAGTCACGCGCAGCACCTCGATCAGCGCCTCATCGTCCACCAGTGAGCCCTGGGAGGAGCTAAGGCGCAGCAATAGATTCGCCTCGAGTTCCTTCATGTTGCGCTGATTCTGCATGACCGTCTCGAAAAGCGCTACTCGTTCCGCTTCCAGATCGGACTTCTCCATGAGTATGACACGTCCCAGCAGCTGATCCTCCAAACCACGCATGGTCACTGTGAAATCAATAATTGAGGTCTTAGCGCTGACCTCTGGACTGAAGGCAGGATTGGGCAGTTTGGTGGTTATGTAAAGCATAAAACCAGGCATTACATCGCATTCCTTATCACCCACCAGCACCTTTTCAATGCTGCCCGACTTGATAAAGTTCTTCTCCAGCACATTGTCTATAACCGGATCCAGATCTATGCCCACATCCTCAATAAGCAAGGGCCTGCCCAGGGACAAAGAGTCCTCAAGATGCGTGCGAAAGTATTTGTGATTCAGCGAGGTTATCTGCAGCTCATTGCGATCCTCCTTGCATTTGATCCAGATCTTGCCCTGCGTCTGCGGATCCACAAGCAGCGGATAGCTACTCGACTTGGTCGCAATGAGCGCATTCTGCACGGACAAATCATCATTGGGTAGTCCCTGGAGCGTCCACTCGGATACAGTTGAGGAGTCCACCAGCATATTGATAATGTTAAGGCCTGTGGTGAACGGTATGCACTTCTGCTTAAGTATGCCCATCCAGGTCCTAATGAGATTAGCTCGAAATTCTTGATTGTAGGGGCCGCAATAGGATAGAAATCCTGTGGCTAGAAGCACATCACCCACCAGCTTGCCCAGCTGTATTTTAAACTCCTTGCTCTGGTTGGTCCAGCGATGCTTCTCATCAGACAAGCCATTGATAAGGGCCGTGGCGGCCGTCATCTTGCGCAGACACACATTTGCTGCATCCATAAGGCGTTGCTTTTCACCTACGGCCTTGTCGTACTGATCCTTGACCGCCTGGAGCGCATCCTCGCGCTCGCGCAGCTGCTCCTCGGCGCCAGACAGATCGTCCATGGCAAGCTGGAGGAGAATACGTGCGAGTTTAGGGGTTTTCACTTTCTGCTTAGCATACCTACCTTGAGGCGCGCCTCCTGCAACGTGAGATTTGCCTTCAGCGGCAGCACCTCCTTGTTGACGCTGTGAAAGAAGCCCATGGCCTTTGTCCAGGAAAGGAGACCAGCAACGTCTCCGCATACACGACGCGCCATATCCATGTTGTAGTCCTCCATGCGAAAGTAGGGCTGCAGTAGATCAATCATCTCGTCGTTGATGGTATCTTTGGGGTAGTTCTGCAGCTGCAGCAGAAACGTGGCGCTAGCCATCATCTGGAGAGTATCAGAGAATAGCCTGGAGTAAGGATTAGTTTGGAAGCGAACGTGACTGACCTTTAGCGACTCCTGCCAGGAGGGCTTGGGGCACGGTGTGCCGGAGTCGGGTATGCAGGGATGCAGCTTACGTTTGAAGAGGATGAGCACGCAGTCCATGATGCGCATGATGAGATGCGGTGGCCGACCTAACTTACGCACCGTGGCTATGTGAGCGGGTTTAATAGTGTTAAGCGCATTCTCGGCCTCCTCCAAGGCAGGCTTTGCCGCCTCCAGCTTCTCCTCGGCCAAGGCCTTCTCATTAGCAATACATGCAACGAGAGCCTCGGCCTTGTCCTTGACAATGAGCACCTGATTCTTGACTATCTCCGCTTGCATTGCACGCTCGGTAACCTCAACTAGCACAGATTCAGCGTTTTTGGAGGCTTCGACTAATTCTTCCTCCATGACGACTAGATCTTTTTTAAGGATCTCAACAGAGGCGGAGGCCTCTTTCAGTTTCTCCAAACCCGTATCCATCTTCTCCACACCATCGCGCAGCTCTTGCTGCTTGAGCTGGTAAATGTTCTTGTAACCGGCAATGAAGTTCAGATAAGACTTGGGTGTCACGTGAGTGGCGCGACGGAAACGCTGGAAATATTCGTGCGATGTTTCCGCAACAATGTCCTGAATGGAGCCGAGCGCATTAACCAGCTCTTCCTTAACGGCCGGTGTACACTCAATCTCGAAGTGGCTGAGAAAGTGTCTGGCAACCGAGACCAATGCGTCCTTGGGCCACGGATGCAGCCAATCGATGGTGCAGCCGGAGACCAAGGCGGGAAAACGCTGCACCCGCGACCTAAATGTCTCACCAACTGGCGAGAAACAAAATGCAACATGCAAATTGGTGCAGGTGCGCGCCAAAAAGAATTCCATCACACTTTCCGGGGTCGCTGTTTTGCGTTGATTCTCGCGTTTCATGACCGGTGTCAACTCCTGCACGATTTCGGCCTGCTCATCGCGCGAAAAGAGATTTGATATGACACCGCTCGAGAGTATATTATTGAGATACTCAAGGAAACCTTCCTCTTTGATATCCATATCGGTGAAGAGAAAGGTTGTGCCCTTGCCCTGAACGCCGCAGGTGCGATAGAGCAGCTTTAGGTCCTCTAAAAAGTTGGCCACATTGTACGAACGCGTCAACGCAATTTGGAATGTTTTGTAGCCGGCAATAAAGGATGCCAATTTCGTCAGCGACTGTTTTCCAGAACCTCCGACCCCGACCAGCATGACGTTGCCTCTCGGATGCCGAATGATGCGGGAGATCTTCACCAAATGCAGCATTGCATCTGGGAAGAACACCAAATCCATTCCGGAGCCTCGCACCATCTCATTGAATTGGGCGAGAAACATAACGAGACGCTCGCGAAGCGCTTCATACGAGTTATGAGAGTTCACCGGTTCATAGACCTTGGGTAATTCCATATCAGTGTCCTCACCCTCTTCGCCAGTTGGCTCGGGGGCATCCCGCATGAAGTCCACAAACACCGGATTCGGTATTATCATTTGGGAATGGGACTCACCCAGCTCCTCGCGCACTAGCGCCGCCAACTCTGAGCCGAACCATTCCTTGTCCTGGAATGTGGTAAAACGATCGGCAAATACACGCGTACACTCATGCTTCCACAATGACATGAGCACGCTCTCCGCGGTAATCACTGTGGATAAGGTGCCAACCATGCCCTGCCAGATACGCGACAAATCGCGCAAACTGAATACGTAGTGGAATTTGGCCGGCGTAGGCAATAGTTTTTCGCGCGTGCGCTGCCACAGATGTCGTGTCACCAGGATCAATTTTTTGACCAGATTGCGAACTTCGGGCACAAAACCGCGCTTGACATTGTAATGACCCTCACCGATAACGCGGAAGATCTTATCAATGGAGTCGTTGTCGGGTATATTGCAATTAAACACGCAAAACTGTCGCTTCAGGCGAGATGGTATATCATTGCGTCCACCGCCGGGCAGGCCCATGGCCGCCACATATTGTACATCCACAATGGTGGTGAAATCGCCTGGTTTCTCCAGGCTATAGAAGCCCTTCATGTCCATGGACTGTCGCACAATCTCGTTGGTTATCTGATCGCCCCACTCATTGATCTCGGGCAAATTTATGTCATCGATGAAGACGATCAATTTACGACCACCGGGTGGTCCAAAAGTGACACCAACACGCTTCTCCACATAACTTTCGATTGTGCGCTGAAACTGATAGGGACTGGTTGCTGATGAGAAATTAAACGACCTGCCCATGTAGGTCTCAATGTTCATTTTCCTCATGAAGTTCTTCATAATGACGGTCTTCCCGGTACCCTGTTCGCCGATGACCATCACAGCGCGCTCCTGATTGGCAATGGTGCCGATCAGATAGTCGATACGCACATTATCCACAATGGGCACCAGAATGCTTAAATAGTCCGGTGTGGAAAGCTCCGGATACATGTAGGGTGTGACTAGCGTCTTCCACGACTGCCACACGCCCGTTGGAGAAACGAAAAAGTCAAATATTGTATTCTCATGGGCACTACCCTTCGGGTAGTCCAACTGCGGAAACGATTCCTTAACAAATAGATGCATTTTAACGCGATCGCTAGTTGAGAGATAACCCCCTAGACCCCAAGCCAGCGCGAATACATACAAGCGTTGCAAATGCTCTGGCGTACACATATCCTCCTTCTCCTGCACGGCGCTTTCATCGGGCACATCGTCTGTTAAAGTAAAGCTCATCGTTTATATTGACTGTAGATATTCATTAAGATACGGACATACATATAGCATAAACATAGACGATACAAATGGCGAAACACAAATATTGGAGGGGTTAGTGATAGACAGAGACACAGGTTTACATAGGAGCTACAACAATTGGACGCAAACAAGGTGGGAACGAAAAGCGAGTTTGTATCAAAACGTATCCGGAACTAATTAAAATCAAGATAGAATAACATTAAATACCCATGAAATACCCTTAGTCGCCAAACTTAAAACCAAGAAGGATACATTTTAAAGACAAACGCCGGTTTCCTTCCCTGAATACTCATGGGATAGTTAAGAGGGTGCAATTATTAGGATTATTTAAGGAATTATTAAAGGGTTACAGCACCAGCTCAATACAAGCACACAGAAGCAGTTTTTAGCAGAGTTAATTTGAAAGTTTGTTAGGAAGTTAGCTCTACGAGAACAGTTTTACGTTTTACATTTATCTAATAGGTATTACGGATTGTATACTTTACCGACAATCTGACTGCCAATCGATTGCCGTCGCGCTTCTTCGATTTGTTTTTGATGCTCAAAACGCTTGGCCGCTGATAATTGAATGTTTCGGATGGGTATAGCTGCTATGGGCTAACTCGCTTTCAATAACAACTTACCATCTTGACTCTCCTTGCTGGATAAGCTCACAGCCTGCTCATCATCCTTTTTGGAGGGTATTAGACCCTCCAATATAAACAGCATCTGCTGCACTATGTTGCACTGTAGCACAGGCATTTGTAGCTTTACATTCTGTGCACCCCAATTATAGACCTCTACAAAGGTCTGCTCAAAGAGATGAGAAAACGTGGACTTCTCACCAGGCGCACGATTCTTTAACCATGCCTGAACAACTGCCGGATTCAAAATTGTGAATAAAAAGAAGCTATTTTCTATTAGAAAAACTTACTCGGTCGAGAATCCAAGCCGGAGGAGCTCATGTAAACCATGCCGTTGCGTGAAACCGTTGCCGGCGACGCATTATCAATATTATGTGGCTCAAAGATGATCTTAACCGTAGGGGCCATGGTCAGCCGATCGCCATTGGCCAGGGTTAGGGTCTTATTATCATCCAGCACAGAGTTCAAGTTCTCTATCCAAATGCTGTCCACAGGGCCATCCAGAACCAGCCACACATGCTCGCCAGCTTTAAGCTTAAGCGTCTTTCGCCACAACGCCGAGAAGATGCCATCGGTCCAGTCATTGGTGGCCACATCGAGGCGTCCAAACATCTGAGCCGCCGTTATGGCCTTGGGATTCATGCGCATCTCACGATGGCTATCGCCCATTTGTGTCATGGCTTTCATTAGGGTGTGGATACAGGTGCTTTTGCCTGCGCCACTGGGGCCCAGAGTCATGATGCCGTGTCGCACATTCTGCGTCTCATAGAGCTGTATTAGCTTTAGAACCCATGGAGGATGGTAGACCAGACTAGCCTCTTCAGTTTGGTGTAGTATAGCTGCTTCTAATTCAGGGTAGTTGGTCTTTTCGAGAGTCTGTCAGGGAAATTGATTAGGAAAACCCATTTATTATATATAGACATCAATTTTCAGCTCACCTGATTGGGAAACAAATCCGACACCAGCGAAATGAATAACGGTTCATCGTCGTCTATCAGCTTGGATAGATTCATGTCGCGCAGGACCCGCATCACAATCGTACTCTCGCTATCCTTCGAGTTCCGGCGCTTCGCTGCGCCCAATGTGCGCAGCACCGATAATATATTCCTTAGACCGAAATCATAGTGAACCTGTTTGGTTAGCTGCTCTTCGCACAGCTTGTACAGGGTATAGAATTTGCGTGCCAGCGTGATGTTCTCCAAAAAGCCACAACTAGCCAATTTAACTCTTATGATTATCTGTCTATCCGGCACCATCATGGCCACCGTGCGAAATTGAATTTTCAAGTTCTCCGGCAGCTCCTTGCGGCCAGCATATCCAGGATTCTGAATGCCACGTGGGTAAACATTTAAAATCGCTTTACACAAGTTTCTATTGCTCTGGCTGTGTGTAGAGCAAATAAATAGTAAATGTTTGCAAATATTGTGTATGGTTTACGTAAAATCCTCACACGCACATACAAAGTACGATAAAACCACACACACCTCTAAAGTCCCCTCCACATCCCACCCTTTCCCCTTCTCCACCTGGCAGCCATTACTCAACCACCTGGTGGTACATTTTGATGCATCTGCGAGCGAATCGCACGAGTCGCAGCCATCAATAAGTTTATCAAATACAAATTGATTTATCATACTCGCAATTTATGCGCTTCCCTCTATTCACACATTCAGTCAGTCAGTCTGTCAGTCAGTCAGTCAGTCAGTCGTTCTGGCTTTCTGTCAGTCCGCGAGCTAAGAGATTGTTAGGAAATGAAATATAGTTAGAGTATGAGCATGCACTTCACTATTTGAAAGAAAGTATTCATAAAAAAAATAATGGCTTACATTTTATTTAGACTAAGGCTGACTAAAAGTTCTCCTGATGGGATTTTAAAAAAATTTAAGAACCCGTATGAAAGTAATGAAATTTAGATGGATAGATACAATATATAAATGGATTATTATGGAAATGGAATTAGTTCAGGATCTTTGAACTAAATTCGAAGCATGCCTTAAAAAAAAGTTTGCGCTCAATTATAAACAATTGTTAAAAGCAATCTATGAGCTTCTGAAAAAAGTTTAAGCCTCATTAGAACTCGACTTGAGTTGGTTTTAAATGATATTCGATTGCCAGCATATCCCATCAAATTAGTAGCAAGTGCCTATAGCTAAATTGGGGGAATATAATCTAGACAAGCAATCAACTTGTTAGACGGAAAAGCTGTCCCATGTTAGCCAAAAGTGAAAACTCATTTGTCAATTTATGGAGACATTTGATATGAGCAGCATTTGAGAAACTAGCTACAAAAAAAAACAAAACAAAATAGCCCCAATCGATTTTGCGCTACGCTAATCCAAATGTAAACAGTGTCCATGCATTGAAGGAGCGAGGTGGGCGTGGCAAGCGCATGTGACAAGCTATATTGTTGGGCTGCCTGCCTGGGTGTTGCCTACAGAAATAAGCAAGGCAGCCACAACAAAGGATTTAGCCAATAAACTGGGACAGCGACAGGGTGTGTGTGTGTGTGTGTGTGTGTGTAGGTGTGTTTATGTGTGTTAGCTGTCACATAATGTTTCATCAGAATCAAAATGCACGCTAAAGGGGCTAAAAATGTTACATAAATGCGACCAATAATTCAGTTAAGCAAATTAAAATTGCGCATACGACCCGAATGCCCAGCGCCAGCCAAAATCTGCCCCCTTGTCAGCCACTGTGTGTGAGTCTGCACATTATATAACACTTCCGGCTTTATCACTAGTCGACATTGATAGTTGCCAACGTTGGTAATTAAAATACGGCACTCGGCAGATTTTGGCTGTCTGTGAATAAGCCATTTGCTCGCCTAAAAGCCAGGAATAATCACATTTTGTATACGCTGTCAGAGAGGGTAGCCCAATGCAAATGTGGCCCAAAGTAAATACATGTCTAGCTGGTTGTGTGTGTATGTGTTGCTGTCAATTTTATTATCGCTTAAGTTGAGCAAAATTTCACATGACTAATAACGCGGCATTGCAAAAGCTGCTGTCACTTTCTCTCACCCCCCAGCGACATTAATGTGTTTGCTTTTTATACCCTGAACCCATTAAAAATGGGTAAAAGGGGTATTATGTTTTTGTGCAAAATCCAAATGTATGTAACAGGCAGAAGGAAGCATCTCCGACCCCATAAAGTATATATATTCTTGATCAGCATTAATAGCCGAGTCGATCTAGCCATGTCCGTCTGTCTGTCCGTCCGTCCGTCCGTCCGTCCGTCCGTCCGTCCGTCCGTCCGTCCGTCCGTATGTATGAACGCAAGGATCTCAGAACCTATAAGAGCTAGAGACTTGAAATTTTAGATGTAGATGCTCCTAGTTCCTACGCAGATCGAGTTTGTTTCCGATAATCGATAACTTGCCCCGTTTCCAAGTAATCGATTAAAATGTATATCGATATCCTGTTTTTTAAGCAATTTTGGTAAATAATAAGAGCTAGAGTTACCAAACTTGACATGTTGCTTCTAGAAAAGTATATATATATCGATTATCTTTCATTTTATACCTATCGCCACCTCCCCGCTACTCTCTATCTATAAGCGCGCGCTGCATTTGGTGTTGGAATATGAGGGTTCAGGGTATCCCCTAGTCGGGAGCTCCCGACTAGAACCTCTTACTTGTTTATGCTTTCTTTTTTCCAGACCAGAGCTTGCTGACGCTTCTTTGCAACATTTTTTTTTTTAACGAGAACCTATATGTAGATTTAATAAATATCAATTTGGCTTGAAAGCCTCGCGCTTGACACATCTTTTTGGCCTTTTTTTTTGGAGTGTGTGTTTGTGATGCGTTGCATTTTTTGTCTGATTTTTAAATTTGCCGCGACTGAAAACACGCTTTTACAAAATATATTCACATGGCATTTATAAAATTGTCTGGTATTTATTATTTGTGGCTGCCAACCATGAATGCAAGCAATAAAAATGTTCACGGTTTGAGCAGGTTTTTAGTTTCTAGCAAGTTTTCATTAAACCAAAATACATATTGAAACAAGCTGATTTCATTGGCACTAGTTTGGGCTAAACAACTGTTGTGCTTCGGTTAATAGTAAAAAATAAAGTTGGAAGTCTCGTCTAAGGCTGGGTAACATCTAAGACTGAAGTCGTGAGCCTTATTTATACTTGATTAATTTAAAAGTCCACGTCAGGCTATATTTAGTACATTTAAATCGATGCACAAAGTACACATTTTGGCGTCTCAGCTTTAATGGATACGGGGGACATGAAACTCACATGGACAAAGGGCTAACATGTCTTATTTAAAAATAAACTTAAGTACATATTACAGACTGCCGCCTGTGATATATCCATATTAAAATAAGGCAAGCTGAAGGATACCCTTTATATACATTTTTATGTGTGCTGGGCATAATCAAAATATTAATAGATCAATTTATGCCCCATATAAATGGAGTGTTCATTGACCTGGGAGGTAAAAAAGCAAAATGTGCTACTTGAGTTTGTCAAAGCCAGCACACACATTCTTTCTCAGACACAACGCAAGGTATGCATCGGGTTCAATTTGCGATGCAATTTAATGAAATAAGCGTAAAGTAAATTTGATGAAAATGCAATTGAGCCGAGTTGAGTGCGTGATAAAGTGCGCTAGTTGAATTAGAAGACTCATTAACTAGGCACCAAGAGCTGATAGATAGATAGTGTGAAAAAGCTCACCATGGTTATGAAGATGCCAAACTCGGGATTCATTTCGATGGTGTCGCCGTCCGTGAATAGGAATGTCTTCTTTTTCTCCTTCTTGGCTGTGAGAACAACGGCCACCTGTTGGGCGGCCACCGAGAGAACGGGCAGCTCAATGCGATTGAATTCGTCGAAACAGCCCCAGCTGCCGGACTGCGCCAGACCCTTGTAGATGCGCCCCAGACCCCTGGACAAAAAGAGAGTTGTGCGAAATTGAATGAGTTGTTGCCCAGCGATGTGGGCTGCATTTTAAGTGGCTTGCTTGTGGGAGTTTTACCTGTAATCCATTTGATCGGAACAATTAAAAACGACAACATACTTGGCCAACGTCTTGCCCATATCCTTTACTGTTTCCGTTTTGCCCGTGCCCGCCGGTCCACACGGTGCGCCGCCCATACTAAGCGTCAGAGCCTGGGCCAAAGTAATGTAGCAACTGAAAGGGGAAGATGAAGAGGAAGATACATGGAAAAGCCGCGGAAAATTGCATTTAAAATGCAAAAGTCTAGAAATTAATATGCTATATTTATTATTTCTATAATATTTATTTCCTTGGAGGCAACTGAACTTAACATGAGCACGAATTGCGTATACGCCGCATAACACAGCCCATTTAGCTAAAGCAGGTGCTGGCAGCCAAATGCTAAGCTATTCCCTTTGGCATCCTTGCCGCCAGGATATCAAAATATGCACGAAATTTACAATGACGTACGGCAAAGCATCGAGCCCAAGGACTACGCTGAGCAAGACAAACAATGATGGAGCAGGAGGCGATGCGAAAAAAACGAGAGTTAGGCAGAAAAGCTGTCGGCGGCACGTCAAAGTTGAAATATCCTTGCAGAAATACACCAACAGATATTATATAATGATATGGGGACTTGAAATAACATATAGCTAAGAGTTTTCCATAATAACTTGAATTCCTACTAAAGTCTGATAAATCTAATAAAATTTCTTTATTTATTATTTTCGACTGAGAATGTGGATTAAGAAACCAACAAGAACTTCATCTTCGACCAAATAAAACTATGTTAGCAGTAAGATATAGTCATCCGATTCCTTAGAAATATTTAAACCAAATGCATTCAAAACAGCATGAAAGCTGAGAGATGATGATGAGCAAATGGAATGCATTCCTCAATTGATGATTTGCATTATTAATTTTGCTAGCTGAACAACAAGGTTAAAGTTTTGAATTTCGATCTATCGACAAAAATAAATATATTGTAAATAAAATATTAATAATATGCATATGTCTATATAGTTTTTGGCTGCCTAACTCCCACCAAAAATACCACCCACGCTACGCGACCTAATCATAATACCCGTTGAAAGTGTATGGAAAAAACCGCCTCGGGATGTTTGATGAAATATGCCGTCACTTGGCTGGCTTTCCGCGGGGCCCTCAACAACGTTTTGGGTGTCCAAAAACTTTATTTATATTCCGCTAAGTGAAATTTATCTTTGCGAGCATGTCAACGACGTCGTCCCGGTAGTCGTCGTCGTCGTCATCGTCCTGCGTGGGCTGCCAGTCGCTGAGTAACACCATAAAAAGGATTCCAATGCTGCCACAGTGGCTGCCACTGTTTGTTGCCACTGTCTGTTGCCATTTGGTATCGACTTTGAACTTGTTTAAGTGCCGACCAGCAATTGTTGCCCATGTTTGAGTTTTATTTGGCCAGCGCAAGGAAGTGCGGCAAATGCCCAACCCAAAATTTGTCGATTGCTGTGCAAAAGTTTTTGCACGTGCCACAAGAAATGTAAATACAATAAATTAATTTATCTTAAGTTCTTCCTCTGGTACCCTGCGTGCAGGCAATCAAGTTGAATGATATGACAGTAGCTACGAGACTGAATTTTAATTGGGATTCCAAGTGAAGCAATGGGTAAGTCTAAGTTTAAGTAAAGCATTTGTGGCATGTATTGTCTAATGTTAGAGGGCAAAATATAGAGTATAATTGCAAGTTCAATGTCCTTACACACACTTTATGTTTCTCGTTGCTTAACGCTTGTAATTCTCAACAAGTTAAGCAACCCTAGAGTCGAAAATAAAAACTGTCGTTAATAGAACCGAAAGTTTCTTGAATCTGTTAAGGATATGCTAATTTTTTAGTTTTTGTCACATGGTTTGTAAGTAATTATCTATATAAAAAATTCCAACCGGCCAACTAAAAATTAATAGTAGAGGACGAGGTGCAAATCCTATTTAACCTTTAGAACTTTATAGAATGTAAATTTCTGTTCGAGCTAACAGAATTAATAGGTTTTTTTAGGTGAAATCTTACGCTAACTTCCAGTAAGTATTCTACACAAACTCTTTAAATTGTATTAAATGGGTATAAAGTATGTTTATATTTATAACAAGCTAAACTATCTAAGACCTCGCATGTGGTTTCACTTGACTGTGTTTCTATGCAAAACCTGAATGATGCAACATTTCTGCGCACAGTTTGTGATTTGCCATTAGCTAAAGCTTTTTTCTTTTAGTTACTTACAATATGGTTAGAGCTTCAAAGTTAAAATTAACTTTACCAAGCTGCCAGTTTGATGCAATTTTAACAGCAACTTTTTAATTCAATTTTAAGCACACACACACACACACGCACATGACAAGAGCTGAAGCGTATAACGTTGACGCAAAATTTAATTAAATTGCAAAAAATAAATTAAATATTGTGTTGATAAATCACATACCGATCCGTTAAGGGCGTTATGACCAAACGGTCTGTGCAGCCCAGATACTCATTCTGATAGGTAAAGGTAACATCTGTAACAGATATCCAGGTCTTATCCAGATCCTCCTTGAAATAGAAGCGGCATTGCTTCAGCCACTCAAAATCGTTCGAGGATTTGATGTTCATGCGGCACTGAAAGAAAGTGTATATGTTAGAGAAGTGTATGCTATAGTCTTTAATGTCCTACCAGTATATCAAAGATATCACGCTGATGCACATGTATAGTGATTAATGTTTCAAAATTAGTTCGCTCACGCTTGGATAGATTGCGTGTCGTCTGATCGATGAGGGTGTTGAGCATCTCGAGGAATTTATTATTCGTCTCGGACATGACCTTCCTCTCATGCCTGGCCTGCATCAGAGCCATTTCTGCATCGCGTGTCCAAATCATTTGTATACCCAATAAACCGATTTGAGCCGGCACCTTCTCGAGGAAGGTCAACAGCGTAAAATTCGGATCGTTTATTGTCGCATATGCAGTGCGTATTATAGAATGCAGTGACTGCTGTGCTGTGACCAGCAATTGAGTTAGCCATGTCTCGACCGAACCCTCGGCACGTATGGCCCGATCCAGCTGTATCATCTCACCCTCGCTGCTAATAATCGCCATCATTTTATTGTACTCAACATCATGGAATCTGAAAGAGTAGAGTATTTGATTGGTGTGTGTGTGCTGGCTTTCATTTTATTTGTACTCACTTGACGCATTTGGTATTGTCGAAGATGTTCAGCAAATGATTCTGTATGGTATGCGAATCTGAACCCTGGCCAAGTATCTCGAGCAGCGCGGGATCCGATACGAAGAAGAAACGCGGAAACATAATACGTTTGCGTTCCAAATAACCACTCAAGGATTTCTATAGCGGAAACAATTATAAAAATTTAATGTAATCCTGATAGAAAATGAATACATATATGTATGTTTTTTTTTTTGCAAGCCATGTCATTATTTCTTAGGTTTATTAAATTAGTACCTGGCAAATTTCTAGCTGCTCCTGAAGATGAGGCAGCAGCTGCTTGAGCAGGTCATCGCCCACGCAACAGGCCACAACGCCTGTTTAATTATTTTAAAATCATATTCAAAGCATTTATAATTATAGTTACAATAATGTTTAAGGGAATATGAAATAGTTAGCTTTAGAGCTGTGATGCACTTTAATGTAAACATTCTATGAAAAATATTCAAAAGTTATTCCGTTCGACTTACCTGGAGTCTCGTGAGCGCGCTGTACGAAAGAATTTGAAAAATGCGATACATGAAAATCAAATAAAAAGTACTTCGTACCTGCATGATTTTTTGCCAGGACTTGTCGATTTTTGAGAAGCGCTTGGCCTCTTTGGGCAGCTGCTTGGCTATGTCGCCGCCCACAAAGACAGCCTCCAGATAGACCCACATGTTTTGAACAAGCAGCCAGCGTTCCAGTATCTCGTTGGAGTTGGACAGATCGTAGACCCATTGCTGGATTTGTTTGCGAAAGGGTGCATTATAACGATTCGATAGCAGTGAGCCAAGCACCATGAGACTATCCTCTAGCTGGCCAATGGTCTCCGCTGTGGTATCGCCACGCAGCAGCAGTTCGCCGCGATTGTTGAAGCTCATGAATTGCAGCTCGTGTACGGACCATTCGTTGGTCACCTGCTTCAACTTGGCCTCTATATCCTTCTCCTTCATGGCACTAATGCAAATGTCTTCGATGTCCTCTTTGTGCTTGAGTAGCGGCGCCTCCAGTATGTTCTTGAGCGAGAAACCCTCCGAGTCGAACTCGAAGATGTAGCGAGTAACGTCCATGATCCGCTGCCAATGGCGTGGCTTCATGGCTTTATTCGCCATCAACTCCAATAACGGGCACATGTCATTGAAATCATCGATGGTCTTTTTCAGAGCATGAAAGGCGGGCCATTCCTTTAACCCCTTGGGCAGCTTGCGACAACGATTCTGGAACTCCATCAGCTCGTTGTTAATCTCCTCAATGTCCACCTCGTTCCAGGGTATATCATAGTAGCTGCTAACCCTATCAATAACATCATTGTAGAGCTTGTAAAGCTTTTGCAGCAAATTGAGCTCCTTGCGTATTTGGCCCAGCTCTGGGTAATCCGTTTGTGGCAGACCGAAGAGTTCCTCGCCGCTTTGGTACGTCTGTAGGCGGCGCCACATGCCCTCAAAACGATTCTGGAACAATATTAGACGGTCGGAAGCCTCGCGCGGCGTCAGACCCGCTTGCATGGGTCCCGCTGTGCGATATTCCGTCACATAGGTAATCTTATCCTGCTTAAAGTTGTCTAGATTGCTGCGCAAATCGCCCTGGAACGCCGGCTGCATATCCAACAGCTTCACTTGCGCCTGCAGTGCTCCGGCCAGCAAATTCTGAAATGTTGCCCGCAAATTGTCCACCAAATCGAACTGTTCCCGCTCCACCTGCACCTCATAGCGGGTGAGAACATTAAAGGCCTCCTGGTAGTTGGGACAATGAATGAGAAAAAGTCTGTGGCAGATTTGAAACGCACCTCAATGGGATCTATGCGCATCTCCATGTCCACCTCCTGTTCCCGTATCTTGCTTAATGTCTCCATTATCATGCGCACATCGTCCAGGTCACGTATGGGCCGGTCCAGTTTACGATCCATTTCATTGATCACCGCATAAACATAATCCATTTCCTTCTTGTACTTCTTCTTCATGGCCTGGCCAATTTTGTGGTTACAGGCTGAAAATAGAAATAACCGAAAAGTGTTTACACCTACGAAGGATATCGAAACCCATTAATCAATGCGCGCCAAGCTGACAATGCGGGGCAGGGGGCTAATTGATTTTCGCTTTGGCATTCATGGATTCAGACATGGCAGCCTATCCGCTGCTGCCTGTGCCTCACAAACGCACATTTATTTCCCGGTGCTTCCTTTGCACAGCTAATTCGGCCAAATATATTTTATTACTTAATTGGAAACCAATAAATTTGAATAGCTGCCTGCTTAAGACTATTTGTCTAGCAATCGTGAGTGCGTGTGGGTGTCAAAATTGTGACTGATAAGCCGCTAAATGTCGTAGGTGTTGCCAATGGGAATTGGAAACGAAATTTACGTGGGTTAGGCAACACAACAAGGTAGATAGGTGAGGAAATAAATTATTGGGGTAGACGAAGGTAAGAACAACTCAAGAAAGCTTTATTAAAGCGCATGAAAGATGTAAATGAATATATGACCCATACACTCATCAATATATAGATTTATGCTTTCACAAACGCACAGATTGCATGTGAAGAATGTTAAAGGACCTTCAAAGGATAAATGCTATGATCTATGGTAAGCTTGGAAGACAAAACTGCAAACAAAATGACAAACTAAGTCCGTTTTAAATTAAACTTGATCTCTATGAATACAATCAATAAATAAACTAATTCATAGAATAATTATTAGAATCAAAATGATATTAAAGTTGTTGTGCGTATTAAAATATTAAAATATCGTTTATCCATTATCATACATATATTATATACACCAGCTGGACTACTCACACTTGATCTCAATGGCCAAACCATACTTGAGCCTTTCATTGTAAACTGCTACGCATTGTCCAAAGATCTCCATGTCCGGTTCAACGAGCAGATTTGCATCCAGTTCCGCCAGACAACGCAAAGTGGACTCAAATTGCTGTAGTCCAAACTCCATCAGCTGCCGCGTGGTGCGATCGTTTTTCCAAAGAAAGTGATACGGCTTCCAGCGCTTGATGTAGGTTTGTATCTCCGGCTTGATGTTCTTGGTGCAGCTGGAGAGCTGATTAAGTGCCTTGGCCACCTCTTTATTATCCATAATGGCCGAGTAGAAGCTTTTGAGCATATGCGGCATCTGTGGTCGTTCCTCAGAGGCTAGGCAATAGATTTTGCGGCGTCGATTCTTTGACCCGCCAGCGGCGTCCGTGTGATTGCGTCCGACGCGCGGCTGCGCCGTCATCGAAACTTGCTGCGGTTGGTAAGACAAGATTTTTGTGAACATTGCGAAGCTATTTAGCGGTGTGGTACGAACCGGCGGATCCTTGCCGCTAGTCCATTGCGCCACACCCTTCGCAATGCCCGTGATATTCTTGCCAGCCGTCACCAATATATCCTGCAGCTCGTCCAGACTCGGCTTGATGACCACATTGGGTATCTGCAGCTGCGCGTGTAACGCAAAGATCGGCTTCTTTGATGCCGTCTCGTGCTCATCGGCGATGAACCGACGCCGCATTGTGTCCAGCGCCGCACGTATCACCTTAATCAGCACATCGATGACCTTGCGAGTATAATAGCGACGCATTTCTACGACGGCATTGCATACCATGTCCTAAAACAGATAAAAGGTTATTAAAGACGTCTCTGGTTAACCATAAGATGAACTCACCTGCATGCCCTTGGGCAAACTATCAGAGGTGGAGAGCAGCGTCAGCGGATTCTCAAAACAGGACCATAAAATGCTCCAGTCCTGCTGTTGACCGCCCCCACCTCCACCAGCTCCAGATGTTGCTCCTGCTCCTGACATGTTTGCACCCGAGGTTCCTGCAGCTGCAGCGCCGTCCTCCACTTTGCGCCCTCCCGAGCCCGTCTGTTCGCCCTTGGGAGTGGCTATTGGCCAGAGTTTTGCATATGTTTAGTTTAGCTACATAACAATTGCACGACTTACCATCGAACAAGGTAACCACATCATCCCCGGCAATCTCCTTAAACGTCTCCGTTGCCTTGTCCACCAAATTCAAGACTTCCTCCACTGCCTCCGATACCATTTGACTTTTCCGATTAAGTTCAATGGCAGCTTTTCTGTGGAACAAAAATATATTTTAATTATATTTAGATAGTGGCAAGTTAAAACAAAAACCCTTTATTTGCTGCTGATTGACTACGCATTCACCTATAAAATTGTTTAAAAATAGTTAATAGAAGAGCAAATCAAATAGTTTGGAGAAAAGTCAACTGCACTCAATGACGAATGCCCTGACAATATGCTTTCATTAAACTTAAAAATTGAGTACAATGAAAAAACCAATTGTGCTTCCCTC
Source organism: Drosophila ezoana (assembly GCA_035045725.1). NCBI lineage: Eukaryota > Metazoa > Arthropoda > Insecta > Diptera > Drosophilidae > Drosophila > Drosophila ezoana. The sequence continues at coordinate 3,396,835 of JAWNOU010000051.1, forward strand.
ACACACTTACATACACACACCACACCGCACACAGACACACTCTTTCACATGCAGATCAAGTTTTCTTTCTATGCAAATGGAAAACCTCATACATAAATTAAAATTGATAAATTCAATAAATCACACAAAAGCTAACAAAGTCTACCGCAGGCAGCCAAGTTGATGGCAAAGTTCAAACGAGTTTTGTTGCCACATGCCACACACACTCCAGCGCGAGCTGAGCTGACAGGTAGCAAATTTACCTGCACGCCTCCTCGCTGCGCTCCAAAAATTCATCAACTGTCCAGATCTCATCGTCTGCGTCAGGAAACAAATGTGCAAAGTTTTCGAGAGCATAAAATTAAATAAACCCCCAAGTGTGGGGTTCAGCAATTAGATACTGGCAGCTGTGGCAGTCGAGCACCCACCTGCTGGCAGTATTTGGAGCGATACCTCCTGCATCCACATGAGCACGTTGAGTATGCGGTTCGAGTAGATGTCATGCACGCGCGCCACCAGCACCTCAAAGGTCTCGATGGCCTGCTTGCAGCGCTCATAGAATTGTGTCCAGTTCTGGTTGGTCCACTACAAAACGGAAGCGTAATTGTCAGGTGCTGACGTCAGCGAAGATGTGAACAGAATGTGCCACTTACATTGATGCTATGCAGACCCGGCTTCAGCATGGCCGTTAGACGAACCAGCTGTGGCAGGAACAGTGGACGCACCTCCAGCTTGACAGCCTTAACCGTTGACAGAAACATTTTGATAAGGCTCTGCGCACAGAAATGCAAATTAACAAAGGAAATAGTTGAGGTACATCGTAGTGCAGACTCACATTCAGCGAGTCCTGAATGGTAATGAAGTACTGTTGTCGACTCATCAGCGTGGCTGCGACAATGGGCAGCTCGATTTTCAGCTTGGCCAGCATCTTGGCCTCCCGTATAAGCAATGGAATTGTCGGATGCAAATTTACAAACAAGCGATCGCCCTGCAGACAGAGCAGCGGCTGCAGCAAGCAGGCATCTGCGACACTTATGTCCTGATCCAACCAAATGGATACAATCTCATCCTCATATTCCTGCAGCACGTCCAGCACATTATTAAAGCGTACATCGAGATCTCTGGCCAGCGGCAGAGTGCTAAGAACCCCATGGTCCATCACTGCATCCATCAGCTCGGTGAGATGTAAACTCAAGGCGCGACACCAGTGAATGCGTCCTGCGATGGGCGGGAAATTGCGCGCCAGTGGCGGATCGTCACGCTGCCGGCGAAAGGTCTTTAATATGCGATCGACCTCCTTTTCCACATAGCGTAAAATTCTCGTATACTTCTCATCCATGCGGGTCAGTGGTATCTTCTCGCTGACCTTCTCAAAGCGCACCAGGAAGCGTATGCATTGAGGCGTCTCCCAGACAGTGTCAAAGTCCCGCTCGATCAGCGTGGCAATCGTATCCTTCAGTGAATCGGTTTTATTCATGAACCGATCAAAGTCATCGTTAAATTCGGCATTGCGATGATCTAGATAATCGTATTTCTTGGATGTGATCTCTTTTTTGGCTTCCTCAAAATGATTGGAGGCATCCTCCAGGGCTTCGCCCAGCAGCAGACCCTCCAAGCGACGCTCAAACAAATGATTATAATCGTCAATCAGATTGAACATATTTATTATCTTCGAGAGACGCTCGCAGAATGTGTCGAACTTGCCTGGAGAAGAGCGATAAATAGAATTGGGTATACTATAATATTTTTTCGCATACCAAAAACAAAGTTCTCAGAGAAGCCAAATGGTGTCTGATGCGGCAGAAAAGGCTGCTCCCGAACTGTATAATAGGTCTCATGATAGATGTGGTTCAGTTTGATGCAGTTGCTCAGCTTGGTGCGTATGAGGCTGCGATCTTGAGACCAAATTGTTTCCTTGCAGCGACAAGTTATGTAGGATTTGCAGGTTTCGATCATTTGGTTTGTTATCTGTTAAAAATGTAAACCAAGATTATAATTAACATTTGCTTGCCAATGCAACCTTGTGTGTTCTAGCCATTTAAAATGTTATTTATTTTTAAAACAGCTTTTTTTCATTTTTTTCATATTCAATGCAAATATCAATGCACTTATTGTTGACAGTCCCACGCTTTGACACGTGCGGGCAATAAGCAGAACGTAACGGCCACAGCAAGGTGCAAAAGGTCAGCGTCCCAATAATATCCTGGAAGCTTTCCAAGCAGCTCTATAGCAAATTCCAGAGTAAGTGAACCTTATAAACTCAACAAGCTCCATATAAGCTACTACCCGGCAGAAAATCAATCAATTCAGCTGCCTTAATAAAATAGAGAGCTTATGGCAAAAGTGGCACCACGAGCAGAAAAAGTAAAAGGCATAAAAGAAAACGGAAATTGCGCTCTTGAATGACGACAGCAGTGCCAATAAGTATCACGATTTGGATAACCAATAGATAACTGCCTTCCAGATAAATAGACAACATCACATCTGACTCACCTTGACCATTAGCGCCGAGGTGCGCTCGGAAGTATTGTAGAATTGTGAGACACTGTAGATGAGACGCACGGTCTGAAGCAAAGCCAATATGGACTCCTTCATGCTGACAGGATCGTCCAGATACAATGAATGGCAGCATGTCTCCATGGCCTGTATAAACTTCGAATTGTCACGCGCTTCGTTGTAGCAGAATGTTATCTTGCGATCGGTTTCCTTCCACTGCCGCATTACCCTTGAGCCGGCGAGAAAGAGGCAATGGAGAGTGAACTGCACTTCCTTGTCCTGCAGATGGGCGAGCAGCTGTGAGAATTGGGCGCCACGCTTCTTCCAATACTCCAGCTCGTCCTGGGGTCCGCTGTGATCGTTCTCCTTGCGCAGCTGCTCACTCTCGCCCAGTATTTTGAGTATGCCCTTTGTCCAGTTGTTGACGCGCTCCTCCAGCTGCGAGCAGAATTCCTGATTCTTGGCCATGTCCTTGACCTCCTCGACAGCTATGCAGCCATCAAACATATCGCAGCCATCGGCAAACACATTATAATGATCGCAGACCTGCTCACAAACGCGCAGAGCGCTGCAGAAGGAGCGCAATCCCGGCAGCAGTTGCCCCTTTATGAGACCGCAGCTCACGTCCTCCTCATCGCCCTCGAGGCTGGGGAAGGCCAATGCCTGCATAAACACAAACTCCACAATACGCTCGATGGATGTGACCAGGCCAATATTCTTGGCATCGATGACGCCACAGTATCTGAATAAATTAGGGAAGAGAAGGCAACCAAAATATTCAATTACCAATACCCTCGAGGCGTGTCAGTCAATCGTGTGTGCGTGTGTGTGTGTGTGTGTGTGTGTGTGTGTGGGTAGTATAAATCCCCGATAATCCGCGTGCCAACAAATAAACCAAAAATTGGCTATTCTTAGATAACAGTTTTTAAGTTTAGCCAAAACAAAAGGAAATCTATGAAAGATAAACAAAGGGGCAAACTAAAACGGAAAACAAAAGTGAATCAGTCAAGAGTTTCCGACTAGCAGATACCACGTACTCAGCAGCGATTCAAAGCGAAGATAAACTGGTTGAAGGTATTTAACTATCATCGATATTTATCAATTATGATACTATGATGATCCATGGCTTTATACACACAGCATAAACAAGACCATCATACCCCCAAAGCATTTTCAATGAGTACTGGGTATATCAACCGCAGCGAAAAACTTACAAATCCTTTTGAAATCCCTCCTCGGGCAGCTGCTTTGACGTATTCACGCGAAAGATATAAATACAGACGCCGGTAAAGGCGCAGGTCCAGCCATCGGTTAGGAACAGTTTCTTATGCTTGGATGCCGGCAGGCCGCTGGGCGAGGCACCACCTAAAAGGCAAGGCAATATATTGACTAGATATTGGTATATCTATTTGATGTTCAACATACCCTGTGGCGTCTTCGAGCTGCTCGATGCCATGCCTGTGCGTGAGGGTCCTGGCTTATTGGCATCCACCACTGGCGGAGGTTCCGGCTCATCCACCTCCTGATAGAACCACAGAAGCTTGTTCTTCATGTTCGGCAGAAATAGCTGATTTATCTCATCGAGCTGGCAATGCGCATACAAATCAATATAATGCAACTTAGGCTAATTAAATGAGCATCTACCATATCCCCTTCGAATATGTAGTCCATGAGCTGATGCCGCGGCAGCTGAGTGGCATCTATCAGCAGCTGGAATGTGAACTCCAAACGGGGATCCATCTCCCCACGTCGCGCCTTGCGCTCGCATTCTTCGCGTCGACGCTGCGCTTCGTCAGGGTCCATGGCCATGTTTATTGTTTTATTTAATTGGATATTTTATCCATATAAATGGATTACATATATTGTAATCGACGTAAAGGCGTCGAACCGTTGGAGTTATCAAAAAAAAACGCGCAGTAAAAGGTTATCAGGTGCCGTAGAGTTTTCATATATTGATGTTGATTGGATTTCAATATTATTAATCAAAATTTATTAATTTATTGGTTGTTTTGTTTATCATTTTAGTGTTTTCGCCATTGCAAAATTCAAAAATGGGGAAAGACCAAAAATATATTAGTTTCAAAAACGAATTTCTTGTCCTTGCTTGCGTTGCAAAAAATGTTGACGCAATAACTAAAATAAATAAAATATATGCAAAATACAAAACTACTTACAACAATTGCCATAACAAGAACAACAACTAGAACAACTTTTACTTGAACTTGAACTTTTGCTTTTACGGTGCAGCTAGAAACAAACAACAAGAACAAACAACGTGGGAGGCACAAAAACAAAGATTTCGTTTTTCAGCTCACAAAAAAATAAAACCCAAAACGCACTTAAGAGTTACAATTGTTTAGAGTTTTTAGTGTGTGTCTATAGTCTTTCAATATTTAAAACTCGAGGGTTATTTCTGCAACGAGAGTGAAGTTTCATAAGATTGCATTACAAGTGTACTAAAAAATAAAATTGTAATTGAATGGATTAGTTGAATATATTTATCTTATTCATAAGCCAAATTCCTCTTTAGCTTTGTTCAACTACAGCGCATATTTATATGTTAATTTGCAATTTTTCGTTTTTCTCTTTCGTTTTTTACACCATTTTTAGGATTACATAATCAGCCAACGAGTACAAGGAGCTAAAGGGTTACATTACATTTCGTACTGAAGCAATAATTATTTATAATAATCTTGCATTGAACATGTTACAAATTTAATTGGCAACTAGTTAATTATTTAATTGTTTAGTTGTCTCTCAATTGGCACCTGCAAAATGTCGCCCTCGTCCTCCTCCTCCTCATCATCATCGCTGCCACTGCCACCATTTGCACGCATTGCAAGCACATGCTCAACCAGTTTTTTCTTTTGCACGAACATTGTGCTAGCAATATAAATGCAAAAAAAAACAAAAACAAACGCAAAAACGCTATTTATTCTATAAATTTACTAGATTTGCAAATCAATTTTCGGGCACTGTGTTATTTTGCACTGCTTTCTGACAAAAATCAATGCACAAACTTTATTGAACAAACAAACTCGTACAGGAATCGAATTGCGCGCCAATTGCCATGGCAACAAAAGTCTCCAAAAGGTCTCCGATGCGACTGTCACGATCATTGGAAGCGCCAAAATTCAAACTAGTTTTAAAAGTGCCTTGTTTTTTGCCAATATTTATATGGAATTAAACAATAATTTGAACTTTGAAAATCTTTTGTTTTTCAAAAATATATTTAAGAACCCTTAAAAATGGTATTTTTCTCTTCAAAGTTGTGCCTGAACGCTTTCCAACACTGTCACACCGATAGCCACTGACATCGATACTTAGCCACACCGATGATTTACTTCAGCCCTGCTCAGCGCCTAGTTCATTTATATCGATAGAGTGACATAGTTGTGCCGTGTCATGCCTCTGTTAAATTTAAACTCGATACACATGTCAAAATTTCTATTGCATTATCTATAGGCTTGAACTATTGCTTAACAAATTGTAATAATTAAAATAAATGGTAGAATATCAGATATAGTCGAAAATGGCAAATTTTTAAGAAATAATAGTATTTCAGCCGACTGTTGCTATAACAGTAACAAGGGCAGAACAAAACGTCGCGAACTAGATGAACGACAAATCGTTCATTCAGTTGAGTGAGTCGCTCCGTCGAACCGAAAGATTCGATACAACTCTAATCTGGACGCGTGCTGTTCCTTATACATAAAAATTGTGCAAATAGTGCCGAAACAAATTAATAAAAAGATTAGTAACAAATTCTAAACATCCAAAAAAAGGTAAGCTATGAGCTGTGCACATGTGTAACTAAATTTACAAATTTTCGTGCTCGAAATATCTGTAATTGTGGAATAAAAAAAAGTAGACAGAAAAATGAGACTAGCAAAGGCAAAATCAAAATGGCGTAAGCGCCGCAAAAAAATAAAAGCAAAGCAAAACGAAGCGGCATTATAGGCAAACGTAAAAATACATACGTAAAAGCAATAAATTTGAATTGGAGTTAGTGGTTATTTGCTGGATAGTTCGGGCTGATATATCTGTATATTATACATGCTTTCTCTTTCGCTTCGCCCCCGCTCACAGAATTGCCGCCTTCTGAAAACAACAACCATGTCGAACTCAGACGTGCAGTATAATCAAGGATTTGCCCAAAATGAGGACAACAATGAGGACAACTATAACGATGACAATGATCAGCAGCAAGAGGATGATGACCAATACGATAATGATCAGAACGATGCTGACGATGATTCCAACGTAAAAATCGGCAACGTTGGCGAGAGTCCAAAATTTATACGACTACGCGGTCTGCCGTGGTCGGCAACACACAAGGAGATTCTTGACTTTTTGGTCAATGTGGAAGTCCTCAATGGCTCGCAAGGCATACATCTGGTCACCAGCCGTGTGGATGGCAAGAATACCGGTGAGGCGTACGTCGAAGTTGCCAGCCAGGATGATGTCGAGGAGGCACGGAAGCTTAACAAGGCCAGCATGGGTCATCGCTATATCGAGGGTGAGCGTCTCTAGTTTCCAGTTATCTCTCCCAAATATTAACTTGTAACTCTTCTGTGCACCCAAGTCTTTGTCGCCACGCCCAAGGAGGCTAAGGAGGCCATGCGCAAGACAGGCGGCCATGGCCACGCCTTTGTTGTTAAGCTGCGTGGCCTGCCTTATGCTGTCACCGAGCAGCAGATCGAGGAGTTCTTTACCGGTGAGTCCATGCGCTAGTCGTGTGTGTGTGTCTGTTTTTCTTTACATGTATTTAGTGGGCAAAGGAGAACTCGTAAAACGTACCGATGCGAATGCGTCTATAAAACATGTGCATATACATATATATTTATATATAAGTATATATATATATATGTGTATAGAAATATATATATAGAAATCTATAGCGTTGAGCCACGAATTGAGTGTTAGTCTTGGGCTCCATTTGAGTTGTATACCCAAACGTCTGGGGTGTTTGCATCCAAGGACCAGGGGTCGTTATATGATCAAGCCAATTCAAAATTCATTTCATTTCCATTTCCAATACGCACACATACACAAGCACGTACACACACACACACACACGCTAAATTTAGAATTTATCTAACCAAGTTCAACTTTTTTATTAGAATTGTTAATATATGATAACAATATCAACAATATTAATTGATATATGTTGTCTTGTTCTCTAATCATTTCTTTAGCATTTAAATATTTTATTTTGTTTTAACAAGTTTGTTCTGTTATATTTTGTATGATCTTTATATTAACAATTCTAGTGCACTCATGATATTAAAGTTAACAAAATATTGATTTCATCGTCGTATTGATAATATAACTTGAAGGCAATCCTTTTAATTAGAAGACCCTCAAGGAACTTCTACAGTTCCCTTCGAGGGACAACAATAAGACAAGCAAACAATTCACCACTTCTCTATAAAACAAATATATATATATATATCGTCCAATCTCTATCTCTCATTCTCTGTTTCTATCGTTAACTGCATTATATATATATATATAAATATATATATCTCTATATATTTGTATAAATCTTTGTTGGTTATCGTCATGGGCAGGGTTGGAAATCAAAACGGATCGGGAGGGCATACTTTTTGTTATGGACAGAAGGGGTCGTGCAACTGGGGAAGCTTTCGTTCAGTTCGAAAGCCAAGATGACACTGAGCAAGCCTTGGGCCGAAATCGGGAAAAAATTGGGCACAGGTGGGTTTCTTACACATCATATTTACCAACTACAACAACAACAACAACAGCACAACAGCCAATAAACATTCAACATTCAAATGGTAACATGAATCAACAACAAATTAAACTTTTCAAATGTTGCAATTGTCAGCAAATGAAAAATAAATAAAAAACATCTAATTTATATACATTCCTATTTCAGTAAAAAAAAAAAACGTAACGTAATTTAATTGTGCATATATATATATACAAATAGTTTATATATAGAGCACAGGCTATGGGTCTGGTTGGGTGCAACAACAATAGCAAATTGATAACACCTATTAACCAGAGAAAGTCTTTTGATAAGTTCTATATACTTCAATTAATTTTGCTTTTTTACCCATTTAGTATATTCTTATCAAAAGTCTCAGAGCATTGACTGTCTGTGTTTATCTAACCAAGGACATTCTTTAACAATATGGATTATTGTGTCATTAACTCACAAATAAAAAAATAAAAAAACGCCGCCGGCCATAGCAAACCCCTCTCTATAAGCATGGTACTTTTCTCTCTACAAGTCTGCTAATATGATTTCATCCTCTTCTCATTTTCACCGCTCCTAGGTATATTGAAATCTTCCGCAGCTCCATTGCTGAGATGAAGCGTGCCACGGGTGGCGGCGGCGGTGGCGGTGGACGCCCTGGACCATATGATATACGCGATCGCGGCGCCAATCGTGGCGGCAACGATTTCGGTGGACGAAATGGTAAGTTTGTCCCTAGAATGCCCTAAAATGGGTTAGACCTTGAAGCAGTTTAGATATACATCAGAATATATGAATTGACTCACTCTTTAATTAAAGGTTAAACGTACGAAAAGTTTCTTGGGAAAGTTGTTTAGAGATGTTTTTCAAACTTTGTGGTATATTCTAACTAAATGGGTGGAAAATGGGGACTCCATTTTTGTCTAATTGGCATCAAAATTATTTTCGGAACTATATTCAAGCTATACATTTTTCAATGATAAAATTCCTTAGAAAAAATTCAAAGATGTAAAATTTCCCTGATTGCGGAAAGTTCAAATCCGCTTGGTGAAAATGGGGGCTTGGACTGAGAGAAGCCTACACGGCTTACACCTGTATTAAATCATCTCAGTATCTGATGACTAATTAGGAGCTCGACTAATGTTCAAATTTGGAACATTCTCTTTTTGCAGACTGGGGCAACAACAGCAACTTTGGCGTGGGCGCCAATAATATGTTGGGCTTTAACAATTTGCCCAGTTTAATGAACTCGGGTAATTTTGGCAATAACTCCGGCGGCGTCGGCGGCGGTGGTGGTGGCGGCGGCGGCGGCAACAATGGCAATTTTGGTCAAAACACTGGGAATTTTGGCAATTTTGGCAACGATTTTGGCGATTTTAATAATTTTGGAAACAATCGCAGCAACAACAATGGTAACAACTTTGGTAAGTAACAATTGCAGAACCAAAAAATCTCGTAATCTTTGGGTTTGCGTTTAATTCTATACAAAATCTTCGGGCATTCAGGGGCTTTGGTTTGAATCTCTACTTAACGCCATGTTAGACAGTTTCTTATCATCCTCCTGATCTAACTAAAGCAAAACCAACTCGTATAGTTGATTTATTCTCTTCCTCTTTAATGTACCATATAGATATATAGATAGTTAAATATTATTAACCCATTTTGGCCAAACCTTAACCAACCAACTCTCTTGGTTTTTTCTAATGAAAAATGTGGCTTCCATTGCAGACATGCCTGGAAATTTCGGCAACAACGGCGGCGGTGGCGGCGGAGGCTTTGGTAATTTTGGTAACAACTCTGTTGGCGGAGGAGGCAATGGCTTCAATAATGGCGGCGGTGTTGGAGGCTTCAACAACGGCGGAAATGGCGGTGGTTTCAATAACAGCAGCAACTCCGGCGGTGGCTTCAACAATGGCGGTGGCGGCGGAGGTTTTGGTAACTTTGGCAACAACCCCGGCGGCGGTGGAGGAGGCTTCAACAATGGTGGCGGCTTCAACAATGGCGGCGGTGGCTTCAACAATGGTGGCGGCGGCTTCAACAATGGTGGCGGCGGATTCAACAATGGCGGTGGCGGCTTTAACAATGGAGGCGGCAATTTCGGATCGGTTGGAGGCAATTTCGGGCCCATTGGGGGCGGTCGCAACAATGATGTAGAGTATTACACCATCCACATGCGCGGCCTTCCCTACAATTCGTTTGAAAATGATGTATTCAAGGTAAGCATCAAAACCAGACCAGCCGAAAAGATTCTTAAAGTTAACTTAACCTGCTTTCTTTATCTTGCAGTTCTTTGATCCCATTCGCCCAGCTAACGTGCGCATTAATTACAATAAGAAGGGCCTGCACAGCGGCACCGCAGACGCCTATTTTGACACGTACGACGATTCGCAACTGGCTATGAAGCGGCACCGCGAGCAAATGGGTTCCCGCTACATTGAGCTCTTCTATGATGGCAAAACACGCGGCGGCGTTAATGTCGGTGGCGGTGGCGGCGGCGGTGGCGGTGGCGTCGGCGGCATCGGCGTCGGAGGTGGTCCTGGCAACATTGGCGGCGGCGGCGGCGGCGGTGGTGGTGGTGGTGGTGGCTTCTCACGTCGCATTTAAACGCTTACCTTTACATTAATTCCTTACTTTTACATACGCTAATGTAAACGCAAGTATTTTATAAGATTGTGGACCAGCACCGCAACCGTCGAACGCACCTTATAAGTAAACATGAAGGACATATTATGTCGCTAGTACATAGAATTGCAACGTTTCGATTGCATATGAAACAGACACACATCTTTTATATAATTTAAGCAAAAATGTATCTATACGAACCAAATGGTTTACACTTAGTTTTGGTCGCAAATGTAAAGAGATGTTGGCCTCCCTTTCACAAGAATGAAATAATAACAGGATAAAAGGAAAAAGATTTCGACAAAAGTAATGTCAATTTTTTGTAATTTCTGAATCAATCCTGACATGACAACAAGAAATTATAAACATCTAAAAGCAATAAAATTCATAAACCAATACATCGATTCGTATTCCACAATAAAAGAAATTGTTTTGTACTTTTGCACAGTATGGGGTTCGACTCTTTGTTAAAAGATAATCAAGATGACAAGAAGACGATCCTATATAAACACAAGGATATATGAGTTCCTAATGCTCGCAATGAAGATCAGTTTTCACTGCATACGAATCGAATTGTAGTCGACTAGATGTGGATCGGGCTATGCATTATTTTAAGTCTCGATCAGTTTCCTATTGAATTAATATATGTTCAAGCATTTTCCCAGAATTGAACCGCGTCAAGCCGAATGGGTTCTAAGTTTCCTCAGTCCACGATCTACTTGAAGCCGCAAGTATTTCCCAGACTATACCAATTACGGAGCTATACTATAGAAGTCTAGATCAGCAATAGATCGTGCAATACTGTAGACTTGGTCAACAAACGCCGCGGCACTTGCATTATTGTTTTTGTTGCTGTGGCGAACGCGCGCGCATTCCACGAGTCTAAAATTTTACCCACATGCCAACAATTGGCGGGGAAAGGGGTAACAAATTGTAATTTCGTTAAACGTCGCTTTTGAATTAGTCGAGCTCAAGTAAAACAATTGTTAATACGACAAAAAAAAATAGTGTGCATGGAATATTTGAAGCAAATATGGAATACATTTTTCATAACACTATTTGGATTGCAAAAATGTGTGAACTCAGATGGGTTGTTTTTATTATTTTTTCTACTCTCCGTCTGAAATGGGCCGTAGAAAATGTGCTAACTTTAAGCTTGTTAACAAAGCTGCAACAAGTGGACTCTGAAAAATATAGCGGCTTCTACGTCTAACGAATGGAAGTGTTAAAACGAAAGTATTGAAAAAGTCAGGTGAAAAATATGAGAAGCGTTTGATAAGTACACTCGGCGAAAAAGAAACCATGAATTTATAGTCGAATCAAGTTCGAACAAGACCAGATCTTTTGAACCTAATAAAGTTTGTGTTATTGAATAGTCATGGCTTAAATATTCTTCATATATAATATATTAAATTAAAAACTGTATAAATTCTACGTAGGATATATTCGAATTTGGAACAGCATTTTTCTCTGAGTGTATGTACAGGAGGTATGCCAGCAGTTAGGTAGGTATTATGACATACAAATTAGCAATTCCTGAAATGACTTCAGGTTGTACGATCTTATATACATTTTAAACTGACAAACTGCTTGAATAATAATTTAATATACATATTAAAAAAATGAAGGTATAATTATATACTTTATGACGTTTATCTTCCAAGTTATTTACAACTTGTGCCTTCGCTAATTTACGATTACGAAAACTCAATTGGGTTCTGTTGTATGTATTGTATCTTAAAGACTATGCACTTGTGTTCTTACCCTCACATTTCACTTTCTTTCATCTGCTATCGAAATCTCTCGCCATCTCTCCCCATCTCTCTCTCTCTCCGTCTGGTACGTCAGCTAGATAAGTTTTACTCAAGAGACAATGACAATAATAATTTTCGCTAATTATGTCAATAAAATATGTACGAGAGCAAGAAACCCAAAATAGATAATGCCGTCACATTCCAGAACGTAGACTCGTTCCATGGCGTCTATATAAATTCTGATCACACTTGAAGATGTGATTGTTAGCCGATTCTTTGCGATTGCGCACGCAGTTATTATAGACATGTGGGTGGGGGAGGGTGGGGTCTACCAATAAAATCGGGCATTTTTATTGTGGGTATAATAAATTCACATGCCCAAGGACTTGGAGGCGGGCTCGAGTATCTTTACATAAGTCCCAAATTATAACGCTCTAATCAGTTGTATCTATTTGCCAGGTTATTTATGCGCTACACGATGCGAAAAAAAAATGTTCAAAACCAACAGACGAGCAATAATTGTCAGATACTGTTTTTTTTTTTTCCATTGCCCCCATCTGATTGTTGCGGCGTGTGTGCAAAGTTTATTTATGAAAGTACTCGTAATTTATAAATCAAAGCGTTTTCGTGTTTAAGTTTGCAATTTTCTTAAAGTATGTGAAAGCACGATATTTCAGCACGAGTCGACTTCAAGTTATCATATGCCAGAGGAGATCATATCATCTCTATATATAAAACTATGTGTCTTGACTGACTGTCTGATTGACTGACTGACTGACTGACTGACTGACTGACTGATTGATTGGTGAGTAATGCACAGCCGAAACCGTAAGAGCTAGGAAGCTGAAATTTTCACTGCAGTTACCTTTTGTAATGAAGGTGTACGTTAAGACGGGCTTTCGGGAAATTCCTAACTTGAATGAAACTTTTTGGTTTACCATCTGATCAATTTCAAAGTTATTTGTTCATTTCTCCTTTGTGGAAAGGGGGGAACTTAATGAATACGTGTTCAGAGATTAGGGAAATTCCACCCGCAACAGTGGTAAATTGGCGGAAAACGTATGTATGAAAACAAAAGTTTTTTCAAAGTTTTGTGAGAACATTTATTTTATACGGGCCACGGGCAAAACCGAATTATACCCGCTAGTATAAAGAACATATATATAGAACTAAGAATCATTAAGGATCTTCTAGAAGTGTTTTAGATTATTAATATTTCATACTCATAAATTTCATATAGAGCTAATCAAAGGAAACAACTGAAAGTTGAGTATTTTGGATTATGAAAATGTCTTGTAAGACCTTTTGGATAATTTTCTAATTGTGTTTAGTTTTATTGTTTAAACAAATTGTATCACATATGTATTTATCAAGCGATCACATATTTGCTTGTCATCTTTAGAAGCATACAACAATTTCCAGAGTGCTAATGAAATGCACGTACGATTATTTATTTAATATGGTAATAATAACAATAAAAATTATTGAATTTTACGCAACAAGCGTGAATATGTCATGATAGTAAATATTTGTAAATATGGTAAAGCTGCCGAGCAAAAGCAGGTAACATTTAGCTTTACATATTGTAATTGTGGAAAAACCCAATTACGTAATTCTGGGTACTCGTATCGTGTAGGCGATGGATAATCTTAATCTATCTGCGCATCATTAGTTCTAGTGTTATGGCATCGTCGATAGTAGCCATAAATAACAGTAATTAAAGCACAGTTATCAGCTGGGATATCAAAGATTTAGTGCCCTTGCAGGCGTGTTAATTAAATTAACCTAAGCGATATGATGATCAGATTTCAATTAGCATGTTTCTGTTCAGAAGCAAAATACATGCAATAAAGCTTTTAAAGCAGAATATAAATGTTAAGTGTGTTATAAATGCACTGGCAAAGTTATAATATTAATGTTAGATTGTAAAACTAGTTTATAAAGCAAAATCCCCTTAATGTAATATATCCAACAACAATTTCAGCTTATGCTTATAAACATCTAGTTGCTAAGCTATGCGAAAGCTTTACGAATAGTTAATTGAGACAGGTCAAAAAATTAAAAAAAAAGTTAACTTTTACTAGCATATAATTTTAAAATAAAGACTTTGACTTAACTAAGGTTTAGTTGCCAAATCAAACACTTTTTACTGCCAAGCAATGCAAATTCCGTGCTCAATTGCAATGGCGGGGAGAAATTTGTCCAGCGCTTAAGAAATCCAATCAGAAATCCAATCAGAAAATAAAAACGAAACTGTAAAAATGCAAATCAGCTGATCGTGGCGCGCGCTAAAAAGCTCTCGTTTTGTAGATCAACGTCATCAATCGAAACGGAACGGAACGAATTCTCGAACTGACCGAAGCTGATAACCGGGTCCGGAGCAACAAAACACCTAATAACGGCGACAACGCCAGCGGCAGCAGAAGCCGCCGCAGCAGCAGCAGCAGCAGCAGCAGCAGCAGCAGCAGCAGCAGCAGCAGCAGCAGCGACAGCGGCGACGGCGCCAGCAGTCAATGTCAGAACGCGAAGCGGCCGCGTTGACAACGGAGCTGCTCTGGAATCGCTCTGCCAGCTGCCAACTAACTGCTTACAGCTTACAGCTTACAGCTTACAGCTTACGCAAAGCAAACGCGGCTAACGGCAAAAAAACAAAAACGACAACAAGTCAATCAAAGCGTCAATCAAACGCAAATCAATCAAACGTAATATGTGCGATCACAACAAGTGTCTGTGCCAACAACAAGAGCAGCAAAAGTGAGCAAATCAAAGCACGCGTTCAGCGTGTGTATGCGCAGCGAAACAGGTGTCGCAGGTGTGTCTAAAGGGAAGAGGTGCTCGCTTGTGTTTCAGCTTTTATTTTATTCGGATGTTGTAGATGTGTTTTGTTTTTTGACGCTGTTGCTTAAATTATATTTAAATGCAAGTAAATTAAGTGCTGTAATCACAAGGTCGGAAATTGACTTTAAGCAAATATAAACAACAAAATAGATAACAACTAATGAGTTCTCTTAGTACTTTGTATATTAGACGAGCATTGGCTACACTTGTTTAAATAACCACACAAAATATTTGCCTCGACTCAATTTTATACCCAATCTATGTGAAATGTTTTGAAAATGTTCTTCTCTTAATTGCCAAATAATGTGTTTTTTATGCACATGCAATTAAAGTGCAGCCAAATTGGCAAAATTTGTTACTTTCTGGTCAAAAGTTAGGAAAGTTTTAACTATATTAGTCTAGTCTTTGTGAGTGCTTAGGCACAACAACAAAAGTCTCCGGTTAAAAGACCTATAGATACTTTTTTCCCACCGACTTTCCATATATGCTTCAAGAAATCTACCTTTCAAACACGAGTGTGTAGTTAAGCTTAGTTCTTCAGGCTTAAGAGTTAGCCTTTACTATTGACGATTTTAACAGGTAATTAAACAAAATCAAAACTTGAGTAAGCACTTATAGATATCCGAACTACTTTTAAAACAACATTCATAAGAAACGTAAATAATCTTATCGATAAGAGCTGACAAGTGTGAAAAATATGTTGTAATTACATTGTATTTAATACAAATAATATTGCTTATATTGAATGAGAAAATCTCACAGCAATAAATAACAATTTACTAACGGAAATAACCTATTTATAATCAAATGCTCTGATATTTAATTTTTCAAAGCCCAACCAATATATACTCTCAGAAATAATATAATATAATACCCTATGCCTCGTTAAGTTGAAGCGCAACCCAAAAAATTGGAACCGTCAACAATAACATTTTGTTGGCAATGTAAAAGTTCTTATATACGTATGTATTTCGCAGTGCCATAAAAAGAAATAAAAACTTTATGGAATCGAGAGTTATTTAAAGAAACAAAGTATATACATATATAGCATGCAAACGACACACATTTGTATGATGCAGTTTTTGTTTTTTTTTGAAAATATTTTTACATAAACTCCCAAGCAAAACAAAAAGGCATTATATTCCGAGTATTTGCGGCTCATTATCAGCGCGTGGATGAAGTGAAAAAAAAAATAAAAACCAGCTAAAACCGCTTTCTTCTTGATTTGTTGTTATTCTTGTTGTTGTCAGTCTTAACAGAAATGTTCTATGCAAATGCCAGAAGTTGTTAAAGGGCCATGGGCTGATGTAAATACATGTAAGTGTATTTACTTATGTCCTATTTGTGCAAAAATTAATACGCATAGGTTCATAAATCTTTCAGCCATAATGCTGACAAAAGATTAAAACATTTTAATAAATCTTTGCAGCTCAACATGTTCCAAGCGCTTTTATTATTGGGAGATCGTAAATCAAAACGAATTTGGCCACTTGGCTTTGGAACTCCTGGGTTACTCGGTTTTTGGCTAGACGATAAGGCTTGCTAGAGTAGGAAAAGGCCTCGTGAACTAAACAAATTATTGCACTAAGATAAATGTGTACTTAAACTGTTTTCTAAATGTTCTCGCTGTGCTATACGATATCATTTAGAGTGATTAGAGAGAGCGCGCAAGATAATTTACACAGCTCAGCATTGATGTGGTTTTAAGGTTAAAATATGTATATTATTGTTTGTTTTTATTGTCAGAAATATGTGCAAAACAATCTGTTTAGTTCTAAAAATGCTGGTTTTTAAAATGTATTTGACATGGAGCACAATCTTGTATATACTTTTATTTTCCCATTTCCCAACAACAACAGCACCTTTTGCGGAAAGCTTCCAACTCCAACTCATACTTGTTCACTGCTTGTTTCTCTCTCACGATAAATCTCCATTTTGTTTAAGTTGCCTTCAGACATTCCATTTTACTAATAAATCGGTTATCCTGTTTATTAGTGTAAGCTTCGCACACACACACACACGCAACCTGCACTGTGCATTTGCGCGACGGCCTTCAGCGCAATGCGCTCTCAATTCACACTCTCTTTGCATTTTCGCACTCACTCTCCAAAGTGAACAATTCTCTCTTTCTCTCTCTAACAAACATCAAACTTGTTTTGCATACCAATTCACAGCACATTTACATGTGTGGGCGATCGTGTTGGGTGGCGTGTGTGGAGAGAGTGAGGAGTGCTGCTTGCCCATGCATAATTTAATTAGCTTAGCTAATAAAGCAGTTCATATTCAGTTATTTACAACAGGCTATTTATTTTTTTATCATTTCAGGCTAGAACAATAAATAGCCATCGGATGTGATTATTGAGCACAGTTAATTAATTTTCAAGAAAAAAGTAGTTGCTAATTTCTGTCTGCGTTTGCCGTTAATCCAGCGCACAGATAAAGCAGATAATGAAACTGTGATACATTTGGCAGTTTCAGTTGTCGCCGTTGTTAATTAAGCCTTCACACGCTCAAGTGCGCCACTTCAAACGGAACGCATAACGCCACACCACCCCGCGCTACACTATCGCAGTTCAAAAGAGGCAACAACAAAAAGAAAAGGAAGCAGACGAAGAGGAAGAACAACAACAAGTCAGCAGCGCACAAAGTTATCACCGGTAGCCGCAGAAGTCGCCGCCGCCGCCGCCGCAGTAGCAGAGCGTCAACAACAGTTTTGCGAAGCATAAACGCTGTCAACGCCGCAGTCGTAGTGAGCTGCGTCGCTGCCGCTGCAAGCTTAACGCATTTTTTGTTTTTGTTCGTAGAGAAACTTTTCGTGCGCGACTGCGCGCGATCGTCGACCGCACTCCCGCACAGTGCGCCCAACTTTACTCACTCGAGTCGCAGCAGCGCTTTGGGATGCGTTGGCGTCGCTGCCGCTGCAAAGGAAGTCGATCTTGTGACTTGGTTGGTGCAACAAAAGTGCAGCTAATTGAATTTAATGCACAAGCAAAAGGAATTTGATTTCATTTTCACATGTGACGCATACGCAGAGCCCAGCAGAAGCGAACGCAATGCGGAAAGAAAACGCGACTTACAATCGAAGCAACAGCAGAAATCGCACAACAAGCGAATCTGCAGAGTGAATGTGAATGCAATGCAAAAATAAACAAAATAAATTAAGTGCAAATACAAAACAATATATGTATGTATGTACATTAACTACATATTATAGCGACACATTAATATTCAAGTCGTCAACTTTTTATTGTGATATTGCAACTTGTTAAACGAAAACTCAAACATGAAGTTAAATAAAAACGGACGCGAATCTCTGCTGCTGGTGCCCTCGCCGAACCACACGTTCCCCGTGCGCACGTGCTCCAATGCGTCCTCGCTGCGCTTCAATATGGGTCACGAGCACGACAAGAGCCCAGATGATTCCGAGGAGGGCCTAGGCTATACGCACACGCTGGTAAGTTTCAAATAAGGGACAGTCATTAGCCTAAAATATATAATTTTAAAAACAAAAACAGTAAAAAAAAACCTTACTAAAATTCAAATTTTAATCAAAGGATTTATCTGAATTCAAGTACTATAAAATTTAAAAAATATATATACATTTACTTAATCGTCCGACATTATAGTATATTATAGTAGAAAGCGAAAATTTTTTTAAGCAGTCACAGTTTTTAAGCTTCGAAGTTCGAACCCAAGGCTTGGCCAAGATATTATGAAATGATATGATATGATATGATATATAAAAATCTCTAGAATGCAAACTTTTTGTGTAATCTGCTCTATGTAATAACATCTTTCTTCCTAGAAGCATTTTTATTATAGTTTTTAAAATTATTGCTACAAGTAATTCCTACAAATAGTTCTTATAAATACCTTGTATAGATCCCTTCATCAAAGTTAGTCACTGTTCTCCATATTCTATAAATACTTTATATAACATATTTTATAGATTCGTAATCTTATTTATTTCGGTTTTGCATTGCGATCACATGACGCCTGATCATATGTTCATATTTACGTACAAAGACTGTGCACCTGATCTGGCTAGGCCAGCAAGACAACCAGTTGAATTAAGACGATATATGTGGTAAATATGTTGTACTACAGGTGTGGGCACAGATCACAGCGATCTCTGACTGCGGTCAGGTTTTTACACTCCATACCTCCATACCTGTTGATAGGCTTAACGTATTTCATTTTAAATACGCATTAGATACGTTGACTTTTTTCTTGCATACTTAAGTATTGGGAATTTACAAGGGAATCCCCTAAGCATTTTTGGTGGCAATAACAAGATTATTTGAACTGTGAATCTGTATATATAATTACATTCCAAATTTCTGCCTTGTCATCGGAAGCTTTCGTTGATATTGTTTTGGTCTTTCTCCTGTTTGCTTTTTTGCCTCTAAATGCTGACGGCATGGCACTCACCACTTTGTTGTTATACCCTGTTCACAAATTCAGTGCGCAATGGGTATCTTAAGATTCGCATTAATAAGCAATTTGACTTGTTACCAACTATAAATCTATTTGTCAGTATGTGTGTACTCAGTGATCTCAGCAACTATATGAGCTAGTGATAGCAAATTTGG
Organism: Drosophila ezoana; assembly: GCA_035045725.1. Lineage (NCBI taxonomy): Eukaryota > Metazoa > Arthropoda > Insecta > Diptera > Drosophilidae > Drosophila > Drosophila ezoana. Next base: position 3,416,841 of record JAWNOU010000051.1, read on the forward strand.
TATGTAGACTCATAGATACCCTATGCGGAACTACTTTATTTCACATATGGAATTGTCTGCATTAAAAGCAAATATTCGTGCCTCAGAACTGAGTACAGAGCATCTTCCAGTCTGTATACACTTACTTTCAAAACTTAATTTACGTCATCGAAGCAAACGCACATGAAAAATTATGAATATAATTTTATTTAATTTTCAACGTATATATTTACTTTTTGCTTGTCTGCTGGTGGGGTGGGCGGCTTTGGGGGTGGCGCCCCCTTTGAAGTTGTTTGACCTTTGCTGCGAGTGGGTCACCGATTTATCTGTTTGCCTTAAGAATTTTATTCGTAAGTGCTTTGCGTGCGATAAGCAGCAATTAGCGTCTGTGAGTTGCCCCCGAAAACAGAAAATATTTATAGAGCAAACATTTACACAGATCTTTGCCGAGCTCTGATGCTTCTTGAAAGCTGCCAGAGATCTTTTCTGCAGTTCAAAGGCAGATAAAATGGCACACGCTAATGGAAAGATATGGAATTATATTCATAAAATATGATCGCATCTGGGTTTTATGTTATCTCTATGTCAATTTGAAAAAGTATTTTTTAAATAAGGTAGGAAATGCTTAGTAGAAATGTACAATATGGTTCATTTTTCACACTTCCATACATAGTATTAACAAAAAATTTTTGAACTGATTGACGGGCAAATTTTTCGCAGTTTTATACAATTTACCAAAAGTTTTGCTACTCATAAATATTTTCAAACTTTTTTTTTTGTTACGCTTACCGATTGAATTCTAATTGATTGATTGATTTAGCACAATGATTGAAATACCTCAATTATCGTTTAATGAGTAAACAAAGGTAGCAAAAGAAAACAACCATATGATTAGTTTTTATGTTACCTCGAAAAGACCTGGGCTTGGCCTTTTAATTAGTCGCAGGGCATATCAAATATTTACTCTTTTTTCGTAAGCTCCGCTGATAACAGACATTGCCGTGGCTCATTTATCATTTATTCGGCATTAGTTGGAAAATCCAAATTGGTTTTCAATTGTAGCTTTAATGAGTTCAGGTTTTCGAATCGGTAATTTGGGGATTCGCTGCTTGACTTTTGACTCTTGCCGACAACTGCGTTTGTAAGCCTAAAAGCTGTTTAAATATGTCAAAAATCATTCTTATATTTGCCGCCTAGATGAACACCTAAATAAATTGTGTATACATCATCATTGAATAGGCGGCTTAACAGATATAAACAATAACATTTATGTTTGCACTCAACTGGGCGTATGAGTAATATTTGATGCTTAATATGTAGAGGGGCACAGTTAACTGCGGATTGTCCCATACCTGAATACCCTTAAAAACACTTTAACAATAATATACCTAAGAAATTAGAAAAAGTGAGACATCAAATCAAATCAAATCAAAGGAATTATCTGAGATCAAATTAGGGTGTCGCTTAGAGAAAAACTCTATATGCCTAATATTTAGAAGGGCACAGTTAACTGCGGATAGCCTCATACTAGAAACTGAATAGCCTTTAATACACTAACTTATACTCAGTTTTCGTTCAACGGAACGTATGAGTAATATAGCGAGTTCGTTAAGCATCGTTAAGCTTCATTACCAAAATCTGACAACGTTCACGAATTAATTATTGAATACCCAACGCAAATCCACAAAATTACAAGTGGATATTTGTAATTAGCACATGAGGGTTATATTTCTGTCTGAGATATTTCTGTATCTGTATATACTAATAACTACCATAGCTATAACTATAGTCTTATTTATATTCTTATAGTATAATAATGCTTAATTAGTTATACAACTAAATCTAATTATAAACTAAGCTAAAGATCAGGGCTTGGTTTGATTCATAGTAGGGGAAAACGTAAATATCGAGCTTGAACTCTGATCCTCCGACAAAAAGCCTTGTAGTTAATAATTAAGGTATGGCATACAATTATAGTGTAATATACTACATTAATTATATAAATAAGCAAAAATTTTTTTTTACTTTGGTTTAACTAAAGACCATGACTTGTTATGATTCAAATAAGGAGAGAAGTAAGCTTGAGCTCTGGACGCAGCCTTGCTAAGTCCTCCGCTTTGTGGTTAATATTTAAATCAATTAAAGTTTTTTTCTAACCTATTTAGTTATTGTATCTCAGATTACCGGGTTATCGGTGCTGCGGTCTGAGCCATCATCAATCAAATGGGCTTCCCTATCGGCCAAGGCACTTTGATTTAGTGCCGGGATCGATGGGGCGTAAAATCCGAATAGATTTGATTTCTAGCGTTCAATTGGCGGAATGAACCGCTGCTGCATTCATTGATTATGAATTTTTATGGCCGGTTTATTGTTAAATACAATTAACAATGTGCTTTATTGTGGGGGCCTTAAAAGCTGTCGACAGCCAGAGTCCGCTGCGTTCCGGCTGCCAAACAGTTGGCACGGGCCATAAATGTGAATTGTGCTCGAGATAATATTGTATTCCATGCTATTTGAACTTACATAAGTTCAAATTTATCTCGCGCATCTATGCAAATATTACATGAACACGCTATTTGTTTAGCTCAATTTTTAATTAATTTTCCTTTCTTCTGTTCGGCTTTTGAGTTTTGCACAGGTGTTGTTCTTGTTGCTGTTATTCACGCCTTTATCTTGGCCGGAATTCGGGGTGGGGGGCGTCAAAGTTGGTTTCCGTGGCTGCGCCCCAAGATGCCGTGTTCTTTAGTTGCCGTGCAATTGTTGCCAGATTCACTTTGCGTTGTGGCCAAACTTGAATATTTCCATACAAGTATAAAAAGTTACAAGAATAAGCTGTGACATGTTCAACAGAAATCGTAAGGTTTGTTAACCAATAAGAACATTTTCTTATATTCTTATATAACAAAAGCCTTTTTTGCCTCGATTTGTTTGGAGAATTTCTTTGAAATTGAAACATGATCAAAATAAAGCTTTGTATGTCTGAAACAATCGTTAAATAATTTAAAAGCACCATTTTGCAACTTTTGTTTACATTTGCTTTTTATAATTAATCGCATTATTGGATCAAAAACCACCACTTAAAATTAAATTAATGTAATTGCTATACACTTTAATTCTTCAATATGTGTGTAAGAACATTTAATATTCGAGAAGCTGCAAAATCTAAAATTCATAACTTTTCAAAAATATGCAAATATTTAGTTACCTTAAAGTGAATAAATATCTTTCGAAATTATCTTTTTAATAAATATAAAACGTTTTTTTATACTCCAAAAAGCTTTATACATATATATATTCTATATATATATATTTAAAAAAATAAAATTCTTAAAAATCTGCTTCATACATTTATTTTGTTAACGAAATAGAAATCGTTTTGCCTGCTTAAAGGTTAATTCAGCTCATTTCTGTCTTACCTTTGAGAGCTTACAGAGTTCTTCGTAAGATATCTTTATAATAAAGAAATCTTAATAACATTAATCTCTGTAATTAATTTGTCGCTCATTTAAAACTTAAGATCGAATCAATCGAATTAATCAGCGTCGAGCGTGAAAACAGACTTTAATCTCTCTCAGATCGCTTATCAACAAAGTTTACAGCGCAGCGCTCTTAATTTGCGCTCTCTTTGATTCTCTTAACTTAAGAAATGTTAAAAAGCTTTCAATTAAATTGACGCATTTTAAAGCGACCCATTGAGTATCTTTATTACTCAATGAAAGCGACCTAGGCAAAGCTGAAGAGCACTGAAATAAAACATAAATGCATGCAATTTTAAGCTGATGTAAAATACTATATAAAAATATATAATAAAATAAATATTTCAAAATATATAAGTACTGTGTTTTTGTGATATGTGTCCAAAACTGATTTATGCATGTAATACAAGTGGCAGGCTATTCAATTTGAAACCTCTTAATCTAAATTTATGTCGTTTCACAAATGTGCACAGACAAAAACTCGACAACTACAATAATGATATAATAGTTATTGTGCCGCGAAGAGAGTACTAGACTTATTAAACTAACAGAATAATAAAATACTCAGTATCCTTCATTATAATATAGAATTTTCTTAGAGGGATTTCATTTATTATTTTTGTTCTATATTTGGCTATAATAGGGCTTCCATATTTAAAATATTTTGTTGCCTGGCTCGAGGTCCGGGTTTGTAAAAGCAAACAGTTGAAAACAATTTGATGTAATATTTTTCTCCCAAAAAAATTTAAGCTATAATATTTAACCTCTAGCATTTTCCCTATTTGCCTCCTTTCTCCTTTCTTCTTTATGACTTTTCGGTATTTTTTTATTACTTTCTCTATAAAGAGATAGTCATAAAATATGATAAAGCTGAAATTTTTTCTTTTTATCGATTACCTACAGATATCTGAACCTAACTCCCTTATTTGCCCATATTCCTATATCCACCTCTAACTGTACATCTCCTTTTTCTTTCTTCCTTTCTTCTCTTTCTGTTAACACTCCCGTTAGTAATAGATTTATTGCACCCCTTCTTTGTATTACTTCCTCAAACGTTTTACTGGCTTGCCTTTAAATGGATGCCATGGAAATGCTTTAAGAATGAGAGCAACATCTATTATATAGGTAGTTAAGATACTTGTAATCCTCGGCGATCACCCATAAATCTGCGACAGTGTACTCAGGCTAGTTATGGTTTAGCATATCATTAATGCCGTCATTTGGACGGGTGTCTTACTAAATTGAGCAATTCAATCAAAGCGAAACTTTGCACTGTGTTCACGACACTTACAGTGAAACAAAAAGAAGAAAATAACATACATTTGTATCTGAGCAAATGCCGCATAGAAAATCACAAACATGTGACTCCGTGCCATGTGCATAATCCACCTACACATATGTATATGTAGAAAACACTTGAAGAGATTAAAGCAAGATGATGTCGTCGAAAAGTCAGCTCAATTTGAGTTGTTTAAGTGACATGGCACAGTGGGGCAAGCGTCACAAAAAAGTAACTAAACTAACTGTTAAATGATGAGCTCGGCAAACAATTTACCGGCACCGTGCAGGGCTAACTATATAACTTGGGCACAATCATATTTTGTCAAAGGCAGCTGTTTGCAATTGCTTTTGTCCCACTGTGCGTTGTGGCTTGTTGTCAACCCAACAGAGTCATTTTCACTTTTGCTCTAGCACAGGCGGCACAAATTATTAAATTTATGAAATTTTATTGATGTCTTACACACAAACTTTGACCGCTCGAGTGCGGATGGTTGTGCGGGGTGTGTGTGTGTGTGTGTGTGTGGGAATGGTTGGAGAGGGGGAGCGGTGGGCAAATGCAAGTGGGTTCTAAGCACTTGAGACTGTAAGCCCGGATCGCAGACTACGCTGGTATTGGTGTGCTAAATTCCGTAAAGTCTTGAGCCTAAACGAGACAATATCGTCGAGTGTGCCACAGATTCAGTTGAGTTCTAAGCTCGGTGCGAGTCGCACGCAGCAAAAAATATCTGGCGGATACAAAAGTGCAATAGATACAATCAGGACGGGAAGCGTTCAATTAATGCAATTGCATAAGCTGCGCGCTTTGGTAGAAAGCATATCGACAACTGATTAGCCCGTTAAGGCCTTTAACCATGGCAATAGCCACGCTCGTTCACCCAGACTGTTGATTAGTTCCTGGCTTTTTCGTTTTTCGTATCGATATCGCGGCACTCTCCGCTGCCTACTTATACACACACACGCACACACACACACACCCCAAATATCCGCCATGGTGTACTTTGCCACTCGCGACAATCGTGATCGGAACGGCAAAGCCAAAGCCAAACAGCAAGTCGAACGCATCATACACGATGAAGAGTTTGGCGAAGAGAACGTCGAGCTGGTCGACTCCGAGTGGGCCGATTTTGAGAAGTTCATTCGTCAGTTGCGCCAGCGACGCAACAGCAACATATCCATGGAGGTGGAGCTGCGTCATGTCCCTCGTCATCCCAAAGTCAAGTCGCAGGCATTCTATCCCTGTCCGCCGCCAGCGGAGAATGGACCCGATTCCGACTCATCCGACGATGATGATCCGTTTGGATACATTGATACACTTGTAAGCAAAACAATTCTATCAATCTCATCTCACAGTGCAGGTTCAGTTCTATAGTGCACTAACTGTTGTTAATCTATTCCATTAAGACATCCGTTTTAGTGATAAGATTTCTCGACCTACATATATGTAGCTTACCTGGTAACGAGTGCGACAAGAACGTTATCTTTATATCGATCATGAATGGCCTATGCACCAAGCAATCCAATCAACAATCATGTCTGGTTATAACCAGGCTATATATCAATATAATTGATCTTGTTCACTTTAACAATATGTGATTTGTAGAATTATAGCTATCGGTATCAGACAGCAAAGGGGGAAAACATTTAAATTTCTTTGCACAGACTCAATAACCATAAGAAAAAGCAGAATTTCCAGAAACACAAAACGTACAAAGATTAAATTTGGTATACTAAAAACGTTCGTCATAAACTGGGTAAGACAAAATAATGGGACAGTTTTCCAAAGTATATTTACAAAGCATTCATATAATGAATCAGACAATGCCCAGAATGGTATTCCTCATCGAAGTTGGTTTAGTTTAATCTAATTTTTTTTTACTAGTTGCAATTTTTGTACTCTAATGCATTTCATTATTTTTTTGATTTTGTTAACTTTTATAAATATTTCATAAGAATAATTTTTAATGCTTCGTTTCATTTGAATTCGAGTTTCGATCACAATTTGATTGAATGAAAATAATTAAAGATTTTAATATCAAAACCAGATTGAGCCTTAACTGTGAATTGAGAACTTTCAAAGGTATTTAGGACAAGATTTTAGAATTTGGAGCTAACTGAATTTATTTTTGTGGGAAAACAATGTCAAAAAGAGGAAAAAATTTTTAGTGCAGTCCAGAGTTCGGGCTTAGAGCATGTTTGTTTTAACGAAATTCAACGTTGTCATCATTTTCTTGTGAGTTTCGATTCCTTTTCCCTACGTGCAATGAAAATATTGTGAATGGGAATGGGAAGACGAGCAAAAAATATGTTGCTATTTATAATCGGATTATAATGAATAATATTTAGTGTTTATTATAAGTTAAGAAATTATTTCGATGCAGAAGGTAGTAGGCTGCAAAAAAAGGGTGACCATGCTGCCCAAAGAATTTTAAACATTCAATTTATTTTGAGATTAGGTTTGACTAGATCTAAGAAAACGTTATGAAAAACAGTTAAATAACAAGCAATATTTAGGTGTGCTCAGTTTAAAAGAATACAGAGAAACGGTACCAAAGAAAAAATAAACTATTTTTTATCAAACATCATCTACGCACAAACTTATTGTTTATTTTTATAAGTCCTATGGGATTTTTCATTTATAACAGTTTAATTGTTTTGAAATTTATAAAGAATTAAGAAACTTAAGCTTCTAACAAGTGACAAGAACTCTTGAGAGCTTTCTAAACATTCTTACAATTGAGATTTTGTCGGCATAGCTGGTTACCCTGGCCCATGCACAGCGTTGAAAGAAAATTTTCAATAATTTTTCACACAAACGGAAAAGCTCAAGAGCGTCCGTTTTAGTTTCAAAAACGTTTTCACAAAGTTTAGAACGTTGTGTGAATGTCGCGGACAATAACGCGAAAATCAATAGACAAAACCAAGAAAGAAATCGTTAGAAATTATAACCGACGTAAAAGTGTATGGAAAAAATATTTAAAAAATAATAATATTGAAAAATACTTATGCATGAATCAAAATTGTGTGTTATGGTAAAAATAATTGTGCATAAATAATGTGATTTAAGGCCGTGCAGCATTGTAAAAATGTTAAAAATAAATTGCAATAAAAATTACAACTGCTGACGGGACGGGTCTCAAGGGCAGCGACATGTAATTCCGACGACTTGCAATGAGAAATATCAACTAAGAAGAAGAAGCACAACAACAACAGCAGCAACAGCAACAACAACAACATCAGCGGAAACTAAAAATAATTGGCAACAAAATGCGAAAGAGAAATTCGGCCAACAGCCGCAGGCATGTCAAAGGCCGCAATACGGATCTATGCGACTGACACAAAACACGCTTGCAGCAGCAGCAAAAAAAACAACAACAACAACAACAAGAAGAAGAAGAACGAGAGCACGATCTAATATAGAACAATAAGATTCGTCTATTCGAATTGAAATTCGCAGCGTATTTGTGTGCGGTAGTCGAAATCGGTTTGCTTCATGTTCAACAACAGTCGCACTCACCAGGATGAGTACATTCGGGAATACGCCTTTGAGCCGGAGCTGCTGATTAATCGCGCGGATTATCTGCGCGAAGAGGAGCTAGCCCATAAGCTAGCCTCCACGCCCGTCCGCCTGCGCTGGGATGAGGCCATTGCCAAACAGAAGCAACAACAGAAACGGAAATCCAAACCCAAGCCCGCCGAAACAGTCAGCGATGACAAGAATCAAATTGAGTTCGAAATTGAGGCTTTCTACTATGTAAGCATATGCATTAAAGAATCCAGGTTTGAATCGATTAATAGCCAAGCCGGTTCGAACCTGAATTTTCTGAACTGTATTAGTAGCTTTCTTTAAAAAATACTTTTTAAAAGTGTTCAACATTTGCGAACAAAATTCGATAAATGAAACTAAGTAAATATTTAAAAAACAAACTTATTTTCTTAAAGAAAGTAAGCCTATGCTCAAAATTGTCAAAAACTAGCTTCACTGGTTCGAATCCTACATAGAATAGAGCATTATCTAGTCAAAGCGGAGACACATTGCATTTACCCAGCCAAAGCAGACCTTCGCCCAGACCTCTGGGAAATTAGCGGCGCTCTTGGTTTTCGCTTTCTTCTTCTTTTTTTTTTTGTCACATTTTCTTTTATTTTCTTATAATTTTCTTTGGCTCTTGGCTCTTTTTCTTGTCGTATGCCTGAACAATTTTTATTTATTTATGTAGTTCCTTTTTGTTTTGACCGTGGCAAAGTGTGTTAGACACCTTTCAAAATATATTTTTGGATTGCATTTTCAATGGGTTTTACTTGGGGCACTCGGGGAATATGCCAACTACTTGACTATAAAATATTTAATTCTTGTAATGAGAGATTAAATGTCATGCTTGTTCAGAGAACAAAAGTTGATACAGACATAAAAATTAAAAAAAAAATAATAATAAACAGAATATTAGGTCTTGATTAACAAATATTTATAGTAAAAAGTAAATAAAATAAATATTTTTATCTGTGCAGAAAGACCTAAATGGCCAACATACTTTTCTTGTAGTGTACTTTAAAATTTAATTTATTAGAAATTTTCTGAAAATCCTTTAAAAATTGGAAAGATTACTTCAATTTTAAAAAGATATTATATGTTTTCTAAAATTTTTTGACAGCATTCTAACTCTCTTTAAATTGAACTATTAAAAACATGTTTGCACTCAAAGTAAAATGAGCCAAATGATTTTCCTCTTTTCTGACAAATCTTAAAAATCTTAAAAAAATATAATTCCCTTCAGAAGACTTTAAAGCGCATTTGTCTGGCTTATCAATGTCGACTTCTTTGGAAATGCTAAAGTTTTCTTTTCCTTTGTTATTGTTGTGGGAATTTCCGAGCATGAAAAATCGTTTCATGACGAAAATTCTTTGCCCATGGGATATGTTCTCTTTTTGTATTTTGTTGCTTTGTTTATTTTAAAAGATGAGAGTTTTTTAAGTTATTTATATTGTATATTGGACTTTTGCCTGCTGTCAAACTGATCAACAAGTGAAACGAATGCGTTAGTAAGTGTTTGGCATTCTTGGAGGATGGTGGAAAATGTCTATTTCTTTGTATGCTCAATCTCCATATACAATTAAGCAAGCGCATAAAGACGTGTAATAGATATAGAAAATATAGTCATATATAATTCTAATACTATACTTTATATTTATCGACAGATGTACGGTCGTTATACGAAAGATCTAGGAGAATTTGCTAAAGATGAAGCCAGAAAACTCAAACTACTCGAAAAGCGACGAAAGCAAGAAGATAAACAAAGGAATAAGGTAAATTTTGAATATAAGAACAATGCAAAGACTTTATTTGTTTAATCATGTGACAATCTACATAATATTCAATGCAAACGTAATGAGAAATTTATAAATACTTAAGGTAAATCGTTTATTTTGTATATAGAATATTTAAATGAAAATTCACTTGACATCAAATGCCTGCGATTCATGTTCGCTTGCGACCAAATTATGCAAAGTACTCGCATTCATGGCTTCATGAACGCCATTTTGATTTGGCAAACAAAAATAATTTGGCATCCATCCCAATAGCAATAGCACCCATTGACAGTATTAGCTAAATAATATAAATACACAAGCAATATCCATATAACACATAGTTTGAGAGCATTTTGAGTGCATCGGTTTATAAAGCAGCAGTGCTGGGAAATATTTACAGGAATTGCTGGGCAAGCGAGCGACGCGTATAAAACGCATCTCATCATGGGTCTGGAAGCATACACTGGCACGCCTGGGCGAGGACTGGGTATTCCTAGCCCTGCTCGGCATAATAATGGCCCTGCTCTCCTTCATCATGGACAAGGGCATATCGATATGTACAAATGGTAAAAGCGCATCACAAGACAACCAACAGTTGAGCCTTTTGTTTTTTTACGTACTAAATTGTTTGGTCTGATATCATTTTAGCTCGTATTTGGCTCTATCGCGATCTTACTTCACAGCCCTTCATACAGTATATTGCTTGGGTCTCATTGCCGGTCTGTTTAATATTATTCTCAGCCGGCTTTGTGCATCTAATCGCACCACAAAGTATAGGTAAGTGAAGTAGAAGAAGAACTATCTATGTTAAGTAAACTTTGGTATTTAGTTTTGTTCTTTCAAGTCAACAGTATTTAGTAATTTTTGTTAACAGTATATTTTGAGAGTATTTTTTATGTTTTATTGAACTAATCTCTCGAACGTGAAAGTAGTCTTGTTTGTAGCTCTAGAATTCATTGATATATTGTAGTTATTTGGGTTTTCCAAAGCAAAAACTAACTACAAAACTGAAAACTATATTAATTTTTTTACTTACTTACTTACTTCGATGGTTGCTTAGGATTTTAGACTACAGATTCAAGTGTTTCGGAAAACTTGTTTTTTTAAATAATTTTTCAACAATTCCAGAACGTCTCGAACCAGTCAAAAAAAATGTCTTTAGGTTTATGTACCCAGTTACTAGCTTCTTTGATACCTCAATGTTATATATTTATCTGCCTTGCGAGTCAAAGATTATTCCAACAAAAAACCCCCTCTGGCACCTTATAAACACCCTGTACCACTGCACTCCGGCAGCTGCCCACACCAAGCACACTTGGCTCCTCCAATAACTGATATATCCCCTGTGTCTATATGTTATATACTCGAATTGAATACCTTAAAAGAAAATATATTTATGTACATACCCAAGCACTATGCATATGCTCAATGCAAATTCCACATACATATTGTATTGTATTACCATACCTGTGTCTAGGTTCCGGTATACCTGAAATGAAGACCATTCTGCGTGGCGTTGCGCTGAAAGAGTATCTCACATTTAAGACATTAGTGGCCAAGGTAATTGGTTTAACGGCAACTCTGGGCAGCGGTATGCCATTAGGAAAGGAAGTAAGTATGAAAAATTGATGCTAGCTTGAAAAGCGGCACACACACACACACGCACACATACGAACACACTCACAATGTTTGGAAAACTCTTCAAAAAATACTAACTTCGTCTCTAGGGTCCTTTCGTACATATAGCAAGTATTGTAGCACAATTATTAAGTAAACTCGTCACATCATTCCAAGGCATCTATGAGAACGAGTCCCGCAACTCTGAAATGTTGGCGGCCGCCTGTGCCGTCGGCGTGGGCGCCTGTTTTGCCGCGCCCGTTGGTGGTGAGTACAGGAGAGATCGATTAGATCCTCATTGATTAGCTGAGCAACAGCAGTAAATAAAACCAGCAAAACGATCCACCTGCAGGCGTTCTATTCAGCATCGAGGTAACCACAACCTATTTTGCGGTGCGCAATTATTGGCGCGGTTTCTTTGCGGCCGTCTGTGGTGCAACGGTTTTTCGACTGCTCGCCGTTTGGTTTCAAAATGCGGACACTGTGCGGGCGCTGTTTCTGACCAATTTCACCACCGAATTTCCCTTTGATCCGCAGGAGTTGTTTGTTTTCGCATTGATTGGGTGAGTCTTAAAGTCTTAATTATTCAAATAAGCAATTACAAATTCTTCTCTTTGAACAGCTTTGTTTGCGGCTTGGGTGGCGCCACCTATGTTTGGGTGCATCGTCGCTACGTCCTTTTCATGCGCTCCAACAAACGCATGAACAAATTTTTGCAGAAAAAGTGAGTACCCAGGCATCGATTACTTATGTCAAGCAATTTATCGATATACATTTAAGTATCGATATTGACCGCTAGGAAACTGCTGCATATTTTACACCAAGTTCCGTTAATTTTTTGAATTACTTAACATCTTTTCATCGATTGCAGCCGCTTTTTGTATCCCGGTTTTCTGGCTCTGTTGGTCTCCAGCATTTCATTTCCTTTGGGCACGGGTCAGTTTCTGGCTGGTGAGCTCAGCACACATGAGCAGGTGACGCAGCTGTTCAGCAATTTCAGCTGGTCACGCGAAGATTTGACCGTGGAACAGGCTGCCGTCGTGACCCACTGGATGACCAGCTACACCAGCGTCTTTGCCAATCTGGTGATCTTTACCATCTTCACGGCAAGTATTATAAAATATTTAGACAATATTCATAACTAATTGAATGTTTCTTTGCGCAGTTCTTCTTTTCCATCATTGCGTCCACGATACCTGTGCCCTCGGGCATGTTCATACCGGTATTTAAAATTGGCGCCGCATTTGGTCGCTTGGTGGGCGAATTGATGGCCTCCTGGTTTCCACATGGCGTGCGCTACGGCGGTCGATTGTCACCCATTATGCCAGGTGGCTATGCCGTTGTCGGCGCAGCTGCCTTTTCTGGCTCTGTGACGCATACGGTATCCGTGGCAGTGATTATCTTTGAGATGACCGGTCAGATAACGCATGTTGTGCCCGTAATGATAGCCGTGCTGGTGGCCAATGCGGTGGCATCGCTGCTGCAGCCCTCGATCTACGACAGTATTATACTGATTAAGAAGCTGCCGTATCTGCCTGATCTGCTCCCCTCCAGTTCCGGCATGTACAGCATCTTTGTGGAGGACTTCATGGTGCGAGACGTGAAGTACATTTGGCATGGCATCTCCTATCAAAAGCTTAAGGAGGTGCTCAAGATCAATAAGACGCTGCGCTCGCTGCCCCTGGTCGACAGTCCAGAGAACATGATCCTGCTGGGCTCCGTTCAGCGCTACGAGCTAATCAAGATCATTGAGAAGCACATAGGACGCGAGAAGCGCATGGAGGTGGCTCAAAAGTGGCAAAAGGAGGCCGAGGAGCGTGCCCTGGAGGAGGAGAAAAAGAAACAGGAAGCGGAGCTCAAGCAGCGTCGGCCCTCACGCTTTGAGGTGCTGCCCGCACCGGACATCCTCAGTCTGCGCCAGATTGCCAACGATGAGATGCTGCCGCCCAAGAAGCGCGCAGAGACCATGCACAGCTCCCTAACGCCACGCAAATCCATACTGAAAAAGACCAACTCCTTCAACCTGAAGACCTATGCGCCCGCCTCTCCGCACAGCCCCAGCATCACGCCCTACACCACCATCACGGGCAACTCAGAGTTTCGTATACGCTCCGCCTTTGAGGCCATATTCAAGAAGTCCACCACGCTGCAGGATGTGCAACCGGATCCGGAAATGGGCTCCATCTCGCCGGCGGCCAGCAACAATGAGGTGCAACTTCAGCGTGCGCCCAGTGCGCCCAGTACACCCGGCATATCCAAGAAGGTTCAGCTGGTAAGTCCAATATCCTTGCCTTCTACGATCTATGGTTCCGGGGGGCACGCTTAACTACTAATGGAGCTTGGCTCCTCCATGTGCTTTATCTGTCACGCTTATATGTACAAATTTTGCATTCCAAGCAAGCACAAAACAATTGGAACTTTGTTACCGATCAGATCATGCTGGTAAGTAGCCCCTTTAAAGAAAAGAAGATGAAAAAAAAAACACATCTTTATACCATAACATTCACCTTTGGTATTCTGATGAAACGTTCGCTCTCTCTCTCTTTGTTTCGCTCTCTCTGTCTGGCACATTACTAATCCTTTTCTATATCTGCAAGCAAGTAAATCCTATAACAATTCAAACGAAGGGCACCAAACAAATGGTAATATATCTTTATCTGAAGAATCTTGTTAAGGCAGGCGTCACAGATATCGCTTTTAATTAAATTTGAACTCACTTTTGATTTTTTTTTTTTTATTCTCTACTACTTTGACTACAGATTAAGCTTCATAAATCTTAAAGTGTAGTCAAAGAAAAATAAAATATCTATAATACCCCGAAATATGATGATTATTTCTAGGGATTTGCAGCCAATCAAAGTCAAAATCTTGTCAGATATCTGTGACAGTCCTGAATAGTCCTGAAAGTAGTTGCAGCTCTTGTTTTTCTTTTCGCTTCTCTGCTTAGCCATATTTGTATGCTCAAAAATCAGGTGATACAAAATAATATCTATAAAATTTAACGCTTTGTGTATGCCGCCCGATAAGGATGACATAGATGATACCATAACAGATAATACAGATTCGTATAAGCCAATTAATTTGCCGCTCAACGATATGAATACAGATAAGACCTGCATTAAAAACAAAACAAATAAAGTTTCAGATATTAATAGACATGCCCACGAACCGGCTGCTGTGTTCCATGTTAACGAGAATCACATAGATAATCAGAAAAAGCCAAAGAAAAAGATTCAATTCAGCAGCCATGTGAGAGTTAAAGATTCGCCAAATCGTAGCTATACGTTGGATAAGTTATCCGATAAGCAAGAATCAAATGAATTGGATCTAACGATAGAAGATGACGATCAGAAATCGATTGTTGACAACGAACCGAATGGAACTAAGGTAAGTAGAGTCTGTTCCTTCGTCTGTATTTATGCGTGTTGTGTATTGTAATCCATACTAACCGATCTAATGTATATATATATATATCTATCCAACATTTAACCCACAACATTTTCTATTCTCTCTATTGTCCCAATCGTAACTGTTCTTGTATACACATATATATCTCAATGCGCACACACACAAAAACAAACACATTAAACAGAATACGACTATTAAAAAGACGAAATCGGTGCAATTGGTATGTATTAATTTATAGATAGATCCATCAATAAATAATATATATAAGTTGTAGTTCACATAAATGTTGACTCCTCTGCATCTGCCTCTTTTAGCCTAGGGAGCGCGTCATAGACATGTCACCGGAGGATCAGAAGCAATGGGAACTGGAAGAAATGCTTAAGCCAATCGATTTGGAAAAGACACAGATACACATTGATCCCTCGCCCTTTCAGCTGGTCGAACGCACCTCCATACTCAAGGTGCATTCGCTGTTCTCCATGGTGGGCATCAATCATGCGTATGTAACAAAAATCGGACGACTTGTCGGCGTGGTGGGCCTCAAGGAGGTTGGTTCACATCAAATATCTTAACATGCACTTTAACAGCTGCTTATTAAAACCGTTTTTGACAGCTTCGCAAGGCCATCGAGGACATCAATAGCAACAGCTTTGTGGCACATCCACGAGACGATGAGGTCGACTCCAAGCCAGCAGTGGAAAAGCCACTGCTCGCAGCCAGCGCCAGCGACAAGGCCGTAGACATGACCATCACCTCAATGGATTCGGCGCTTTCCAATTCCGACAATTGTTCCGATATTGAAATGGAGCATCTCAAGTCTTTGGATACGCCGGAAGTAACGCTCACAATGCCGCCAACCGATACAAATGCAAATACAACAATACAAGACACAAACAATACACAGAACATAAACAAATCTGTTTAAGTTAAGCGAACATCTTTTGAACCATTTATGTTAACTCGTTAGCCACGGCAACAACGCTTGTTTAATGCAATGCTGTTGCAAAGTCTGTAAAGATACAGTTAAACACTAAACTAAGTTATGTCATAATTAATTAATTAGATTATCAAGTTGTTATGTATTTATATCTCGTTAGTGCATAAAGTCAAAGATATCGTGATCTATTTTTAAGTTACAAGCAATGCGAAATAAATGTTTAACAAATATACAAATTAACATTGCAAAACTTATTCTAAACATCAAATTTGTCTTAATGCCTACCTGGAAACTCAAATTAAAAGACACAGTCAAGGCTTAGACTACGAATCGAATCAAGTTGGAACCTCGACTTTGGATTCTGTTCGTTTGTTATTTTTGTTAAATTTAAAAGTTAAGTTTTTCCTATTTAAATAATTATATTTATCGAACTGAGTTAATTTTATTTATATTCAGTGTACTGAATACATCGTAGATGCAATCTCCCAAGTTAACACGTGTTCTATTATATCTAAAGATAACATATGACAAAAATACAGTTCAGTTTAAGAACAGGTTTTTTCTAACGCTAAAGACTAAGATTCGGTTAAAATTCCAGGTCGGAACCGGCCTATCTTTAATCAAAAGGTAAGGTAATAACTCTATTGTTTATTTAAGCAGGTTAATAAAAAGAATTACTTTAGGGTCACTTGAAATATTTACCCCAAAGATTTTGGCAACAAGTTGTTTATTTCATTAAAGAGTACATTTCTGTGGAAATCAATCAACTATTAACATCAAAACTAGTTGAATAGTTTTTAAAAACAAAATTTAACTCTTAAATCTGTATCTCATCAAAAAAAAAAGATATTTAAAAGATTTTAAAATAGGCAACTTTTAATACAACTATTTTACAAGGGTAAAAAGTGTGGATTGATTATAAGAAAGACTTGGTCTAAAATATGATAGGAAATTCACTTGATATGCTTCTTAAATATATTGTTGAACAATGATAGTCCATGTTTAATTTGTTTGGTTTCAAGTGGAAGTCTTGATGCTTCAAAAGTAGAACTAAGTAATAATTGGGTTTGGTTAAAAATGCACTTATAATGTTGTTGAAATTTACATCATAACAGCTCTCAAATGAAGCAAAGAGTCGAAACAGAATTTTCGTACATGACTTTTTAGTCTTCAAGTCTCTTCATTTGTTGCCCCATGATAGACATCAGTATATATTACCGAAAAAAAATATTTTTTTTCCAATATGTGTTTTCGCTATAAGTAATTACTATATATCCACGTTTTGCAATAGATCCATTTTTTTTCCATTAATATCGATAAAAATCGATTTTTAGCTTCGAGAGCTTGCGACAACAATATCGGTAGGTGAACTCTCGTAAAGCACAAACAGATCAAGTATTTTTTTAACTTCAAATATGTCCCAAAACATAAGACTTATAAGTCAATAAACTAAAATATTTTTTGAAAATAAAAACTTTTACAAATTGAGCCTGAAAAAAGTGTATTTATGGCAGCGCGAGAGTATGAAAACCCGGCATCTCCCTAAAAAGTGCTCAGACATAATTGACGAAAATTGGACTAGGGTATGCAACGGCAATTACCCATCATATATAATCCAAAAATATGTTGATAAATTAATGACAGCAGGCGAGCCATATGTAGTATTCAAAACTAAAGAAGGTGTTTATCTAATATCTATGGGCGTGTCGGCAATATTTAATGAGACCCAAATTGCATTAAATGTTAATGGAAATTTTGTTAGTCCACAAACTGGGCAGACAATCGAAAATGTGGGCGCCATTACATGTTTACCCTATAGATTTCGCTACACTGAGGAACTCGTGGCGAACTGTTTAAACACTCAAAACGTGTCCAATGCGAATTATACAATACTCAACTATCCACTCTATGAGAAACAATCCTTGCTAGCCCAATTTAAATACGGATATCAACTGGGCGGCGTAGTTGACGGGGACGAAATTAATTGTGCTATCCATTCAAAGAACTTCAATTGGTGGATTGCAGTTTTTTTCGGCTTGCTGCTATGCTGGGCAATCATTTCAAGTCGTTTTCGAATATAAAACAGTGCAAAATTTCTGTATGGGACGAAATCAATTGTGCTATCTATTCAAAGAACTTCGATTGTTGGATTGCAGTTTTTTTCGGCTTGCTGCTATGCTGGGCAATCATTTCAAGTCTTTTTCGAATATAAAACAGTGCAAAATTTCTGTATGGGAACGGTAAAAGTGGAGCCGTATTCTGTACAAATTAACAGCACGTTAACAGAACTTCAAGGTGCGGCTTTACATAATCGAAAGATGTTAACGATTAAAAACAGAATTGCAAGCACCACATGCTAGCAATATTTCAGCTTTCACAACTACAAGATACCTTGTAAATAATATGTAAATCAATTTGACGTTTGTAATAATAGGTTATAAATCGGAAAAATGTAAACGACACGAGAAAGATGTTCCGATTTCATATATTACAGAAATAAAATACAACAAACAAAAATTATTTTTTCATTTTTGGTCGCTAAAATAGAAGTTCTCATGGACAATGATCAGCAGAGCTACACGTGCTAAAAGTTGACGAAGTTTTCGATTATCTTTATTAAAATGTATTGTTTTACATCTTAATAGAAAATAAACAATATTCTTAACCCTGTATTTTTAAATTTGATGAAATATCTTGCGAATAATGAGGCATTTCGGCCTTTTTCCGTTCACCTCTTCGACACTTCGAACTTAACACTTAACAAACCCCACATCAAAAACGATTTTACAGGGCATAAACATCATCGCAGCTTGGCGAAAATGAGAGCGAATTTCGACAGCAGTTAGTAGGCTTATTGGCCAGTTGGACTCGCTCAGTTATCACCTGCGTCCAAGTCGACTGAGGCAGAAGTCGCAGCAGCAGCAGCAGCCGCAGCCGCAGCCGCAGCCTGAGGGCAACAGCTGTGGAAACTCCAGCGCATTTATTGCTCTAGGTTGATAAACCTATTTTGGCAGCGCTGGAGCTCGGATGTCTTCCGCAATTGCCAAAAAAATATTAAAAAAATATTAACTTAAATAAAAAGTGCAAGTGTTGATTAAATAAAACGTAAAAATAACACCAAAATATTTCGATAATTAATTTTATTAGGGCACTTATCGTGTGCGCCGTTCAAAAGATATCAAAATGAAACGACATAGCCAGGCCGACGATGTGGAGCCCATTGTCTCGTCTTCGCGACAGCCCGCGCCCAGCATCGTAGCTCCTCAATCGCCAGATACCTATTCCAATGGCTCCACAGCGCGGCAGGAGCAGGAGAAACGCGAGATCGCCGGCGATGATCAGGAAGACTTGGGATACACCCATACGCTGGTGAGCGATAAGATGGCTTAGATGATTATGAAACTCGGTCTTTGTTTTTGAGGTTAAAAATACATATTAAGCATACGACAGGTGTGCACAAGTTTGTCTGGGTTTTTAAGCCAAAGACACCCAATGAAATATTAGTTATTGAGAGTCCTTTTTAAAGAAGATATATCCGAATATTATACTTATATAACTTCTGTTCGTAAAGCTGTGGTTCTTCATGTTGTACAATAGCTAGGTATAGCTAAAAGGTTCCAACTCTTGAAGCTTCTACTTAGCTAACGAAACTTTACATAACTCTGTGAATGGGCCTTTTCTTAGTTCCAGTTTTGATAGAAATGATGTGACACATTTCTTGGAATTAAATAGAAGATATTTATATACATATAATTTTAACAAAAATGGTTTCACCTCATCTATATATTTATTTAAACTTAATATAATTTTTTTAATTTTTTTTTAATTCTAATCAATTTAATTTCAACTAAACGTTGTCCTTTTTTTCGAATTTGAGGAATTCAGAACCTAACAATCTGTTTCCACATTTCCTGGCCCATTGGTGTAGAAACTAGGTGTCTGCATGTACAGAGTATTAAGATATAGCGAAGACACAAACCCAGCGAAAGCTTTCGCGCCATTAAAGCTATTCAGGCTGCCAAATTGTGAAACAGAATCTAAACGCGCGACTTGTACGAGTTTAGTTAAACAATTGTAATGGCAAAAACATTATAATCTGAAAAATGGGTATAACCAAACAGTTTATAATAAAAAAATATATTAAATAAACAGCCGAAAGATATTCAATCAAGCCAATTTTTTGCTAGCTGGCTGGTGTTCACAGCTTGTGGCTTTTGTGTGACAACTAATTGGCAAATATCTAGTGATAATTTGTCACTTACCTGGTCTAATATTTGATGACATTGTGGGGAGCAGGCCCCGAGTCCCAATTGTTTGCATTGCTTTTTAGATATGCAAATATCTACTTGTTTTTTTTTTCACCTGCTTTGATTAATGTCACGCTTTTTTTTTGGCTTTTTTTCAAATTTGTTTATTTCTTTTGTAATTTTATCCATTATTTTCCGGGGAAACTGCGTTAATTGTGGCTAATTAGCATCGCTTAAAGTGTTTAATTCGCTGCGCATGTGAAAAATGTGACTATATTATTTACAATTCTTTTATATTTTGCCAGAAAACATACATACAAAAAATATATATGTACATATATATATGTATGTGACATGTATTGTGCGACTATCTAAATACGTTAATTTTTTAGCACCTCACATGTGACAAATTCTGTCTGTTTTTTATTTGTCCTACCGTCTGAAATATTGATGAGTCATGTCTTATTTTTCGGTTTTTTCTTGTTTTTTCTTGATTTTTGGTATTGATCTGTAGATGTATGGCCGTTATTCTAGGGATCTACAACAATTTGCAGGCGATGAGGCACGAAGATTGCGCAAACTCGCCAAGTTGCGCAAACAGGAGGATAAGCTCAGGAGTCAGGTTTGGATAAAACATATACATATAGCATAAGAATAGGAACAAAACATAAACATTTTCTTTTTTCTCCGTATAGCTGCTGCAGCTGGAGTCCAATGACCCGACACGATTGCACAGCATGTCCTCGTGGGCCTGGCACCATGTCTCCGATCGCCTGAGCAAGGATTGGATATTTCTAACCACCTGCGCCATTATAATGGCCTTCATATCCCTGGCCATGGACGAAGGCATACGCTTGTTTGTGGCAGGTAATACTAGCATATAGCCGGATATCCATATGTATTTTTCACTTCTCGCGTCATTTCAGCGCGCTTTTGGTTCTATAAGGATATAACTGCCGATCCGTTTGCCCAGTATTTGACTTGGGTCACAATACCCGTGCTAATGATATTATTTTCAGCCACTTTTGTGCATTACTTGGCACCACAAGCTGCAGGTAGGAGGTGTCTGTTAACAATTCTCCCTCCAAAGCCAGCACTATAATTGGTCTAACTTTAAGGTTCTGGCATACCTGAAATGAAAACCATTCTGCGTGGCGTTCCACTAAAGAACTATCTCACATTTAAGACCCTGGTGGCCAAGGTTTTTGGCCTAACATTCGTTTTGGGCAGCGGCATGCCACTGGGCAAGGAGGTGAGCTGAAATAAACAGTTTTTTGCTTACAATTCGCAACGAATTAAAGCTTGCCTTGGTTTAGGGTCCTTACGTGCACATCGCTAGCATTGTGGCGCATCTTTTAAGCAAGCTGGCAACGCCATTTCGCAGCATCTATCAGAATGAATCGCGCAGCACCGAAATGCTGGCCGCTGCCTGCGCTTTGGGTCTGGGCACCTGCTTTGCGGCGCCCATCGGAGGTGAGGCGGAAGATGATCTCAGACTTAGTATATGTAAACTAATACATCTAATGCTTACAGCTGTGCTTTTCAGCATTGAGGTGACCACCACATACTTTGCGGTACGCAATTATTGGCGTGGTTTCTTTGGCTGTGTGGTGGGCGCTTCGGCGGTGCGACTTTTGGCCGTTTGGTTCCAGGGCGCCGACACAGTTACCGCTGTCTATCCTACGCATATAAGCACAGAGTTTCCTTTCGATTCGCGGGAGCTTGTCTTCTTTGCCTTAACTGGGTAAGCACTTTGTTTAGTCTGAAATCTTATGCTCTTTCTTCATATACATACTTCATTATATACTTCTAGTGCACTCTGTGGCCTGCTGGGCGCCTCCTTTGTGTGGGTGCATCGTCATTATGTGCTCTTCATACGCTCCAGCAAAAAACTGAATAAGTTTCTACAAAAGAAGTAAGTTTATTTTTATACCCTGAACCCATTAAAAATGGGTAAAAAGGGTATATTGTATTTGTGCAAAATTCAAATGTATGTAACAGGCAGAGGGAAGCATCTCCGACCCCATAAAGTATATATATTCTTGATCAGCATCAATAGCCGAGTCGATCTAGCCATATCCATCTGTCTGTCCGTCCGTCCGTCCGTCCGCATGGATGAACGCAAGGATCTCAGAACCTATAAGAGCTAGAGTTCCTCCTTGTGCCTACGCAGATCGAGTTTGTTTCCGATAATCGATAACTTAGTCCGTTTCCAAGCAATCGATAAAAATCGCTCCCGACTAGAACCTCTTACTTGTTTTTTTATGGAAATGGGATCGAAAAACGCACTATTTCTCATGATTCCTTATCAGTCAGATAATTAGTCAATCGGCCAGTCAGTCAATCCGTCAATCACTCGGTAAATCAGTCAGTCAATCAATCAGTCAATCAGACAAACAGTTTTTATGATGAACGATTAATTAAATGCCGAGTCTCTCTTTAATAGTCGCCTCATATATCCCGGCCTTCTGGCCCTGCTGATATCTACGCTGACCTTCCCGCTGGGCACTGGCCAGTTTCTGGGCGGAGATCTCAGCACTGAGGATCAGTTGATTGAGCTCTTTAGCAACTTTACCTGGACCGAAAAGGATATGAGCGCGGAGCAGGCGAACATAGTCGCCCACTGGCAAACCAAGTACACCAGCATCTTTGGCAATCTGATAAGCTATACGCTCTTCCATGTAGGTAGCTCTTGGCACAGCCAGAGGACCAACCACTCATCTATCACTCCCACTTCCCGCAGTACTTTTTCTCCATCATTGGCTCCACGATGGCGGTGCCACATGGCATGTTCATACCAGCTCTGAAGATTGGCAGCGGCTTTGGTCGTTTGATTGGCGAATTTATTGCGTGGACCTTTCCGCTGGGCGTGCGTTATGGGGACTGCATGTCACCCATTATGCCGGCGGCGTATGCCATTGTGGGCGCCGCTGCCTTTGCCGGTTCGGTGACCCATTCCATTTCGGTAGCCGTGGTCGTGTTTGAGATCACAGGACAAATTGCGTTTGTGGTGCCCACGCTGGTGGCTGTGCTGGTGGCCAATGCGGTGGCCTCGCTGCTGCAGCCGTCCATGTACGAGAGTGTGATTATGATCAAGAAGCTGCCCTATCTACCCGATCTGCTCTACACAAACTCCTCGCTGTACAACAAGTATGTGGCGGACTTTATGCTGCGCGATGTCAAGTACATTTGGCAGGGCATCTCCTATCAGAGCCTCAAGGATTTGCTGCGGAAGAACAAGAAGCTGCGCTCGCTGCCTTTGGTTGAGAGTCCAGAAAATATGATTCTCCTGGGCTCCGTGCAGCGCCTAGAGTTGGTTAAATTGATCGAGGAGCAGGTTGGACGTGAGAAGCGCATGGAAATGGCGCAAAGATGGCGCGAAGAGGAGATCAAGGAGCAGTCTGCTGAGCGACGCCCATCACGCTTCGACGTTGTGCCCACCCAGGACATGTTGAATCTACGCCAGCTTAACGCTGAGGATGCCGAGGCGCACAAGTCCATATTGAAGAAAGGCAATCAGCAGTCCAGCGACTCGCTGAACAGCGTCCACAGCAATTCCGAGTCCCCGCTGCGCTCGGCTTTTCAGTCCATTTTCAAGAAGTCCTCGGATCCGGTGCTCGATCTCGAAACTGGTTCCAATGAGCAGCTGCAGCCCGTGGCCAGTCCATCCAAGCGTGTGCACCTGGTAAGTGCTGTTGACATGTTTTGATAAACCTAATTCTCTAATCATTGCCCAACACTAGATTGGCGATCGTGTCGTCGACATGTCACCCGAGGGCAAGAAGCTTTGGGAACTAGATCAATTGGCCAAGCCCATAGACTTTTACAACTCTGCGGCACGTGTTGATCCTTCACCCTTTCAGCTGGTGGAACGCACCTCGCTGCTGCGCGTGCACTCCCTGTTCTCCATGATGGGCGTTAATCACGCCTACGTGACCAATATTGGTCGCCTTGTGGGCGTGGTGAGCCTTAAGGAGGTGAGTCATCTATGGCACAACTATCCAAACTATTTCAGCCAATGAATGATCCATTGTTTTCCAGCTTCGCAAAGCCATTGAGGACATTAACAACCAGAGCTTTGAGCCTTCAGCCCGCGAACATCCGCCAGATGTGAAGCCCCTGCTCGCAGGCAGCTCCAGTGATGAGGGCGTCAATAGCACCATCACCTCCGTAAACTCCATGTCTGGCGACATTCGAGCCAATCTCATGGAGGCACAAGGAAACGGCGCAGTCAATCAGGGAGCCCACACCAGCGTTTAGCTGAGGATCACCTGAGAAAAAAAAATGGGTTACCGATTACCCAAAAGAAAACTATTATACCTAGCATGGAGCAGGACTCAAAGCACATTTGTTAAAGTTAAATCCAAATGACTGGACTCATCTGGTGCGCCGCCTTCGAAACGAAACTGAATAATACTTATACTACATACATACATATATATTAAGAGGTTGTACCTTAAATATGTTCAAAAGGTTTGCTTGTTATGTATTACAATTATGTTGATATAACTTACGACAATAAATGTCTTACAATTTTGTTTATAATTTATGTGTCAGCCAGTTAAAACGGGCGATCATAAGGCAAACACTTTTTGGACAGTTAGATCAATGTGAGAAAAAATTATTCTCAGATTTAAAACGATCCACAATCAATAGAAATCCGTAAGAGCTGGAAAGCTTTATAAAATCCACACTCAAAGAAATCTGTGGGAACTATAAAGCTGCATTTGTTTACTAGGCTTTTAAACTGTGTGTAAGAATTAGAGATCGAAAAATCTAATACATATTTACTTTTGTTACGATACATATTCCAGAAGAACAAATTTTCTATTTTTTAAACGGTTCCATAAATACCAATCTTGGGAGAATGTGCTGTGAAACTCTATAAATCGATTGAATTCAAAAGTAAGTGTAAAACCGACTCCACTCTTGTCAAATTGTTATGTAACCCCTTTGACATTTGTGTCAAATTTGGTCAACATATAGAATTCAATTTATGATCCGTATTAGTTTTAAAAGTTGTCTCACTTCCAAATCGAATTTTATAGCCAATAATCGTTAAAAATGGTTCATCGCAGAACCGAAAACCACTTTCCCCGGGCTAAGCCGGGTAATCCTCGATAGTGCTCAGTTAAGTAAAACTCGAACCATTTAACATTTTGTATATTTTGCATTTTTATTGACTTTTTCTTCGTTTTTATGTATAAAACAATATATCTTCTTTTTTTTTAGTGTTTTTTTTTTTGTTTTGCTTTACTTTTGCATCATTTCGATCTCTTTTGCCGTGTTTTTGATAATTAAAAAAAGGAAAAAACAATTCGTCGCTTAGAAATATATTCGGACATTATTGTTTGCATTCGTTCAAGATCTTTCAAACATTCCTGCGGTTCACAACGCTCTCAAATACTCGCTCGTTGGCTTTGCACACACTTCAAATATACTCTACTCCCAGTGGGAAAACAGAGAGTATATTGGCTTTATTTTGTTTTGTTTTTTAAATGAGTAAAGCAGCGCGATTTTAGTATAAATGTTAACGGCCAAATATTACTCGTTTTTGAATGGACATTTTCTTGCAAATGAATAAAAACTAAAGTTAACTTGTTTTTTGTTTGTTTAAATTTATGTAGTATATGTAAATGTGTCAGAGTGTGTAGTGTAGTGTAGTGTAGTGTTGTGTAAAGTAGCGTAGTGTAGTGTAGGGTAGTGAAGTGTAGTGTAGTGTAGTGTAGTGTAGTGTAGTGTAGTGTAGTGTAGTGTAGTGCAGTGTAGTGTAGTGTAGTGTAGTGTAGTGTAGTGTAGTGTAGTGTAGTGTAGTGCAGTGTAGTGTAGTGTAGTGTAGTGTTGTGTATAGTATACGATTCTTTTTTGGAGCGCTGCTTGCTTAACATGCCTCTCGCTTAGTTCCCTTTACTTATAAATGTTATTACATATATTTTTTTTGTTTCGTTGCGAAACATTTCTCACAGTTTTACAAATTAAAACAAGAGCGTTCCTTAGTTTTGTTTTTTTTTTTTGTAGTTTTTTTTTGTTTTGCCATCATCATTATCAAATATCATCGTGAGTTCCTGTTTACAATGCAAACAAACTGGTTGTTTTTTGTTTTGTTTTGTTTCATAGGAATACATATTTGTATAAATTAGTTTTAAATTATCTGGGGTACTCGCACTTAAATATTAAAAATATTTTTTATTTTTTTCAAATTGTAACTGAATTTATTGTTTTTTAAAAAAGTTTGATATTAATAGGATTGCATTTGTTGTTGTATTTAATGCATAGCAATAGTTAGATTCTCTTTTAGTTATTTTTTTGTTTTTGGAAGTATTGTTTTTTGTTTGTTTTTTGTTTGTTTTGTTTTGTTTTTTGTTTTTTTTTTTATAGCTTTTAGTTACAGTTTTGTTGTTTGGAAAAATAGAAGTATGTTCTTATGTATACAATTAATTGAGGCGCAAAGCATTCTGACATTCTCTGATCTCGTTGGGGCGTAAACGTATGCAAAAAACAAAATTATTATAATAATAATTAAACAAATTTCTGTCTCCCTTAACCTCTGTCTACTACTTTTATTTGTTTTTTTTATGTAGTTGTTGTTGTGGTCGTGTTTGTTGTTGTTGTTGTTTTTGTTGTTAATGGCACAGCGTCAGTTGATAGTTTTTCTTTTTTTGTTTTTCTTCTTCATTCTTCAGGTGCATTTTACATTTACATTTTATATCACAATTTTTATTATTATTTTTATTTTGTAATTAACACATGTTTTCCATTTCAATATTGTTATTTACGCCCAGCAAAAAACCTGTTGAGCAATGTGTCAAGAATTCTCTCTGCTTTTTTGTTTTTTTTTTTTATTATTTTAATAAATGTTTGTGTTTAGTGTTGGAAAAGTTGGAAATTTAGTTGGTAAAAAAGTGTTGGGGTATGCCCTTTTCGAATTTGTTTTTGTTTAGAGCACTCAATATGCGTTTAACATGCATGTTAAAGGAATGGGAATTTGTTTTTGTTTTTTATTTGTTTGTTTTATGTTTTATTTTTTTAACATAAATGTTAAGCGCATATTAAGTTAAATTGCCTGAGTGGAGTTTAAAGCAGTAGTCAGCTATTTTATATGCAATTTTTATATTACATTTAATTATTCCAAATAAATATAATAATAAAAATTGCGTATAAAATAGCTAGCAATTCTCAAAAGTCCAATTAGGCAAAGGCAAAATCTGTGTACATGTGTGTGTTGAGTGTGGGACTCGAACTTCTGTTCAGAGCCCGTCAAAAATGTAGCTCAGTTCTTCAACTTTAATGTTCATTCTTTTTTTTTAAGCATTTTTGTAACAATTTTTGTTAATTGAAATGAAAATAATCAAAAATTTCAACAGCTTTTCGTGTTTGTGTTGTACATTTTGGTTTTCCTTAATCGTTTACAAATTTTGTTTATAATTGATATATTTCGGCCAAAAACAGAAAAGAAAAACATTTATATGCAATAACTTCTGCTTCTTCTTCTAGTCTCAACAGAAAAGCACAAAAAGTTAACATTTTTTTTTTTGGCGGCAACTGGATTTTTTTCTTTGCAAAAATAGAAATAGTTTCTACGTATAGTTGTTTGTGTATGGGAGTGTCTGTATGTGTGTGTGTGTGTGTGTGTGTGTGTGTGTAACTCGCTTAAACACAATTTTCATTAATGTTTTTGAATTTTCATTCATGTTTTTGTTTTTATTTTCATAATAAAAAAATTATAGCGATTAATTACATGTTCTTTTTTCACTTTTTTAAATCTTTTTTATAAAAAAAGGTTTTGTTTATATATTTTTTTTTGTTTTTGTTTTTGTTTTTTGTTTTTTTCGAACGACTGTTTGGTTTTTCTTCGTTTACTTTACGGTTACGATTAAACAGCATGTTTGGATTGCTTTTTTAAGGCGCTCTTTGCTTCTTCTTCTTCTTCTTCTTTCAGCTTGTTTCTTAAGGATTTAATCAACACAATTTTAAACTTTGCATTAAATGAAGACGGAATTTTAAGTAGTTTCTTTCAGTTAACAGTTTTTGTAGAAAGTTTCAAGAAATTGTGTATTGCAAATGAATAATTATAGTTGTTGTTTTGTGATTTGTATATAAAAAAAAAAGAATTATACAAAGAAAAAGAACAAAAAAAAAAAATACAAACGGGAAAAAAAGAAAACATTTAACATGTTTCTTTTTTGGCCAAAACGCCACAAGAGTTTCCACAATTCCCGGGCCAAACATTTTGCTGGCCACAGGCAGCCGACGCCTGCTCACAGCTGCTCTTGTTGTTGTGGATGCTGTGGTTCCAGCCCCCGTTTAGCCACTGGCCGTGGCGGGCTCACAGTATACGGACAGGTCACCGGGTCGCTGCTGCTGCCGCATGCGCCGTTGCAGCAACAGACTCTCGCTGGGCGGCGACAGACCTATGCCCAGTGTGGGCGGCTCATCCAACAGATGCGGCGGCACCTGTGATGAGTGCGCAAAGCGGCCGGAACCAATGCGCCCAGGCGGCTGCTGCTGCTGCTGTTGCTGGGCGCGTTGCATGCCTCTGGGCTGGTTCATGCCGCAGCCGCGCATCGGCGCATAGACGCAGTCCTGGCGCCAGTTGCGTATCTGCTGCGTGGCGGGCGAATGCTCATCGGATGGCGGTGAACCGCCGCTGCTGCTTCCGGCGCTATTGTGCCGCTGCTGCTGTTGCTTAACCGCCAGCGGTGGCTGTGGTGCTGTTGTTGGCGCTACTTTGTAGCCAGCGGCACCGCCGCTGTGCGAGAAGCTGCCCAAATAGTTGCGCTGCTGATTGCCATAGTGACCGCCACCGCCGCCGGTGCTAAATGGTGGACGATATTTACGAAAACCACCGGCGGCAACAAGTGTAGGCTGCTCCGATTGATGGCTGCTGCGATTGCGCCAGTTCTCTAGCCGCTGTTCGGGCCGTGGTGCTATATAGCGCTGTTGCTGCTGCTGCCGTTGCTTGCGCGTGTATGCGTTGTAAATGGCAGGTGGCGTGGCCTTAAAACCATTTCCAGTTAGCTTCAGCTCGTGCTCATCATCGTCATCGTCCTCGTAATCGTCATCCTCCTCATCAATGTCGGCGTCCTCGTCATTTTGATATGCATCCAATGCAAAGTAAACATTTCGCTGTTGTTTGTTGGTGTTGCCAGCAGGCAGATGTTGTTGTTCTGGCTGCTGCTGTTGTTGTTGTTTACCAAAAGTCGTTCGCATTGTTGTCCCCTCAGCTGCAGTTGTCGGCGCTTTCGAATCATTTACATTGTTATCATCATTTGGTGGGCATGTTGCACTTGCTGCTGCTGCTGCTGTTGTTGTTGTTGTTGTTGCTGCTGGCACTGCCGCTGAGTTGACAACAATATTTGCAGTCTCATAAATTTCAGGTAGCTTTTCATTTAAATCACTAATACTATCCAATAGTTTAACATAATCATCATTATCATCATCATTATCATCATTATCGTAATCGTTAGCATAATCGTTATCCCTTTCATTGCCAGTTGGCTGAACGCCGTTGCTGCCATTCATTTGCGTTGTTGTTGTTGTTGTTGTTGCTGCTGTAACTGGTGTTGGTTGCTTTTTGTTGCTGCTGCTGTTGGTGTTGGTGTTGGTGATTGTAGTAGCACTAATATCACTTGATGCTGTTTGTTGCTTTTTAGCCCCATCAACATCGTCGTTCTCCTGCCTCGCCTCATCCTTAAACATTTCTATCTCCTGCGCATTGTTGCGCATTGTTGTTGTTGTTGTAGCAAATTCGCTTTGCTTCGATTTTTCCATATTATCAATAATAAGTTTATCTTTCTTCTCCTCCTCCTCCTCCTCCTCTTTCTCCATTTTATGATCCTCCTCTACTACCTTTACCTCATCGTTCTCATCAACTTTAGCTTTCAATTCTTTTCGATTGTCGGCTTCATCCTCCTCCTCTTCCTCCTCCTCCTCGTCGTACTCATCTTCTTCAGCTATGTCATCCACGCGCTGCTGCTGCTCATAAAGATAATCATCGCCCTCATCTTCGTCCAGCTCGCGCCAATAATGCTTATAGTGCTGATAGTTCTCGCCTTCTCTCTCCTCCTCACCCAGCTCATAATCTTCATCATCATCCATCTCGTCGCCCTCAGCCTCGCTGAAGCTGTCATGGCCAGTTTGGTGATGTTTCTCCTGCTGCTGTTGCAGCTCACGTTGCTCCTCATAGCGACGCGTCGCCTGCGCCCACTCATCATCGACACCTTCGTCCAGGCGTCCAAAAGCCTCCAGCGCCTCATCATCATCGTCATCCTCCTCATGCACATTGAGCGTCTTAAAGCCGCCACTGTTATTAAATATGCCGGAGGCATTCCTTGAAGATTGACGACTGAGACTGCTACTGGCGTTCCGCTGAGCCGTAGACAAGCGGCCGCCATAGCTGGACGATGAGGTGGCGGCGGCAGCAGCTGCTGTTGCCTTGCGCTGCGAGCGGCTGCGTGTGAAATGAGCCGGCGGCTTTGGATTATAATTCTCATCGCTATACGCATCCATGTAGGCCTGCGACGGCTGATAGATATTCGGGCGCTCCTTCATATAATCGTAGCGCATCGAGAAATGCTGCAGGATCACACGCTTCACTGCCATTGCAGACTCGGCAAACTGCGAGATCTCACGCGCGGACTGATGATTGCTGTAGACAGAGGACAGGGAATTATAATTAATGTATGCTTTATTTAGTGGTTAAGTCGAAACCCTACCGTCGTATATTGTTAGGCGTTTGAAGCGCCTTGTGGCGACCCGCCTGCTTGCTGACTGGTGGCTCCTGTTCGCACATGCGTATCCAATTATGATTAAGCACCGCTTCGGCGCTTAGACGCTTGGATGCCTGCTTAACTAGCAGACGGCAAATTAAA
This sequence comes from Drosophila ezoana, assembly GCA_035045725.1. Taxonomy (NCBI): domain Eukaryota; kingdom Metazoa; phylum Arthropoda; class Insecta; order Diptera; family Drosophilidae; genus Drosophila; species Drosophila ezoana. The sequence continues at coordinate 3,447,958 of JAWNOU010000051.1, forward strand.
TCTTTGGCCTCATCGCTTACATCATGCCACTCGGCTTCCGGAAAGGCAAAACGTCCTGTGATTAAGGAAAATATAAATTAAAATCGTTTCAAAATTATTCGAAATTTGTTGAATATACCCTCTTGAATGGACTCGAAAAGCAGCTCTTGGCACGTGCGACAGTTTTCACCGCGATTCCAGCCGCAATCCTCGCCACAATTGCCGGAAAATGGGGGATAGCCACAGAGCAAAATGTACGCAATAACACCCAAGGACCATAAATCGCAGCGCTTATCGTAATAGTTGGCCTCGCCGACAAACAGATCGACAACTTCGGGCGCCATAAACTCGGCGCTGCCGACCTGTGAATATGCCAAAATCGATTAGCAATCAGGAACAACTATATATATATATATTAATCCAAGCTAACTCACTGGTGTCATTAGCTGCGGCGTGGCGGCTGGCGATGAAATGTCCGTGGTGAACTTAATGCCAGAGCCCAAATCGAAATCACAAATTTTAATTGGGCACAGCGAATCCGTTTTTACGCACAATATATTCTCTGGCTTGAGATCACGATGAGCAATGCCCTTCTTGTGCAGAAAATCTAAGCCGGACGCAATCTCTTTGATGATCTGCGCCGCCTCATGCTCCGAAAAACAGATATGCTCCTGGATACGTGTCAGCAATGGGCCGCCGTTAATTTTCTCAAACACTAAATAGAATTTCTCATCATCCTCGAAGAACTCGATCAATTGCAAGATGCCCGGATGTCCCTGACAGTGATGGAATGTCTCCACTTCGCGAAAGACACGCGCACGCGCATGTCCCGGTATCTTATCGATAACCTTCACAGCATACTCCAGATCGGTGTAAATGTTAACACATGTCTGCACCGATGCATAAGCGCCCTCGCCCAGTATTTCGCCCGTCAGCTTATACAGCTCTGGAGTGAGAAAAGTGAAATCGGGTTTCATTATAAAAGATCTTCGAGAATTGTTGTATTAATATAATACTTGCCCTGAAATGTTGACGAGTGCAGCGAGGAACTGATGCGTTTCTTACGCCTCTTCTTTTGCATCTCCTCCTTGTGCCGATTGAGCTCCGCCTGACGCTCCACTTCGGTCATATTGGGCGCTTCGCTTGACTCGTTGCCGGACACATCTTCGCTGCTGTAGCGCGTTAACTCATTCTGACCGTCTGCAAAATGGATGAATTAAAGATATTTCTTATTATAAACTCAAGTTTATAGAAATAACTAACTTATTTGAAATAGAATATTTAGGAAGTATGATGAAATAGAAGACGTTTAATCTTTATCTATGATAGAGCTGATATTATATAGTTGTTGCTGATTGCAACTGCTCTGCACAACGTTTGAAAGCGAACTGAAGCATTGCTAAAACTATTTCCGACCTAATTGTAAGTCCAAAAATTAATGTCGTTATAACCAATAAGATATGTATGTTTATAAAAAAAAGAAGTTGTTTACACTTTGTTTTATATCACAATGTTTATTATGTATTCTTTTTTATTCACATGATTAACCGATTGCTTTTGATTTTGATTTCTTGTTTATAAGATCTTGCAGATTAGAAACTATATATGCATATATTTATTTTTATTTTCATTTCCTTTCTACTTAATCTAAATTCAAAAATTTTCCTTCGGTTTCCATCATAATTTGAAACGTGTAAACATTTGTCGCTTATTCTTCTATTCAACTCGTCGTTTGAGTCACCTTTTTTTTTAAAGGGGTTCCTACTCGGCTCTCCGTAGATCGTGTCGTGAGCGTAACCAAAGATTGTAGGCAGCTGCTTGCAAATAATGACGAAATCCCCTTTTGTGGAATTAAAATACCATACGAAATTAGAAATTGCACCATAAAATGCTTTGATTTACATATGAAAGAAGCAAAGTGTTCAATAAATATTTATAAGGGTGTCGGTGTATTGAAGAAACATAGCCAAAACTATCCGAAAGAAAGCAGCTTTAGCCACTCAGAAGACAGCTTCAAAGGTATTTTAAATATAAACAGAAAGACGTTGAGTCTGGGAGAGCAGAGAATCTAGAATCTAAATTCAATGCTAAAAGAAAACTTTATATGCCACATACACTTTTCTAAAAACTTACTTTAAGTCAGCATTTTTGCAATCATGAAAATCGCATAAAAAGGCAGCTGAGCTAACGGCAAAAACACTATTTGCGCATTGTTTTGTTTTGGCCTGAGCATCAACGTGTTTAAAGAGATACACACCCGAATTGCCTAACATGTTACATTATAGTGTATGATAATGTCTTTTGCTTAATCATATTTTGTCACTTTAAACCGTGTTTAAAGCTCAATTAAAATCAAAAGATACCCCAATAAATGCCAGTGTAACTTTCTAAACATCTGTTGCTGCCGTCCATCGCGAAAACTTCAAAGCGTGACATTTTAATTTTTTGCCAAAATAATTATTATCTAGCCTGCGATTTCGTAGGCTAGCGTTAAATCGAGATTCAAGAAATGTTAATCAAATAAACCAACAAGTACTTATCAAGAGATACAGCGTCAACAAAAATAAATAGACATGGCCCATTGGGCTTTGGCTTGTGGCTTTCCGCTCGCTCGGGGCAAAACAAACAGCAATACACATATTTGCGCACAGCACATTTATCGGCGACCACTTGCCATATTTGTATGCCTATTTTCAAGTTTTTATCAATGCATAAATGTTTATAAATAAACGGGTATATTGAAAAATAATATACATACATTTATGTATATATTATAGATAGATCGCTATGGCGAGTACATAATTTTAGCGCAACTGCGTAGAAAGCAAATCGCGTGTCGTAAACAAGTCGCCTCCGATGCAAAAGCGAGCCAGTAAAAATAATAAGAAACGAAACAAACAAAATAAAAAATAAAATATGTAAAATTCAAATAAAATAAATGCTAAATGGGCAGGGCACATAACAAAAAGTGTATTAAAAAAACACGAAGGGGGAGCGGGAAAACGGAAGGGGAGAGTGAAGAGCGGGGCCAGTGACTGAGCAAAGGCCTGACAGTAATTATTACAATAATGTTGTTTGTAACGATCATGATAATGATGATGATAATGACGAAACGAAGGCAACGCATTTTTGAGTATCTATACTCTTGGAAAGAATATTATAATATTTGCATGCAGTTTGTAAGGCTTCGAAGAAGTCGGCGAATATGTTATACATATGCATATCAGTATAAATCCGACTAGCTGCTGTAGGAACACAAGGTTGATATCTAGAATTTCAAATCAAATATAGTCAGCAACGGATAACTCTATCTCTACAGCTCTTTATCAGCAATCGATTGATAGTGGAATATTTTCATAAAAAGCTGCGTCCAAGGGTATTTGAACTTCGGCGTGCCCAACATAAACGTTCTGTCATTTTTTTAATTGTCATCATAAACCAGGCACACGAATCGGTTGTGCGTTCAATGTTCTATTTATAGATACCATGGGACTTACGAGTCTGTCCGGCCACTTACTTAAACGCGTATAAACAGATGGGAGGGGGAGGAGGAGGAGGAGGAGCAACTTACAGATCGCTGGAACAGCCAATCGCCAATCTTCAATTGCATTGCAAATGCAAGGCGCAATCAGCAGCATATGCTGTGGAGTTCAATGGGGTGTAGTTGAGTTGTGGCCGTAGGGGGGGAGCGGGGGAGGGTAGAGTGGGGTGTCCATAATAATAATAATAATAAATCTAATGCTAATATGCATTGTTGCATTCTGTTGGACTTTTGAGCGCCAGAGGTAGTTGGCCTTTTGCGAGTAGCTGGCTCGTGATGTTGTTGTTGAGACGCATAATAAAATAAATAAACGACCAGACGACCCATTCAAGTACTTGAGGAGTATATAGATACTTAAGGAGCATATAGATGGTGTGCATAGACACACACACACACACACACATAGTTGGATAGAGCTGCACAACAACAAAAGCTCGCATCACATGACAAGATCATTTAGACTTATAAGAAAAAAAGAAGAAATGCAGTTCGAATTTCGTGAAATGCTTGAAATAAAACAATAAATAATGCATATAATATGAATACTTAAATGAATATGAATGTATAAATATGATTACTACAATTACAATTATTCGCCCAAGTTCAAAGAGTTCAGAGCTTTACCGCAAGTTATTTCGAAATAAAAAATTGGTCTTAATTATTAACAACAAACGTTTGAGTTTTTCTGAAACTCGCTTAAAGTTTTTCCCAAAGGAAACACTTATGATAGAATGGGTAAAGATTGCTTTATGGAGCTTATTAGTGTTCACTATTCGAACTTTGTGGTCGGAATAATACTAACTATTGCCCTTACTGATCAATAATGACAATTAATATTTCTACTAAATATAGCGCATGCCTTTCCACTAATCATAATCACGATTTTAACTAAATGTTTAGGATATATAATAAAGAATTTTCTAAAGCGATCAGTGATCGGCAATGAAATTGAACACATTCAAATTCTGCTTAGGATCAAACAGATGGCCGAGTTCATCGAAAGGTTTCCTGCATTTTCTTTCGAAGGCGATCAATCATTCTTATCGCATGCTTTATAAATCCACTTGTCAATCACATACGTACGTACGTACGTACGTATGCCATATACTAGCATATAGTATTTTCTTGTGTGACCCAATTTCTTTCTAGACATTCTCTTGTATACTCTTCCGCCTTCTCGACTGCCGACTGCTGGCAGCAACTATTTCTCTAGAACGCAATATATGCACGCAGCAAACCCCGTTGATAAACACAAATACTTTTAAATATTTAGACAAGCTTTCATTTTTATTTTCTAGATTTTCCGCCTTTTCTTTTTCGGTTCCGGTGCAGACGCTCCCCTCCCCTCCCCTCCCACCACTCATCAATTCGCGGACGTCATTTCAGTTGTTCTCTCATCGAATGATATTGCGATTATAAAATTCTTCTCGTTTTGTTGTTTCTTTGATTTTAATTGTGTCTCGCGCCTCGAGTGAAATTTTGGCCGAAAGCCCACCAAAGTCTACATCCCCCGAAACGCGTCATTCTGCGCTGCCACGCCCAGCGCACACACGTTGTTTGCGCCCACTTGACGCACACACACACAGTAACACACACTCACAAACACACACACGCTGTGGCCATTCGGTCCTATCTAAATTTAAATTTGGCCTAATTAGTGCGTTTTTTTTTCATATCGTTTTTGTTGTTAATTCTTATCAATTACGTAAATTAAACTGTGGCAAAAACAAAGACGCGTGCTGCAAGCAATAATAAAAAAAAATATATACATATGTGTATTCTTCCTCTTCTTTTATTATGTATTTTCATTGCTTTCGTTTATGCCTCGTTTTTTGTTGGCGCCTCTTGTGATATTTTTTTGCGCATTGCTTTTCGAATTTTTCTGCAAATCATTTCGTGGATATTTTATTTTTCTGTTCATTTTCCACACGAGCCTGTTTTTCAAATTATTTGCTGTCGTAGGAAAATTAATTATGATAAATCGCCGGCGATTTGTTGCCGAAAAGCTGTTGACAATTTACATGGATTTTCATTTGCTTCAAATGATTTCTGCTTCTGCATTCTTCTAGAAACTATTCAAAAGCACGTTTCCCTTTCTAGAAAAGTGAAATTCATGCTGAAAACTTTTAGTTTCGTTTCTTAGCATTCAATTATTGTTAATGAAAACCTTTTCATTTTGTATTAATTACCAGTTAGAATTAACCGACGACTTTTAAAGCTTCTCATGAAAATCTTCAAATTAAATTCAATTTTATGTGACACGTGTAAAAAATAGATGCAATGCTTCTCTATGTTTGATTAAATCAGAAGCTAATCTTTCGGAAGACATCACCTGATGTCTTTATTGAATCGATTAAGAGACGCTTTATGAAACATGTTCATCGTATTTCATCAGCTTGTTTTTAGTCCAAAAAAAATAAACACCTCAAAAGTCTCAAAAGACGGCGAGAGAATCATTCGATGTTGCCAGCTTATCTAAGAACCGGGAGAAGCGTTAACAGTTTTCTATTGCTTTTGACCTTTCGCATTACCGATTATCGAATCACCTTGAGTGTGGTTCGGGAACCCTATTATATATATAGTATATATACTACGTAAGAGACCCTATTGCGAAAAACATAAACGTAAACAGCTTGGCTGTTGTTTTGTTTTTAGTTTTCGTCAAACGTCAATTCGAAGCCGTAGAAAACTGAACTAAAACAAGTAAGAGGTTCTAAACGGGGGCTCCCGACTAGGGGATACCCTAAACCCTCTTCTTCCAACACCAAATGCAGATACATATACTATTTTAACAGCTACATGTCAATTTTCGTGAATCTAGATCTTATTATTTACCAAAATTGCTCAGAAAACAGGATTTCGATATCGATTTTTATTACTTGGAAATGGGGTAAATTATCATATATCGGAAATAAACTCGATCTCTAGCTTTAATAGGTTCTGGGATCCTTGCGTTTATACATACGGACAGACGGACGGACGGACGGACATGGCTAGATCGACTAGACTATTGATGCTTTATGGGGTCGGAGATCCTTCCTTCTGCCTGTAACATACATTTGCACAAATACATTATACCCGTTTTACCCATTTTCAATGGGTTCAGGGTATAACAAGCTTAAAAATAGTTGCTGCTGCTTTGTTTTCATCTTCTTTCTTTTAGTCTGAAATTTCTAGCTCTTGAATCAACTTATCTCTGACGTGTTCGCCGGCCGGTAAAGCGGCGACGGCGACGCGGATTGCGGGTCGGGGGTCAGTCGTCGTTCGTACTATCAGGTTCTAGCTGTGTCTCAAGTTTGCGGCATGTGCCGCGACTCTATTTAAATTTATTGCGTCGTACTCTCCCAGCTCCCAAAGTTGTTTTTCTTTTTGCACTGAGCCGCAAAAAAAAGTTAATTTAAATATTTGTAGAACAGCAGATAAAGTTCTATAATTAAATAAATAAAGAAAAATCGAAAGTCTGCAAGTTCAGTTGAGATTGTTTGACTAACGGATACCCTGTAAACAGTGAAAAAACTAAGCTTTGATTATGGTTTATTTAATTGCAGATTTTAGGGATGGGAAGAGGTGGCTGAGTTCTAGATTTATATACCTTAGGGAATAGAATAGCGAGTAGGAAAATGGTTCCAAACAGTTGGGCAAAGGTCCTCTTTGAATATTGGTCTGGATATTTATATATTTATAAGTCTGGATATTTGGAATAGGAAAAGTTGGCTGGATTGTAGTATTTATACACCTTAGGGAACAGAGTAGAAAGTAGAGTTTGCATAACTAACGGGACACACTGTAAACAGTACTTAACAGTTGGGAAAAGGTCCTCCGTGATTATGGTACGATTTCTGGTATAGCAAGAGTTGGCTGGATTCTAGAACAAATACACCTTAGGGAACAAAGTATCAGCTCGAACGCAATATTTTGAAAATAAAATTAATATCTGAAACCATAGCGTATTCTTTAGAGAGCGTCTACTGTCAACTTCAAGTGGGTTTCTCCCTCTATAAGCAAACACCCAACCACACAAATGTTTAACTCAACTTATCCATGATAACAGGGTCTTTTTTTTTACTGCTTAGACAACAATATTTGCCAGAGTTCTATATGTCTGTATATGTATATACCCCTTATTAATTATTTTTGTTTAGGGTGTTTGTTTGCTGAGCACACACACAAAAAGCCCAGAGGAAATAAATAAATTGTTTTCGCTGCTGCTACTGCCATATTTTTGCATTAAAATGGCCAGAACAACTCTATAAACAAAACTATGCAACAAATATTTGCCAAGAGATTGTGCCTACGTATACACGTGTGGATATGAATATACATACATATAAAATGCAAGAATTATTAAACTGCGTTTCAGATATAAGGCCATAAATAGGCTATTAAAAAACAAAAGCAAAAGCAACAGCAACAATAACAATAAAAATTGCTGTCATGTGTTTGCCCAAGAATTGCAAACTGAAACAGTTGTTGCTTCTTTTTCTAGGTAGAGCTGATGATGCAACATGTGGCAAGTAACTAGAACATTCTAGTTAAAAGCGAGACGTAGATAATGCATTTCAGTTTAGCCTGGGTTAGGAAACAAGCATCGAAGCCAAATAAATGCCAACAATACAAAAATTATATGACTAAAAAACAGCTACCGAGTATTTGAAAAACTTTTCCACTCGCTACGAAATTCGTATAGAAAGTCTTTAAATGTAAGCATATGTCGCTCGATGCGAGCCCCCAGAGCCTATAGGAACTATAAACAAATGAAAATAATAATAATGGGGCAAATAAATTATTCCAAAAACTTGTTTTTAACAATAGAAACCTTTATAGTTCGTTTTTATACCCTTACAGAGGGTATTATAATTTTGGCGTCTCCGACCCCATTAAGTATATATATTCTTGATCAGTATCAAGTCGATTAGTCGAAAACAAGTTATTGTATAGAAAACTTCATTGTTTTTCAAAATATATTGACCAAACTTGGTCTGCAAGAGTATTCAAGCTTCGGCGTGCCAAAGATAGATAGATAGATGTTCTTTCTCGTTTTACATTTCTGTTAACTTTTCCAATAACCCATTTTACATAATCAGTTAGAAGCAGCTTTTGTTATTTATAAAATTAATTAAATAGCAATAATATTAGGCTAGATAACAAGAACGATGCTCATAAAGAACTCGAAACAAGGTCAGACTCTGAAAACAAGTCACTTAAAAATAAACAAGCAGAGAAGAGGAAGAATAAGACGAAGTAGTAAACGAAAATAACGCTTGACTAATATCAGCTCAGAGTATCAGACGATCTGATTGCGCTCCTCTTAAAGCACAAGGCGTCTGCCAATTTTTAATTGAAAGCCACTCCCCCGCCGCCTCTCGACCCACCAGCTTATCAAAACGAAGCTGATAGCAAAACAACAATCAAAGAGGAGGAACAGCACTATCAAAACGAACGTAAATTAAAAGCAAATTATGAAAAGAAAGAAAAAAAAAAAGAACCTTGAAACATTTTAGTTACGCTGCAAGCAAAAACAAGAATGGAACAAACAAAAAACATGAAAACAGCAGTAAAGTGCTATAAACAGTAATAACAATAATTAAAAGGAAAAAGAAGCAGCAAAGGCAAAATAAAAATTAGTCTATGAGCCAGAGCGCCAGAGAGCACCGGTACTCAAGATTAACAAAGCGTGGCAAAACGAAATTAAAAAATAAAAAACAAAAGCAGCAATTTAAGCAAGCAACGCAAAAAAGTAACTTAAAGCAAGAAAGTTCCCAATTGGAAATCACATGCGGCCAGATGATGCGAGACCGAGGCAGCAAAACGAGCAAAGACCATTCAAAGAGCAGGCCCAATACACGCGTCGCTCTCTTTAGCTGTCACGCTCTTTTGTTGCTGTCGCTCAATCTCATGGCGTGTTACTTCATACGGGCAGCAACAAACACAAATCCACCCAGAAGAAGAAGAAAATTATTGCGCCGCCGAATAAAATTGTAAAAGCAAAAGTCGAATAAAAATGGCGAGAAGTAAAAGAAAAGAGCAACAAATAAGCCGACCGGCAAAGCGTATGCGGGGTGCGCTAATATTTGTGTGTGTGTTTGTAAAAACAAAAGCAAACTAAAATGCATAATTATATGAAAAGGAAAATATACATATAATCACTAACTCATGCACACATACATACAATGAACGGTTATTTGTATATTTGTAGCTATGGCTGCCGGCGCAACGCTCAAGGTCGCCATTTCTGCTATGCAGGGGGTGTTAGGGCGCTGCAATGCTTGCCTGCGTGCTTTGTCGGTGTGTGCCAGTCAGGAGAAAGGGGAAACAGAAAAAGAAGGCACGCGCTACTGCCTTAACTTCCTCGCTCACTCCATTTACGCCTTGTACGCCCCCAACTTGACTTTCGTTGAGCATGTTTGCTGCAACGCAATTTCGTATTGGAACGTACAGACTGCTCTGGCTCAACGGGGCTGCTGCGAATAGTATTTGGTAGGGTTGCTGCCATGGCTGACCAAACACAAATTTTCGAAATAAGAAAAAATAATTTATGCAGATTCAAAGGTCGTCAAAATCTTGCCCTGTTCTCCAGATTTTGATATTGAAACTAGTTACACTTGGCAACAACAGAAATTATTTCTAATTTCAATAGTCTTTCTTTCTTTAGACTCATATCAGGTGTTCGTCTTGAATAGCCCAGCTACCTTGGAAAAGAACAGAAAGGCATTGGCCCCTCCAGTTAGGTTATAGTTGTAGTTGCCAAGTATTCTAATTGGAATTGCAAAATGTTGTTTACCGTTTGTTGTACTCATGCATATGCATAGCAAAATATTCACATGCCATTTAGTTTTTTTTTCCTTACTTTTTTATGCTTTCTCGCCAAACAATGGGAGTAGAAAGAATTAAATATGTATAATAGTAGCAGTAACAAGGAAATGCAACAGCAGAAGGCAGAGCAAATGGCAAGCGACTCACACACACACACACACGCACAAGTTAGCGGAAAGGCAGCGAATGAAACAAAAGGCAAAACACAAATGCAAAACCGGCATTTTAATCGAATTCTGTTTTAGTGAGCACACTTATTAATATTCCCAAACGAATGGATATGAGATATATGTATGTATATGTGCATATGTACATATACATATATGTACATATGTACATAATCTACCACTTAAAGCTTCTTAAATGTGTAATTTTTTTGTATTTACCCAACATGTTTGTGGTTGTTGTTGTTGCTGTGCTTTGCTTTTAGCCGCAACGCAATTTATCTAAACAACGCCCGCTGCTCAGTCAACGTCGCTGCTAGCGTCGCACGTTTTTTGCTATTTTTTTTTTTTGCGTAGCTAAAACTGCTTTACACTTTTTGTTATGACTGTTGAAGTAATTTTTCAAATTTTTTGTATGCAATTTTAAAACGCAATCGTCATCTTTAAAGCAACCACAATTCGATATCGAATCGAACGAGCGCTGATGAATGAACGATGCCGAAAACACGCGGAAAAACTTTAGCTACTGAATGGTGTGTGGGAGAAGACGACGTGGTTTTTGTTTTTTGCTTTTTCTGTTGTATTGCGGCCGCTGCGGGAAATAGTATATATGTATATGTGCGCGAATGTGATAAAACCGAATGGTGGAAAATATATAAAACAGAACAATTCTTAAAACACGGACGAAAATGTAGCCGGACTGTCGTCGCGCGGCGCAAACGAGGAAAGAAACAAACACGCGCCGTCGAGCAGTCAGCAGTGTCAGGCCCAGGCCAGGCGGCAGCAGCCGAAAAACTAACTCAACGAGAGAACGCGTCAGAGAGCAGCTGTGAGAGAACAACAGCACTGAGACAGGGCAGAGCGTACATCACTGCGAGTGAGTGTCAAACGCATTTCTAATAAGAGTATGGGCGAACTGCCCGCTGTATTGTAATGTAACGGGTAAGGGCGAAGGTGTAGAGCTTTGGAATATTTAATGTTCAGCTTTGTGCTCTTTGCACGTGCCAAAGAGCGAGTTAGTGCACGCTGACGTCGCAAATGTTTGTGCATATTTTTTGTGCTTACGTGACTTTTTTGACATATGAAGCGGTTTAAGAGATATACAATACAACAAACATATGTATGTACACACTGCGGTTACACCGTTATGTCAATAAGTACACATGCATGTAGGTACAATGTACGCAAGCTTTTGCGGTTTTTGTTTACACAATAAATTTAAAATTTTTACCAAATGCAAAAACGAGCAGCCGGAAGCAAAGTTTAGCCGGTTTTTAGAATTTTTAAGATATACATAAATTTGCAAATGAGTCTTTAAGCAAAAAAATTGCAGTAACAAATTATTGATACCCCCAGCTAAGTTGGGGCCAATAAAAAAATCGAGTACTTTGGCATGGAAAGTTTTTCAATTTGCTTCAATTTAAAGAATCGATGCCGGGATATCTAAAAAAAAAAAAAAAAAACAATCTCCACAGCGAAAAAAAGTGAAACTGAATAGCGAATGAAATTTGGCAACATGGCATGGGCGTGTGTGAAGTGGGAAGCGAAAGATGATGGCAGATCGTGTTAAATGTTTAACGAATTTAAATTGCGTTCTATTAAAAATAATGAAATAAACATTACAAATACATAGGCAGATCAAAAAAGAGCGTAAAAGAGACAAATAACGGAAGAGAGCAGCTGACGATAACAGAGAGAATATTAGAGACTGACATAATCGCAGCAGTAAAGCACGTTTTTTTGTTTTTGTTTTGGGTTGGCCAAGTAATCACGAGCGAGAGAGCGAAAGGAAAGCCACAGTATAGACGAGCGGACCGACAACCAGCTGAGCCAAAAGACGACAGCCGCTTTGTCGCTGCAGCTCAAAACAAAAACAGCAGCAATAACAGCAAAATAACAACAAAAGCGACAAGTGGTGGCCACAACACAGCCGTACGGTGCAGGACAGAGCGGGCGGATGAGCCGAGCAGACACTGGGAGAGAGAGAGCCCACTCATTGGGCTGCGCATTGAAAAAGACCGGTATGACCACGCAAAAAGCAGACAACACCAGCAACGAATGAGCGAGTAAAAGACAAAAATGAACAAACAGACAAGGCGCTGCCACTCGTTCGCTCTTTCTCTCTCTCTCTCTCTCTCTCTCTTCCTATCTTTCTCGCACTCTTGCTTGTACCTGAATTGAAGTGTGCGGCACACATACAAGCACAACATCACGTAGGCTGCTGACGTGCTGTTGAGGGCAGCGTGAAAAACGAGGTTAACGCAGACATCGACACCACTATATACATATACAAATACACGCGCACCAATATCGTCGCCTGATGTGCGAATTGCGTTCAAAAACAAATAAGTGGAAGGGCAAAAAGCAAAGCAAAAACAACAAAAACACTTCTTTTTAATGGTGCTTTGTTTTCTCAAAAGAAAAAAACGTCAAAACGAATAAATATGTTTGAGGCTGGGATTTATTTTCCTTTTTTTACATTGCACGACAGCAACAGCGTTGCCATATGCACGAAAAAGCTTTGCAGGGCAGCGTTTACATTTACATATATGCACGTTGCTTGTGTGTGTGGGGGGGTGTTTGTTGCAGATGCGTGTGAGAAACTGCACGTACGCACGCAATTTTTGGGTGCTTGTTGTTTATACAAAACACACAACCAGTGTGCACGAGGTTCTTTATAATAATGATGATACACTTTTTATATGTACATACATGCATATGTAGCTTGTCTGCCACTCATTAAACGTGGCACAGACCAACGCACGGTGGCAATTGGCCAAGCAACCACCCACCGAGTAGTCGTCAAATAGCGATGCTTGCTCACATATGTATGCATACACATACATATGCAGCAAACTTTCATTGTTGCTTGCGCGAAAATTGTAAAATATATTATCGGCACAGCGACAGACGACGCTTCGCCTTTTTCCCCACCAAATCCCGTTTTTTTTTTCGCAAGGCGCGTGTATCCAGCATGCAGCTGCAAATTGCTGAATATACACAGCGCTTTACCCGCTCCCTCCCCCCACACACACACAGCCTTCAATTCAATTGATATGCATTCAGCTCAGTTAAGGCGCTGATAAACGTGGTTTTTATTGTTTTTTTTTTCTCTCAATTTTATTTTATTTTTTTTTTTTAGGTTTGTCATCATCAACCTCTGCCGCCGCTGCTGTTGCACTAGTGGCAGCGCAGTCGCTACACGTCAGCAGACGTTGGCTCCAACTCGGTCAGCGTTGCTAGCAGAGAGCGGGCGGCCGCAGCGCTCATCGCTTTGTCTTTGTTCGCACCGTTTCGTTCATTTTTGTTTGCTCGCTTGCTTTGGCTGTCGTTCTATTTTGGGTTGCTGCTGTTGTTGCTGCCGCTCGTTGCAGCGCCAAAGTGCAATAAACGTCATCAAGGTTATGCGCTGTCGCTGCGCTGCCCGCGTCGCTGTTGCAGTTGCAGTAGCCGTAGCTGGTTGCCGCAGCGCTAGTTTCGCTTTACAGTTTATTAACACTTTGATCCGTTTTCATTTGTTAAGCTCTTTGCGTGTTGAACAGCTCGCAGAGTGAATCATTTTGTATTAATTGCCTGAACACTCAGCTAAGATAGCCATGCATATGGCCGTCTCGCTTGCACGCGTTGATCTCTTTTTTATATGTACTTCACAAAAATGCAAATGAATTTTGTTAATTTGTCAATTCCGGAAATAAGCTTCGGCGCGCAGCTAGCCCAAAAGCAGCAACAATAATTCATTTCACGCTGCCTGCCCACACAACGCCGCGTCCCTACCCCTTACCAACGCGCCTCAACAACTTTCAGACAGACTTGATAGGCAACATTCTGGGAAAGTTTCTTCGGTTTTGTCTGCGCTTCTCTTCTGAGGGCAGCTGTTTAAAAGTGGTGCGCATTTCCTTCCAGCTGTTTGCCGATCTACGAGGCAGAGACAGAGGGGAATATGCTGCCTATCTTATCGCTGACACTCTTTAATTTTCTTTTCCCATGCTCATTGCATAGATAAGCCAATAGTTTATTAATTTTTGAATATACGCGCACTTGGTACTTGGAAGAAGGATTAATTGAAGTGAGACTATTTCGATTGGTGCTCAAGAGATAAATGGAGAGGCCTTTAAGAGCTAGTGGAAGAAAGTCCAATGTTCTTTAGATAAGAACAAAATAAAATGTAGGATAGAAACCTACTCTTGTAAAGCGACATGAAGGAAAACAATGACTAAAATGTTATCCCAGATTTTGAAAATGTTAACTTGGACCAATTTAGGCGAAGAAAGATTTACTCTTTTATAGATGTCACGTTTTACTAGTTGTTCCTCATGTCAAACATTTATAAAACAACATTTAACATAAACAGAAATCATTTTCCTATGAATAATATTACGTTTGCCGTGCCTCCATTTTCTTTTTACATTTCTTATTCATAACACAGATCTTATATATTCTATATTAAGGTATTTATTAAGTGATGCAAGCTTTGTTATTGACGTCGCAAAGTTCATAAGAGACAATCAAGAACGACACGTGTTTAGATTATATATAGTACATTTGTTTATATAAATGTTTGTTTTAATTTAATATAATAGACGCGACTGCGACTGAGGTCTGGAAATGCATGACATAAAGACGCGACTATTATTCAAGCAAATAAAATGTTTATTGTCGTTAAAACTTTTACAAGCGCGACTTGCGGTATTTGTTGCAGTAAGACCGCAAGGTATTTTAAAAATTATATATGGTAAAATTATATGCTCTTAGCCCAAAATTGTTTTTCTTAGTTGTTCAACTTCTCTACTTCCTTGTAACAAAATTACATTAAATAAGGCAAACCGAATTTTTCAAGACATTTAGACAAGTTATAAAATGTCAGCTTAATTCATTACAAGCTTAAAGCTGGGACAAATTCGTACGCATATTAATAAACTGTGGCCCACTGTAGATGCGTAATTGCTTACGAAGAACGAGTGATAGGTTTGCGCAAATCAAATAGCTGACGTGGCACAATTGATGGGCCAATTAATGAACTTGTTGCCGAAATTTGTTTGTACAGGATATACCCTACAATTCATATTCACACACATACATATAACTTATAATGTCGAAGACCTCAAGGAATACCCAAATGCATATCTATGTATATATATATATATATATATATATATATATATATATATATATACACATTTCCCAGAATCATGTTAACAATTCTAGCAATGAGCATAGAAAACTCTATTCAATGGACTGTTGCCAGGGGCCTCAGCTGTTTGAGCGCAGCACTAAAAATATAGCATGAAAATGTGTGCGTAATGGAGATGTGAAAACACACGCACACTGAGGCAAGTGCATTGCGTTTCCAGAACATTTTCGAACTGAACAATAAGAAGAAGAAACAAGTGGCAGGCATTACAAAAACAGGGGCATAAAAACGTAACAGAACGTAACGAAAGAAGAGGCAGAAAAGTAGACGGCACACACACACACACACAAGGGCAGCTAACACGCAAGGTAAAGGGATGAAGGGCGTCGCGCTCTTCAGTTATGCCTCTGTCTCTCTCGCTCCCTCTTACTCTATTCATGTGCGTGGCAACGAGCGGCAGCTGCAAAAAGTTTCAATGCACATATCTCGCACAGTGGCTACAAAACCACTTAAAATGCAACGAAAAAAATGTACATAAATACATACGTATATTAACAAGGGAAAGCCAAAGAGCACGAGAGCGTAAGAGTAGCAAAAAAAGGAGTTAAGTTAGGAGAAAAAAAATAACTTGAAATTCAACACTCACCTGATTGACTTTGGCTGCAGCTGTTGTCGGTGTTGCTGCAAGAGACATTGCTGCCGCCTACGCCGCTGTCTGCAGAGCCGCTAGCGTTGTTGTTTGCGCTGCTGCTGCTGCTGCCGCAGCCGGTGTTGCGTCGCAGCGACGCAAACTCCTTGGCAGCAGCTGTGCTGGTATTTTTCTCCTCCAAAATGCGCTCAACCATTTTTTTTTGGCCTTTCGGTTTTTTCCCTTAAATTATTGGCACTCACACAGTCTCTCTGCTCCAATCACACAAGCAAGCAAATGCACGCACTGCTTTTTTTGTTTTAATTTTTCCGGTCTAACAGCTGCAATGCTTGGGCCTGCACCTCCGCTCCGCTCTTACTCGACGCTAATAAGACACAATGTTGACGTCAACGTCGCTGCTGCGTTGTGCTCTCGCTCTCTCTGCTGCTGCGGCGTTAGTTGTTGTTGCGCTGCGCTCATTCAAAATGGTGGCTGATGAAAAGATTTTTCTGCTGCTGCTCTGCCAAGAAATGATTTGAATTCTAGCTACTGCAGTTGATTTTGCTGTAATTGCAGTCGGCGTCGTTGCAAATTGCGCAGCAGCATGAAAAAATGTTTGAAGGAAAATTTAATTTGGCAATACAATTTTTAGCCACTGTTTGGCAGCTGCTGCTCTGCTGGCGTTGGCTGCGCTGCACTGTTGTCGGTCGGTTGTTGGTAATTGTGGTTGTTATTGTTGGATTTTCTCATCACATCGGAAAAAGCGAGCAAAAAGTTGAATATTCCTTCTAGTTTTTCAATTTAAATGAATCTTGCTTTTCACTTTTCCTTTGTGGGGGCTTTCTATTGGGCTTTGATAGTGGTTGCTGTTGTTGTAGTTGCAGTAAAATTTGATAGAATATTGCAAAATTGCTGTTGGTTATTGCCTGGGACTGACTGTGGTGGTGTTTGGTCGTTGTAGCTGTTGTTAAAAATTTTCTGCTGATTACAACACAAAAAAAATCGCTGAAATAGCGGACAAAAGCCGTTTTCTTTGCGTTTTTCGCTTTAAATTATCTCTTTTAGCTACCGATCCATTTTTTAACGTTCGAAGATGATTTCCGACTGACTAAAATTAGTGATGTACCGTCAAAGAAATATCGAAATATCGATAACTTTTTAATTTCACAACATTTGCGATATTTATTCATTGAGATACTCGATGTATGCATGTAAACGGCAAAAGTGCATTTACAATTATATATATAGTACAACAAAATACATTTCATTTTAGTACTGCTTTTGGTTGATTAATTTTATGCTTTGCTAACGTTTTTGCTGCTTGACACTTAAGAAACAGCTTATTATCGATTGCATATTCTGTTAGCCGTGGAGTGTAAACTCTGTTAGGTGTGGAGCAAATATGTTAAGTGGTTAGCAAACGTTAAACCAATTTAATTGCCCGCTTACCAACACACATTTAACGCGTTCTGTATTTAAATAATTACAAAATTCGCTCGAACACCCGAAATTGCAGTATTTCTTATTTTGAAGCACAATAACTGTGTTACTCTTATGACTTTAACCGCCCCCATTTTAGGCTCCGCCCTGTGGGTGGTGTCAGAGCACCTTACAACCACCAATCAGATTGTCCAGGACTTGCTGCAAGCGCATTTAACTAATGCGCCTGCGTAGATCAACAAAACGGCCAATTGAAAATTTGGTTTGAAACAATTCGACATCAAGTCAAGTGTTTCCAAAATTTAGTTTCTTTTCGCTTGGCATTTGCAACGCTACCAAAGCCAACGGTCGCAACTTTTAACAATTATCACTTTGAATTGAATCCTTTCTGCTGCAATGGCCGATGAAAGTGCGTTAGCTGGGCAGGCTAACGCGGCCAAGCGGCCACGTCTGGCAGCCGGCTCGAAGTCGGCGAAACCCATCGAGACGCAGCTGGCCAAAGCCTCGAACCGGGTGCCCAAGTGCGCCCGTTGCCGCAACCATGGCATCATCTCGGAGCTGCGCGGCCACAAGAAGCTCTGCACCTACAAGAGCTGCAAGTGTGCCAAGTGTGTCCTGATCTTCGAGCGACAGCGCATTATGGCCGCACAGGTGAGAGAAGGAGAGATCTTACTTACTTATAGCTTGCATATATAGAGTACAATTTAACTCGTCATTTTTCTGACTTACAAATATTTTAGGGCTTAAAAGAATCTCGCAGTTGCGAACTTATTTTAAATTAGGAGCTCGCTCCAATGTCTCGCCTTGATTTTCTCTATTCTTTCTTCTTACGCATTCGTAAACGTTTTGCACATGGATTGCTGTTATAGCTCGCTCCAATGTCTCGCCTTGATTTTCTCTATTCTTTCTTCTTACGCATTCGTAAACGTTTTGCACATGGATTGCTGTTATACTCGGCTTATTAAACAAAACTTCAAACTATTTATTTTTAACCTTGAGGTAAATGAAACCCCGTGTTTTGCCCCAAGCTGACAGCTCTTGCTATAATTATACGCTTGTTAACCCTTGCAGCCTTAACTTTATAAGCTATCGTAGTTCTTATCGGATGCTTCGCACATATTAATAGTTATTCTATTAGTATTGTCTTTAGATTAACCACCGCAATGTTCTAATTTGAAAGACAAACATGCCACGGGCCAACTGCCCCTGCCTCTGGCCCTGCCCCTGCCCCCGCCCCCGACTCCTGCTCCATGCGAGCAAATGCAAACAAATGAAATACGAAATGCTGTCCAGATTTGGGTTAACCTTCTTCTGGTCTCGGTCTCGGAGTGAATAATGACGAAGATGATGATGATGGAAAGTTGTCAAAGCGTACGAACAAATCGAGCTAAAATATCCGCTTACCAAATGTTTGCACAACTGTTGCCAGGGCTCGCATTACACGAGGGGGAAATTAACTGGGCGAAGACTGTTCCCAAATTCTCAGAAATTTAACTTTCGAAGTCGTTGAGTGTGTTTTTTTCAAAGCTTTTCAAATTAATTTGCTTTGTGTAAATTTCGCTAGTGTTTTTTTCTAGATCTAAATTAGATTTGGTTTAATTAAGCTTAAGCCTTAAGGCAGCTTTTTAATAATAACTTACCCGCTTTATATGAGCTTTAAAAAGCTTCAGGAACTATTCAAATAAGAGCTTTCCATGAGCTTTTAAAGCTGTTAGTAACCGCTGATATTTTACAGCTTTCCATGAGTTTTTAAAAGCCTTAATGATACAGTTGCTATTTGACAGCTTTCCATGAGCTTTAATAAGCTTTCAGGAAACAGCTGATACACAACAGCTTTATGTGAGCTTTAATAAGCTTTTAGGAAGCAGCTGCTAAAACGTTAAAATATCAAAACTTGTAAGCTGAAAATTTCAAAACAATTTTGGAGCTTTCGTCTTATAAAAGACTCAGAAGTTTACGTTGAGCTTTTATTGAGCTATTTTAAAATGCTGTTAATATTAAAAATGTTCAATTTGTTTTTAATATAAATAATGTAACACTATTAAACAAAAAGGTAAAGATTAACTTTAAGGCTTTCCTTTAAAAACTCATATTTTGATCTTGATCTTTTAACGAGCTTTTAACGGAATTAAATACTTCATTACAAAAAGGATCTAAGCAAATCGATTTTTATCAATAAGGTACTTTAAAGCTTTCAATGAGCTTTTAAAGAGCTTTTAATGTATTATACCTATAGATATATATTTACTATATAATGTATTGGCTATCTGTGATGAATTTTATTGGCATATTTGACATCACAGCACGCTTACTTCCTTTATTCTTTTCCATTTTTGGGGCGGTTTCTGTTTTTGGGAACACCCTGCCTCGGTGCGTGTGTGATACCCAAAGGAATTGCAGTTGCTTTTGGCCGTTTGGCGGTTTGTTTTGTTTGTCTGTTTGCTGCACGCAAAGTCAAACAGAGATTCTGGAAAGTCGCGTCCAACACTTGTCGCATATTAATTTCAATTGGCATTTGGCCATTCGCAGGTTGCCCTCAAGCGCCAGCAGGCGGTGGAGGATGCCATCGCGCTGCGCCTGGTGGCGAACAAGACGGGCCGCAAAATCGATGCCCTGCCGCCGGGCAGCATCTTTGGCCTGACCGTAACGCAGCCCAAGGACCAGGCTGCAGGCTCCAGAGCACACAGTCCACAGGAGGCGTCGGAGCAGCAACAGCAGCAGCCGAAGCCAGTTGTTGCGCAGCCCGAAACCTTGGCCGTGGCCCAGGATCTGAGTGCACCGCGTCGCGAGATCGTCTCCCAAACGGCGATTGATATGCTGGCGCAGCTCTTCCCACAGCGCAAGCGCTCCGTGCTGGAGCTGGTGCTCAAGCGCTGCGACCTGGATTTGATACGCGCCATTGAGAACGTCTCGCCGCCGGCGGAGCAGACGCCGGCCGAGCAGCTGCCGCCGTTTCCACAGCCCCCGTCGCTGCCCTTGCCGCAAACTCTGCAGCTGGCCATGCCGCCGCGCAGCAGCGCCTTCAGGCCAGTCATAGCCGAACAGGTGAGCCGCTGCAGCAGTTACCAACTTTCCTATACTCTGTTCACGAATCAGAAAGTGTTTATTGGGTTTTGGTATCCGTTTGTTGGAATATACTGGTGCACACTCTCGTCTATAATCAATAGGTTTTTGACCTATTTATACCCTATACCCATAGAAAGCGGGTAGATTAGTAATGGGCAGATTCATTATCAATTACGCATACGCATAAGAAGTTTCTATTAAATTCCGAATCCATGCACTAGAATAGTTTATATTCTTTTCTACCCCTTTTCCTTAATATCGATAGGTAACTAGTCACGTTTTGTCTGTCTGTCTGTCCGTCCGTCCGTCCGTCCGTATGTATGAACGCAAGGATCTCAGAACCTATAAGAGCTAGAGACTTGAAATTTTAGATGTAGGTGCTCCTAGTGCCCGCGCAGATCGAGTTTGTTTCCGATAAACGATAACTTGCCCCGTTTCCAAGTAATCGATAAAAATGTATATCGAAATCCCGTTTTTTAAGCAATTTTGGTAAATAATAAGAGCTAGAGTCACCAAACTTGACATGTAGCTTCTAGAAAAGTATATATATATCGATTATCTTTCATTTTATACCTATCGCCACCTCCCCGCTACTCTCTATCTATAAGCGCGCGCTGCATTTGGTGTTGGAATAAGAGGGTTCAGGGTATCCCCTAGTCGGGAGCTCCCGACTAGAACCTCTTACTTGTTTAAACATATTTCGGGAAGTAAAAAAGCTAGATACCCAAAATTTTGTATGTGACTTCTTGCCTCCTAGTCTGGACGCCTTGATTAGAGATCGGTAAGTTTGAAACGCTGTGAACAGAGTATTGTGCAGTCGGTTGCAGTCGACTTGCAACGTTCTTCATTGTTAAGTCTGCAGTTTCCATTGCTATTGCAGTACGCGGCAAAGGCGTCGTCGACGGCAGCCGCCGCCATTTGCGCGTATCCCAAGTGGTTTGTGCCGCTCTCCTTTCCCGTCACCATGGGCCACCTGTCCAATTTGGCGCCGCGCTGCAACCTGCCCAACTGCAACTGCCTGGAGAGCTATCAGTTCCACTAACCACAAGAACTATGCAAAAATTAATAAATTTATTTAAAGTAAATGTAAAGCAAAACTTAAATTAAATCTTTGTTGTATTCTGATTGGCTACGTATTCATCTGCTGCGCCACGTTTTCCTCCTCCTCCTCCTCCTCGTCATCGTCCTCGTCCTCATCTGCCGACAGGTACATGCGATCCTCATCTTCGCTGTGCGCCTGTTGCTGCGCCCCTCTGCTCGTCCCCGTCCCTGTCCCCGTTCCCGTTCCCGTCGGTGCGTTGCTGCTGCTGTTCGAAGTGGGCGTGGCTGCTGAGCTGCCGCTGCGTTTGGTCTGATTGGCACGTCGCCATTTGGCGCGCCGATTCTGAAACCAGGTCTTCACCTGGCGATCTGTCAGCTTCAGCTGCAGCGCCAAATGCCGTCGCTCCTCGGGCGACAAATACTTTGAGCTGGAGAAACGATTCTCGAGATTTTTCGTCTGCTGCGACGTGAAACGGATTTGGCCCCCTTTGCGCTTCACCCCGAAGTTGGACATGTAGAAACTGGCGCCCGGATAGGCTGCATTGCAGTACAGGGCAGCGGCAGCGGATGCGGGATTGCTGAAACCTGGAGAAAGAGTTTGGCCACATTAATATAAAGGTAAATCACAAATTGTAATTTTATTCAAATGGGAATATATTTGAATTAGGAAACTTTAATAGCCCATATACCCATGTAGAGGGAATTATAATTTGGTCATGAAATGTGTAACGACCTCAAAAGGATTCTAGACCAGCATCAACAGCCGAGCTAAAATAGCCATATCCACGTGTCCGTCCGTCCTTTTGCACGCCTGTCGGTTTCTATGCGAACTTATCTCTCAGATTTAAAGCTATCTTCTTGAAACTTTTCAAAGATCCGTCTTTCTGTTGCAGGCAGTACATATGTCGATACCGTTCCAAGATACTTTGAATAAACTCGGCATTTATTATGCTCTACTATCCACCTCCATACACATAATACAACAAGTAAGAGGTTCTAGTCGGGAGCTCCCGACTAGGGGATACCCTGAACCCTCTTATTCCAACACCAAATGCAGATATATATATATATATATATACTATTCTAGAAGCTTCATGTCAAGTTATGTGACTCTAGCTCTTATTATTTACCAAAATTGCCTAAAAAACGGGATTTCGATATACATTTTTATCGATTACTTGAACACGGGGCAAGTTATCGTTTATCGGAAACAAACTCGATCTGCGTAGGAACTAGGAGCATCTACATCTAAAAATCAAGTCTCTAGCTCTTATAGGCTCTGAGATCCTTGCGTTTATACACACGGACAGACAGACAGACGGACGGACAGACAGACGGACATGGCTAGATCGACTCGGCTATTGATGCTGATCAAGAATATATATACTTTATGAGGTCGGAGATGCTTCCCTCTGCCTGTTACATACATTTGCATTTTGCACAAAAACATTATACCCCTTTTACCCATTTTGAATGGGTTCAGGGTATAATTAGAGCAAAATTTACCAAAGCTTTTGATTGGTCGATTCGCTACAGTTTTGTGCGTCTCTTTCGCACACCCAGAAGGGCCGACGGGCGTGCTATTTCACCCACTCTGTATGCATGCCAATGGGCAATGTCTACGCCCACCTATAAATGGAGGCAGCGCCGCTTGGAACTGGCTGGGAACTGGCTGGGAACTGGCTGGGAACTGGCTGACGGCAATTGAGGAAGAATCAATTGCCATAATTGTTATCGCGGCGGGGGCAGCTGGCCAACAACTAATTCGATTGTATATGGGCTCGCATAATGGAAGAGTGTCGAGTGGATGGCGTGATAAGGTGCCTAGTCCAAAATTCGTATCGCTGCCGGAGCAAAAAAAAAAAATGCCCATGTCAGACTGCAAACGGAAATTCGCACTCACAATTCTAATTAAACGGAGCCTACGTTATGGCAGAGAGCACGACGCTGAGATAACTATCCATACTTAGACCGACTGACCTCAGTCCATGGAATATCTACGAATATAAATTGAACGAATTCGAACTGGACTGAACATATCGTAAAAATTAATAACGCTTGCGATTTAATGTCATAATTTAAATTGTACAAATACAATTATTAACGTTTATTTTTATTAAGTGGCGTATTGTGCGATAAGCTCTGAAACATGGAACCTACCCCGCTCCTCTCTCTCTCCCCCCCCCCCCCCTCTGCTCTGCTTGCACTGGTTATTTTTTTGATTTCTTGCACTTGAGAACAATTTGTTGTTAATCGTTCAAATATTGAATGAAGAGGCAGGCGACACTTGTACCCAAAAAGAAAACAAAATAATATTGAAAATGGAATTGAGAAACCCGTTCGCATACGACGACAACGGACGCGCCTATCTCAATCTGAATCGAATGGCAATTGTCGCCAGAAGATGATGGACAGCGCCTATTAATCGCCGCTAATAGCATTTTTTTGGTTCAGATAAGCCCACAAATGTGGTATTACCAAAGATTCGGACACGAATCGCAGATGCTCTGCTTAAGCTTTAGGTCAGGTCAATATAATGAATATGATTACCAACTAAGAGAGAAAGTAAAAGGTATATTTTAAATACTAATCAAGCTTCTCATCAGTTTAATACTTTGAGCAAAAAGTAAAATATATATTTTTAAATACAAATCCAGTCTCAAGACAGTTCAAATATTTTGAAAAATACTAAGATGTTAATGATAAAAGCAAAAATAGATTACCAAAAGTTTCGGAACCAAATCGAATTCTATATTTTGTTTGTGAAGGAAATAATACAAAATATATTTTATAAGCTTTACATTAGTTTAATAGTATGAAAAATACTAAGTAAAAATTCGAAGTACAACAAAAAAATAATTCAATGTGCTTTATCCATATTCAACAAAATATATCAACACATTTATTCTTATTTAAGATGCAAAAACTTTATTTAAAAAGTTTTTCACCTTGACTACAAGTTTTGAAAAGTATTTTGTATTTTTTTGAGAATATGTTCTGATGCGAAATTTTAAAATGTAAAACTAAAGAGCTACTGGGGATCAATCAAGTAACGGAATTAAGCTTCAGCAATTCCTATAACAAAATATCCTGTGGTTTGGAAAACAAAAAATTCCAAATGGGTTTGAACCGCGGCGGCTCTAACTCGGAACTACAACTTTGCCTTTGACTGAGAACAAAATCTTAACCGGAATCAACAACCGTAAAAAGCCGAACCTGAAGAAACTCATCAGAAAAAGCATCTGAAGCCTAAAAAAGGATAAATATGATGAACCAAGATTTGAACCAAGGAAAAACAATCTGAACCTAGCTTCGAAAAATATGTCGAGCCAAGATTCGAACCGAAGCTTGGATTTATGAAAGTGGACATATATTTTATAACACTTGTCTATTAATGCTTTTGTATGAATAGGGTAAAATGTTATCTTGAATATTTCTTTGCTGACAAAAAATATCCAAAGCCTGAACCTAACCTATAAAAATATGACGAACCGAAGCTTGGATTTATGAAAGTGAAAATATATTATTCACACGGCACTTAATCGATAAACGCCCGAAACTTTGGGTTTCTCACAAACCCTCTTATTTAAATAGTCTTAAATTCTATTGAAGAATTTCTTACGATAAATATTATCAGCGTCAGTTAAGCTGAGAACGGTAAACTAATCCACAGAATCAAACATATATGTATATATTTACAGGGTGTCTCTGGAACAGTGTTACCCAAAAAATGCCATATAACTTTAGCTTGTCTGGCTCTCACCTCAATTTCAAATATTTGTCATTTTGATAAGGCTCCCCAAAAAATAGTGCGTGTCATATGAGAACGACAAGGGCTTTCGGGCTGTGGGGGAGAGTGCTAGGGATCGAAGCAGTTGATCCATATGCCAGACGACGGGCTAATCTGGCCGAGCACATTGCACTGGGAACTGCACACAGCGTGTGGGCGAGGCAGGGGGGAGAGGGAATTTCAAGTGGCAAGCGTTGGCGCCAACACTTGACTTTGACAAACATCGATGCACATTAATCATGTGTTGGGGGGAGGGGGAAGGAACTCGTAATACCAAAATATTTGATGCGGGTGGAAATGTTCAAAATGCATTTAAATATGCGACTTAGTTTTGAATATTCAATCAGCAAGGTCGTTGCGTATTTAAATGAAGCTAGCTTGATAGATTTCCATATGATATATGTGTTGGGCCTAGTTCTTAAGGTATTATGGGGCTTTATAATGCCAAGTTCGTTGACTTGAACTTGGGCATGTCAGCGCCCCAAACCCAGGAGCCACAGAATATTTAGATCTGGGCATGTTTTCAGCTCCCATCCAAAATGATATTCCCACGAATTATTTTCCGTATATTTTCGTTCCTTCTTTCTTCACATTCTTTCTTAATGTAATGGAATAAAAAGTTCTTGAAGAGTACAAATTTAATGATCTCAATATGTTGAGCATTAGAAATTACGATTTCAACAAATCTTAATGATTTCCTTTATCATATTTTCAACTATATTTCTGAAATGATATTGCCACTAATTATCATACCCTGGACCCATTAAAAATGGGTAAAAAGGGTATATTGTATTTGTGCAAAATGCAGATGTATGTAACAGGCAGAAGGAAGCATCTTCGACCCCATAAAGTATATATATTCTTGATCAGCATCAATAGCCGAGTCGATCTAGCCATGTCCGTCCGTCCGTCCGTCCGTCCGTCCGTATGTATGAACGCAAGGATCTCAGAACCTATAAGAGCTAGAGACCTGAAATTTAGATGTAGGTCCTCCTAGTGCCTGCGCAGATCGAGTTTGTTTCCGATAATCGATAACTTGCCCCGTTTCCAAGTAATCGATAAAAATGTATATCGAAATCCTGTTTTTTAAGCAATTTTGGTAAATAATACATTGACATGTAGCTTCTAGAATAGTATATATGTATATTTGCATTTGGTGTTGGAAGAAGAGGGTTCAGGGTATCCCCTAGTCGGGAGCTCCCGACTAGAACCTCTTACTTGTTTTTCGTATACTTTCGTTCTTTTCTCCACATCCTAGCTTAGTGCAATGGTACAAAAAGTTATTGAAGCGTTAAAAATTCCCTTTCTCAATATCTCGAGCATTAGGCGTACTCTGCTCTAGATATTGCGATTTTAACACATGTTAAATGATTTTCTTTATCAAATTGGGCAAGTTTTATTAGATATTATAGTTGGACTTTTGCCCGCCTAAGTTATTAATTATGTATTTATATCGCTCGTTCATTATGGGTGCTACGAATGCCCTGACTCACATCCGGTATTTCATAACCCTGCATGATCGAATGATACCTTTTTAGTAGCCATTTGTATAAGCACCTCTATAGAATAACTTTGGACTTTGGTAATATACTATATACATATACAGTCAGTATTATAATGGGGATTTATTAAATTGGACTGCCGCCGATTGTGATTCCCTATTTTGAGTACTATTTGAAAAATATTATTTTGTTAAATAGTGTTTAACGTAAATTTAGCATAAAGATCTTCAAGCAACCAAAAATTGTATTAGATGTAGATAATACTAGATAATACTAGAATGAGGTTTAAATTACTTATCTAACTGTTTATCTTATAGATGGGAAGAAAGATTAATTACCTCTGCTTTAACTTATCCTCAAAGAAGTTATAGAACGAAAGGCACGAAAGATAAACTTTTGCTATTCGTAATGATCTTTAAATATCTTGTCTCAATTTAAGCTTTGGATTAGAATCTTTAAAGAACCATAATTTCTTTGAAGATCAAAATCAAATTTCTGCATTTCTCAAAATTCGCTACTTTTTTCTCTAAATGAATCGAAAAACTTTAAAGAACTTTTTGAATTTCATAACAATCTTTAAAGTACTTTGTCGTAATCAAAACTTGACTAATATTCGAAATTCAGTACTTTTTGCTCTAGATCCTTGAATAATCAAGTTTCTCAAGAACAGTTCTGATATTATACAATTGCCAGCTATAAGAATGGTCTCCATTCTAAGATATATGATATAAGGTTCCAAATATTAAAACAAATATGTTTCTCTTTAAAATCAAAACTTCCCAATATCTTCAATTGATAATTCTTAGCTTAGGACTTAAACCATGAATAGTAAATTTATCCCTGAAATTATAGTTTATCTGAAGCATATATTCTCGTAGATAGCTCACCTTCACAATCCAGAAACGGGCTGTATTGATCACAATAGGCGGCTGGCTGTGCTGCCGCAGCGGCTGCTACCGCGGCGGCCTGAAAGTGGGGCATGAAGAGCGAAGAATTCTTCTGTAGATTCAGCATTTGCTGATAGAATAACGAGGCGGGATCTGAGTAGACGGGATTGAAGCGCAGCGTTGTCGGCGTCAGCAAAGTGCCCGTGCCGGACTCCAGATTCTTGAGCGCATATTGTGCGGCCATCGCCTCGCGTGACAGATCGTATATGGACGTTGGACCGGATGTGGGCGCAAATCCCGTTGGAGGAGCTGCGGCGCCAGGATTCGGCTGTGTTGGAGGTTTTTTAAGGTTCCCCTGTGTGGCTTGTGTTTTATGCTCCAGAATGTTGTCTATAGAGAAAGCGGACTTAGTCGCTTTAATTGTGTTGTTATCCATGTTTATGTTGTGCTACTCGTTGCTGGCGATCCCACAAAGAAACAAGCGCCGGGCAACGGTGAGAGGTGACGCGACTTGAACGGGCGCCGACGATGAACTAATTGCTGGCCGTTCGCAGGGTCCAATAAATTGTACTAAATCTGATTTCACAGAATATAATAGATTGTACATATACATATAATGTTGTGCTAATGGGTATTGATATCTATATTAACAATAATATAACCGACCCTATGTAGATACGCATGTACATAGATAATGAATGGGGGGCTACTATCATCGATAAGGTCGTCGTCGCAGTCGCCGTCGCCCCGGTAGGCAGCACCGATCTGGCCCGATGGCCCGATGGCTCGTTGGCTCGGCCCTCAGTAGTTGGCAGTCCAATCGAGCCGATCCACCAGTCATATAAATCAAAACACTCGGGGCTTATTAAACACACACACACGTACACACACAGGCATTGCCAACACTGGCTGCAGCAATGTGTTGCCATCTCGCTCTGCGTATGGCCATCTCACTTGCACGACAGTATTGTCGGTACTTTTGATCGAGTAATTGTTAATCACCCGCTTATCAATATCGCTCGGACGTCGTTGTTTGTCGTTTGACTTCTCGCTGTTCTCATCCTCAGAGCACAACTACTGTTCGTTTTGCCATATACCCTGTAATATAACCAGAGGCTGGTCTGTGCTCAGATAAGAATGTTAATTTCGAAAAACATTGTAAGGGGAGGAGAGTGTGTGGCTTTCGAAATGATATTAAGTTAAAATGATCATCAAGATATATTTAAACAGAATTTTCCTTTTATATGTGTTTGTGAACAACACAAAGAAATTAAAGAAAAAGTGTACTTAACAAATACTGACACGTTACGTAATGCAAAAGAAAAGCTGTTGAGACTCTGCGTCTTTGAATTGGAAAATCGCCCGAGTTTCGTAGTGCCAGTTCCTTACTTCAGTTATCTACAACAGTTTCACGTTTAATTTCTAACTCTATTGTGGATCAATGTGGGTTAGCTTCTTCTTAAAATAAGTACTAAGTATAAATACGATCTCATTATTTTGACTTTAATATATTCCAAATGCATCCAAATTCAAGTTTGTACAGAGTAACTCGTAGTCGTGCAACACCCTAAATCATCCATACTTTCTGCTCCCATTCGTTTATTGTAGTTGTAAACAAATTAAAATTACCAATAGGCTCTCACCGGCTGGCTGCCACCTCCCCCGCAGAACTTTCCACGCACCGCAGCGATCCACGAATGTGGATTTTGATTGAGTAATCGAGTTGCTGCTTTGATTTGAGCCCTTTGGTTAACATTTCTGTATTTTTGGGACTTTCGAAACAATTTATGCGTTTGTACAACTGCTGTACGGCGAGGGGGAAAAGGGGAGAGAGAGAGGGGCTGGCGGTCCCTTATCAGACGGGGTAGTCGGGGTCCCCTTAAAGCCTCTGAGATGATGGATTACTTTTGATTTTGGGCATTGGCGTTCGCGATAAAATATACAAAATAAATGCGCCTAATTGTTGTTATTGTTATTTACTCGCTACCTGAGCGCGATATTGTTTTCAGGTCGCCGTTTGTATCTTTTAGATACAAGTATCTACATAGATATCATTTCGAGGGCGAACTCGGAAGCGCCTATTCAACTATTGGAAATATAAAAGGCGAAGATACTTTAGTATGCCCCTTTTGGTAAACATTTTGTTAACCTAACTATAAGACTTATATCCAACTATGTGTTCGGAAGGCATGATTTTAAACTTCTAAATTTCCCCTATGTATACCAATCATTAGCTATTATGTGATATAGACGTACTCCATATATAACAATTCAATGTTCTGAAGAAATCAATTTATCTGATTTCCACAAAAGTATCATGATGTTGAGCGTACTTTAACGTATCCAATCAATACCGATAAGCTTCTAGTTCCGGTAAATAATAAAAACCGACTATAATCGTATAACCATAAAAATTTCTCTATAAATAACATAAATAAGCTAGTTTTGATTACCCGACGGGTTTTTTTTTGTGACATTTTTCACTCAAATTCGTAGAAAGATAATCAAATTTGGTGATTCAATTGGTTCACATGGCAAAAAAGGTGATAAAATATCAGGTAAAAGAAGAGGCATACGCGTAATTGATAAACAAATTTTGAAATACTTGCCAGTTTATCGTAAGCATGATAATTTTATTATTTAATTCTTAATGTTATGAATGAACCCGAGCATGACAATAATATATTGATAATATGGTGCTATCAAAACTAGAAAAGTTCCATTTAAATCCACCCACAGGCAACATAGAATGGCCTTTAATGTTTGTAGCTTAAATATTTTGTGTCTTATCAGTAGAAGCTAGATAGATGGTGTTCCCATTTCGTTCAAACGTACTAATTTAAAAAGTCAGTGCTGTAAAATGTTTGTTTATCTCGTTTACATGCGCCCAAATGTATGCTTTGTTTTCGAAAGCAGTTAGCAGAGTGGAAAACGTTCTTCTCGTTGATCCAATAACTATTTACTTAAGTTAGCTAAGCTTATATTTTGCATGTTAATGTCAAAGTTAACAGCTACTTTAACACTTCAAACTAAGTTTCGCAAAAGCTCGTGTTTTTGTCAGTTGATTTATCTGACAATGCTCAAGTTTGACTCTAATTACTATTAAGCTCATTCCCATGTTCTTATCAAGTTTCACAAGTTGATCTGCCTGTCACTGCTTGGCTTAACAGTTGACAAGCAGATAGCCTTGCAGAGTTGCCACCATCGCACATATGAGAATTGTATGTTAACGAAAAACAGCTTGCAAATTGACAATTTAGTCTGTTGATAGGTTATTTTCAACGCAATGACGCGGCGTTGCCACATTCTTATACAGTTACCATACATAACTTTAAGCTCCTGGCAACTTTGACACGAGGCTAAGAGCTCGAGCGGAAAATACCTGGATAAATACTCAATGAAAACTCTATTTTGCGCACGGCCTTTGCGGCCATTTTGAATATTCAACTACATGAATCACAATAAGTATTTAAGGTGCTTATAGGCATTGAATGGTATGACAATCGCTGCCTTCAAGATTGCTGCATAAACAAGCCTCAGAATTGTACTTAAACAAATTACCAAATAAAAACCTTGATAAAAAATAACCAAAATTGTTTCGTATCGTGAAACCTAATAAACAAACGCTTGGTGATAAATATAAATGCACCCGATTCGAGGGAATTGATCGCCGTCTGTGGGCCCCAAAATGCCAGTTGGCAAATAAATGATAATGGTATGTCGTTGGCGCGGCTTAAGTTTCGTCAAGTGACACTAAATTATTAGCAATTATCGGAGACAAACGGTTCGAAACGACTTTAAAATTGGGCATAAATTTGCAGTACAATGAAGCTAAAAAAAAAAATCAAATAATTTAGGAAGAGCTCTTCGAAATTTATTATGTGTCTGAAAATTGAAGCCCAGCCATGTGATAAGAAGCGTCAGAAATATAATTCTGATAGGCATGCTACAATAATTGGCATGTTTCACATTTTGAATGATCGTCAGGGGCGACAATACATCAAATTTCAATCATTCATGCTAAGACTTAAATAATGTTGGCTCTTTATTTATATAACTTTATTCATTCTCATGCTTCAACCATTGCGTTTTACATACATACATATTAATATATATGTTCAATTGATTTCTGGTTCTTACAGCTTCGTATTCAGATATTTATATATATATATATATATATTTGAATATTTGTGTAAAATTGTTGTTTTACAGGTATAAACTAATTGATTAAATTGTTTGCGCAGCATTGTCTGAATTATCCTCTTTTATAACATTTATTTATTATTTAATGCACACGAATAAATATTTATATATATATATATATATAGCACTAAGTTGCTGCAAAGAATTTTAAAGCAGGTTTCTATTTATTGAATTTAATCAGTTATTGCATTCGCTTCTTGTTTACAGTACATATTTATTTATATTTATATTATTTATATATTTATATGCTTCACAAGTTGTTCTATGTTGCAGTTATTGAGAGTTCTTTTTTGTGTGTGTTTGAGTATTACGCTTGGCTCTTTGTGTGAACTTTCATAAATTAAAATGCGAAATAAATAAATTATATTAAAATGTCACACACATTAATTAGGTTTCACACTTTCAAATTTAAATTCATATGTTTTATAATTTCGGTATTGGATTAGATCTGGTTTATCTTTTTGGTTTGTTAAGCACTACACATTACAATGCCGATAAAAGTTCTGAGTATTTGTTGTTAAAAATTAGGCAGCCTAGGCATACAATAAAATTATTTGAATTAGATTAGAAAATTCAAGTAGCAAAAAATTATTAGTATAGTTAAAGTTAGGAGTTAGTTAGGAGCTGTTGACCTTCTCAGTTTGTATAAATACAAATTCAAGCAGGTAATTAAGTAAGTTTAGGATAGGTTAATAACGTTTTACATATTTGTGTAGATATATATATATATAAATGTATATATATATATATATATAGGTATGCTCATTGGTATTTGATTAGTTATTTAAATAGCTATCAAAGCTCTCTAGACCAGATTGGCCACATGCGTTGTGTCCATGTGCTGTATTAAGACGTGTATAAAGGACATCTCCTTGCGCGCATTCTCCAGTATCACCTTGGGATCATCTGAAGTACAGCGCAAACAATTTGGCGCAAACACCATGGCCAGATTCGATGAATCCATTTTGGTGCAGCTAACCACTTCCGAATTGGAGAATTGTTGCAGAAAGTGTATTAAATACGTTAGGACCTATTGATAAAAGAAATTAAAAATTAAGTTAATTATTGGCGAGTAACTATAAGCTAGGATTTGTTTACTGACCAGTTGATTAATCTGTGGCAACTTATTAACTATTTCTTTGGCTTTATCGGGATCCTCGGTATTCACACAATCCTCGTAATAATCATCGGGTATGAGCGGATCGTACAGTTCACGATACCATAACTTAAGCAGACTAGCGGGCGCATGTGCATCAACTGCAGGAACAAAATAAGGTCTGAGTATATATAGATAAAGTCTGGTTCATGGCTAACACACCCATAGTATTCTTATAGTCAGGAACATCCCATCGATCCAAGCGATTCTTCATGCAATTGACCTCATCCACATCAGCGGATACACGAAAAATGCCCTCTGTTTGTTTGCCATTGAGCAGCAGTACCTAGAAAATATGTGGAATATTAAGGAGCTGCATGCCAGACTTCAGTTGGGGTGTTCCTTACATGCTCTGAGAGCGTGGTTTGTATCCAGGGCAGTTTACGCAATGGAAATTTATCCTTTTGTAGATCCATCACCTCGGAGAGCGTGTTGCCAAACATGCTGTTGCGAAGGATTTGTTGCTGCAAAAAAAATAAAAATTAAATTTCAAACAATAACTAAAGAAACAGACAGACAGAGGGACATGGTCATATCAGCTGGGTTGCTGATCAAGAATATATGTACTTTATGGGTTGGAAGGTGTCTGTGTAGGATATTCTATGTAATGGTATAAAAGGTACTAAAGAAATATTTAAAAAAATGCCAACTAACCCGCGCCTGTTCCACCTCATCCTCGGTGGGCTTCTTGGCCAAACGGCGGCCGCTGCTGCCAATGCGATCCAAGCGGCGACAACAAACAGTTGCATAATGCGATATCTGCACATGTATGGGCCATTTGCAAACCTCCAGGAAGCCGGTGGCAAACGAAGGATCACGATGACGATTCACATAGCTGCAAATGGATAACCGGATTAGACGCTATAATAGGCTAACGAACTTGTGGCACCTACTTGAGCAGCGTGGGCTGAAATGTGGGTGACGGCGGCACAAAGCTCAAACATATGGCCATTAGCTCCCAACCGCGAATAAGTGACTCGCGCTTGGGATTCTCCGTGGTCTGACGGCAAAGCTGTACATAAAGCTCATCGCGTAGTCTGCCAAAGAAATACATAGGATAAGACGTTGAATTTGGAATTAGATCGAGTTGTATACTTACTGCTGCTGCGGCAGGGAGGCGGTTATGATATCTATGGCCACCGAGTTTAGGCTCATGCCAATGCGTGCCTTGCGATCGCCCATGTAGATTTGGACCAGCTTGAATAGCTCAATGGCCGTCTTTTTGTCGGCCTTATCCCGCGACAGGGCCAACATGGGACGGGTAATGGCCTCCGCCGTCCAGCTGAGCATATCGCGCACCGATGCCTTCTTGCGAAAGATGCCCTTCGAGTGCAGATTCAAATTGTCCGCGGCGAACTTCTCAATATCACATTCCTTCATGCACGCCAGCGTTGCGGCGCCGGGCGCCCGCTCGCTGGGCGGAAAGATCTGCTGTATGGTGGGCTTTAGCGATGGCGGCGCCAGCTTATGATTGCCGCCACGGCTCAGGCTGCTGCTGCCCGCCGCTGATTGTGCGACAGTTGCCAGGAGCTGCGACTGCTGCTGCTGCTGCGGCAGCTGCGGGGGGTGCAGCTGCTGGCCATGATTGGCTTCCTCTTTGGTTAACTGGCCGGTGACTAGACGCGAGATTTGACGATTCGGCGAGGGCAGAGTTTGTGATTGCTTCTGCTTAACGCTGGACGCATCGCTGGGGTCCAAATGCAGCTGCTGCTGATGCGGTGGCGGCGGTGGCTGGCCCAAGCCATGACCATGACCGGCGAACGGATAGGAGGGCGTATTCGAGTACAGCTGCTGATTGTGCTGGTTATACTGATGCCCCTGACCCGCCGATGATGCGGGGCTGTGCGAGACGGTGTCATAGTATGAGATCTGATAACGGGGTTTCGGCTTGGGCGCAGCAGCGGGCTCCTGATTGCTGCCAATACCCTCCAGCACGGCCTCCACGTTATCGGAGCTGTAGAATGGTAAAACAGAATTAGTGAATCATATCAATTAGTCCGGCAATTTGTCCAAATAACAAATAACAAATAGTTAAATATATCTGCTATATAGCTTACATTTCCTCGCGTCCAGCTGGATCGTAGGGCGGATACTGATAGGCATAGTAGGACACGCTGTCGCCCATATTGGCATAGTCATCGATCATGCCATAATTGTGCTCCAAATAGCCGCCATGCGTATCCGAGCCACCATCAGAGTCCTCATTGTCCGGCTCATGACCAGACAGCGAATGCTCCGACTGACTATCCGAGTGATACGAGTCCGAGTCGCCCACACCGTCGCCATCGCCGCGATAATCGTAACCACCACAGAGCTTGGCCTGCTCAATGATGTAGTGCTTGAGCGGCAGCAGATGCGGCATCTCCTGGCCACAATTGCTATACAGCGGCGATATGTTGCCATTATCATACTCCACATCGCTGCTGTCCGCATGCAAATGCTGCTGCGGATGATGGTGGGTCTTGGCGCGACGCGAATCACGCTTCTCACCAGCATTTTGTAGGGGATGATAGCCACGTTTGTCCAGGCTGGAGCTGGCGCTGTGCCGCAAGGAGCTCTGACCCGGATAATGATGCGATTGCGAGCGATTTGCCGTCGAGCTGTTCGATTTCTGCCGCCTAGCCGCTGAATCATTGGAGCCTCTGGACGAGTGTGTTAGCATACCAAGATTATCAGAGCCACCGCTGGGCGAAATGGGCGCCGTTTTGCCCAGCGACATGCGCTCCAAGCTGAGCCGATCCAGGCCGCAGCCGGGCTCCTGAATACGCGGTGAATGCTGCAGTTGCGCCAACTGTGGTGGCGGATTTGTGGCACTTGTTTTGGCCTGACGCGAGCTTTTCGTTTGCGGACTAATCGGACTCTGTGGACTGGAATCGCTCGAGTGCTTCTTGTGGCCGCTGCTGCCGCTGCCGGCGGTGCTGGTGGCGGTATTGCTGCCACTTGCCGCTCCGCCATGCCCCTTGGTATTGGTTGTGTGGCGTCGCCGTGAGAGCGGTGTATTCTCCACCGACTTAAAGTACTTTTCGTGCATGGAATCATCGCTGGCGGCGCCACCATAAACAGCACCGCCAACACCACTACCGCCGCCGCCGCCGCCGCCGCCATTAGCCTCGGCGCTGCTTTTGCGATACGATTTACTGTGGTGTCCAGCTGCGGCAGGATTTATAGAGGAGGACATAAAGCTGCCGGAGCGCGCCAGTGCGACCTTGTACTCGCGATCTGTCAAGATGAAAACGTTTAGTTCGATATTTGATAGATACAATCATTTTAATTTGAACTTACCGCCCATGGCCGCGCCAAAGGATTTGCCTGAAGTGAGCGCACCTGCTCCGCTGCGTTGTGCGTTGCGTTGTTGCTGTTGCTGCTGTTGCTGATGTTGTGCGTAGTTGTACTGTCGCTCGGCATCTGGGGATATTTTCTTCTTCTGCGCCTGCGGCGTATGTATCGAATGTGTGGGTGAGGCAATATCGGATGACTTGGAGGAGCAATAGCCCTGCATATGGCCGGGCAACAGCTGATGATCAAAGTATTTGTTGCTGTCAACGACGGCGACACTACCACCAACATAGGATGAGGACGTGGCCGAGCCATGCGGTAAATTATGCGAGCTGACGCTTTCTTGCAACATTTCAAAGCTGATGATTGCAAGAGAGAAAGAGAGCGAGAGAGTGAGAGAGAGAGAGAAAGACCGTGAGATGAAACACTATGAGAAAGTTGTTTTTTATGGGTGTGTATGTGTTCGTGTGTGCAATCTAACGCAAAGGTGTGTATTGGCAGGTGTTTACCAAAACAATATGCAACCAATAAAATCACCCTTGCAACTAAAACATTGTTATGCTAATCCTAGCTCAAAACGACCCTAATCTTATAGTAGCAAGCTCTAAAGAATTGCTAGATATATTCCTTATTAAGAAAAAATCTACTTCCTGCCTAGTTAAATGTGAGAGCAGTTTATTTTGCTTGAGACATTAGCAAACAAATAGGGATAAATATTTTTAAATAAAATGGAATAAATGATTATAATAACATATTTTAAATATGTTATTTTAATAAATTGCTGGTTTTGGCGATCCTAGTGTTATATAAATCATAATAGTCTACGTTATGTGACTCTTGAATTGGTTCATAAAACTTTTACAAATTTAAGTCTCATTAAATCTGATGGTAAAAGAAAATGTTTTTATTTCTACTATGTTAGGTTGATATTGAATAAAATAAGAACTTTTACTCTTCCTGGTAAATTAAAAGCCTAACGTTTCTTCTCTAGCTACCGAAAGGTAACATTTAATGAGAATCTCGACTTACAGAACATGTGGAAATCAAGATGAAATCTGTAACAATACCAATTTGCAGTCTATAGCTACTTGAAAAGCATACACAATCTGATATCTATGCATAATATAAATGCATTACACATACGCCTAGTAGTACAAGCGATTAACATGAGCTAACATGACCATTTTATCCCATAGCTTTATGTATAAAGCAAACCTTAACAAGCTTTGTTTACGTCTAGCAACCACTTCCAAGTGCCAAACCAATTACAACTCAGACTTACGCGCCATTATCCTTGCCACCGCGTTGCTGCTTCTGCAAGGAGCCGAGGCGTAGTGCCTCGTTGGGCCCGGGAGCACCATTGGCGGCATCATTGAAGCGCCGATAGCCATGGGCACTGGACAGACTCGAATCGCTCGACTTGCCCGATTCCTTGTAGTGATTGCAAGAGTCTGCGTGAGAGAAAGGTTAATGAGAGATGATTTGCAAGAGAAATGGAAATGACATCATGCAGCTGCTTACCTTGCGAGCGTCGGGAGGCGTAGCCCTGCAGTTGCTGCTGTTGTGGCGGCTGCTGCATGTCCATCGAACGCGCTGAGTCACCTGTGCCGACGCTGCAATAGAAGAAGAGGGGGTCATCATAAAATCAATGACAGGTAATTTAGACAAAAGCTCACCGAAAACTTTGACGGCCTCGTGGACTAGAGATCATTTCATTGCACGCGGAGCTGCTCAGCTTCTCTTCGGAGCTGGCCATGGTTCCGTTGCCGCGCTGGCCACGCCCCTTCTTATTGGCCGCCGACATGGGTGATGGCTGTTGTTGCTGCTGTTGCTGGGTTTGCTGCTGCTGCAGTTGCTGCTGCTTTGCCAGCACAGATTGCTTCTGGGGCGTGGTCTGCTCCCGTCGCTCGCTGGGATCGGTGTTCTGTTTGAGCGTCTGCAGCTTGGCCAGCGGTATGATGTCACACTTGCTCGGCCGATGCCACACGGTCTTCTGCGTGGCCGCATTATAGTAATAGAAGCGCTGCGTATTCGTATCAAACAATTCCCACCATTGCGATGAGTCGGTGCGCTTAATTGGCACATCCTGTACAGAGTCAGAGAAAAACAGACAGTGAGAGAAAGAGAGTGAGAGGGAGTGAGAGAAATGGAAATGAATCCAAGCGAATCAAATGAGCAAATCTCATATATCATAACTGCGTTTCATAAAGCTCTAATGCACGAGTGTGTGTGTGTGTGGGTGTGCGTGTGCGTCTGTGTGCGTGTGTGTGTGAGGTGTTATGTATAATTATGTGTGTTGAAATTGTCGAGTGCATTGGATTATGCGCTTATTCAATGAATATCATTCACATCATTCATGCGCATAAGTCAAGCACATTTTATCATATACTTGAGAATTATTTTAAAAATGATAAAATCATGTTTTTGTTTTTTCTACTTAATAAATAATTGGTAGCAGACATTAACTGGCGGCTTTGACCCAGCCCAATGTTTCCTTATCTTATCATACTTAAGTAACATTTTTTTTTCCACATTTTGCGATCGTCTTAGATTTGGCAAAAGCGATTAATCAAGCATTTTGAGGCCGAATAAAATGTTGCCCGTATTAGATATTCTCTAGTTGGATTTTCGCTTAAACAATCAGCTCTTTGTTCTTCGTCCGTCATGTCTAGATACTTAAAAATCTCTTCTTAATCTGCCACAGTGATAACCCATACAAGAACGTATATTTTCTTGTGAATAATTATTTCCTTATAGAAACATAATACTAAACGTAACGAACAATAATTAGACCATATATCATAAAGCATTTTTCAGCATCAGCATTTTATGCGTTGCATCCAATAGGTCTCTGGGGTAATGGGCACGTTTGCACAAACTGTCAAGGAAAGGCAGCCCCAGAGTTCCCACCCCATCCCCTCGTTTCAGTATTATATTTCAAGAGTCGTCGCTCAAAGCCCTTAAGCTGATGTCTGTCGTTTGTTTTACTCAATTTTTATCCAACAATACTTTGCAAAACAGTTTTAACTCGAGGGTTCTCTGTGAACTGGGGCTTAATCAGCGAATTTCGACCCAATCAGCTGCATCTTTTGGCCTGTTTTATTGTGGGCTTTATAATCGTGCCATCAGCTCTTGAAGAAAAACTCAAGTCTACTTTTTGCCCAGGCTCAGTTTATTTGTAGCTATCTCTTTCGGTTTGTCAGTAGCCCGTCTCTGTCCGACCCGTGGCCAAGTCAGCTTCAGTTTTCTGCGTTGACCTTGAACTTTGCAGCTGCAGCAGCAGCAGCAGCTGCGCCCAAGTGGAGCAACCCCCCACCAGCTCGATGCAGCCGCAACAAAGGCCGAGAGACAGGCCCTGACCCAGGCCCAGGCCCAGCCCAGGCACTGGCGAGGGCCTCTTTTTTTCTTCTCTTCTCATTTGCGACATTGTTGTTGTGGTTTGTTGGGTCTGATAACAGCAACAATGCAGTCCGCCCACTGCGCGCTTTTGCATTGAAAGCTTTCGGCTCGGCTGCCTTTTCATTTCTGGTTTTCATTTCCATTTTCATACGTCGCGCGCATTGCATAATTTTTTGTGGGCGCACCCAACGCGTTGATTGGGACAAGGCTAACAGCAGGGAGAAGCGAGCAGCGAGCAGGGAGAAGCATCATCATCGTTACGCTTTTTGCATTGTTGCGTTTCCAACTGTCAGTCAGTCAGTCCGTCAGTCAGTCCGTCAGTCAGTCAGTCAGTCAGTCAGTCTTTCATCCGTGCAGCCGTTGAGCCGGACAGTCGGATAGACTGACAGCGCTTAAGTGGGTCTATTTCATTGTGAGACCTTCCACTTTGAACCTCCCTACCCCGCCTGCCACACCACACTCTGTTGTGTATTCCAGCGCGTGCCACATGCAGCAGAAGCCACAGCCAAAGTAGCGCAAATAAAAAAATTAACTGCAGCAAAACGAAGTTTGTATGCCCTTACTGCAATACTTCTTATATTACAATTACGATAAATGCAATTTCAATATTAAGAATAGTTCGATATACCGATAAATTGTCTAGTCGATTATCGATTGTTAGTACTTTGGCATGTAACACTAGAAATAAAACGCAATAAAATATAGAATGTGAGAAGCTCCAGTATTAAACATCAAATATCGATATATCGATACATTTCAAAAGTATTTCGATAAAAACGCATTTTTTAACCAACTATTTGTGACGCTCTTTCGATAAGTTATTATTATATTAGTAAAAATGTATTTCATTTAATATATGGATAGTTCGGGAATCGATTTTTGTTGTTGTTTTAATTTTCAAAATGTTCTTTTGTGAGTCACCTATGCAAACAAAATGAATTTAAACTTCACAGCATTCCCCTTCTGATTCTTACACTAAATAAAAGTATGGACTGAAGTCTGCGTCTCAATTTGCTGCCTTCGACACGTCCTCATTTCGGCCTTGTGCGATATACCGAATATTTTGTAATTATGGAAATACAACAACTACATCAACAAATACAAAAAAAACAACAACAATAACAACAACAACGAGGCTACATCTTTATCTCATTGATGGAATTTGTGTTTTTGCCTCCATTTAAGAAAATGAAATTAGAGCAACGCGCACACTGTCAAAATATCTGAGGAAAATCTGTCAAAATTAATATGCATGGATTATATTTGTGTACATATTCGCGGGGCAGTGGATAAAAACATAACAGAAGCTGACAATATTTATAATTATTACTCATACGCAAATACGCACCACAACATTTAACTATGAGTCAAATGCAAACGATAATATTTTTAAGATTTTTAATATATACAAAAAATATTCATGTTTTCTATATAATATGGAACTTTAAGAGCGAGATGAATAAGTTTTTGTAAAAAGTTCACAAATTGAATTGAACGATAATATGTTTCTTAAAAGAGAAAAAATCAAATACAGATTTCAGTCCATTTATAAATTTCCCAGCGGAAGATGGGTGGAAAACGCAAATCTACAACTTTGAGTAAAAGTCTCCTGTAATATTATGTAAAGCCTGGCAAAGCTTTATTACATTCAAACTCAATTAGATACTTTTCTTGTTAGTAAAGTTTCTATCAAGGCGGCATCATTTTGGCATCTAAATGTGAAGCCGGCA
The DNA here is from genome assembly GCA_035045725.1 of Drosophila ezoana. Lineage (NCBI taxonomy): Eukaryota > Metazoa > Arthropoda > Insecta > Diptera > Drosophilidae > Drosophila > Drosophila ezoana. The sequence goes on from JAWNOU010000051.1 coordinate 3,489,704, forward strand.
GCGCTTTAATTGCCCAAATTCCATTACTCCAATGAAATTGAATTGCTTCGAAAGACTCATGGATAAGGTGCATTTCTGAACATTATAAATTCATTAAATTTGCTAAAATTAGAACGCATAGCATATTATTCTCTCGGCCCTATTGAAAAACAATTAAGCTTTTAATCAGTGGCAGAAAAATACAAATGGGCACGCACAATTTCTAATCAGCTCCGAACGGAGCCTATCGCCGCTGCCTGCCTATTGCCGAGGTCAGTATTGGAATCGAATCCCAAGCCCCCTCAACATAAATGGACGGCACATCTGTGAATCATGCTCAAAGAACCGGAGAGAGGTTGGGACCATAATAAATGGAACGTACACAAAAATTCGTAAATTAGGTCATCATCGATAGAAATAAGAAAAAAACATAAACTTCAAGCGCAGCAGAGGCCTAAAAATAACACGGGCGATAACATCTGACTGCAATAACAACAACAATTGAAATATTTTACGAATTTTTTGCAAATTAAATTGAAAATGTGTCATCAGCTGGCAAAAATGCGATTTAAACAGCATTTTTATAGAGTTCATTGATATTGCTATTCATGTTTCCTCTATGATATCATATATCTGTTCTCCTCGATGGCGTCTGCCTGTCTGCAAGAAGAGTGCTCACGTTTGGTATACAGCATACCATATACCAAAAAGCTAAGGAGTATTGCCCAAAATATCTACATAATTTGATATAAAACAAGTAAGAGAGTGCACGACTAGGGTATACCACGAACCATCTCCTTCCTTGAAGCTACATGTCAAATTTGGGGGTTTGCTCAAAAACAGGATTTCGATATCGATATTTATCGATTACTTGGACACGGGAAACGTTATCGAATATCGAAAACAAGCAGCAGGCCTTGGAGGACCTACAGCTAAAATTTCTCTAGCTCTTATAGGTTCTGAGGTCCTTGCGTTTATACATATATACTTTATGGGGTCGGTTATGCTTCCTTCTGCCGGAAATTAGAATTTCCCACTTAATAAACTAAATTCGAATCTTCCATTTTAATCCCAAATATTTAACTGTACATGTTATTCCACAATTAATAGCTTTTATAAAATAATCCTTTCTACAGTTTCTAGCGTTTAACAAAATTTTGTATGGTGTTCAAACAATTTGTAGAGCACCAGAAAAGTTGCATAGACTCGACTGTGACACAGTTTTAATTGCCGTAGATTGATAATGAATTGAATTAATGGCGCGTGCACAGTTGTGGACAATATTTCTCAGCAAAATTGTAAAATCTATAAAAAAAATAGATATAGAAGAAAATATTGCTAAATATAGATTACAGTATTTTCTTGGTTCGAAAAACGTATAGCCTCAGGGGAACTGATAAAAACATGTGTTTGACATTAAAAATGATTGTATTTGATTTAAGTAAAGCCGATGAAATCTTTGAGAAAGTAATTCCAAATAAAACCCTCTAAGCTCATAGCTTCCATAAATGGTGTTTCTTAAGTTTCCTAGGGCCTTCTCATAGTTCCATTTATGACGCAAGCTCTGAAACCGATTCGATTGAGTCAGCTTTGGATATAAGAATTGGGAAACATTCAACGAATTTGAATGACAAATAGTTTCATTTTTTATATTCCCAATTCTTTCATGTGAGGAAGCATTTGTTATAATGTGCAACCTATAAAAGAGAAATACAGTAAGCATTCACTTAAGCGAACACCTGAAGTTCAAAGCTTCCTGTGCTGCTAAGGATTTAAGGATATTTATGATTCATCAAGATTGATTCCAACATGTGTACATGTTATATATAGAGATAAGAGATAAAACAAAAATGGTCTAGAAACACGATGGCTGTCCGTCAGAAGAGCTTTCACTGTGCCACCGAAATATTAAGCTATTAATATTTTTTAATTATTAATAGATATTAGTTTAAACGCAATCAACAAGTCGTAATATTTCCTGTAACTGATGCATAACGTGGGCAATGTAACTACCTCTAATAACCGAAATCTATTAGCGATATTTATGCGCGTTTAATTGCCAATGTAATTGCCAACAAATTTATGCAGGCCTTGCAACTTGGCCAAGCCAATAACCCACTTGGCAAGAAGAAAAAAAATATACACAGGAAGTCGCTGCGGCCAAAAACGGTAATGGCGATAACTATGCGATAGTCTAACGATATATAATGAAAAAGAAAACTGAACAACAATTTGAAATATTTTGACGATTGCGTAGCACGGCTCCAAAACCAAAAGTCACCCTCTGCAGCCTTTACGAGCTCCGTTTGTATTAGTTATGGGTCCGCCTTGGCGGACGCACGTAAGCATTATCGTTGACTGCTTCTTTGCACTTCTCCCCACTTCTCTCTCTTGTGGCGCTTTGTAACGCTAAACGAGCGTGTGGGCAACTTTTCTGTGCTTCTTTCTTAACCGGAAGTTTTACAAAGGCAAATGAGCAAAAAGTATGAAAAAAAAATAAAGCAGCCCGGCAACGAGCACTGAGGGGAAGTAAGCTAAGAGTTATAATAAAAAGCTTATGTGCAATTCAAAGCAAGAAAGCACGAGCACGAAATACCCTTTAATTGGTGAGAAAAATGATGAAATAGAACTTGCTTATGGTACGGTTCGGGGTACCCAGCCGTGATCCGGTTCAAGGTTCCGCTTGTGGCAAATAGAAAAACGGTGCTTTCCAAAACTGGTTTTTAGCCCTATTACCAATACACCCCATTTCGAATTATGCTTACAGGGCATACAAAAAATAGGCAGTGGACTCAACTTGCTGTGCATAAATTTCAAATCACGTACAATGAACGCAGCAATTGTTGCTATCTTTTTCTTCTATTATTGTTGTTGTTGTTGCAACTGCTGGTGACACAAAAAAAAAAAGAGCAGCAGCAGCAGTAACAAGAAGAAGCAGAAAAAGAGAAGCGACGACGTCATTAAAACAAAAAGCTGCCAACAACGGCAAAGCGACAACATAAAACAAAAAAAAAGTTGTTGCTAATTTAAAGCGCGTTTGCAGCTGGGTGGGCGTGAGAAGGAGAGAGGGAGCGAGAGAGAGAAAAAACAAGAGGTGAGGGTGAGAATGTAAAGGAGTGCATGCGTGTGTGTGTGTGTGTGTGTGTGTGTGTGTGTAGTGTTCCTTTTGTGCCCTGTGCCTGTCACTGTGCACGGTATGCTGCATCAGCTGAATAGATTATATTGCGCAGCTAAAAGGATTCTTCGTTCACTTCCTCATGGCAACTCGGCAATAACTGCAGTGACATCTGCGTCGGCGCCAGCAACACTGCTGCAGCAGAATTTAGGGCATATGCTAGGGCTATTCCATGTGCCAGTAGGGTGCAGTAAGGGTATACTCGAAAAGAAGACTTTTTATAAATTTAGCTGTAACTGTTTGTGCTGACTGTAAAAATAAACGCAAAGCCGAAACCATAAAGCATACAATTCTGATTTTTGAAAGTAGTTACTTTTTCAGGATTAAGTAATCGGGTTTCGAAAAATACCTCTCTGCAAGGCTACAAAATATGTGCAAAGTGAAAAAAAAAAACTAACTATAATGTGGACATATTTAGATCTGTAAAATTTTTTAATATCTGCAGCTCTATTTACTTATATTTATTATTATTTAAAATTTATTTTATAATAATAATAAAAATATGTTTGCATGAGTTCTGCCCAACACAATTTGTAGTGTATTAAGAGGTGCGACCTATCGATATTGAAATTTCGATTGACGCTCACTTCCTGCAGCGCAACACGCGGTCACACGGCGAACCAGGCAAAAGTGTTGTGAAGTGTGGGCGATGACTCAAAAGAGAGCGAGAGTGACAAAAACCGAAAAGCAGCGTATAAAAACACAACACACACAGGGCACACTCACACGCAATGACACACACACACACACACATTGACGAGAGAGTGCATTCAGAAGGCTTCGTTTTTTAGCTGCTGTGCAACTGCTTAATGTACATGCACATACATATGTGTGTGAGCGTGTATGTGTGCATCTACATAGCTGCAAAAAGGGTCGCAATAAATCTCAGCGTAAAATGGACAATAACACCCTAGTGAAGCCAAAGGCAAGGCAAGCGCCATGCAATGCATGTCCTGTGCACTAAGGCGGCTGCACTGTGCATGCAAGTCTTTTCAGTAAGGACACACACACACACACCTACAAACATACATAATCGCTTACATGAAAAACGAGGACGCTGTCGGGGACATTGCGGAGCCAAGAAACAAAATCAATGAAATTTTCACTACTTCCGGCAGTACAAAAACAAGTAAGCCTGCTCGAATCGAAAGTGATCGAATAGGAGATACTCAGTACTAATAATCAGCAACAGATGTGCCTCTTCTCCTTCACTTCACGCTTCCACACGAAATATTCATTCAGTAATAACTTCTAATAAAAAAATGATGATCGGACACACTTCCTAACACTGTCGAATATCCCCATACTCATTATCTAAGTACAGGGTATACAAAAAAAATAACAAAGCTAAAAAAAGCAGAGGTATGTCTATGTTATAACATGTGCTGAAAGAACTTTTGCTTCTGTTGGATTTGTTTGCTTTAGAGCTTTGCCTCTCTGGCCAGACGTCTAAAGTTATTAGCCTGCGACACCTTTTGGTATTGCCGCATTGCAAAGGGAGACGGGTGGGTGGGGTGCAGACTGGACAAAGCGTCTAAAGGAGCTGTGCAAACAACTCCCCGCCGTCTCTGACGGTGATGTTTTGTGTGCTCAGAAAGCAAAAGTTGTGACTGCATGCGAGGAGAAAGGAAAAGTAGGGTATTATCTATGTACATACATGTATATTTAAGCACATGTGCGCTAGATGGCAATTGCTAATTATTGGCATTCGATATTGTTTCGTCTACATTTATTTGTCAATAGATTTTAATCCTAAACTGACGTTACATAAAGTTTTCTATATTTCGTTTGTATGCCCTCACAGAGAGTTTTAAGGAACTTAGGGATATACAGTCAAAGATCTCAACTAACGGGTAACTTCCTTTATTCCATTTTATCTTTTTAATTGGGTATTGAGGGTAGATATTCCTTCAAGGGATCGTTCACTGTATTCTTCACGGTTTATATAAACCATTTTCTACAAAAAAATGTGCAATCTAACTTTAAACCCAATTGTTCTTAACCGATTACATAAGCTCTTGCCCTATGCCAATCGAACGAATGTTACGCAAAGAATTGTTTTAAATACAATTAATTAACATTGTTTACGCCATTGACGAACTGGGTCAAATAATTTTCCATAAGCATATGTATATATGTATGTGTATATGTGTGTAGGTTTTGCTGTAAAATTTGCAAAACAAGCGACCCATGTCAATTAAGCAAAAGCCGAACAAGAAAGCAAAAGCTATGTGCAACATACCGAAGATTCTATGCCCTTACTTCATAGTAAATGCTTGCAAATTAGAACAGTTCGCTTGAAATAAGTTTTCCTTACAAAAAGTGGTAAAATTATGAAAATAAAACAAACCAAATTTTCATTTTAATGATTTCTAGACATCATCTTAAATATAAAAACTTTGATCCTTAAGTATTAAAAAATACGATTGCTATTTTTTTTGGAGATTTTAATTTTAAATCGTTTACGTTAAAATAAATGCTTGATATACTATGATTATTTGCAGAAATTATAATACCCACGGTAAGGGTATATAATATAAACCTGATAAAAACAAATGAGTTCATTAATCCCCATTTGGCAATTGGCGTGAGAGTGTTAATGAAGCGTACTGTATGTACTATGTGTAAATAAAATAATTAATTTAATTATTTACACGTAGATCGTAAACGATTTGAGAAACTTACCTCGGGTGGATCCCAGACGCACTCGCCAGTTGTTAAATTGGCGTACATGTGCTCCTTGGTGCGTGGTTCGATAATTTCTACCCATTCTATTCTGTAAGCCAGAAAGAGAGAGCGTGAGAGTGAATGTTAGAAAACGTAACATAAATAAAGATATTAAAAAGGCGAGATGCGAGTGTGTTGCTATTTTAAAGGTAAAAGGCATCTCTGGAATGCAGCACACAACGCACTGTGGATGGTAAAACACAACAACAACATCAACAACATTTAAAGATTTGAATGCACACGCAGACAAATTTCATTCAATATATCATTCATTCATTCATGAATGCAAACACGCAAAAGATGTGTTGCAAAAAAGGCACAAGCCAGAAAAATAACCCAAAAATAAAAATACCACCCACAAAAAAAGTACCACCCAAATTGCCCTGTGCGTAAGTCGTCGCCCTATTTTGTGTATGTTTGTGTGTCCGTTGTTGGTTTTCCCCCATGAATGCCTTGTTTTGGGCTTTTCTCTATACACAAGCATACAAATATATTTTGTCAAACATTTTCCGGTTTTTCCTTATTCGAAGCTGCAGCTAGGAACGCCGCGCCGTCCTTACACACACATGTAAGCAAGCCAAATACATATACAGAGAGCGGGCGCTCTCTCTCTCGCTCTCTCGTCTGTGTATATGTACTTGAACGGCCGCGGATGCCAAACAAAACGACGCTTGTTGCCGCGCCTTGCAAGAAATCGATTTTGCAGGCCAAAATGCATAAATTTTGAGGCAACTAGCATTTAATTAAGCGAAGGGGAAAATGGCTAAGTGGCTGAGGTGGAGGACGGGGCAGGGCGATACAGGAGCAATGCAATCCACACGCACACATTCACGCACGCACGCACACAGAGACAGGCTGCGGTTGGCGTTGCCATCGTTGGGCTAGCCTTAAGGGGGAGGAGCTCCTGCTGTACAATCCATTGAGTTGCATTGCGTATAAATTTTCGCACTTCCCAACACACGCACAAAACAGTCGTATGCTTTGTTATAAGGCAACTTTTTAAACAAAACATTCAACAATATACCCTGTTGTTGTTGTTGCTAACATATTTGTATACTCATTTCAACACATCGCTTCGTTGTTGCTGTTGTTGTTCCTTTTTTTTCAGTGCTGGATATAGTGTAACGGCACACACCTTTCACAACTTGAACTCATTTTTCCAACGCTTTATTACACTTGGCCGCTGTCGTCGCTGTCTCCTTTTGCTATTTCTGCAGCTGCTTTTCTTCTTCTTTTCTTAGCACATGCACCCGACTGACTCTCAGCGCACAAACACGTACAACAACTTAATATATTTTCACTACTACAACTACACTTTTATTTGATTCGAATTCGGGGGCTGGGGCAGCGAAATGCAATTTTTCCTTTTCAATTGATTTTTCTTCCACTCGCACTCCTTTTTTCACTTTGCGTTTGCCGTTGACGCTTGGCGAACACTTTCACATTTATGATATAATTTACAGGCCATATTTTCGCTTTGCTCTTCGCTTGCACAAATGCATTTTCTTTTTTTTTCAATTATTTATGTGACCGTGTTTATAATTAAAAATAATTCATCCGCCTTGCATTCACACGCCGCCGCCGCTGTTAACCAACTGTAAACGTCAGCTGTTTTCGATTGAGAGCACAATCGATAGAAAAACTATATCGCTTTGAAATTGCTTACAGTCTCTGTTAAATACTAACATACCTGTAATCAGCAGCTGTTTTCGATTTTAATGGACAAGTAGTTGTCCATAACGTCTAAATAGCTTGGCCAAATATTTTCGAAAAGGTCTTTTTAATTGAACTTAACAATAACAGAAGTTAAGCAAAATACGTATTTGCAATTGCCTTACACTTTCTGCAAACATAATTGTCAGAAGCAGGGTGGCCATTTTTGGAGAACTTATGGATTATCGCTTAGAACATCTGGCCACACTTTTTACAACTGACCATAAGTTCAACTTCTTTAAATAATCTTCAATGCGAAGAAATTGAAAAGTACACTTCAGTAAAATCAGGTAGATTTCATTTATTTTTTACGTTCATTGAATTTTATTGAAATTTTGCGAGTTAATACAAAAACAAAACTGAAATTATTGCAATTAACATTAAAAACGCCCGCTCACCATTACAATGCCATTGAAAAAGGTTTGTTTAATACTATGGTTAACTGATTTTTACAATTACTTTAAGAGTGTCTCGGTTCTTGTCTACAAAAATGTAAAATAATAGTCACATTTAAAATTGCATAATTCTAGACAATTCTAGACAAGTGATGTTCGATTATGACGTACATATTGTTTGGAGAAGATCTCATGCATAAAATGTTTTTATTAATTGTTTTTTTTTTTTTTTTTATTATTATTTTTTTTAAATCGGTTCTCGACGTAATAATTTCGAATAATTATGCTTTTATATGCTTGAATTTTTATTGCATTTTATGTAATTAAATATATATAACGTACATCTACATCACGAATCACAGCAAAACTTTATATTATAATTTTGTTTTATTTCTTTTTTTTTTTTCATATAATTTACGAGAAGCTTTTGATTTTTGTTTGGTATTTTGAAACTATAAAAACAATAAAGTTTAGAAAGTGCTGTTATTATTGTAGGTTCCAGAGAAAGGTGATAAGAAATTCAATGAAAGAGAAGGACGAAACTATAAAATTTCAATAGGGAAATAAGCTTACAAAATGTTCATTTTAAGCTGTTTGCTTCTTAGTTCGGTTGATTGAGATTTTATTTATATACTCGTAGGTAAGTATGTCAGTGCACGTATAAAAGGTATTCCATTCATATCCATGTATATATGTATATATTTATATATATATATATATATATTTGCTTTTATCTTTTTGTTTTCGTTATAACGCTTTGTTTCGGTTTTAATTCATATTGTTTTATCATTGTGACAAAAAATAAACATTTTCTTCTACTAATAAAATTCTAGAAAAGCACAACACCTTTATAATGGTCTTTTTAAAATACCATTTACATTTATGTAGATTTAAAATAAATACACACACATTTTACATACATATATATACATACTATATGTATATGTATTAATATATACTATGTATCAAGAATTGTTTTTTTTTTTCTTCACTTTTATGCATAGCATTTAATAAGGATTGAAAACATTATTGTTTTTCAAGGGGTTCGGGGGAGGAGGCAATCTGAAAAGTGCTCATCGTTGTCGTTATTCCTCTTCTTCTTGTTGTCAATACTTGGCAAACGGACCCAATAGTTATGCGAAAAACTTTGATTTTCTGGGTGGGTACCGGAAATTGTAGAACCATATTTTTAGCAGCATACAGCATAGAGATTTGAGAAAAAGAGCTTTCGCTTTAAGCAAATCATCTGCTATTTGTTATTTAGTACTCACTGAAAATGCTAATCTATTTTATACATATATATAGTTCTCCTTTTATATATATATATATATATATATATATATATGTATGTATGTATGCTCTATATATGCGCATTTGTCACAAAAAAATCAATGCCATACGTGTGTTTTATATAAAAAACGCTTTGAGTTAGTTTCAATGGTTTGATACGAATGGAGGGCAGGAATCATTTCAATTTACTTGGTAATTCTGTATTCTGTATTTTTTTAAGTGTATATTAACATATTACTTGTCATTGTTAATCATTGTTATTGTTATTCAATATAATATGTATGTATGTATATTGTTAAAAACCGTAAGGATTTACAGGCTAGTCAAGTGCATGTAAATATCGTACACATTATGCATATACATATAATTAAGTTATACCATAATAATAGAAGAAAACTCTATATAGATAGAGATATATATATGTATATATATATGTATATATATGCATCTGATGCTCGGCCAGCGTGCTACTTTTAATAGACAAGTCACATTGATTCAAATTCAAGGAGGTTTTTGGTGTAGGTTATGATGTATGTATATACCATATAACATAGAGCCTGGTTAAACACGATTATTCTTATTATTTTTTCTTTTTTTTTTCGTAAAAGGCAAAACTACGGAACTGTCGGAGCTGCCGGAGCTCCTCTCTCAAAAGTTGCGTCTATATATGCGGCTGTACGTATGTACGTATGTATGTGTGTATATATATGTATTTAGCGAATTTCTCACGTCTACGACAATACAGTTAAATAAGCCCACCAATATATGTATGTATTTATATGCATGTATGTATTACGAGGCTAAATTCATATTATTATTATTATTATTGTTATTATTGTTATTATAATTGTATGTTTTGTTGTGTTATCGCACAATTTGTATATATATGCATATATAAATGTTTTGTTAAACGTTACGTTCATATTTTTAGTTTATATTTTAGTCGATTTCAAAGATTGCTTATATGTTTCAGAGTTAGTTGCTTTGTTTATATAGTTATTTATACTAATAATAAAATAAAAAATGTTTAAACAGTTCAAACGCAAAAATTGTAAGAGTTGAATATTCATTTTTTAAAAAGTTGTTTTTTTTTTTGTTTGTTTGTTTGTTTGTGTTTTTCTTTGCTTAGTGCAAAAAGAAGAAGAACTTCTTCAGTGGGTTCAGTTCGTACAATATACAGGACTTTCCAATAGGTACGTGTAGAATCTGACAGCCGAAGGCCGCCATGTTGTTCCATCTCTAGTGCAAACAACATGGCCGCCATGCACTCTCAAAATCAACAAATACGAATTGGGTATATATTAATATATATATATATATATTTATTTGTTGTAAGTATAAAAACAATTAAAATGCAATGCAAGTATTATGTATGTATGTATGTGTATATAAGAAAACATAAAGCATAAACAAGTACAAATATAATTTTTTTTTAATTTTCCTTTTTTTTTTTTTTTTTTTTGTAATTTGCAGATAGAGTGTTAATTAATATAATATATATGTGTGTATGTATGTGGACAGCAACATTTTAAAATACACCATTTAGTATAGGTAATGTATGTTTTGTATATATAGTATGCACTCGTTTTTAATGGAGCTGTTGCAATGTAATGCATAAGGAAAATATAAGCACAGGCGGCAGATGAGACCAAAATGTCACCCGAATTACATTATTCACTCAGCTTTTAAATTTTGGTTTCTTTGAACTTGCACTGTACTACATAAAAAACAGTAAATTTTGAATTGATTTTTTTGTTTTACAGTTTTCTCATTTTCAACACGTTTAACAAAACTATCGATTTTTTTTATCGATAATTGTGCACATAATGTCATGTATTCCTTATGTATGTATGAAATCTTGGTGGTATGCATATTTGATTATAATTACATTGTTGGTACAAATTACTGTACTTTTTTTTTAAACCATTTACCGTTACTTACATACAACTACCGCCTAAGTAGAGTTCTACGACAAGCTATTGAAGTGTTCTGGTTTAAAGGGAAGCGTTTTGGCAGTTGGATTCGTTGCGCGTTATATCAATTATTTAAATAGGCTATCTGTGAGTGTTTTGTTGTTGTTTATGTTTGCGTGTGTGCTCCATTACTTGCTGCACCTGGACGACGTGGCGAAAGCATTTGGTTATGGTTGTTTTGTCTTTGTTGCAAGCATTGCCCTAAGCGGCCTGACTCTGCTGCGAATTGGCGCCGGTTGCTGCAACGGTCACAGCCGGATTGCTGGTAACCGTGGCAGCGTTGCCAGCTATTGTGGTTGTGCCCGCAGTGGCAGCTGCTGCCTGCGCCTGTTGCTGCTGATGATCGGCACTGTCAAAGTAATCGGAGGCATTGCCACGACAAATGGGGCACGTGCGATTCGACTGCAAAAGTAAAAAAGTCAAGTTAGTAGCTGCAATAGCTTAACAGAGTCGATAAATTTATGATTGATATTTCAGAATCGAATATTGTATACATTTTTTAATGCGTTTCCATCTACATCTAAAATTGTATTATTTGTAAGCAGTAAGCAAAAAATATAAAGTTATTAAAATTTCATTTTAAAATAGTGGGGTGATAGTGATGGCAAACTTTTTAGTACTGATAATATACTAAAACGAAACTAACGCTGTCGGTATTTATAAATTTTTCCGCAGTCAGTAGAGCTGGCAACACTAGTGGGCAGGACACATCGATAAATACAATTCGCCAACTGGCAATCGTCCGTTCATTTGTTTATTGTACAGTGTTGCCAGCTTGGAATGCACTGCCAGGTGGCAGCACTGCAGCTCTTACAGGAACATTTTTAAAACATTGTTAATTATTTATTCAACTTACGCGCAGCCATTTATCTACACACTTGGCATGGAACTCGTGGGAGCAGGGCAAAACGCGCAGTAGCTGACGCAGCTCAAAGTCGCACATGCAGACCACGCAGGAGGATTGATCGCCTATTATGGATGCATAGAAAAAAGAGGTTGATGTAAACAAGACATAAAAGAATTGATTAGGCCTTACCATTATGGGCTTCCGGATTGTACTTGTAGCTGGGCAGCTGATCAACTTCGTTGCGTGTGAGACCGCGCGGCTTGGCCTCGCCCAGACGCTCGGCCAGACTGAGCAGCGCCTCATAGTTCTCCGTCTCGTTGGTGTCCGCGGAGCTCAGATCGTGCTGGTTATAGGGTGATAGCGGGAACATGGCACTGCAAACAGGCAATATGATTAAAGATAAGAATAAATTCATGATAATAAGGACATACAGGAAGTTGAGCAAAAAGCCCGGATTGATAATGCCAGCGGTGGTTTGGATCTGCACGGGCGCCTGATGAGGTCCCAACGATTGCGGCGGCAGGACATGCCGATGAGGGCCATGATTTGCCGGCCAGAAGCGCGGTAAACGCCTATGTGGCGGGAATGTGCGTCGCTCCGACGATATGATTATCTGCTGCGGTGCTGCCGCCGCCGACATCTGCGTAACATGTGCAGCAGCTGCCGCCGCCGCGGCATTGGAATGTAGATGCTGTGCAGCAGCCGCAGCGGCGGCGTTCATCGAGGCGATGTGGATGTGGCTTGCCGGCAACTGATGTGCATGTGGATGTGGATGCGGCGCTTGGCCGCCCACTGGCACAGATGCAGCTGCTGCTGCGGCTGCTGCTGCCGCCGCTGCAGCGGCTGCCTGATGTCCGTCCAGGTGATGTGCACTGGGCGGCTCAGTTAATGTTAAATTGGCCACCGCAATCGCGGTCACATCGCGTTGCTGCTGCTGTGCCGTAATCGTTGCCTGCTGTATCATGTGCTGTGCCGCGGCTGCAGCAGCCGCCACTTGTGTGGGCGTCGGCACCTGGGCCACCTGTAGTGGAGCGGCGGCCAGGCCGGCGGGCGCCGCCGAGAAGGGCTGCGTATAGATGCCGTGCAGATGGCAGGGCGCCAGACGCGCCTGCGCTGGCAGAGGATACGTGCAAAAGGAGGCCCAGATGGGCTCATGGCGCAGCGCCAAATTGAGGTCAACCATTACCGAGGCGGGTGGCGGTGGTGGCGGCCCAGCGTTCACTGCCTGCTGATGAGTGGCAGCCTGCGGCGGTGCCGGCACCTGCTGCAATATCGCGCCAACGGAGCTATTCGCAGGCGGCCCGCCAACGACATTGCCGCCGGCATTTCCCACCGACTGCACATTGCCGGCCAGATCCCAGGGTGAACGATGCGTGTGCGAATGCGGGTGTGGATGCGGATGTGGCGCCTGCTGCTGCTGCTGCGGCGCATAGTGCGGCTGTGGCTGATGATGATGCATTGGATGGTAGTTGGGTGGCGCCTGCTGCTGTTGTTGCTGCGAGTGGTGCATCTGTGGTGCGTATTGCTGCTGGTGCTGCTGTTGCTGCTGTTGCTGCTGCTGCTGCTGCTGCTGCTGGGTGGAGGTGGCCACATCACGCAGGCGTGGTCGACGCAGCGGTGGACTGCCTTGTTGCATCTGCGAAAATGAGGAAAATACATTAAAGATCTGACCTGACATTGAGCCCAGTGCTCTGAGTTTCACCATGACACGTTGTGAGCGCCGCGGTTCCCAAACGGCTGGCGGCGATTGACTTGGTCGACCCGAAATGCGGCGACGCTTGCGCGACGGACTGTCCGAATTGAGCCCGTTGGGACCAGGTCCGAGCCCATTGTTAAGCGAAAGTGTGGAGCCAGACAAGCCAGAGCCGGAGGGCACATCGCCCATTAAACCTGGACCAGCGGCAGATGTGGATGCACCATTGTTATTGCCATAACCATTGCCCATGTGCTGATAGTGTGCACCATTCCGACCATAGCCGCTGCGCATAAAGCTATAGCCACCGTCGGATCTATGATCCAGACCCTGTTCCGAGCTGCCATTGCCAAAGTGCTGCAAGAAGTCGAAATATAATTAAATCTGTGGCCATAGCTAATGCCAATCTGGAGTGGTGAGGAGAAAATACCCTATAAATATGATTAAGAGACATAGTTTCTGCTTGATTAAAAGGATTCGCAAACTAGAAATTATTAAACAATTTAAGACCTTTAACTAAGTTGTATTGGATTACGATATATAGAAATTCTTATCTATCTTAATTTTTGATATATACATATACCTTTATATTTTTTATGCTATTTGTATGCCATAACATTTTTATAGCAGATGAAAACCGTATTTAAAAGAGAATCTCTCATTATATAAATTTAAAATAAGAGGAAGCAGAGGAACAGGGCATCTTTTAGTTATGAATAGTCTAGATTTAATTTTAAATATATATTAATGAACTGACTTGCTAACTCACATTATTGTTTGGATTTCTATCGTAGTTTCCATTGTGACGACGATTGTTGTTGTTGTTGTTGTGACTATTTCCCGGATTGTTGTTGTTACTGTTGTTGTTGTTGTGATGTTGCTGATAGTCGCGGGACAAAGCGGGGCAAGGTCGACGATAATTCATATAGTCCGGATTGTTGCCATTGCTTAACCCATTCGCATTGTTGTTGCTGTTGATGATGATGTTGTTGCCGCTGCGATTGTTGTAGTTGCGCTGGCTGTGATGCCCATGGCCCGTTGGTCCTGCCTGTGGGCCGGAAGGTCCTTGGCTATGGCTATTGATAGGTGCGTGGTTAATATGAGAATCAGTCAATTGGTTGTGGTTTATCATAAGAGGCGACGGCGACAGTTGTTGTTGTGGTTGTTGTTGTTGTTGGGTTTGAGATCGTCGTTGACGTTGTTGTCGTTGTGAACACATTTGTTGGGGTTGTCGTTGTGGTTGTTGGTGTTGTTGTTGTTGTGGCGCAGACGACCCATGAGGAATTATATCGGTACAAGAATTGACATTCACAACATCAGTAGGGTTACTATTTGTTGTTGTATTGGTTGAATTGAAAGTTGTTGCGGTTGTTGAATTTGAATTCGTACGTGTTAGCGGGAGGGATTGGCGATTAGTCGGTTGTTGTTGTTGTTCTTGTTGTTGTTGGTGTGGTTGGTGATGGTGGTTGTTGTTGATGTTGTTGTTGTTGTAGCTGTGATGGGTGCTGTGATATTGATGATTATGATTGAAATTATGGGAATGATTGTTATCGTGATTGGCTGGAAAGGTTAGCAGAGCAAGGGGCGTGCTACGGCGCTGCTGATTTGGGTTTGTTATAGGCATGAGCGTGGATGTGGGCGGGGCGGCAACAGTTAAACATAAGCGTGCTGGATTCAGTCTAACAACGGACACGGACATTGAACCAAAAGCGGGCGGCGCACTCGGCGCACTGTTGCACATATCAATATAGCTGTGATAGCCGTGATTCACAATTGAGCTCTGATTGGGATTTGGGCACTGATTGGGATTGCGGTTTTCATTGTGTGGTGTTTGTAAACTATTCTGATTATTGCTTCTAATGTTATCAGTGCAATTGTTGTTATTGTGTGCAGTGTTGGTAATTGAATGATGATAACTGTTATGATTAACGTTACTGTTACTGTTATTGTTACTGTTACTGTTACTGTTATACTGTGTGTGGTTATGTTGGGCTTGTGACTGATGACTGTTTTGTGGGGCATTGCGACTGTGATTGAGGTTAAGGCTGTTGTTGTGATGATGCGTTTTGCTATTGTTATAAATACAAGTTCCGCTAGAATTACTTGTTTGTACATCGCTGGATTTTCGATTTAGGTTTGCAATTGCGTATTTTTTTTTTTTTTTCAGATAATATGTAATACATATAATAAGATATACGTATATAATATATATATTCGGTTTTACGAGATACATTTGAAAATTGTTCAATCAAATCAATGCAGTAGCAGTGTGGTGGTAGTATTAAAACACAACCCATATATAGTTATTTTTGTATGCATATACATGTACAGGTAGTAGGTAGTAGTAGTAGTGTATATATGCAGAGTGATAGCCACACATATACGTTATTTATATAGTTTTTTATTTTTATTATTTTGCAGTTTTTTCAGTTTTTTTTTTTTTTTATGAAGAAGAAAGAAAAACGAAAAAGATAAAAATAATATATATGTAAATGGCAAAATGCAATAATTAGATTATTAGTTTAATATAGATATATATATATATATTTATGTAATTATATAATATCAATATATACACACACATATAGTTTATAATAATATTATGGCAATGGGTGTATATGTAGCGAGAATTTGTTATTAATAATATTATTCAATAATTAACTACATATACACACATATACAATATGCATTTAGTAGAAACAAATACGTACTAATTTTGCACAATATGTTCTTTTTTTTTTTTTTTGGTTTTTTTTTCTTATTGTTTTTGTTGTACTTATGCATTTTAAATAGAAATTATTAGTTTGCTATTTTATTTATTTATTTGTTTGGCTTTCGCTTTAATGCACACTACGCTTACGAAAGGAAATGAATAATAAATTTAAAAGAAGGAATTAAACAACAAATGCGAGTATCACAGTTTTTAGGACACTTTTCAACGCAACACTTTCACTAGCTAAACATGAGAGATAGAGAGAGAGAGAGTTATATGTACTTATAAGAGAGAGAGAGAGAGAGTGCTGTACATGCTCAAAAATATACAAAAGAGAACGCAAAAAACGTAAACCGTTAATCCAAGTACGAGTACTTTCCTTTAAAAATAAGCTTGGGGAGCATGTGGGTGTGGCGCGCTTTGAAGAATCAGCTTTGGGCACGCAACGCGCGACGTAATCGTTAACGTAATGTAAACGTGAGCACAACAGCATGCGTATGCAAAGCTTAAGACATTATCATAGGGTGACACAGGTCGAGTGATCGAGCTGGGGTATACAAGATAATACGATAGTATACAGACATATATACATACACACACGCACACACAAACACACAGACAGACATACATACAGACAGCAGCAGTTGGGTGGGCGTGGGCCAAAAAGCGCCAAAAATTATACGTTAACGTTTAACACTTACGCACTAATTGCAAAAGCTGCGACTGCAACTCATTCGCTTATGTGTCCAAAAAAAAAAACGTAAGAGGAGAAATCATATGGTATATGCTAAAATAGTCAACTATTTTAAACAGACAGTGTGATAAAAGTCCAAAAAATGGTTGCTCTGATTTTGATGTAGCGCTCACATACAATCAAATATTGAATATATTGATACAAAGAAATATACGAAAGAAATTATAGTAACGCATTTACTATATATTTTGAGAGTTGTTTAGTAGCTTTGGTTTTTCGACATGTTGTTTTGTTTTGTTTTGTTTTTTTTTTTTTTTGGAATTTCAGGTTAGGTACATTGAAACTGTTTATTAAACATTCTAAGCCGCAGTGTGCATAATGCAAATAAATAAGTAAAACATTAAGCTGAGTTTCTTGATCATTAAATATGATTTTTCAACTTTGTCAAACATAATTTTATATATTTTTACCAGCACCAAAAATGCATTTAAGCGTTTATACAAAATACACCAATCTATAAAATTCTATCAATAACAATCAATAAACTCAACTAAAATGCATTATCATTCATAAAATGTTGAATTGAAAAAATATTACAACTAAGTATTTACTGTACGGTTTGGATAAAGAGGAAATTTTGTAACTAAATTTTTATATATATGTATATTTGGCTTGCACTTTGACGGTTGCATTTATATAATAATCACACATGGATTTCAAACATCACAATATTTGTTTTCAAAAGTATTTAAGTTTGGTTTAATTTTGTTTTTTTTTTTGTAAAGTTCATTTAGCATAAATGTGAAGCGAAACTAAGCGCAAAAAAAAATAAATAAAATAATTTAAAACATTGTTTAAAAATTAAAAAAAAAGAAAAGCAAATAGCAGCCCAATGAGCTATACTATTTAAACTAGTACAGTTGTGCTTTTGGTCAGCTGATTTAGCTCCACTTGGAACTGGTTCGCGTTGCGAGTGGAACGACTAAATGTGGTGTACTCATTGTTGTTTTTATTTTCTTGACTGAATATGCATGAAAAACACTTGCAGGTAAAAACGTAGTCTTTGCTTTCTCCTTTTTATAATTCTACTCGTTTTCCCTGTGTTTCGCACTGTGTCCAATTCATGTACTTTTTGTACTATCTAACCTCACATTAACATTCGTTTTACAGCTTTAAACACGCTATGAATAGGTAAAGAGATAAATGTGTATGTATATTTTGATACTACCGGTAAGATTCTATGAGAAGAAAATTATTTTTAATTTATGTAAATTATAATTGAAACTCTTTTTTACAGACATTTGCCAGGAGTTCTGCAGAAGCACTTTAAAGATATATTAAAAGCTGCTTTGTTTTCTTAATATCCATACCAAAAATCGTTAAAAATATACATTAAAAATGACATACACACGTAGCATTAAACTAGTTTTGAAATAAAAGCAAACAAGTTATATGCAAATTGCAATAGTAAATTATTTACCAACTACGAGTACGAATTTACACAGATCTTAGTTTTATGTTTGGCTCTCGGCCAAGAAAATTGTTTCGGCCCAAACTTGCAAAGTAAATGTTGTTGTGGTTTTTTTTTTTTCATTTTTGATGATGGCATGCTTGGTAATAACCGTTAAGCGCGCTTTTCATATGTACGAGAGTATTTAAAAGTAGTATTTAATAAGTACTATAAATTAAGAAGCTTTTTTTTTTGGACAAAGAAACAACTACTTAAAAACTTAGGACATTTGCTACGTATAAAGTTTTGTTCGCCATTTTCAAGTGCTCTTCATGCATTTTTTCATTGGGTTTTTTGAGTTGTTTTTTTTTTAACGATTGAAAATGAAAAATTTTCTGATAATAGTTCTGTTAGATGTAAATATATATGTATCTACTATGGAATTTCGCCTGGTATGTATACATATTTGTAATTGAAGCGGTTAGAAAATGTACATACGATACAATTAGGAATGTTTTGTTTAAATTTTTACTTTTTTTTTTTTGAGCAAAACGAAAGTTGTGTATTGTTTTTTTTTTAATTGAATGTAAATGCAGAGATAAGAGATACAACGATAATTAGTAGTTAGAAGTAATACATATGTGCCAATTGACAAGAACAAAACATAAAGAAAATGTACAGTACGAAAGAGAACAAAAATTACAAATGAATACGAATTTATAAACGTTGAGAAAACAACAAAACAACTGCAGCTGCAAACCGTTGTGCAACACGTGCAGAGTACTGCACAGCTGCAAAAGATAAAGAGAGCAAGAGAGAGCGAGAGAGAGAGCGGTTTTGTGTTGTAAAAGCTTGCACTCTCTTGAAGTGCTGAGCCTGCAGCTGTCTTGTTGTTTTAATGCAAGTTTGTTGAGTGCTTCGAAAATTCAACGGTAAAAGGAGGCCAATGAAATGTTTTGGCTTTGCATGATTAATTTTGTTCTTTACTTTTTACTCTATTGGACAACACGCAATTAATTACAAAATTCTCCCTTTAACCTAAAAGCGATTTTTATATCTGAGGTGTAGTTACGTAGAAGTAGTTAGATATATATATATATATAGAGATAGATTGAAGAGTAGAGAAAACTGTTCTATAGTTGTCGTGGGGAGCGTGGGGAACGAGTAACAAGGATGTTGTTGTTGTTGTTGTTGTTATTATTATTATTATTTTTATGACAGGTCGTAGGCATAGTACGGTGTGGGATAGCGGCGGGATAAAGGGCAATTGGATAGGGTACTTCAAATTCGCTTTTATGTCACTTAAAGCTAACGTAATTTGCAAAATTTATTGGTATTTTTTTAAATTCTTTTTTTTTTTGTTTTTTTTTTTTTTATTCATATACCATAAGCTGCGTAGCTCTTACCAATTTGAGTTTCTGCCATCGATTGCGTCTTTGTTATTGTTGGCATTGTTGTTGTTGTTGTTGTTGCTGTTGTCATTGTTGTGGCGATTCAGATTGACATTGCACCAGGGACTATGACCCGGCACAAGGCCATTGTTGTTGTTGTTATTGTTATTCCTCTGCTGCTGCTGTTGTTGTTGTTGCTGCTGCTGCTGTCCGTGTGGATGCGGCGAGTAGACCATGCGGCCGCGCTGGGAACGCGCCGATGAGGAATTACGAGAAAATGGCCGCCGGCTGTTGCCCGAATGATTCGCATTGGAGTTCAGCATGTTGCTGCTGCTGCTTGAGACTTAGTTGTTGTTGTTGCTGTGTTGTTGTTGTTGTTGTTTCTAGTAATTTGTTTATGCAAACTTTGTTTTGTTCATTTATAGCTGCAAGTTGTACAAGAGGAAAAACGGAAAACGTTTGCGTTTTGAAAAACTTGAACTGAGTTAAGTTTAAAGCCGCGCCCGCGCTCCAGTACACAAAGCAATAAAACAACCAACAAAGCCAACATGCTCAAATATTATATATAATTAAATAAATAGAAAAATAAAACAAAACCCAAACGATACGAGAAACAAAACATTTATGGATAGGGCTAAACACTAGTACTTACTTAGAGAAAAGAGCATAAAAATGTATGTATGTGTGTGTGTGTGTGTGTGTGTGTGTAGTGGTAAATATGTAAAGAAGATAGAGTATATATATACTTTCTTGATCATAAATAAAACAGCAACAATTTGAGTTTGGTTTTAAAACGTGTAGCTTTAATAGTATGTCAATAATTGAAGAAAAAATAATTAATAAAATGTAATTTTATGATTGGATACGTGCGTGATTAGTTTTCTGGGTACTACATATATATAGAGTATACAATATGCCTGATATATGCGTTTTATTATATGGGAAAAAATTCTTGTCATACAGAGCTAAGAGTTATATATTTTAAATGCATGGGAGTGTGTGTGAGAGTGTAGCTGTATGTATGTATGTATGATAATACAATAATAAACAAAACACATTATTAGTAAATGTTCTCTTTTTTTTTCTCCTAGGAGTCGGGTGGGTTTATTACAAAATTACTTATCAGTTGTTTGGGAGTGTAGTTAGTACTATTGAGAGCTTTAGAGTTGAGAGAATATAACACTTATCTTACGTGTATGGTGTGTTTTGTATTTATATATATGTACGTACATGTTTCTAGGCGGACAGTACAACTTTGATAACATATCTATGTATACTTAGAAAGCTATTACAATGGCTTTACAGCTACCACAGCGTACAGTTATCACGAAACTCTTTCGAATTAGTTCTCAATTCATATAACAATGCTTTAAAAAACAGTCTTTTTTCTGGAGAAATAATATTGTATATTAAAATACTTTAATCAACTTAGTTTAAGTTTATCTTTACTGCTCTGACCCATATATCTATATAGGAATCTGATGCTGATTTCGGTTTAGTTTCAGGGATTTTTCAATTTCTAGTTTTCACTCCATACTATTATTACTTTGCCCCTATCAACTGCTCTTTAAAACTACTTAAAATATTTTCTTTAAAATCACCTAGATCAACTAGGCAGACATGGACAATTCCAGGAAATCACATGGATTAGACGCAAAAACAAAAAAGTTCTTAAACAAATGTTCTCAGGAATTGATTCTTTGGGTAGTCCTTTAGATACAATACTTTGTCAATGCATTTAATTGTATAAATGGGCACTTTCCCTACTCTCATGAAATTTACATCGTAAAACGAATACAATTATTTGATGATAAAAGCAACAAAAAAGTTATGATAGAAGGTCTCCTGGAAATGGACATATCTTCTTTAATTATGATTTTTATATAGTAAATTCTTTTGACAATCTATCAAAGTTGTACTGTAAGACGCATATACATATATGTATGTGTGTGTGCAAAAACAAATATATATGTGTGTGTAGTTGTTGTTGTTTTTGTTGGATGGTATAAATGGGGTTAGAGCAGTATTGGAACCAAAGAACGTAGGACAAATACAAAAAGTTACAAGTGAGCTCTAAGCCATGCGAAGGAAAAGAAAAAAGCAACAACTATTTGTATTAATTTGTAATTTTTAGAGAGAAAATGACAACTAATTGTATTAATTTGAAACGTTTAGAGAGTTTGCGTGTTTATCTTTCATTTCGCATGACTTAGTTTTGAATAGTACATATTAAAAATAGTATAAATGTTTATCAAATTTACAAAAACAAGCTTACAATCTAAAGCCGAGTCTTTTGCCAAGTTGCAGTAGAATGTTGTTGTTGTTGTTGGTTGTTGATGGTGGTGGTGGTTGTTGTTGTTGTTGTAGTTGTTGGTAGTAGTAGTTGGTAGGCGGTACGAGGAATAATACAATATATATAGATATATAAGTTGGCATTTATGGAGGCGAGCGAGCGATAGATAGCGCTCTATTTGTTTTTTGTTTATAATTTTAACATGAGCTTGAGGCTGAGGTTGAGGTGTGTGCAGTTTGCGCTTGCAGTTACAGTTGCAGTTGCGGTAGTTGGTCAGTGAGATTGAGATACAGATACAGATACAGATACAGATACACGCGCGGCAAAATGGCAGTCTTATGTGCTATATCGTACTTAGCATACATTTCGGTTTAGTTTCAATATTTATTTTTACATGTGGGGGGATAGTCAATAGATAAAGAACACTTGATGCACAGTTTTCATTGTTGTTTTTTTTATTTTTTTATTTTGTGTGTGTTAAAAAGCTGGCACGTCTGGCCACGGCCATTAACAAATGCAAATTTACCACCAAAACCAGCAATAAAATATTGTATGTATGCTAAAAACAAAGAAAAAATAAAAGTAAAAGAAACATTTGCAATTACATTCATAGTTTTCGAGACTAATTTACTATTAAGAGGATTTCCTTATATACCCTTGCAGCAGAGATTATAATCTTATAGTATTGATCATTAACAACAGCCGGGACGATATTTTTGTGAGACATCATCACCAAATTGGACAATAACAATCTTCAACCGGCTTCTGGCATATGAGGAAAGTGTCATCGACATCGGACGACTATAACATACAGATCGTATGGGAAAAATCGGTGAAAAATTTAATTTTATTCTGAACCTTACTCAACAATCTCGCCAATCTCCTCTTCATCTGCAAGGGTATTCAATTTTCGACATTCCGAAAATAACTAAAATGATTTTTTTTTAGTTAGGTTAGTTTTAAATACATAGTATACATGTGTAATATGTGTTTTTGGACATAGGAATGAATGTATTTATATATATATTTTTATAAGAAGCGTGGTTTTAATTGCCAAATAGTAAAATGCACATGTTATATAAAGTAAAATACTATGTAAGTTAAGCAGGCAGTTAAAATATTTATATATATATATATATATGTGGGTATGTATGTTTGTATGAAACAAATGCACACACTGGTCACATATGTAAGCAATTACAGAATCCTAAAACCTGGCAACAAAAACAAAATACGTTTGCGTTTACATATAAATGTACATACATACATACAGATGTATGAACGCATTTATGTAAAACACCTCACTTTGCATTAATATATGTATGTGTGTGTGTGTGGCTGAGGGCCAGGGCTCCACACAGAAAAGTTGAAAACACTTTGCCACCCTCTCAAAATTAAAACAATAAATTATAAAAAAGAAAAATATATACGTCTATAAAAGTGTACATATGTATATGTATGTACATCACTCGTCTTTTATTCTCCACACAGTTCAAAGCCAAATTATGATGAGAGAATGAGAGATAAGCAAAAGCAAACCAAACAGACGGACAAACAAACACACACACACATACATAAAGCTGAATGAGAGTGCGACGGCAATGAGCAGAAGAGAAAAGCAAAAACCCACCTAACCAAGTCTCGCTGTCTCTTGTTGTTGCTATTGCGTAGTCATGGTAGTCGAACTTCAACGACGATTGCTCTTTTTTGAGACACACACACATACGCATACGCACATCGATTATATGAATATATGTATACCATAAAAATGTTTGCCTGCCTTTTGTTAACTATGCACATACAGATAATTACGTTCCATATTATTGCATATACGTTAACAACATTCACAATAACGCGCACACCACATACACACAGGCACAATGTATTGCAAAATCAACGGGGGAAAAATAAATAATTTTACACATCAACGCGAGCGAGTAAAATACCAGCACGAGAGCTCGCTTGAACAGACAAAGAGGTAGTGTGGTAAAATGCTCAGACGGACCATTTATTTGCTCCCCCGTTTACTTGAACTCTCACCATTCGTCTGCCTCTCTCTCGCTCTTTGTGTGGGGAGCCAAAGCGTATCAATTGTAAATGCGTTGTCGGTATACATAGATATGGGTAAAAAAAAAAAATCGAAACTTTATGCCCCACAGTGGCTTCGAACCGCTCCCCTTTGACCATAGCTCACTTAAATCAACACAAGTTCACATATTTATAGGTGTATGTGTGTGTACACATGCATTCAAACACACATACATACGCACATATGTATATGAATTCACAATGACAACCACTTCGTCACCATCCACAGAAAAACTGGCATTAAACAATTGCGTTTTATATAATTTCACTACGTATATGCGTTAATGTTGAAGAGCACTATTTGCATTAGAGAAAAGCTCAAGAAAAATAGTCCTTTTAAAAACAAATTACACTTAGTATAAAATGTATCCAAATTTTTTATGGGAGTTTACCTCTGCACGATTCTCGACCTGACAAAGCGCTGTATATGTATGCACATATGTATTTCTTACTTCAACAAAACGGTCACACTGTCTGTGTCTATGATATTTGTTTAGCAGGGTTACATGGCGCATATATCGAATGTGTATAGGGTACTTATGCACATTATAAACGCAATCAATACAGTCCTGCATAGTTTGTTGAACTGACATCGATATGTTATCGGGAAATAAAAAATATACATCGATGCCAGAACGCCATTGAATATTTAACTTGGTATTTTCGTGTTTTAAAAAGTTTTGTTTTTGCAACAAATTTGTTAACAATTTGACAACTTATCACTGGATAACTAATTAAGTTAAAGCTCAAGTGCAAAATGTAAGAAAAAGTGGCATTTTCGTAGCGGTATTTCATGACCGACATTTTTTCCCCTTTAGGGCGCGTGCCCGGTCTCCCACCGCCGAGGGCGAAAAGGAAAATAAAGAGAAAGATATTAAAGAGAAGGACGCAAAGGCCGTTACATCCAATTCGTCTCGCCGAGAGCGAGAACGCAAGCGTCGAGGCTCCGCCTCCTCAAGCAGCGACTCCAGCAGAAGGTGCACATTTATTTCACGTATTTTTGCCGGTCTGACACAAACGTTTACCCCATTTTTTACAGCTCATCGGGCAGTTCATCATCGCGCAGCAGCTCCGGCTCCAACTCACGCTCCAGTTCGAGCAGCTCAAGTGATTCGTCCAGCTCCTCGTCTTCATCGTCTAGCGACACCGATCGCAGCGAGAAAAATCGACGTCGTGGTGCCGGCGGCAGCGCAGCAGCCGGCAAGGATACCTCTCGTTCTCCGCGCAGAGCCTCCAAATCGCCACGCCCCAATAGCAAGATTCGCAAGGAATCAGAACGTGAACGAACGGAACGCGATCGGGATCGTGTGCAGCGTAGTCGTACCCGTTCCCGAGATCGAGCACGTCGCAGCTCCAACGATCGTGGTGCTGCAGTCGGCGGGGTAGCTGGTGGCGAAGTAAATAACGTGAAACGCGAACGTTCCCGCTCGATCAGCCGCTCACGTTCGCCACGGCGCCGTGGTGGTCGTGGCACCGTCGATCGCACCCCGCCGCCCAAGCGCCGCGAGCGCTCACGCAGTCGCAGTCGCACCCGTTCACGCTCACCCACACCAAAGCCGGTGCGCATTCATGTCGGCCGACTGACACGGAACGTGACCAAGGATCATGTGCTGGAGATCTTTAGCAGCTTTGGCACTGTTAAGAATGTGGAATTCCCGACGGATCGTTATCATCCAAATTTTGGACGTGGCATGGCCTATGTGGAGTACGCCACGGCCGAGGACTGCGAGTCGGCCATGAAGCACATGGATGGCGGCCAGATCGATGGCCAGGAAATAACAGTATCGCCGGTTATTGTGCCAAAGCAGCGACCGCCAATGCGACGACCATCGCCCCAGATGCGCCGTCCTCAGGGCGGTCGCTGGCGTTCCCCGCCGCAGTTCAATCGCTTCAATAACCGTGGCGGCGGCGGAGGTGGCGGACGTCGCAATTCGCCGCCGCGCGGCCGTCGCTCGCCGCGACGTCGTTCACGTTCACCCATACGCCGCCGGCGTCGCAGCAACAGTTCGGACAGCTCCCGTTGAAAAGAATGTAGCAACAATATTTCACTTCAATTGGTAAACATAAAAAAACAATAACAAAAACACAACAGCAATAACAACAAAAAATGCATTTGAATTAAAATTTATATCCGAAACAATTATTTAAATGTAGAAACGAAATATATTAAATTACAAAACTAAACCCGTAGAAGATTCTAAGTTATAAAATCTGGTATAGATCTTATATACAAATAACTTTCAGATACCGAAAATCGAATACCCTAACTGACAAGGCAAAACGGGACTTCGTTCTTATGCTAATCATCAATTCATTTTTGGGTGTTCCTATTGTATAATTGTATTATTTCGACAACTCTATTTACAATTCGTTTTGCTGCATGTTATATAAAAATAACTTCAAATTATCATATCTTTCGCAAATAAATATCACCAACTGAAGCATTTTAACTGGCAAACATCCACTGTATTAATAAATTGTTTAAAATTAAATATGTTTTTTTTTTTTTATATTTGATTTTAATGACGAACGTTTACAATTAATGTATAAAGGAGCACTCGCTGCCTTTTAACGGACAGCCTTGAGGATGGTGTAGCTTAAAGAAACAGGGTCGTTTCTTAGTCGTTAACTGCTTTCCAGTGTTTTCAGTCGCCGCAGCAGCTTTTGGCTTACGTATGCCAATGCGATCTTCGCCGCAAAACTCAAATACTTCGTGCTTATTTCGCAACAATGTTTTAATACCGCCGCACTCGGACTTGATGCCGCTAAGCTCTGCTTTGGTGAGGCCCTGTGCTATGTCACGCATTGTCAACTGTTGTCCTGGCAGCCAATCGTTATCCAAAGCATTGCTGGTTGTATTTGTATTGGCCAACAGCATGCAAAAGATTTTCAAAACCAACGCGTCAATTATGAACTTTTCCACTTGCGTGCAATTTCTAACGCTCTCTGCTTTCTCGCGCAGCTTTACTGAATTCGCCGCGCTTTCCACGCCCGCTTTGTGCTTTTGCAGCTCTTGCTGCACAAAGTTTTCCAGGCACTGGGTCGCTTTTGCTGTGTGCTTTAAGCCTATTAAAGCTATGCGTTTGGTGCTCGGTATCTTTAGCCGATCCTGCAACGTTTCGAAGCCACACTTATCAGAGATTTGTCGTGCATATATTAGAAAATCCTGATAAGCGCTGATGCTAGTGTTGCGCCGCTGAAACTTGACGCCGGAAAGCTCAAACGGACAGCAGGGCAGCAGAAAAAAGCTGGTTTTCAGGCGCGCTGCCAACACTGGCAACCAGGGTGACAGCTCATCGGAATGATTGCCTATTAGCCAGTCAATGTCCGGATAATCCAAAGAAAAGCTATTTGGCTCCACGGTTTGCTCAATGAGACTCGCATTCGTTTGCGCCGGATAAAGTGACCACAGTTTACGCCTGCGCACATCGTAGCCGTATCCCTTGTAGCCCTCCGCATTTAGCACATGGACGAGCAGCCCATTGCCACAGCCCAAGTCAGCAAATGCTGTTGGCTGCGACCGTGTGCAGTTCCACAGGGTGATTAGGTATGCGGCAATGGCTAAATCCTCGTATATAAACTTTAACGGATCTGTCGATTCGTTTGCCGTTTGCCAGCACTGCTGCAGACGCTTAGCGTGCTTTTGCTTGAGTTTTTTGTACAGTTCGCTGTACATTTCCACATCCAATAAACGCAACGATTTCTGTGCGCTTTCGTCCCGCGTGCTCTGTGACCAGTTGTACAGCTTAGGCTTTAGCACAAACTGCGCCCAGCGAGAGCTTTGCTCGCAGTCCAATTCCACTCGATGCGGCAGCGTAACGGCTTCCAGCTGGTCACCAATTAAATTAACGGAGAAATCATCGAAACCGGCATCACTTAGGAAATGGCATTCATAGCTCTGCTTGCCAAAATCTGCCAATTAATTTATATATTTTTTAATTATATCATTCAAAATTAATTTAGATTACACTCACCCACTGTTCCATTGGCCAAAATATTTGTGGCCAACTTTTTGGTCAGCATCTTGTAGCCAATCCTAAAACCCTCACATGTTCTTTCATTAGCATTGGTTTGCAGCTGCTGCTCCAGCTCAGCCTCAGTGGATTCATATAGTTTACCCTGCTGCAGCTTTTGCACCTGGGTTATAAGCACCTCGAATATTTTTTTATTCAACGCATGATAGTTTTTTATTAATATTGATATGGACTGCCAGAATTGCGCCTCGTCGAGCTTCACAGCTGCCATGTCTTGCAACGTTTACCAACACTTGCGGACTAGTATGCTAATCAAGTATGCCAAAGCAGAGCAAAATGCGCCATAAAATATATATAAATATTTTGCATAGGAAACAGTCTTGTGCATAAGGTGATTAAATGTAATTTAAAACCACTTGTTGAATATTAGCTGCTAAAAAAATGACACGATTATTAATTTATAAGAATTCTGTTCATGCAAATTAAGCGCGCAAAGGTTATATGCTGCGTACTAGGCTTAAGCGCATACCTGTTGCGTAACGCAGCTGATTTGTAGGACAAGGCAGCAACAGAACACGACGCAGCAAATAAAAAAAATCAATATTTTTCTTGCATTTTATCCTGTTGCAGTTTCCGTTTTCATTTTTCATTCGTAAACATGTCATTCCTGCGCAAATCCGCTCAACTGTTAAATGCTGCCAGACAAAATGTCAAAACGGTGCGTATTCCAATTGGAGTTTATAATACTTTGCAGTTAGTTGTTTTTGTTATTGACTCTTTTTACGTTTGTGCTCAGCTTGGGGCAGC
The DNA here is from genome assembly GCA_035045725.1 of Drosophila ezoana. Taxonomy (NCBI): domain Eukaryota; kingdom Metazoa; phylum Arthropoda; class Insecta; order Diptera; family Drosophilidae; genus Drosophila; species Drosophila ezoana. The sequence goes on from JAWNOU010000051.1 coordinate 3,518,906, forward strand.
GAGTGCACAGCGAGGCTACAGTTCCAGTGGAAAGTCACCGGACGATCGTTACGCATTTCCAGGCGCTCGTGATGCGCCATTTATTAACAATCTGAAGCTGACAATGCCCGAGGACTATTCGCCCATACCCATCTACCGGGTATTGGATCGCGATGGCTACATACTCAACGACCAGGAGGACCCACATCTTAGTCAGGAGGTCGTTGAGAAAATGTTTCGCGACATGCTCCTGCTGTCTACAATGGATAAAATACTGTACGAATCGCAGCGACAGGGACGCATCTCCTTCTACATGACCAACTTTGGTGAGGAGGCATCCCATATTGGCAGCGCCGCTGCCTTGGAGATGCGGGACATCATCTACGGCCAGTATCGGGAGGCAGGTGTCCTGGTCTGGCGCGGCTTTCGCATTGATCAATTCATCGATCAGTGCTATGGCAACGATGATGATCTTGGACGCGGAAAGCAAATGCCCGTGCATTATGGCTCCAAGGAGCTCAACTTTGTGACCATCTCCAGTCCGTTGTGTAAGCCGCAGTTATTTCCTTATCCTTAATATCAATGCTAATCTTTGATCATGCACTTGCCACTGTTTAGCCACGCAAATACCACAGGCTGTGGGCGCCGCCTATGCGCTGAAGCGTCAGCCCAACAACGATTCCTGCGTTGTTTGTTACTTTGGTGAGGGCGCTGCTTCCGAGGGCGATGCACATGCCGCATTCAATTTTGCCGCCACGCTGGAGTGTCCGGTCATACTCTTCTGGTGGGTATTACAGTAGAATCTCAGTGAATACCCAAATGTTATCTGACAATCCCTTTGATTGCAGCCGCAACAATGGATTTGCCATATCCACGCCGTCGAACGAACAATACCGCGGCGATGGCATTGCTGGACGTGGTCCCATGGGCTATGGCATTGCTACCATAAGAGTGGATGGCACCGATGTCTTTGCCGTTTATAATGCGATGAAGCGGGCCCGCGAGTATGTGCTGCGAGAGAACAAGCCGATTGTGTTCGAGGCGCTGGCCTATCGTGTGGGTCATCATTCCACGTCGGATGACAGCACAGCTTACCGTTCGGCGGAGGAAATCGAAGTGTGGAACACACTGGAGCATCCCATCTCGAAGCTGAAGAGCTACATGGTGCACAAGGGCTGGTTCAATGAGCAGCAGGAAACGGAATTTGTCAGTGGTGTGCGCAAGCAGGTGCTCAAGCAAATTGCCATCTCCGAGAAGAAGCTGAAGCCCAATTGGCGTGAGATGTTCGAGGGTGTGTACGATGTGATGCCCGAGCATCTGAAGCAGCAGCAACGCGAGCTGGAGCAGCACATCGAGGCGCACAAGGAACACTATCCGCTGAAGAGCTTCAAGCAGTAAAAGCGTGAACCAAAAAACAAACACTTGAATATCCTACAAAACTTAACCGGAGAGACTCATTAAAAAGTGCATTTATTAAGCTTAAGCAATCTTTTGTTCGGTTTTAATGGTTCCAAACCATTCGCAATTTGTTGTTAAATATGTAAACAAAACTGAAAACTTGCTTTTTATTTAGAGGCATGCCATGCAAAACCGTTATAATATACATTTTTTGGGCATTTATAGTCCAAAATTTTTTGAAAACAAACAGGAAATTTACTCAAGCTTAGCCTTAATTACATTTGAAAATGTTTTTTTTTAAATTTATTAGTTTGATTTACACATAAAATACAAATACAATACGCAAAAATAAAACAATACATTTGTAATAATAGTTAAGGGTATTCCCGCAAACGTCTAAGCTGAAATTGATCGAACAATGTTGTGCAGAAATGTACTTAGTTCTTTTCTTTAAGTTTTTTTTTTAACGATATGCAACACTTGCAAATACCCAAATTTTTGTACAGTGGACTGTCGAAAATTGTTGTAGTCCAATATTAAAAAGATGTTATATTTTATTTAAATCGATATTGACGTGTTTAAAATCGGTGAAACTTATAGAAAGTATGTCTCAAAAATAAGATTTTCTAAATTATTTATATATAATCAATGTCAGTTTTAAAAAGATTATTTTAAAAGTGTGTACGAATGATCTGCATTCAATCAAGGCTTTTCCAGTTTCTGGGAGCTTATGTTTTCGAGCGTTCACTGTAGTCGTTTTCAAACAATATTTTTAGAACCTACTAATGAGGTTAATTAATTTGTTGCATAGTTATACACCAGCTAAAATTCAAAATATGGCTAATCTGTTGACAATTTAGTAAGTACATCCTAGGCCGGCTAACATTTGACCCAATTTAAAGCTTCACAAAATATTAAAGAATGTTGATATCAAACGCTGAAATATCGATTTACTAATTTTTCAGCTGGAAAAAGCTGTGCGTTTGCGGGAACACCCTTTTCAATATGCTTTCGACTTAACGCACAGTGTGAAGGTGAGGCAGCTAACTAATATACTCCTAACTCAAATTGGACACAACAAGGTTTAAGCTTGGCTGGAATGCGCGCGTTGTGTGTGTGTGTGGACAGGGATTAGTTGGTGCGCAGCTGATAATCGCCGTTCTGAGTGATATAACGCACCCAGGGCAATGCCTGGTAGCCGCTCTTCTCAATGATCTTCAGATAGCGCACCTGTATGCCCGACGTCGTGAAATAGGGTATCTCGAAGCGCACCTGTATCGGTGGCTTGCCTTCGGTATTGTCCTCGCTCTCCACGCTGGGCAGGCCAAAGTGTGCACGCATCAAATACTCCTTGCCGCCTGGGAACGATTTGATTGTCCATATGATGGCATTCTGCTCCGGAGCATATTTGCAGCTGCCAATGGTTGTTTTGAATTTGGGTGAATCCGCATCTGCCGGCACGGGTATAACAATTTCCACATTATTGGCCGTCGATCTGCGCTTAAATTGAGATTTTGCCTTAATCATGTACTCGACGCGCGAGTGTGCATGCCGCTCAATGACCGATTCAATCCAGATCAGTGGCTTGACCTGTCGTGACGGTAGGGGATGGGTATGGTCAGCAATATTGGATGGACTCTTTAGGATTATATTGTGTTGAGACTCACATGCGTGTTGAGGCGATAGGACATCAGCTCGAACTCGCCATCGGGTGGTATAAACGAGATTGTGCGATCATTTTCGAATCGCGACAGTCGCACACACTGATGAAACTTGACATCCTCCAGCTCAACGGACTTGGATTTGCCACGCCCAGTGCTCTCGAAGAGCACCTTATCGTTGAGGCCCAAACGCAGCTCTGGCATGCCGGACAAATAGACGCGCATTTTAATGGCGCCAACGATTTCGCTGCGCAGCACATTGCCATTGGCATTTGCAAGCAGATTGACCGACTCGATGACATCAAGGAAAACCTCATTTTTGCGATACTTGATGCCCTCCGAGCGCCAGGAGACGGCATTTGTTACAGCCACGGGTATGCGCGGCTGCAGCTCTAATTTGTGACCCTCTTGCGTGATATACTCCTGCAGTATTTTGGAGTCTGTCGTTTGTGGATAGCCAAAGTCGATGAGCTCGTCGAGCAACTCGTATATGATAACGAAATTATCGCGGATGGATTCCTCCTCCAGCTCCTTGAAATACTCCACAAACACCTGTGCGATTTTGTGCAGAAAGACAAAGACCAGGGCAATATTCACATTCTTATTACGTGGCGTCGTCGACACAATATACAAATTATTTGTCTTTATATAGGCAAAGGTGGTCTCTGAAGTCTGCAGAATGGGCGTGACGAGACCTTCCTCTTCGCGTTCCATGAGCAGTGGCATGAATTTATCGATTACAGCCATGTCAATGTTGTCGCCGCGATAATTACGGGATATCAACACCTTGCCCTTCACGTCCAGCACAAATATGGCTGATGAAGACATTTTACCTCTTTTTCTTTCAGTTGTTGTTTTTTTTTGTCAAAAAGCTTCCAGCTGCCACTTGTTCTTGTTGCTTCAAAGCGATGACTGTTAAACCCTTGTGTTGAAGAGCCTGCAAAGTTGATGATAAGGTGTTTAAATAGCTTGAAAAAACCTTGCGCACTTATATATTACATTATTGTTGTAATAATTGAGAAATTGTCGATTAACTGCACAAGTGGAATTAAAGTTTAGTCACACGAAAATTACTTACGTCGTCGACTGGGTCTTCTTCTTTATCCGCTAATTCGCGTTCACCATTACAATATTTTCCAACACTGTCATTTTAGCAACGAGTACAAAAGTATATAAATGCTGGTATGTACAAGATTACGCCGGTATCGTTAATTAAATTTGTAGTTTAGCGAATCTATTAAACTATGTAGCCAACTTGTCTTTGAATGTTCAAAAAATAACATTTTTCTGCTATGATAAGTACAATAAAAACAGAATGTTAATGGAGCTGAATCATCATAGAATAGATAATCGTATGCAACTGTGACGTCATGGGCAACTGTTGACAGCAGTGGTCAGTGCCTGGCGAATCTTCTAACACCTATTATTCTTGTGAGTACATATTTCTCTAAGCAAGAGTATCGAAAAAGTCGTTCTCTTTAAATGTAAAAAAAAATAAACAAAAGGGGCAGACATTGTTAAATATTTGGAGCATGCAAATGAATCCGAGCATCACAATCGAAAGGAAACGCGTTGATTGCAACGCACTACCAAAGGGCTGGCAGCGCGAGGAAGTGCACAAGAAATCGGGCTGCAACACAGGCGTCGATGTATTCTACTACAGGTAACCAAGCGAATTACTTGGCTGAACTTTAAGCAGGTACACGGTGAAGGTGAAACCTGGAAACTAACGTAAATTGTAATATAAACACATACATACACACAGCGAGTGCACGTGCGATAACGAATACGTTTAACTCACTCTCACTACTTTTTTTGTTATTACATTTACTACACACACAAATACGCACACACACACACCACACCACACATTACCTACCCTCAACCATACCTGCCCCGTTCACCAATTGGATGTGTACAGCCCCACAGGCAAAAGAATTGAAAGCAAACCGCAATTAGCGCGCCAATTGAGCGCCGAAATGTTTGACGTTAGCAATTTTGATTTTCAAACTGGCAAAATGCAGATGCAACGGCAAATGCCCTCGCCATCCATATCACTATATCGTTGCAATGCAGCGGGCGCCATTATCAGTAACGCTAGCCTAGGTGGCAACGCTACCAATGCGCTCAAACGTAAATATAGCCGAGCTCAAGCACAAAGCTTCAGCAACAACAACAGCAGCGGTGGGTTTATTGCAGCATCGATAACACCAGCAGCATCGATAACAGCGACTTCAGCAACGACGACAACATCTGCAGCTAATCTGCGCCAGCAGCAGCAGCAGCAACAACAGCAGCAGCAGCAACAATTTGAATTCAGGTATAGCCAAGTTGATTGTCCTTGGCTGACCGAGCTCTTGCATGCGCCTATCTACCTAATTTTGTTAAACTAACCACTCAAATTCTTAGTACAATCCCTGCAATTGGCCAAATTGTAAATAATTGCTATCATTTTCTAATTTCCTTCATAGTTCTTCCTCGACAAATATGTAATTGCATGTTCTCTCATGTTTCTCATGTGTTGTCGAAATTTGTATACGTCTTCTATAAGGTTGAAGTCTAATTGGTAGTCCCATTTTTACAGCCGTGCTCTGCGCACAGATGTCTCCCTGGTACCGCCCATACGACAGACTGCCTCCATATTTAAGCAGCCGGTGACCGTGGTGCGCAATCATGAACCCAGCAAAGTCAAGCATGATGCCAAACACGGTGGCCAGGAGAAGCCCAAACAGCTGTTTTGGGAAAAGCGTCTGGAGCGTTTGCGTGCCTGCCATGACAATGGCGAGGAACTGGACGACATAACACTGCCAAAAACCATACGCACCGTCGGTCCCAATGTCAATGAACAGACCGTATTGCAGTCGGTGGCCACAGCGCTGCATATGCTGAATGCCGGCGTGCATGGCCAGAGCTCCACAAAGGCGGAGCTAACCAAGAATGCGATGGCTTTCATGAATCCTGAACAGCCGCTAATGCATGCGGTTATCATCTCCGAAGACGATATACGCAAGCAGGAAGATCGCGTGGGCGTAGCACGACGAAAACTACAAGATGCGCTCAAGACATGAATGCCAATAGCTGGGTCATTCACTTAGATATTCCATTATGGCTTCTATATATTGTATAACTTATTATATTCACTTCCAATTTATGAGGTAAACCAATTGCTTGATTTTCGTTTCCTCTGCAAAAATCAATGTGAAAACTATTTTAATACTTAGCTTAGATTTTTAATAAACATTAATATAGTCAAGCAAAAAACACACATATAAAATGGGAGTTATTGTATATACTATATGCAACATTGCATCTCTGGGTATATATCATTAAAATAACTGAATAATTCAATCTAGTTACAATTAAAGTTAGCAGCGTCAGTTTTACGTTTAATTACGTTTTGGTTGCTGCTTTTTTTTCTCTTCTTTTTAACATACAATTTCATATAGGGTAAATAGTTTTAAAAACAATGAAAAATTGTGGAGGGCGCATTATTAATTTATATAAGCTTCAAATCGTATATACATATATATATGCGTGCTTAAAAACAATTTACTGATGTGCCTTCCGTTTCACTCATTTTCGAAATATTTATAAATATACATCGATGATTAGAATTAAAAATGTACAGAGCTGAAGCTAATCCAAGACCTCCTCCAGCTCATCGTCCTCGTAGTCGATGCCGTCATAATCCGTTGACGAGCGTGTTAACTGCAAGTAAAAAATTTGCATAAAGCAAAAAATATTCATGTTACTCAAAAGTTACCTTAAAATTTGGTTGCAACTAAATTTAAATTTGATCTATTTATTTTTTGATTACAGCGTTCAACTTGAAGTCAAGCAAAATACTTCATCTTGAGCTTGCGGCAAAATGATGTTGATGTTAATGAAAATAGATTTTCGAAATTGCCACTGATGCCTACCTGGGTGTAAATGCCACGCCAAGCTGCAAATGCGCCCATTGCCAGCACGGCGCCAACGCCAGCGACAATCTTTGTATTTAGCTCCGTCTCCAAGAATTTGCGCTCCGACGGCGTCATCGTATTGTCCGGGTGGCTGGAGGCTTTGGTTAGTTTGGTGGAACTATAGCATTCATTGCGGAATATATCCTTGGTGATGCGATTTATGAAATTGACTAGATTTTGACAGCCTTTTATGTGATTCTGCAGCGGATTATTGGGCAGTGTTATTTTGTAAATAATCGCCAAATAACTGTAGACAATGGCGTCCAATTCGCTGTAGGTGTCACCAAAGAACCAAACTTTGCGTCCCAATTTACGTGAAAGTAAGTTAACACACTTTTTGGCATTAGCTGTCAGCTGGAAACGGATAAGAAACAGGAGATTAAATTTCAACCGATGATATAATAAGTCGTGCTAGGGACAGTTTTTTCTCATATATAAGGACTAATGTGAAGCCCGAAATTGCTGATTTTGGTGAAGAAATCAAAACAAAACATTAAAATTTATCACACAAGAATTTTTGTTAGACCAATTGATCCAACGTCAGCCTACATAATATAGGAATTCGAAACGGTGGACCATAAGTCGAAATAATCCGAATCTATGCGAAGTTTCACCAAGATTGCTTCCACACTGGGGACTTTGTTCTTACGTACAAGCTGACATGGCTTGGCTGCTATTAGCGATTGATATAATATAAACTTAAAGACATTAAAGATGGGTTTAATGGGTATACACTTACATATTCGGCCTCATGCTTTTCCAGCTTATCGTTGATATCGAAACCACCCAGCACCTGGACAACATCGGTGGCTTCGCGCTGATAAGTTGACGGATAGTAGAAATTAAATGGGAATGGTGTGCGCTTTGCGTACAAGCCACGTGTGGTTGTATCATAGTTGTGGGGTTCACCGTACAGGAAGTAATGGTAGTAGGCATGCAGTTGTGTGAATACCCAGTTCGAGTATGTGGTGGACAGGTGCTTTTGTTTTATATTTAAATGCGCATCGACCGGATAACCCTGAAATATACAACAACAAAAAAAACAGCAAATGAATTTCGCGCTCAATTGGAATAAATGCAGATAAATGTAAGAGCTGTCGCACGTGCTATAAATAGCCAGCAGGTTTATTCACCCGGCGATTTTATGCTTTGTTCACCTCAAGATCCAGCACGCGTTTAATTTCCTTATATCCGAGAAATTTATCATTGCCAATCTGTAGATAGGGCAATTTTCCAGCGCCCGAACGCAATGGGTTTGTGTTTGTTTCAATGTCCATGGGGCAGCGGGTGAAGCGCAGAAGACACTGTCAACAATTTTGTCATTTGACAATAGATATATTAATATATATACATATATACCCATTGATATTGCCGATAGCGAGGAGTTGCTGATTATGATGCAACTGAACTTACCAAGGCACGCATACATTCGAAATCAATGGACGGCAGTCCCCATTCGCCCTTGTACACATGTAGCTTGGAGCCCAATTGCATTTTGTGCTTTTAATATTTCTAGTCACTAAATAAACTCTTTTATCGGTCGTTTAGCAATGCACATGCATTTGCATTGTTGAAAAATATTAATCAAAAAATAAATAGATCTGCCTAAATGTGCCGGACGATTTGGAGAGAGACTTTTGATTGATACTCAGTGCGAGTGTGAACGTACGCAGCAAATTCAAAAATAGCCGAAATTAAAAAAATATATATTCCACAAAAATACCATAGAAAATGTCGAAAAATGTATCGATAATCATATTGTGGCTACTGGCTGGTTTTATCTAGACATATGGTCACTCTATAAAATGGGGGCAAGAGCAGCATAATACATGTAAATAAAAAAAAAGAAGAAAACTTATCAGCATGATGGCTCTGGTGGATTATGGCAGCAGCTCAAGCTCAGAAAGCGACGAAGCAGAAAACAAAGCTCCGGCGCCGATCAGTCTGAAGAGGTAATGTGAATTACTTTTAATATATGTTTCCTTAATTAAAAACCCGCCAGACCGGCATTACCCACAGCTGCCTCTTTGCTGGGTTCTAAGATAACAAAACCTGCCGAAGATGAGGAGCAGGAGGACGATTTTGATAATTCCGAGTTGCATGGCGGGCGCATACGTAGCTTTAAGCATGAGCGCGGCAATTGGGCAACTTTTGTTTATGTGCCCGTTCTGGCTTGTGCCGAGCAGCTGGAGGATTTTCAAATAGAAGCTATAAAAAGACTTTCCCCGGACCTGGAGCTGCGTGCCAATGATTCACTGCATCTGAGTTTGAGCAAAACTGTGGTGCTACAATATCATCAAATTGATGAGTTTCAGCGATCGCTGCAGCAGGCATTGCACAGCTGTGTGGGGTGCGTAGTTTTAGTCCTTCAACTCTTCTCTTAATGTATATTAAAGTTGTATATTCTCTGAATCTACACAGCTTCAGCAGCACGCTGAATTTGGTATGTACCAGAAGGCTAATGGCTTGTAGACGTATAAAATATTTTCTGACCTAGCTCCGAGTCTACACAAATGAGGAGCGCACGAGAACCTTTCTGGCCGTACAGCTTGATGCTGCCTATGGGACCAAAATGTCTGCCCTTTTGCGACCCGTGGACTTGGTTATGCGTGACTATCGTCTAGCGCAATTCTATGAGAATCCTTCATTTCATGTCAGTCTCCTGTGGTGTGTTGGTGATCAGCAGCTCTTGCTGCAGGATAAGCTGCAGGAGCTGCAGCAACTACTGGAGGAACATGAGACGCTCAAACTTGCCGTTCACGAGCTGCGCTGCAAATGCGGCAATAAGGATTTTATATTTAAGTTAAAATTGTAATAGAAAGCTCAAAAAATGTGTTTAGCTTAATTTAATCCTTTCTTTTTGTTGCCATTGCCCTGTTTGGCCTGCTGTGCCTGCTCCTCGAGCAGGCGCTCCTCTTCCAGTTCTAGAAAGCGTTGTCTCCGTCGACCTAGCGGCGTTTTAGACCACCATGATTCGAAAGCCTCCTCTTCCTCCCGATAAACGGGATCACGAGCGCTGCAAGGATTAGATAAAGATGATGAGCACAGCTTGGCTGGATCAACCAACATACTTACCAGAGCACATTGATGATCTCTGCATTGGTCAACGGCTGTGAACGCAGCTGCAGCTTCCGCTTGCAGGTCATCACCTCACGTAGGCAAGCATCAACAGATCCTATGGTGTACCCATCGGATATCTTGGCCATAGCACTGGTGTCCAAATTGGAGATGCCGCCAGAGTACTCGCTGCAAAGCATTGGGATTAAGCACAGCCACAGAGTAAGCCATATCGAATACTCACTGGAGCAGCGTTTTCCAGGCGTGTGACATGGCGCCATAATCTGGACGTGGAATGTATATAAAACGATTGTACACAGACTGCAGTAGCTTCTGATCCGCCTCCCACGGCAAATTAGAGGTGCCTATAAAAATAACCCTATCCTCCGGTGCAATATTCTTAATCATCTTGGGCAAATCCTTTTTCAAGCGCTTGGGATCGGTTCGATCTGTTTTGGGTATTTTCTTCATAAACGGACGTTCCGCATCGCCCATGTATATAACCGCCGGCTGCAGAAGCCTGGAAACTTTAAGCACCAGATGTATCAGCATGATCAATCCAGATTTGCCCGGATATTTGCCAACAATGTTAGCTGGCGTTAGGTCAAACAAAACGGCGCCAACCTCCGTGCAGATTGCATGAAGCAGCGCCTTTTTGCCAGATCCTCGCGGACCGGCCAGCAGTACAGAGCGTATAAGTGGCGTACAATTGTGTATGGCCTCCGAGCCGAGCGGCAGGATGCAGTATTCGGTAAGCACCTGGCGTATGTCACCCGGAGAGGGATTTGTACCGTTGCGTGCGGTAAGCGCCTTGTCGCCCAGAAATTGCTTCAATTTGAGCTCGGGATGATTGCGTATAATGCCATTGGTGACCAGCTCTTCGTATAGCGATTCCGTAGTCCGATCGGGCGTCAGATCCTTTTCCTTCTTCTTTTTGTTCTTCTTGCCGGAACGTCGAGTCTTCTTGTTGCTTTTCTTGACCTTTTTACCCACCATGGTCTGGAGTAGCTCGAGCTCTTGGCGCATAACATCGTCGACGGCGCGTCGGAATTCCAGCTCCACTTCCTGATACTTTTCGGCATAGATCATGTCCTCGTAGGGCGCCTGGCTAATCACGCCCGACTCATCTTTGTCGCGCCAGGTGTCATTGAAGCTGCGAAAGGACAATTTATTTTTTGGTTGGATTAGAATCTCTTGGGATTGCTTACTATTCAATTTCCGCACGTATGTCGGGCAGGCAAACCGATGGAGCCGGTTGAAAGTTCATATCCTCATCCTGATTTTCGTTAACATTCAAATCGCCGCTGCGCGCCGGCGATTTGGACTTATCCTTGGTTTTGCGCGACTCCTTGGAGGAACGCGCCGAGGAGCGACTATGCTCGCTCTCAGTGCCGGGACGACTGAATATATGCAGCGAACCGCCCTGATCCTCTGAGGGGAAATCGGGCAGCTTGCCCGTCTTGTCATAACAATCCTTTATCCAGGCGCGTATTTCATCGGCAATATCCTCCTTCATGGTGGGGCCATGCTTCAGCCTAATCTCCTCCTGTATGGCCACCTGGCGCGCCTCGAACTGCGCCGCATAGGTTTGCTGTGCTACATGCCGGCGTCGCACGTCCGTCTCGTTGTGCCTCTCCACCTTCTCGGCACGTTCCTTGAGCACCGACGCTGGGGGCGGAACCATGCCAATCAGTATCATCTCATCCATCTTGCGGCGTCGGGTGATGCGACGCGCCGTATGGCCGCGCCACATTTTCTGTATCTTCATGGCTGCCAGGAGGCCGGAGTCGCTGCGCTCCTTATCGCTGCGATCCTCCATTTTGCCCTTCTCCTTGCGTATCTCCTTCATAAAGTGCGCACGGAGGCGACCCTGACGCGCACGCTCGTGCATCTGCAGCAGACGTATGGCCTCGATCTCGGTGAGCGGCTCTTCCAGGGCATGCTCCTCCAGCCAGCCCAACTTGATCAGAAGCTCATGCATGGTGCGCTTACGGAACTCCAGCTCTTGCTCACGCTCGCGCAGAAAGTAGCGTGGAATGCGCAGTTCCGTTTCCAAAGGTGTAAGACGCAGACGCTCCACCACCTCATCATTGTAGCTAAACTCCATGAGATCAATGTTAACCAGATCATGTTTCAGTTCAACGACACGGCCCAGGCAAGCGTCCAACAGCTTACGCACCAATTCACGTTTCTGGGGTTGAATCATCTGCGGTGCAACAAATGGGGAACAGGAGAGAAGAAGAACTTAACTTAAATAAATTATTAAGGATAAGCTTTAAGTTTCACTAAAAGATAAAAGGTTAAAGCTCAGCTGAATGTATTTGGGGGGATTCCCAGGCCCAATAATGAGTTACGAGAACATCTAAAAAATATCTCCATCGATATTCATCTATTCATCTAATTTGGTTCTTTCTTCAAAGATTACTTGAGTAATAAGCCCTGATACTTGCATTATCATAGACTTCCTCCAGGCGATTGCTCAGACATATGTAGCGCAGATAGAACTCGTAGAGGCTGGCCTGCAGCAGGGCTTTAGATTCGGCCGCAGCGGCCACGGAGCTGGTAATGACACCAGCTACTCCGCTTATGGTCGCTACCGTGGTGTCCACATTCTGGTGCTGTCGCTCGTAGTCGATTATGGCCAGTTGCTCGCATTCGTGCTGCGCCTGATGCCAGATCTCGTTAAAATAGGTGCTCGACATGGCTAGCTTAATTTTCACAATGATTGTTATTTATTATAAAGTTTCTGCAGGTGCATTGGGTATCTGGCGCAACCGTTGTCATGGCAGAAGAGAACCCTTGGCATATTTACTTTCTATAATGCATGCCTGATTCTTAACACCCGAAGTTGTTTACATTTGAATTTTTTTGTATAATTTTATAAGTTTATGTATATATAAATGTATGTTACATATATTTTTTACATAATATTTAGCAAAGAATTAAAAATATAATAAATGGTTTAGATTACACATAAATAGTTAACAATAGCAAAAGTTATTTTTAAAGGAATCAGCTCGAGCTTTTATATGTTGTCTGGGGAGCAATATTTAAGCATGGATTTGGTATGTTTGAATTGGGTGCCAGTTGTGGCCGCCAGCACTTCGTTGATGAAGCTCTGGGAATTGTGTATGGTGGTGCCGCCGAGAATCACCCTATATCCGGCATTATTGAGCTGATGTACTGTGAGGGCCTCCTCGTAGGTGGCGCCACCGATGATAAACACAACCACCTCCTGTGGTGGTCTTCGGTATGGCACAAGCTCCGAATTGATGGCTGGATAAACTGGTTCCAGCTCGCGGCCTTTGAAGACATCATCCAGTGTTTCCTTCAGCAGCGGCGTGTGCTGTGTGAACACATTCTCCACACCCTTGAGGCCCTTGATCAGAATCCTTGTCAACTTGACGGCATCCGTGATGCGCACCATATTAAATAAATCGCCCTGGCGCACATGCATGCCCGCATACTCAATCAAAGCGGGCACTATTTGTGTGTTACCGCCGCGTGTCTTGATAATCTGCAGGAGACCGGATGTATCGCAATTCGCATGGCGCTCGTAGCGCAATGCATACAATGCCACTAGTTTGATGGCATCATCAACGTTGACGCGCTCGTCGGCTATCAGTTTCTTGATGCGCTGCAGCTGTGCCGAATGCTCCGCCTTGCAGGCAATCTCCTGCTCCAGTTCGGATACTTCGAACAGATTACGCTTATTGGATATGCTGGACAATTCACCCATGACGCACAAATGCTTTTGCACGGTGCCCGACATTTTCTTGAACTGCGGATAGGAATCAATGAAGTTCTTCATATCGGCTATGCTCTCGACTTTCTTGTGATCGTTTGCCTTGCGCTGAAACTCCTCCATTAGCTGTTTAATTGTGGAGCCGATTTCACCATAGTTTGCATACATGTTGCTGCCATAGAACTCATCCTGATCACCGGATAGCACCAGCTCCTTGAACTCTTTGGGCACATTGGGACGCTCGGACAAGTCGACCCGATTGTTGCGTATATTGAGTAGCTCATGCACCATGGCCTGATACGACCACTGATGCAGCAAGGGCGTCACTGGATCATCCCTGCGATCCAGCAGCAGGAGCAGAGGCGGCGCAGCGCCATCCACATTGCCGCGAAAATCGAATAGCGATGATTCCTTGGTCGTTTGATCGTAGATCAGCTTGGCCAGCAGCTGCGCCACCTGCGAACCGGCGCGATAGCGTATGACCGGATTCAGTTTTAGCGACAGCAGCACGGCCGTAATGCCCTGCACGCTGCGCGTCAATGCATCTGGCAGCCAGTTAAGGTTTGTCATGCAATTCGGCATGTTTATGGAAAATAGATTGGGATTAACGCACAAATAGTCCGCATACAATTCTTTCACTTCGCGCACCGACTCTGACTCATCGCATTCGGCAAGGTATTTGATATCAGTGCGTGGTATAATGTTGCTGAAGTCTATATAACAGGATTAATTTACGTTATCAGGCAATCTTTGGCAGCTGCTATAGACACACTTACATATAAAATAGGCGCTATATTTTGGATTGCGTAGCTCATTGGCCAGCAGCTGGATGTTTTGCTTTGTGGGGCGTATGAAAACTATGCACTTGAGGTACTTTAAACGCTCGTTGGAACGGCCGGAGTCCAAGCGTTCGAAGAGATAGACCTCGCGTTGTAACATATCCGATTGGCTAAAAGCCATGGAAATTATGCTTGTCTAAAAAAATTTAAAAAGTTGGCAGTGAAAAAATTGTCACATTGAAATTGGGCTTCTTAATACCGTCTCCTTGTCTAGCAATATAATTTTCATGCCCGGTCCAGACTCTGTGCACATCTTTTCAATGTACAATTTAATACCACTTATTAAATTCATAATTAAAGCTAGTTTTTTACTAAGCGAATCAAATTGCAAATATTTTATTTGCGTGAACAGCTGTTGACAGCATTGTGTAGAGTTTATACCACACACCACAGCCAAAGTACTCATTTGTTATCGATACTTATCGGGCGGCGGCAAGCGCGCCTAGATTCAACTTAAAAACCCGTTTGTTTTACATTACCTTCTACAGTCCTGAGAATGTATTTGTTTATTTCTCTTTTTTCTTGACAAAAATCACAAAAAGTCTATTAATGCTACGAGTAATTACAAATATACGCGAAGCCTCCAACATTTACAAACTTAAGTAATACGAATCACGTTTTGTAAGGCAACAATAAACCACAAATTAAAAATGGTTAGTCGCTGAAACTTAAACAACTTAATATAAAACGCAGTGGTTCGATATGCGTCTGTTGTGTTATACGTTGTGCGTGTTCACATCCAAGGGTCAGCTTTGTGCAGTGGCTCATTGAGTTATCGCTGGCTTTTCGCTCTGCTCCTTCTTCAGCTTTTCCTGCTCCAACTGATAGTTATATGCACGTCCCAGTTGTACCAATTGCGTTAGGCCCACAAACAAATTGACGGCAAACAAACTGTAATTTTTGGGTATAATCACCAGCGAATAACGTGACCAGATAATGCCCGTGGCAGCCAGTGCACCGCATGCGGAAACGGAAATGGTGTCCGCAGGACGGGCCAAATCACTTAGTCCAGCGGCGACTAGACCCTATAAAAACGTAAATAGCACAAATTGAAACGTAAACATATTTATGTTAGTTAACATTAAAAGTTGCGATTACAGCGTTAGCTTATGCTATCGTCATTTTGGCGCGTGCAATAAAATAAATATAAATAAATACTTATAAAGCAATAACAGTTCCAACACATACAACCACACACGCACACTAACATACCCTAGCACACTTATCGCGTGCGCTCTCTGAACGGGCAGCTGTCTAAAACAACACCCAACAAGTTAATTCTGCTCGAATAAACAAATAATCATAAAAAGCAATTCGCACACTCTCACAGATTTTTGTATTAATGTCATTTAGATTCTGTATATCAGCAGCAGACAGAGATAATGAAAATTAGCGAAGGTCACGCAGTCGAAATTATGTAACAGGCTGTCCGTCAGTCTGGCTGATAGGAAACTTACCCATTTAAAAATTGGTGCCCAGAAGAAAATCGTTTTTGGACCTAAAAAACGATTTTATGTTAAGCAAATGCGACACGTGGTATATTTCATTTATTTGTTGTTGTTGTATTCAGCCCACCTGCAGGATGCATCCAAAGTGGCCGCATTTTAGCTGGCACAAATTTGTCGCAGACACCAATCATGCCATTGTAGATCTTTGTATGGATGCCCTTTCCAGCAGCGGCAGCAGCTGATGAGGGTGGCGGCGGCGGTGCGGGTGCGGGTGGTGGCGGCTGCACGGCGGTCGACGACATTTTGTTTGTGCGAAATCAACGACGAATTTAGGCAGCAATACAATTCAGACAACTGCGAACAGTGACTAGTGTACGGACAGACAGCTTTACCCGTACTAAATTGATTCAGTGGCGGGCCCATGTGAAAACGAAAGCGTGTTGACTTGATTAACATTAGCGTCGGCGCTCTTGCTCTCGCTGTGTGCATGTGAGAGCGGGTATGAGGGGGTGCGAGAGCTCACACTTACATATGTATACACACACGCAAAAACAGCTGAGAGCGCTATTACATGAGTTTTTTTGCTTTCCAAATATTCCAAGAAAACAAATACAACAACAAAAACTGGTTTGCCGATCCACTTTCAGACTGCTCTATTTTACCCGTCAAACTCTCAACTCAAATGGGAAACGCAACGTCCTTGGCCTTGACAATCGTTTAATGCCAGCGCCAATTTCCGCAGCGCACCGTTGACGGAAGCAGCTAAATACGCACTTAAATGCATTCACAAATACATGCATATTATTCTAAAAATAGACATTAAAATGCAGGTTGTGTCGCTTTTTGCTCTGGCTGCATCACGCGACAATCTTATACTTGCTCGCCAAGCACATATCTGTTTATTTATTTAGGACTACTCGAGTATAAATAAACCACTTTTATGTAAAATGTAAAATTACGACAAATTTCAAAGCTACAAAAAGCGCTTGAATGCGACTAAAAAGTAACCTGTATAACGTATTATTTGATCCACTTTAAAAACTATAATAAATAAAAGTCCACAACAATTTCAGAAGCAAATCAAATCATTTTATAGACATAGCAACTTTAAAAGCCAGCTCAAATTGGATTTGAAGCCATGCATGACAAAAAGGTCAAGACACTTAAAAAACACTTTAGTGTATACCAACTTAGGGACTATGAGCTTTAGAAGTCGTGAATTTTGTACATGAGCTTGGTCAAAATCTAATTTTCTTTCCCTGCACTCTTAAGAGAATTTTCCAATAATAGAGTGTATTTTAAGCAATAAAATTTAAAGATGACCAACATAAACGTTTTATGACTCACAAATGCTTTTAAATGAAGCTACGGAAAGCTTTCAAAAATTCATACAAAATGAAAAAAACTAACTAAAAACTATCGAAAACTACATAGCTTCAAGATCAATCGATATTATCTTGGGGTTTTAGAACATTTTTGTATAGCCATCGATAATTGTTTGGTCTAAGCTGGTTGATGGATTAACTACCCAACACTTATCGTGTCGGTAAGGTTCACCCTAATACTAAGTATGTATGTGTTGCACAGCTTCTATCAAATTGGAATATGTATACACACCGTGTGATTTACATATACAAAGCAAACAATCAACTCTCAGCACAGTGTGGCAAAATAAATGGAATATATATTGAAATTTTGGAGCGCCTATTGCGCATCAACACATACCGTATATATGTACATTTATGCATGTGCGTATATACACGAGTATGTATGTATGTACATCTTCTGTAACTTGATTAGCTGTTCGCCCCACCTTAAAGCCGCAGACAAATAAACACAAGTGTTTTGCTTATTTTGTTTTTTAGACTGCACACATCAGGTGGATGTTTAGAATTTTCCTGCAAATGTAAATAAAACTGGAGAATATGTTCGTGTTTTTTTTTTTTTTTTTTTTATCGTTTTTCATGTTAGAAATGTATATGTAATTTCAATTACAAATCAAAGGCGTACATGTCATTAAAATTATTCATTACAAATCAAATAGTTCTACAAATTTTATCATTCCTGTGTAATTTCTTGTTTGTTATTGTTATTTTTGCTTTGTTTAGCACATATGTTGCAGTTGCAATATTTCGTTTGCGCCTTTACAGCCCGTTTGAAGAAGTATATACTTAAAATTGAATGACATATGATGATTTTTAAACTTATTCAATTGAATGGAAACATAAATAATCTAAAAAAAGGATTTCGCTATTGCAACATGCATCAGACAAAGTTCAACAAAGTATAATAATAATTTTTTCTTCTTATTTTGTTATATGTTGACATACATAGAGTTATGTATGTTTAAAAACACAAAAAATTATTTTAAAAGAAACTGTTTTGCTGCAACGATTTTAGTTCGTGTGTGTGTGTGTGTGTGTGTGTATGTATAATTGTTATTGTATAATATAACCAAGCTGTCATATAGAATGTGCATAATTATTTTCCCTTTTTTGCTTTGCTGTCAGAGTGTGGCTGTTGTTTTTTGTTTTTTTTTTTTTGTTGGTAATTGGGCACAGAGTATCGCTTGAAATCGTATTGCTTTATGCTTTCAATCGAGTATACACCAAATCAAAAGTGTGTGTGTGTTTGTTGTTTGCGTGTATACGGGGTACTGCTCTCAGCCATTGGTATTAAAAGTTGAACGAGTTCATTGGTAGTTTGTCTGTATTCGGATCAAAGTTGTATTCTGTGCCATCAGAAGTCGGTGCCAGGTTAGATTGTTCGCCCTGTAAATGCCAAGTGGAGAGGAAGAGATTAATATTTTGCTGAAGCAGCTACAAGTTAAACGTCCTACCTCTGTAAAGTATTTCTCAATAATTTCGTATGCTAGCTTGTAGATCTCAATGTTCTCATGGTTTTGCAGACGTTCAATTTTGGCGAGTCCTTCGCATTCCTCAATCAAATTGGCAACCTCTTCCACATGTGATGCGGCCACTTTGAGCATATTGTTGAGACCATCGAGCACAACCTGCAAAAATCATATATTAATGATATATTAGGTGTATTATTTTTATGATTGCAGCTTACATTGATCACTTGTGTGTCCTGGCACGAGAGCAGATCGCAGAATGGCGGTATGACACCCTCCTTGATTAATGTAAACACTTGCTCGGGTCTGCCGCTTATGGTTAGATTACTAATGGCCCAAGCCGCCTCTTTCTGTGTCTGGAATTCGCCCTTGCTCAGGTTGTCAATGATTTTCGGCAGCAGGCCAACATTGATGACAGCCTGCACCTGGGATTCGTTGCCGGCGGTGATGTTCGATAGAAACCAGACAGCTTCCTTGCGTATCTTTTCCTTTGGATGCGACAGCAGCGCTGGGAAATACGACAGTGCATCGTAATTGAGTACCACCTGTGTCTGCTCATCCGATCCGGTTACAATGTTGCCCACAGCACGCAATGCTGCCGTCTGTACCTTAACCTCGCTGTTGCCCAGCAGCGGTATCAGCTTGGGCACTACACCGCTATCGATAACCATTTGGATTTGTTCGTTGCCGCCATCGGTCAGATAGCTGATGGCCCAAACCGTATCGACCAAGATGTTTGTGTCAGTGTGATGGATCAGCACATTGAGTGCAGGCAGGATTTCGTGTATTGTGGCAGCTGGTGGCGGCGGATCCTTGTTTCTGCACAAATTCACAATCACCCAGGTGACATTACGCAAGAACGATATGGGTATATCGGGCTTAATGAACGACAGCAGCGGCTGCACAACGCCAAGCTTAATAACAAAATCACGCAACAAGGGTCCATCGCCAATGATATTGCCCAGCGCCCATACGGCTTGTTCGCAGACATTCGGAGCGGGTGAGTTCAGTAATTGAAGGAAGAGCGGCACAGCACCTGCGGCAACCACCTGCAAAACAAAAATAGAGACAAATATAATAGATGCGATTTTTCAACTGCTGACAAATGTGATTATTCATTTGGTTTTTTGATAGCTATATCAGCAATATGTATTACATATATAAATATATGAGCATATAGGTAACTGTATAAATAAATGTTTGCATTAACTTGTGGAATTTTCGATGCCCTCTAAATTTGTTTATACCGCTTACAACAAATGTGAAGGACACATTAAACATATTCATTAAGTATTTACAGATATTGTTAAACAGTATTAAGAAAAGATTTATTTGCCAAGCTATATTAATCATATTAAGCATGAATCCGTATTTAAGTGATATCATAGATGTATAGGAATTATTTTGCTTGTGATATATGGATCAAGCTTGATAATTCTAAGCTCTTCTAGGTAAGAGCCAACATCAGACTACTATATCATCAGTATATAGCTTTTATAGGAACAAACGGAACAAGTTAATTTGTGTATTTTACATCGTATATACAATATACATAAATACAGCGCAATATGATAACTTCTGTAATATTATAAGGTGAGGGATATCGACAGCTCACCTGATTGGTTTGATCGGAAGTCCCTGATGCAATGTTGGTCAATGCCCATGCGGCCTCAAACTGGAGCATTGTGTGATTATGTTGCTTTAGGCATTCAACCAGAATGGGCAATATATCGCTGTTGATCAGATCATTAATGGGTGGATTTTTGTCCGATGATAGCAATTTGCGTGCCGCTTGAACGGCGGCCAACTGTTGATCCGGTTTCGATGGATCGGCGGCGGCCTGAGCAAGTTTCTTGAGATTAATCGAGTTGGGCAATTGCTCATCCTCGTCTGTGTTGGAGTCCAGGTTGGGCACATTGCGACGCTTCAGAATTGTTTCGTCGCGCTTATTTTTGCGCAACTCCACGGTTACTTCATTGCGGCGGCGACGCATCTCCTATTGATTAATAGTTAATTAATTTTAAATTATTAATGCAAACTAATAGAGAGGAGCGCAACATACATCTTGATCCTTTCCTTTGTTTTTAAAGTTTTGCAAGCGATTTTGATCCAGCGATGTCATTTTCACTGTTTATGTGTGTATATGCGACTTCCAACAACTTCCAATTAAAATTGAAATGCCTTTCCTGTTAAATTTCTAAATAAGTTCGTGGCTTTTATATATTTTATTCGTTGTCCACTTCTGCTTCAGTTATTTCAATTACACGCGCAACGAAAATTTAACCACATACAAACGCACATACACACACACAGACAAATACCGACACAATCATAAGGCCAGAGCACGGGCATGGCAGAGAGCAGCGTAGACAGACGTCCGTTCGTTAGTTCCAACAGAATCGACATCGAGAGAACCAACACAGTTGCATGGCAGAGCAGCACGGGCAGCACGATGACAATGACAGTGGCAGAAGAGAAGGAGGAGAAGGAGGGCAAAGCCACCAGGCGAAGAGGAAAAAAAATAAAAAGAAATGGCGTTTAAAAACGTTGCCAATTTACAGCCAGGTGTACGAATCACCATTGTAAAATAGAGCTGTCGATATTTTCACTTACATTTTCAGCTAGTGTTCTCCGTAATTATAACTGGACTGACACCGTACAGGCCTATGATATAGTGATTAAACCTTTTCTTTTTTTTTGATATAAAAATTGCAATTCGTGACAGCGACGTGACTAAAGTTGGCTGCGCTTCAAATTGACAGGGCTGTCAACTTACAGTTACATGGCTGCAAATAATTTATCGTTATTGTATCATCACTATTAGGTATGTGCAATATATTTTTTGTAATATTTTGGCCAACAAATCTATCGATTGATATGATTTAGGCGTGCAAAAACTGAACAATTTCTGTATATGTGCACATATAAAATATATTCGCTGCACGTAGCTCGATGTGCATGCATTTTCATAAACGCTACCAGATGACGCCGATGCGATAATGACTGAAAATACGGAGAGCGCTAGCACGCTGGAGCAGCAGCCACAGCAATCAACGCCCGCAGGAGATGTACCACTGTCCGTCATGGTGAAACGTGAGATGATTGACGCAGAGATCGAGGCGAAGCTGGTCGCATTAAATGCGAAGGTCAAAACTGAAAGTACCTCGCCCCCAACAGCATCGGGCACCGACAGCGACGCGAGCAACAGCAACGACTCGTCGCAAGACGATAAAAAGCAAATAGCCCCAGTTAAATCCTCCAATGAAATACTTGCCGAGCTATTTAGCGTATTCAATGCGGCGCCGCCCGTGGAGCTGCTGGACGACAAGAATCTGTTGAGGAAACACAAGAAATCAAGAAAAGAAAAGAAAAAAAAATCGCGTAGCAAGCCGGCGAGATCCGATGGGGAATGCACCGATACGGATGTGGCGCCCGCTGAGGGAAAGCTCAAGCACAAGCACAAGCGGAAAAAGCACAAGCACAAACATAAGGACAGCAGGGACAAGCTCAAGGACAAAGATCGCGAAAAGTCTAAGGAAAGGACAAGCACGGTAACAGTCCAGACCGAGGAACGGACGGAAAACCGCAAAAGACACGCGCCAGCGGATGAGGAAAAGGCGCCAGTGCCGGCCAAGAAGGAAACAGTTGTAGAGCACGAACAAAGTGACGAACGGGAGAGGGAACGAGCACGTGAACGGGAGCGGGAGAGGGAGCGAGACCGCGAACGCGAACGCGAACGTGAACGTGGTCACAATAGCTTTTATAACGGCTACCACGAGGACAAACATGCGCGTTCCAAGGCGAACAACAATAACAACAGATCGTCAAAGGTCAAGATGGAACGGCGTGAGTCCGACGAGTTGTCGTTGTCCGATGAGGAGACATATCTGCGGGAGAAGGCCAACGAACGACGTAGTTTCTACGGCGCCGCCAAGCCGGAACCGAGCGATAATAAGCGAAACAGCGCCAGCACTCGTCACCAGAGCGGCAGGCAGCGAACGCGTTCCCGTTCCCGCTCTCGTTCCCGAGATTTGGGTATCGATAAGAAGCGTTTGCTTGAGATCGCGCGGCGCAATGCAATCAGCATGTTTAAGCGTGGCAACATGGCCGGAGTGTCCGAGATGACGCCAGAGGTGAAGGATAAGGTGCTGCTCAAGATGCGCTACGGTGGACGCACCGTGCAGGATCTAACAGATTTCTGCAAGAAGATCTCCAACGGTGAAATGCTGTCCGATTTTAGTTCCGACGAAGACTCGGATGTGGATAAGAACGGCAATGCCAAGGCTTTCCATCATCCGTTTCAGCTAAAGGAGCGCGAGCCCATTGTCATGCACATACGCAACTCCACCCCGATAGTGCCGTCCACGCGTCGCGATGAGCAGACCAAGGCCATCACCATGCAATTTCCAGTCTCCTCCGGCCAGGTGCATCGCATGTCCGAAGTGTGGGTGCCTGTAGAGCCAAAGGACGCACTGGTACCGCTGCCTACCCTGCCGCCAGCCAAACAGGCCACTAACATTTTCAAAGATGTGCAGCGCAATGTCTTTGCCAAGACTATACCGCAGCAGGAGCAGCAGGAGCCCGCCTTTAAGTCTGCAACTAATCAGCCGGATGCCGTCGCCGGCACAGTCGACAGCAATAGCCTACAGAGCAGCGCAATGCAGCCATTGGCCGTGCCGCTGCCTGTGCCTGCTCCAGCATCTGCTCCTGTTCCGTCAACGGCAGTTGTACAGAAGCCGCCGCCGGCTCCAGTGCCTTTTGTGCCCGAAGTACCCATACCATCCACAGCACTAGCCGCGCCGAGTGCTTCCATATTTCCGCAGGCCACGGCGCCTAGCATGGATGTGTCCAGCATTATAACACAGCGTTTGAGTGCCATACGACGTTTGCAGGTGAGCAGCTGGTAGCTTTAATCAAACACTTGCAAATATAACTAATATATTAAACGTTTAACAGGATAATCCCGCCGACTCGGAGGCCCTGAAAATGATGTACAATGCGCAGCGGGACATGTCTTCCTGGGCCTCCTCTAAATTTTTGCCCGGCCAGTTTACGGGCAGCACTGGTGCTCAGGTGATGAAGGTACATGAGCTGAACAGCGGGCCGCAGTTGTGGGCGCGCCGGGATCAGCTGACTTCCAACAAGCCCGTTACGGGCGGCATGGGCATGGCTCTATTGCAGAAAATGGGCTGGAAGCCGGGCGAGGGCTTGGGACGCACCAAGACCGGCTCGTTGCAGCCGTTGCAGTTGACGGTCAAGCTGGACAAGCGCGGCCTAGTCTCGCGAGAAGATCTTAAACAGCAGCCGGCTCGCGCCCAGGGTGCACGTGCGCCCAAAAACACAAGTGCTACAAATATCGCCCAGGCTGCGCTCACCGCCCACGACAAGCATCCGGTTTGTGTGCTCAACGAGCTGACATCGAAAAACAAATGGACGCCACCGCAATACACGCTTAGGGACGATTCGGGTCCATCGCATAGCCGCATGTTTCGCTTCTCCGTGGAGATCAACGGACAGACATATACGCCCGCCCAGGGCTGCAACAGCAAGAAGGAAGCCAAACTGAATGCGGCCAAGTTGTGTTTACGAGCTTTGGGTATTTTGCCGCCTAGTTAGAAGGAAATCTTCGATCTGCTGGCGGCATTCTTAATTTCTGCCTATTGTAAGTGTATAGTTAGAAATATATATATATATATGTATGTATATGCCTCTGTATATAATTAAGAATAAACTACGATTAAGTGAAACATTAATGGCACGCTTTTTTTTAGAAAGATTTAAATTATATAGCTTCAAAAATGTTAGAGAAAGAGCAAGGCAAATGGAACTGAAACCGTTCAAGAATATGCTTACTTTATGGGCTCAAGAGATATTCTATGCAGAGTAAAGCAAACTTCACCATAAAAGCTCTCGCGAACAAATATCGAATTTTATCGACCGTTAGATTTAAAAAGCTTTTGTGGTATGTGGCCAATGGGAGAGCACAGTGGTACAGCATTGTTGGGAGGCAAATGTTTATGTTTTCCCCTCAAGCAAACCTCTTGACCGAAAAGTTTCTCTTGTTTTGCAAATTATTAAAGCTTTAGCTGGCTTTTGCGCAAGTACACAAACAAATCAAATCAGCTGAGCGGGGCAAAAAGCTGGGGTTGGCCAACACCGACACATGCGCCCGTTGCAATTCTGTGGGCGAGTGTATGTGTGTGTGTGTGTGTGTGTATGTGTGTAGGTGCTTGTGTGTGGGAATTCAATCTCTACACGGAATGGCTTAAGCACACATTGAAGGTCAGTTCAGGCGGGAGTGTGGCACAGACAACATCTCGAATTGCTCAGGATGTGGCTAAAGCATCCCGACTGCAGCTCCCTTCAATTGGTGTACAGGCACAAATTTTTTTCGAGTGGCCCAGGTTCGCATGGCACAGTTAGGCAGCATCCAATTGCTTAACTTTGGCATAAAGTTGCATATGGAACAGATGTTGGCTGCCGATGCCAGCTGTGGCCAAGTTTATAAGTTGTATGTGTGCGGTTGTATGTTTTGGAGTTATTTCTGAAGTTGCATAACTTTGCATGGGCACGAAAACAAACCCATAAGTACATATGTATGCATGTACATACGTATGTACATGCAACCATTTACATACATACATATGTACGGTACTATTGTGTGCATGCTTTTAGGTCTGCTGACTATTGCAATTCGGACCTGGGCGTTGAGGATTGATGTTGACGGCTCAGTTTGTTTATTGCTGCAGCCATGGAAACGTGTCGCACTTGTGCAAGGTGCGATTTCGAAAATGGCAACAACTATTGGCTGGACATGTTCCATCCAACGCGTTGGCAGAGCGAGATGGCCCAAATACGCTTGGAGTTTGTCAACTGGAAGTTACAGGTGAGTCTACGCTGCAAATGCAATAAAAAATAAAGTAAAAGACAACATCATGGAAAATGCATGGAAAATGAAAGTTTGTGCGTTGCATTTTAATTAAGCTTTTGATCGTGCAACGGCGCGTATTCGTCATCGATAACATTAATTTATCGGTTTATGCAAATGTAACGTAAATATTCGTTCAAATTAGCGATTGCAATGAGAGAGTGTGCGTGTCTGATCATAGCATGTGCATGTGTGCTGTATCGATGAGCAAAATATAACTGCTTTTTCAAATTTACCGTTAATATTTGATGTTATTCGCAAATACATTGAGAGAAACACGAGTTTGGTTCGTGATGTGATGTATGCTCTGTTAACATAATTTTCAAAAATTGTTCTCCCATCGGCTTTTAAAAGCTGAAAGCAACTAAGTAACTTTTCTGCATTATTTTTAGATCTCAGCAAACGATGGACTGCCGCAAAAAATTTGCAGCGATTGCTTTACAAAATTCTGCTCCATATACACTTTTCGCATGGCCTGCCAGGACGCACAGTTAAAGTTGTCGAATATTTTTGATAAAATCGATGCGAATTCGCTCTACGATAAAAACGACGAGGACAATATTGAGGAGGATGTGGATGAAATAGAAGCGGCGTCCGAAATAGAAACAGAAACAGAAACAACGACAACAACACAAAACACTGCCAATATTGAGGCCAACACGCAAACACCCATTGAAATCTTTGTGGAAACGATTAGCATCAACGAATCTGAATCCTTACAACCAGATGAGGAAACCGATTTAGCTTCAGATTACAGCACATTAAACATAAGCTATGCTTGTAAATTTTGTCACAAGCCACAGGAAAGCTATGAGCTGCAGCACCTATTACTAGAGCACATCAGCAACGCACACGATCCGGATCAGCCGTACAACTGTCCGGAGTGCACAGAGTGCTTCCAAGATGCCGCATCGCGTACCGTGCACATGAAGAGCGTTCATGTGGTCAAGCATCACACCTGTGAGGTGTGCGGCAAAAAGTACGGAGATCGTCATAATCTCGATCATCATATTGAAAAATATCACTCGGAAACGGATTTTGAGTGCAGCCTGTGCGAGAAACGTTTCTTTACGCGCAAAAGCCTGCACTACCACATGAACTGGCACAATCCGGAGCGCCAGCTCAGATGTCGCCACAGCGGCTGCGACAGGCTGTTCATCAACCAACGACATCTCATATGCCACGAGGCAACGCACTCAACGGGCCCCCGCAAGAGCGAATACTGCGGCTTCTGTGGTAAAGGTGGGTCGCCTGCTTACATTTAAATAATATACACTGGAAGATAAGCCACGACCAGGTCTGAATTACTTAAATATACGTTTTTATAGACCTATGTATATACTTCCACAAAAAGTTGCATACAAACGCGCGATTATTAAACTCTCATGTTATAGTAGCAGGAATATATATGAGAATCGCATAGTAAGGTCTGCGAGAGAGAACATACACTTCGGGTGTTACTCAGACTCGAGCGAGCTAAGTTTTTATCTTCAAAGTTTAAGAATCGCATAAAAAATTGGGTATTAAATCTCATTTTACATAGATGTAAATTGAGATTGACAACAAAACAAAAAGCTGCACTCAACAAGCCAGTTATTTTGCCAACAGGAACAGTTTTATGTGTATATATGGAATTATTTATTGTTATTATTTATAATTAATTATTTATTTAATATCGTTAAACAGCGTTCATACACGTTAAAACTCTACGTTGGCATATCTATCGACAGCATGGCGGGGAGAAGCCTTTCAAATGCGCCAACTGCACTGAGGGTAAGTTGATCTGGACAAGATGCAAGGCACTTTAGCCTAATTTAGACAATCAATCAGTTGCTGTCAAAGATGTTTCTCAAGTTTCCGTTGGTATATTCTAATACATGGGCTAATTTAGGTTATGGTTCTTAGTATTTGATGTTCCCTAATTGGCATTAATACAAATAAAATAAATTTGAAAATAATTTGGTAATCTCTTACTTAAAATTATCAATTTTTCAACTTTGATAAAAGTCTGTTTTTTGCAAATAAAATATTTTACGTTTAAGTTGAGATTGTATTGTTATTTGAGCTTAATTTAAGCATCAATGATTTCTTGAAATGCCCATCCTTGACAGCTTCTAGAAGATTTCTAAATAGGTTTTAGGTGCTCAAATATAAAAAAGTTCTTTCGTTTTGTGAGTTTAAAATCGGATTGAGATTTGCACAAGACATTGATAAAAACTCAAATCAAGTCCAGCTCACACAACGAAATTGTTGAAATTTTAAAAATAATAATAACTCATTAATGCCAAACATCTGTCGCATCATCAAAACATTCATCGCAAAAGCTTTTAAAAACTCTGAAGAAGTCAAATGCTGCTTTTTATTGTGTGTGTGTTAGTCAAGTTATTTGCAAACTAAGGGTAAACATGGCTCAGCTTTATTTAAATACACCTATTAGCCAAAAAAAAGAAGAAGCATGCTAACAAACTTCATACATAATGTTACAATTAATTGTACAATTAGTTTTTTAAATTCAATAAATAAAAAACACCTTGCATAATTAAAAAAGTCCACACCCAAACCCCTCTGGAGCGCCGCATGCAAGCAATTATTACTATTCAATTATTGTTACATGACACCCCCCAAAAATAGTTTTATAGCTTAATCATTTTTCTCACCATATTTAAAGTTTTATTTTTCTTTGATTTTCTTCAAAAAGTTTTCGGCTCCTATGCGGAAAAGCGCATGCACATGCTTCAGCGGCACACGGAAAATCTGACGCATCAGGAGCGCAGCGAATGCATGTTTCAGTCGTGTCGCCAGGAGTTCGACACCGAACAGGAGCTCATCCAGCACATGAGCGTTGAGCATGTGCAGCGCGATCCCTCCATCGCCGATAATCGCGAACAATAAACGCGTGCTCCAGTGCAAACGGGAGCGACAGTATACGGGACTCTTCCAGTGCGGCAGCTGTACGCAACGCTTCAACATGAAGTCCGCCCTCGAGCGGCACATGGCTGTCCATTCCGCTGACCGGCTGCACGCCTGCCCGCACTGCTCCAAGCGGTACAAGCGCGCCCAGGACCTGAAGTGGCACATGAAGACGCACGCCAATGAGAAGCCCAATGTGTGCGATGTCTGCGGCAAGGCGTTTGCCCTGAAATATGTCCTCACCCAGCATATGCGCAGTCATGAGGGTGAGTGGTCCCTTTTAGCCACTGTAGATTAATTTTAGTCATAGTAGTTAGCATCTGTTAGTGGCTCTTAATATATATACTAGGCCAAATTCGAGAAATACGGGAACTTAAATTATGTTGTTTTCAAAAATAAGACGAGCTGGGACTCGAAGCAAAATATAGTTCATAAAAAAGGGGAAAGGGGATATTTTTTTTGGAAGAAGCATCTCCGACCCCATAAAGTATATATATTCTTGGTCAGCATCAATAGCCGAGTCGATCTAGCCATGTCCGTCTGTCTGCCCGTCCCTCCGTCCGTATGTATGAACGCAACTATCTCAGAACCTAAAAGTGCTAGAGACTGAAATTTTAGCTGTAAGTCCTCCTAGTGCCCGCGCTGATCGAGTTTGTTTCCGATATTCGATAACTTGCCCCGTTTCCAAGTAATCGATAAAAATCTATATCGACGTCCTGTTTTTTGAGCAATTTTGGTAAATAATAACAGCTAGAGTCACCAAACTTGAACATGTAGCTTCTAGAATAGTATATATTTGCAGTTGGTGTTGGAAGAAGAGGGTTCAGGGTATTCCTAGTCGGGAGCTCCCGACTAGAACCTTTTCAAAAAGAAGTCGAGCTTGGATGCGAATCAAAATATAGTTTTAATAATGTGGAGACTCTAAAGACGAGGCATTCGGCTCGCATTTTTATAATTTTTGTTTACTTTTCTTTCAGTTCTTGAGAAGAACTTCAAATGCGAGACCTGCGGACGGGCCTATCTGTTTGAGAAGTCCCTGCGTCTGCATCAACGCGTTCACACGGGCAACACCTACTACAAGTGCGATCTGTGCCAGGAGCGTTTTGTCACTCACATCAAATTTAAAAGTATTTGCGACACTTCTTTTAAAATCATCGGAAATAAAAACTCATTTCGAACTCTGCTTTCATTTCAGCTCATATGAAAAAGACACATGATAGCAGCCAGTCGCATGCCAAAGATACGCTGGATGATTTGATCAACATTGTGATTTCGTGAATTGTACCAATGATATAGTCCAAGTGAAACAGCAAAAAGAAAACTATTATTCAGTTAGCAAAGCATCAAAAATACTGGAATACTATAAGGGTGAAAACGCTTTCAAAAAGTCACGCCCAGCACAGAATTTTTAAATCGTAGACCATCCATTCAATCCTATCATTAGACTTAACTTTGATATACACATTCATACATGGATCATGCACAGGGTACTATTATCTGTATGCAAAATTCATAAAACTACATTTACTTCCTTTATACTTTATTCACAATCTGCAGCATTAGCTTTAAGCTCTCACATAACGTATTTTTGCCATCCAAATCTTTAATCTTAAATACCTATTTCCATGCCTCTCACGTAATGCACAAACATGACCATTTGGCGACCATTTTAGTGATAAGAAAAAAGTTATAAAAATGTATTTATGCTCGTAAAAGAATTTGCATTTATTTAAAAAGAAGTAAACACACATATTTACAATTACAATTATGAGATAGAAAGTATTTTAAGAAATATCAACACCTGTAGTAATACCATGGATATAAGTTGAGTTAGTGTAATATATGTATATTTACTAAATACGAGTTCCATATACATGCAAAACATAAAATTAAAATAAAATTCGTTTTATTTTTTATTGAAACTTTAGATTTAAAATAAATCGCGATAATTATCGCATATGCTTCAGTGAAAATGTCCCGTATATTTAACAGCCCTGTTTTCAATAGAGCTGCCAGAAGGTGCTAAAAGCATATGCCGCTGGGCTGTCTGGCAACGCTATTTCTTCGGCCTCTTGTAGCTCGCATAACACGTCAGTGTTTAGGTTTTTAAGCAGCCAGTTCTACCAAAATTGAAGCAAACGTATTTGCTAAGGTGCAATATCGAGTCGGCTACCGATCAAAATGGACACAAAGCCACAAATTGCGTAGTAATATTTATATATTTAAAACAAAGAATCGATTACGTTTATATTTTTGTTGTTCCCTAAAACGGACAAAATAATTCGGCAAGCGCGAAAACAACAACAAGCAGCATCTAGTAAGCAGGTGCAACGGTAAAGATTAGCAGCTGTGATATACAGACAATTGGAAGAAGAAGCAAGCGCTAGCTGCCACGCCAAAATTGAAACCATAACGTGTGACGTGGGTATCGCATTTAAATTTGATAATTGGCTTCGTCTCGCAATCTCAACTGGTTCAGACGCCCACGAACACGCACACGCCCACACACACACATACAACACATACACGCACACACAGCATAATGGCCTTGCCATTAAGCGATCTGCTGCTGCTTGGCAGCGGTGAAAAGAAATTGGCAGCCTGTGTCCTGCTGCTGCTGCTGGAGCTCTTCATGGAAGGTACTTTACTGGTGGCCTAGTGGGCAGGGGTTCTAAAGATACACGCGTGTCTGACACAACGCGAATCCGAATCACAATTCAAAAACATCATGCCTAGGTTTTAGTTTTGTCCGTGCAATTTGCATTCGTCCGACACGCGCGTATCTTTATTGTGCACTTTAATTGAAATAATCAAATTGATAACACTTTAATTCTTACTGTTTCGGTACACGTCACCTGCTGCAGGCGCCGATGCTACATCGCCTACTCAGTCGGACATCGACAATCATCTGGAGCTGGGCAAAGACTTTCTAGCGCGCGGTCAGCTGTCGGATGCACTAACGCATTATCATGCAGCTGTTGGTGAGTAAAGAAGCAATTGCTCACCACATTGCTCACCATATTCATACAACTCCATCCATTTTCAGAGGGCGATCCCAACAATTATTTGACGCTCTTCAAACGAGGAACTGTCTACTTGGCACTGGGCAAGACACGCTTTGCCATCCAGGACTTCAATCGCGTCCTAGAACTCAAGCCAGACTTTACAGCCGCTCGCAGCCAGCGTGGCACTGTCCACATGAAGAGCGGCGATTATGATAACGCATTGCTTGACTTTGAGTATGTGCTCAGCGAGGAGCCACAAAATGCGCTCGTGCAAGAGCACTATTCAAGACTGAGGCCGGCTAAGGAGCAGTGGCAGCTGGTTCAGCATCTGCTGAACAATAATGATGAGCAGAATGCCATAGGCATGATAACACAGCTGCTAGAGATCTCACCCTGGTCCGTGGCATTCAGACAGGCTCGCTCCGATGCCTACCTGAAGACAAACGATCCGCTTTCGGCCATTGCGGATTTGCGGCAGGTCAACCGCCTGTCACAGGACAGCACCGAGGGGCATTACAATATAGCAAAACTGCTATACACTATAGGACATGCTACTAATGCGCTGAAGGAAATACGCGAATGCCTCAAATTCGATCCGGAGCACAAGCTCTGCTTTCCATTCTACAAGAAACTGCGCAAAGTGGAAAAACAGCTGGTGACTGCGGAAACAGCGCGAGAGGAAAAACAGGCGACGGAGTGCATAAGCGCCGGCGAGGCGGTGCTTAAACATGAGCCCGAGGAGACCATGATACGCTACGAGGCGCACAAGCTGCTCTGCTCCTGCTACACCACAGACGAGCAGTATGTGAAAGCGTTGTCACACTGCAAACAGGCACTGGAGATTATGAAGGATGCGCAGCTGTATTGTGATCGCGCTGAAGCGCTGCTGGGCAGCGAGATGTATGACGATGCTATACACGACTACCAGGCCGCGCTCGAGATTGACGAAAACAATTCCCGCGCCAAGGAGGGCATACAGAAGGCGAAGAAACTGCAAAAACAGGCTGAACGCCGCGATTACTACAAAATCTTAGGCGTGAAACGCAACGCCAGCAAACAGGAGATTGTGAAGGCGTATCGCAAGGCGGCACAGAAATGGCATCCGGACAACTTTAAGGATGACGAGAAAAAGGTGGCCGAGAAGAAGTTCATCGACATTGCCGCTGCTAAGGAAGTGCTCACAGATCCGGAGAAGCGACGTCAGTTTGATAATGGCGAAGATCCGCTGGATCCGGAGAGTAATCAACATGGTTTCCGTGGAGCAGATCCATTCGCACACTTCCAGCACGGCTCGCCGTTCCAATTCAAGTTCCATTTTAATTAAATGGATGTGTCAAACATTGCGGCCAGTTGCCATTGTTGAGCCAGGGTTTATTCTTCTTGTTTTTCCCCATTTGATGCAGTCACTTTAATAACCATGGTCTATGCCTCCTCTACCCGCAATTGTTAACGCACAACAATCGCGGCAATTTCTGTTTTGCCTACGTCTCCCAGGATAACCCCAAGCCTTACGATTTTACACTTGTTTGTGTTGCAACTCTTGAATAGCGTGTAAATATTAGCCTAAAGACAAAATCCGATAACTGAAACACACAACACAAAACTGAAAAAACAATTAAATTTAATTAGTTTATTTAATAATATAATTCTAATGTAGTACATTTTTCTAATTATATATACATAAAAAAAGATTAAGCGAAGCAAGACGAACTGAAATTGTTGATCAAGGTATGGGTGGGAAAAGGACTAACAACGACTTGTCCAATTGCAACCGTCTCCATGCTCCCCAAAAATAGGGGAACATTTTATCAATATCCGAACTGTACATCAAATGGCTGCAATAGGATTTAGGATTAAAATTCGATCAAAATCGGACAAGCATATCATATATATTTTGTACAAAAATAGAATACATGAAATGCAATGTGTATAAATTAAAGGATATTTATTTTGTAGAATATTCAGTCTTTTCCCCAAAGATAACTATGCTTTCTTGTTCATTAGGAATAAGGAAATTATATCACAGAAAAAAAATTATCCATTGGTTTAATTCATTTTTTTATTAAACAATTTATAAGCAACAATTATGTTTAGATTTTATCAATTTCCTTATCTAAAATGCAAAATTAATTGTTACAATTATAACAAAAAACAGCCAAAAAAAAGTTTAAAAACAAAATTTGAATCTTTATATTAATGAAGAGCATAATGTTTTTTCTTTTTTTTATCTAGAACATTTCTGCTTATAGAATTTTCATGTAAGATATTTGCCAAGTGCCAGATTTTTAGTCATAAACTTATGATACATAAATGAACCGGAAAACGTGAGTATAGCTCGAAACTCGTCTAATAAAGTTATGTATATAGGAGTTTTACATACAAATACAGATGAGAGATATTACAAACTAAGTTAAGCCATAACCATATGAAGAAGTCATTGCAAATTCTCAGACAGCGGGTGTGACTATCACATAAATAAGCGTTGCGAGCATAACAGCCAGCATAAGCAAGAAATAAAACTTGAGATGGTATTGACGATCCAATGATGTAATTAACGCACGAAACTGATGCATAGGAGCATTTGGATCCTCTTGCTGAATGGTGGACCGCATTTGAGGTCTGGCCAGCGGCGATGAACGTTTTCTGGTGTCCAGCTGGCGCGAAAAGTGGCTCAAATAGGGCGAATCAGTGCTGTCGCCAGGCGAACGCTGATGTTGACGCCGCTGCTGAATCTCCGCCTCCGATTCGCTGTCTGTGTCCAGGTCCATGGGCTGTGCGGTGTTGTTGTGCTGATCATAGAAATCGTTCAGTTGCGGATACAGCGAGTTCACTTTGTATGTGGGCTGCAAGAGGCGACCTCTGGCAAAGCCGCTCTCCCCAATGGTCTGGCGCTGACGCACAGCGGATGTGGTTGCTCCACCCAAATTGAAAGGCGCTGCAGAGCCGCTGAAAGTGTTGCGCGGCGCCTGTTGCATGAGCGGCTCAATGAACTCGTTGCCTGCTTCCAAATAGCTGGTCGAGTTTAGTTGCGTTTGGGTAAGGCTTTGCCTGGACAGATCCGGGCGATAGCTGCGCTCAATACGTGGTTCATAGATGGGCAGCGAGAGCGCAGGCGCCGGCGCTACCTGTGGACGTTGATATGTATAGCTTTGCGGCTGTTCCTCTTCCTCGTAATGCGGCTTCTCCACCTCGCGAGTATATGAGGTGGTCAGCACGCCTGATTTGGTTAGGGAAACAGAGCGACGCAGTCGAGGGTCGTCACGTTTTTGGGGCTTAAAGCTTGGTGAATTAACTTGGTAGAAATCATCATCCTCCGACTGTGAGCCCACATCAGACACGGTTGTTGTCGTTTGTACAGAGCGTACGGGTGAACTATCCAACGGATAATATTCGCGAGGTGTCACACCAATTGTGCGGCGACTATTGTTGTTGTTGTTGCGGCTCGGGCTTTTACCTGCCACACGCGGCACACTCGTGTTTGTCACAGCTGCCGGTGTCGCCTTACTACTGTGTATGGTTTCGCGTCTCGGCGTCTTCTTTGTTGCTGCAGCAGCATTTTTGCTTGGAACGCCCAGAATGGATGACTGCAAACGACGCAATATAACTTTGCGACTGGAATCGGTGACCGGTATATTGGGCAGACCATATTCCAGGCATTTGGCGTGTAGCTCCTTGTTCGAGATCGTTTCGAGATAGGATAGATCCGACATGCTTACGTCCGCTTGTGAAATTTGTAAACAAAATTAGCGATGTCGTCACCGTTTGGAATGCTGTTGCAATTGACCTTTAATTGTACACAAATCAGCGAACAAATTGTTAAATGACCACAGTGTTTATTAAGGCCACAAAAATACAATGTATTTGCTCCAAATTAATTTTCCAGACTTTTCCAGACTAAAATTATGTTTCAGCTATAAACGACTTGCTGCCTTGCTGTTTAAAAACATACTAATCGACACTAAGTGACTCTTAATACTCGATATTCGGTAACCATATGATATATCGATGCTTATCGAAAAGGCGAAACCCAGCGGCCATCCCTGGATAACAAAAATTGACTATCGACCAAAAAATACCACAACAAAAACAATTGTAATTTTTGTTTTCCGACAATTAATTTGTGTGCCGCAAACATGTCGCTAACAATGCGAATTTTCACAGTCTCGCGCAATGGTTAGTGAAAAGCTCGGCTTACAATTGATACAATTCAATAAACATAATTCTAGTTAATTTCATTAAATGAGGTTACGTAACCTTATGTCATAGTAAATCAGATTTGCCATACTGTCAATTTTTGGATTGGAATCAAATAATATAATATGTTTTCTCCACAGGTCAGCGGATGTTTGGCACCAACGGCGCACGTATGCTGTCTGCCAATAGAGCCGAGCCAAAAGACATCGTTTGTGTCCCCAAGGGCTATGTTTACGTTAACAATAAGGAGCTGAGCATGGAAATGGAGGATATCACAGATCGTGCTGCTACGACAATGTTCTTTGGTGAGCTCTTTCGAGGCTTTGCCGTTACACTGGCGCACATCTTCAAGGAGCCGGCCACAATTAATTACCCATTCGAGAAAGGACCGCTGAGTCCACGGTTCCGTGGTGAGCATGCCCTGCGCCGTTATCCAAGCGGCGAGGAGCGTTGCATTGCGTGCAAGCTTTGCGAAGCTATTTGCCCCGCTCAGGCAATTACCATTGAGGCAGAAGAACGCGCCGACGGCAGCAGGCGCACCACGCGATACGATATTGACATGACCAAATGCATCTATTGCGGTTTTTGTCAGGTATTTATTATCCATAAGTACCCCATATGACGCTCATGGTGTGTTTCATTTGCAGGAGGCCTGTCCAGTCGATGCGATTGTTGAGGGCCCCAATTTTGAATTCTCGACAGAGACGCATGAAGAATTGCTGTACAACAAGGAGAAGCTCTTGTGCAATGGCGATAAATGGGAATCGGAGATAGCATCCAATCTGCAGGCCGATCATCTGTACCGTTAACTCTTATTGTACATATTAGAATTTTTGTTTAGAAATGTTTTTCCAATTAAAAAACGTAGTTGACCGGGCCACACTTATAACGTAAACACATTTGCGTGATTATTGTATTCGAAATAAAAAACAATCGCCATTACTAAATAATACAATTCGATATTGGAATATAATGCACTTGTAAATTCCTTGCTACATTTTAATTTACTGCCCTGGACCGGCCAGGCTCTTCTCCATAAACTTCTTTTTGGCAAAGCAAGTCCACCATTTGTTTGGCTTGCCATCCTCTGTGCTAAACACTTTCTCCACTACCCGATTGCCTGTCTCGTGACGCAGCTGCAAGAAATATTGACGCATAAGGTCGGCATCCTGGGCGGACTGCGGCTTGGCGTAGACCGAATTCAATGGAAATCCAGCCTCGCCGGGTATATCGAATTTGGAGATGGCCAAACTGTACATCTCCTGTTGACCCTGTGCTTTGCTGGTGCAGCGTGTCAGTCTTTTAAGACATTCGGTTATATACAGCGTAATATAGATGAGTACACGATCCACTTCCGACTGCATGCATGATATAAAATATATAAATATATACACAAAGCACTTGCAACTAGTCCAACACCCACCTTCACTTCGTATGTGCGAAAGAATACATTTGCTTTAAAAAAATAAAGTGACTCATCGATAATATCACTCTCTACATTGGCACTTGGGGCTGGTCCGCGTACCTGGGTCCGCAATGGTAGGATGGCCATATTGCCCACCTGTTGGCGAAAGTCCTTGATTTGCGAGTGGTATGCCTCAAAAATAGGTAAACAATAGATAAGAATTTTATGAATTACTTTGCGTGTGGTCTAGCGTTTCGACGAAATCTAAGCACAATTAGCCGGTATACCTATTTGGAATTTTGGTTGGCTACGCAAATTAGCTTAAAGACTTACCGGCATTCTTCAAATTTAATAGTTCGCGGCTTTAAACTGTAATTATTTGGGTTTTCTGAAAAACAACTGGCGAAGCACTCACTTAAAACAATTTTCAGTATGAATGCATTTCGTGTATTTCAAAATACCAAAAAAAAATATAAAATATACCAGAAACTTTGTAGTCTTTAAGCCTGACGAAATTATTTCGATATATAAACATACCTAATATTTTGAATATATTTGCGCTCAAAGGGAGGCATAATAAACATTTAAAATGTTTATTACACCCAATTTTAAAAATGAGATTGCTGTGAATATACTGTCATTACTGCAAAATAGCCTTTTGACATATTTTCAATTTTGTACAGCAATAAGTAAATTCCTTAACAATTTTGATTTCAATTTTAAGAGTTTACAAATATGCCGAAAAAGAATAAATCAAAAGCTGCTCAAAAGAAGGTAATTAGAAGGTATAAATTAAAAGCTAACATTGAAAACAATCTTGTTTGGTTAAAGTCAAATGGCAAAGGAGCGGTTAAAAAGCAAACGGAGGAGCAAACCAAATCTCCAAAGTCTGGTTATATTCCACCACTTGCTCCCGTAGCAAGACATGAGGAATGCGCTGATGATACAGGCATCGATGTGATGGACATAAGTTTGGAGAAGACAGTTTCTGAAAACAAAGATGATCAACATAAGGCGCAGTTGGCCTCTATTGCCTCGATGTCGACCCGTGTTGATGAGCATATAATAAATATAACGGCTTTGCAAAAGCAGTTGTCCGAACTTCAACTGAAGCAAATTAGTTTACTTGATGGATGCGTAAATTTCTTTCACGAGCTTCAAACATTCCAGGCCGAAAACGAAGAGGAAGAGAAACTTGTGCTGGAAACATTTATCGAGTTAAAAACTAAGGTCAAGATTGTGTTTAAACATTACTTGCCCACTGAAATAGATATATTGGAGCGCGATATGAAGATGATGCAATTAAACAATAGGAAACAATTCTAGCTCGAATATGATATTCAGTTTTGTTATATGCATTTGAATTTAAATAAAATCGACAATTCGATAAAAAATAAGGTGACTTTTATTTATATCGATTACAGTTGGAAGAGGAAGCAAAGCGCCAAAACGGTGCCTGAATTAGTGCGTATTTCAAATTTGTGTTGCGAAATTAAAATGAATCCACCATCAGGCGGACGGTCAGCTTCGAGATTTGTGCGCGGCAGAGCGCGCGGCGGCGGTGGCTATCGTCCATATTTCTATTTTCGTCGCAACGGCCGCGTTATACCCGCTGGCAGCAATCCTCAACCGGCCGCAGACCAACCTTCAGTTCCTAGGGGTGCTCCACAGCCCCGTGGGTGGAGTCGTAGTCGGTCCGGCGGCGATGCTGCGCGAAAGCGAGCGTCAAATGCGGCAATAAATTGCAGTTACTTGCGCCCTGAAAACTATGCTGCCCCAGAGGATGCGCTGGAAGTGCGCAGTCTACTTGTCGACAATCCACGAGCTTATCCCGGTTGGCGCCTGTACTTTTTGCGTGAGGAGTACGTAGCGGACAGCGATCTGGCCAAGCGCATTGTTGCTGTGGAGGCGCACTACCAGCGTAATCCGCAAAAATATGATGTGGCTCGCATTCGGCAACGCGGCTACTTTCAGCTCTCAGCACCGGGCATACTGCAAGATGAACAACTCAAGGCAGTGTGGCCAACGCTGACAGAAGATTTACAAAGACAACCGCTGCGAACACTCTCCACAATAGGCGTGGCCATGCACACGGTGGTCGTCAACAACGGCCTGGATGCTGCCGAAGAAGCTGTGAACAGCATATTGCCTTTGGCGTCCACAAAAGAAATGTATGTGCCGCGCACTGGACGCACACGCAAGATTTATGCACGTCCCGAAGACTTTGTGCCCGTCGAGCTGGTTAGCAGCATTACACATGCGCGCGTAGACAGCCTGTTTGCGGTGCGGGGCATTGTGAGCAGCGTGGGTGAGCCCACATTGGGCCTAGCCTGGCAGGCATTTCGCTGCACACGTTGCCAGACGGAACAGACGCTCCGTCAGCGAGGCAACTATACGCCGCGTCCGTATCACTGTCTGAAGCCACGGTGCGGTGCCAAGGACAATTTTCTGGCGCTGCGCAGCTCGCCGTATACGCGTCTCTCGGTGCGGCAGATCATACGGCTGGAGGAGTCCAGTCTTGCCCTGCTGACGGACTATGACAGCACGCTGCCAGGTGAACTAGACATAGAGTTGCGTCACGATCTGGTTGATGCTGTGCACGTGGGCCAGGAGATTATAGTCACGGGCGTTGTGAAGTTGCGCGAGCTGTGCGACAACAGCGAACATCCGTCGACTTCTGTTGGAGCAGCAGCAACAGCAACAGCTAGCGGAGATTTGCAGGCGTATTTACGCGCTTGCAGCGTGCAGCAGGCGCGGCACGTAAAGCTTGAATTTAGCGAACGCGATTTAGAGGCAATTTCCACGATAAACTCGGAGCCAAATTGCTTTAAGTTGCTGGTGCAATCGCTGGCGCCGGAGTTGCACGGTCACGAGTTGGCCAAGGCCGCCTGCTTGCTGTCGTTGCTCGGCGACAACATAAATGTGCTACTGGTCGGTGATCCGGGCATTGGCAAATCCATGCTGCTCCAGAACTGTGCACAGATCACTGAGCGTGGCGCTCACGTAAGCGGCAAACGTGGCGCCCAAGCAGCCAATCAATTGGGAATCAGCTTTTGCGGACGCAACAAGCGGGTCATGGATGCGGGCGCACTACTGATGGCAGGCACAGCGGGTACTTGCCTTGTGGACGGTGTGGATAAATTGGCCTCCAAGCAGACGTTGCTGCTGCAGTGCATGCAAGCCGGACAGCTAAATATGCCGTTACCGGGCGTCTTTGCCTCCTTTGAAGCACAACCCGCGATTATTGCCTGTGCCAATCCGCAGCGTGGGCAGTACGACCAGGCGCGTTATTTGCTGCAGAATATTCGCATCACGGCGGCACTGCTCAAGGAGTTTCATCTGGTCTATGTGCTGCTGGACAAACAATCGACCACGCGTGATAAATCTCTGACGGAGCATGTGCGTGCTCTCCATGCCGGCTCCAAGAGGCGTGAGCAGATTGCCGCACGCTATGCACTGAAGCCCAAGAAGAGCGAATCCGTGTGTGAGGCCACCTTTCATGATGCGCCCGTTGCGCCCGATGCGCCGGAGGATGATAAGGATAGCATTATGCAGCAGGATTATGATCTGGATAAGCGGTTAGAGTATAATGTGCTGGAACCTGAATTGGATCTGCTGCCGCCCATCTTGATGAAGAAATTCATTGCCTATGCGCGCCAGAATGTCAAGCCGCTGCTCAACGATAAGGCCGCGAATGCCATCAAGTGGCATTTCATGGAGCTGTGCCGTCGCAGCGAGCTGGAGCACGAGCAGAGTCAGATTGGCATGGGGTGAGTTTCATATTCATAATTCTCTTACTTTTTCATTTTCCAAATATTTCTCCCTTTGTGCTTTAATCGATTTACTTCGATAAGTATCGAGTGAAAGTTTTCTTGCATAAATAGATTTTTATATTGTGACACTGACACTGAACACCCTTTATGACTTTATTGATCAACTGCAATAAGTATTGAATTAACAAAAAATCCTTCATGATTTTATCGATTAACTTCGATTACTATCGATTTGACACAACAAAATAGTAGTTATACACACATTAAGCACATCTAATATGCTTTTTACTATAGTCTGGAATACTTTTTGTCCTTCAACAAAAAATATGTTTTTACTCAAACATTGAATACACTTCATGATTTTATGGATTATCTTCGATAAGTATCGATTTGAGCACAGCTAATACGATACCGATAACTCCTTGGTATTTAACGACACTTTGGGCTTTATTAAGTTTAAGTTACTTAAATTTAGGTTTTACTAACAAAAATCTTTAACATAAGTTAAAAGTTTAATTTACACAATGATGACATTTGCTTTAAGTAAGGTTTAAAAGAATCAATTTTATATATTTATCCAATAAACTATTTGCTTAGGCTTTGTTTGCTTTCACTTGTTTTCGGTTTTCTAGATAAACACTGTAAAGCTAACTTGAAGCTTCTGTAAATTTGTCTTCAACAAGCTGATACTCTTAAAGCATGCATACAACTTTAAGCTTTCAGTTACTTGCTTGAACCAATGCTTGATAAAACTAATTCTTAGAGAGTTACTTAAAGCAAATGTCATCATAATTTTAGTTAAGCTTGGACTAGCGCAACAGCTTAAGACATGATGATACAGGTAACTCCACAAAAATGGCCAGAAGCAGAGAACTCAGATACGAGGCGCATAGCACGTAGAATATATAAGCAAACTGTGTAGGATATATGATTAATATTAACTGGAATATATTAGAATCATCTTCAACTCACCATAGTGCCCGTGCCAAAGTAAATGGGCTCACGTACCGTAGCCAGCGCCAGACGTGCAACCAGGAGATGCACAATGAAGGCGCCATAGGTCAGTCGACCCAGTATGCGAAAGATGGGCAGGCAGGCAAACTTGCGTAGAATCCCTGGACAATTAAATAATTTATATTTTCATTTCAATTATGCTAAAGTTATTTCTGGAGTATTTCAATGATGGCAATAATTCAAGCATAAGAAGTTTAATGGAATGACAACTTCACAGCTCACTAGTAATTAATTAAAGGTAATTAATGTAATTAAAGTTTGCAAATTAAAGCATGAATTATTGTGCAAGGAATTAAATGCTGGCAATATTAATACGTTAGAATTTAACAGGAACAAATAATTACATTTTAATTACTCAAGTATTTACTAGTCATTATGTTGCACTACAATTCAGTAATTAATTTGCATGTTCAATTACAATTTAATTATGAAAATGAATTGCTAGACAAATAGAAATTTAGGTGGAATTTCAAATTACATTCTAATTACTCAAGGGTAATTATTTGGTATTAGGAGCATTTGAATAAGTTAGAAGGATTGTTTCTTAAAATAATAATATGTTAATGACTTAAAAGTAATTGTTAGTAATGTAAATGTGATTTGGAGCTATACTTACATCCCACTTTGGCAGCCATGCCCACAACGAATATGCTCAGACCAAAGGCCCAAAAGTTGCGCTGTACGGTCGCATAGATGGCGCCCCAGAAGCGCGGCGTTTCCGTGTAATAATGCTGATAAATGGGATGCGCCGTAAAGAGCCACAAGACACCCACTGGAATCAAACTAAACCAGAAAACCTGGAAGCTGCGCAGCTCACGCAATTTGTACTGCTTGAGGGACAGCTGATCATAGGCAATGGCCGCCAGGACGCCACAGAAATAGGCGCCGAAATTCATTTGAAAGGATGTATAAAACTCAGTAAACTGACGATCGCCAATAAACGAGTCCTTCTGGGTTCTAAAAGGGAGACACAAATTAAAGTAAGCCAAGTCGGGCCATTTCCCGGTCACTTACTGCGGCGTTGGCAGGAAAATGGGATAGTAGTCGAAGACATATGTCAGCACAGCGGGCAGCAGCATAAAGATGCCCAGCACGATGCCATAGAGCTGCTTGCTCCAGCGTCCAAAGCGATGTCCCAGTATCAGCACCAACAAGCTCAAGGCAAAGGATTGCGTGTCCGCGGCCAAATACCAGCCCTGCAGCAGGCACTGCAAACATAAACTTAGAGTTAGCCAGCTGACGATCCAGCTAATCCTGCAGCTTCACTTACACGCTCATCGGTTCGCACAAAATTGTTAATAAATAGCAAATTGGTCCACCAGTTCTTGCGGCAGGCTAGCTGCTCCCGCTGGTAAACGTGCCGCCAGAGCGGACCGCCGGCGTTCTCAAAGTAAACGCCGCTCAGCAGCAGCACAAAGCCGTAGGGCACCGTGAGGCGTATGTAGCGAAACACATTGAACTTGACAAAGAGTGCCGCATATTTGATCGGGCTCCACGTCTCGTTCTTGTCGTCCGACAGCGCGCGAGTCACCGCCAGCCAGTTGATGGTCAGCAGCAAGCCGCTAATCACAAAGAAGGTGACGGTGATGAGAGAACCGGAGATCAGGAGCGTGCCGACAGCCGTGTGCAGCATGCGCTCCGGATCTTGGGGATTACTGATGGCGCTCTCGTAGATCACCCAATTGGTGTGCGCAAA
Source organism: Drosophila ezoana (assembly GCA_035045725.1). Taxonomy (NCBI): domain Eukaryota; kingdom Metazoa; phylum Arthropoda; class Insecta; order Diptera; family Drosophilidae; genus Drosophila; species Drosophila ezoana. The sequence goes on from JAWNOU010000051.1 coordinate 3,562,774, forward strand.
GATGACCAGAAACATGGCAAAGAACTTGAAGCAATCGAGAAAACGCAATTCGCGTCCGATCTTGCCATTTGGCTCCTGATTCAATCGATACCAATTCCTGGCTATGGAGCACGTCAGCAGCAGGCGCGTGATCAGGCTACGTGGCGGCGTCTTATAATGATCGCGCTCCTTTAACATTTTATCATGTCGCCGGCGTTTCAAATGCAAATCGACGAGGCTGCTGAGGCAGGACAACAGGATGAGGGCACAGACCAACACATAGAAGCTCAAGTTCCAGGGATCATCTGTGGGGAGGCGGATTTCTTGTTATACGTTTGTTAAGGAATTTATAAAAATTTGCCAGGGAATGTGAGCGCATAGAAGGATGCGCCATTTATTCTTGATCCTCAAGAACAGTAGAATATATAAGATAAAGAATCGGGCTGCGATCAACAATTGCCTTTGTGCTTCGGTAATCCACAGGTAATTAAAACCCCTTGTTGTTAGCATAAAAAATGTCACCTGTTTCTTCTGTGACTCACCTTCTTCGCTGACCTTGCCGGCGGTCGCTGTCGTATCGCAATACTCCACCACACTCTTGGCCTGAACTCCAAAGTTGCGCTGTTGCAAGCGCCAGTTAAGGCAGGCGTTGCTCAGTTGGTTGTAACGCGCCCGATTGGCCGACTCCATAGCGAACAGTTCCAGATACACGTTCACCTGCGGCAAACAAACGATCGAAATCAAAAGATGGCACACCAAATTGCCAGCAAACTGGCCATTAAATGTCACAGCCTTGGCCTTGAAAGAAATGCAGGTGCTCTAATTTTTGGGGCCCGCCATTAAATAGCCCACGCTGCCTTTTGTGTAACCCAAAAATGTAAAACTGCATTTCATTGGCTACTCCAGCAACTGGCAACGGTCAATCAGTGGGTTTTCCTCGCTCGCATCGTCTAATTATGCAGCAGACCCACCTAAATGATGACGACCAACTCTTGTTAAGATGATGTGGACCTGGGCAGCGGCACAACGCACAAAGGGGGGGCTACTCAGAAGCAAACAAATAAATTCTGCCTTGCATCTAATAAATTGACTAGGGTTTCAATATTTAGTATATAATATTGTCGACTTTAATTCTTAATATTTTTAAACTCAATAAGCAGCACTCCCCTTAACTAAGCCACTGTTGACCGCAACGTTGAGTTGAATAAACTGTGGGCTATTCAATAATTGCAGTCTTGTTGGGTATATAGACTATCTAAGACTGTTTGTTACACATGGCAGAATTTCTATAGCGATTACAGCTAAGGCTTTACTTTTACTGTAACTTTGTAGTCTACAAAGTAAAACTTTTATGATTGTCACACAAAGTGAATAAAAGCAAAACATTTAAGAATGACACGCAAAGCATAATGGAAAATACAACAGTATAAAATGCACATAAGTTACCAAAAGAGTTTTATACATTTTAATAAGGTTTTTTGTATGTCCCAGATCTAGTTGTGCTGCGTATACAACGTTTACGAATGACGCACAAAGCAAAAAAATGAAGTCTGCTGTGCAATGAAGTGTGACAAGAAAAGAGTTGGAAAAACTAAAAGAAACTTTCATATCATACTGTGACTTGTCAAGGGTGTACACTATTCGTTGCGCCCGAAATTTACATTTCAAGCATTTTGTTTGTTTTGTATGTTTCTTGTGCACATTTGTCTGGCTCTTTTTTATTGTTGTTAGTTTGAACACTTTTATTTTTCATTCAACACTTTATTTTCGTTTCGTTTATGTTTTTTTTTCTTTCAATCTTTTTTATTGGTAGCTTTGACAGATTATGAAATCTTTGTTTTTCTTTAGGCTGCAGCTGATGGCGGTTGGGCAAAGGCGTACAATTAAATTAAATTGTGTGCGATCTTCAAAATGCATTGAAAAGCGGTTTTCGATTTGATGGCATAGCCATTGAATACATTTTCATGGTTTCATATGGTTGTGTTAATTGAATCTAAACTGTAAGGCTGATAGAATTCCATTGAACCATCTTAATCAGCCGAAGCTGTTCGTTTCATAAGCTGTTAATAATTACTAGAAAATTTACGATTCATTGCCAGAGAATACTCAACACAAATCAAGTCTTGGAATAGGCTTAGTTTCTAATATAATATATATATATATATATGTATGCATATTCACCTTGGCATTGTCTGTGAGAATGCCCGCCTGGAGCTGCTCAATGGCATCTGCATCCAGTTCCGCCAGCTGCGCCTCGCACTTGTGCACGCACAGGCCAAAGTAGAGCTGGCGATGATCAAAGTGATGTCGATCATACTTGGAGATCTCCTCTATGGCACGCCAGGAGGCTGTAGTGCCATTTGGTTGCACCTCGGCGCGCACAAAGCAATAGGTGGCTGTGACGTCGCTGGCAACGAACTCCTGCAGACAGCGATCGTAGTCATCGAAGTCGTAAAGCTGCGGCATCTCGTAGTACTGCGTCACTGAGGATGCAAACAAATGCACAGTCATTAAGGAGTTCTCTCGTGTGATTCAGGGAAGTAAAACTAGTTTTGTTGGAATAAAATCCAGCAAATTAGCCAAGAACATGGTATCCTTAACTAGCTATAGCCGTATCTACTCGTATGATCATTCAAGTGAAGGGAAACTCGTTTTCCTGCCTTGCAGTTCTGTGAATTAGTCGAAAAGACTTAGGACACAAACTTAAACTTGAATTTCAGGTGATTCACCTTTGCGGATTGCAAGCCAAAAGGAATCTTCTGGAATTCACATATCAGGCAAAAAAAAACTGAGGTGACGAACATGAACTAGAGTTGAAACGAACTTGAAATTGAATACAAATAGCTATTAAGGAAGGGAAACTTTTTCAAAGACTTAGGACACGAACTTGGCTTTGAATTGAAAATTTTTTTCACCATTCAACAAATAAGCTGTAATGACTTGGGCAACAAACTTGCATGTGAACTTCGAGTGCTTGGCGGAAAAAAAGAACAATTAACTGAAAGTCAAATTGTTTTTGGATCAGTCTCAATTTTTTCAAAAAGACTGGATTTATAATTTGCATAAAGAAAGAATTCATGTGTTAGGCATCGAAAAACAAATACGCCGTTAAACACAAAACTGAACTCAAATTTTAAGTCCTTGAACTTTGCCAGATTTGAAGCTCATCCCAAAATAATTGCATAAATTTGCACTCAAAAAAAAAACAGGTATCCTAAGTACTTCAGAGTTTGATTTTTGATGTGCAAATCAGTGTGCAAATGGTGCAAAGTCATCGTGTTCCTTTCGCGAGCAGATAGAAATGTCAAAAATTACCCTTAATTTATACTCATTCATATGCAAAGTGAGCAGAGTATATTGGCATGTGTGTCCGTTCGTCTGTCTGTCTGTATGAAAGAGCTCGAGGAGGAGAGGGAACTGAAAATTGCATAACAAATGGATATCTGCCACAAATCTGGAATGAGGAGCTTCTCTAAAGAACGAGACTAGCATATTTACGTTAATAGCCTGTCTAAAACTTTTGCTGGACTGTAAATAGTGTATTAAGCAGTCGGTTGCACCCGACTGCAAGATTCTTACTTGCTTCGCTCAAGTGTGAGGGAACTTTGCTTTTGGTGCTTTAATTTATTTGTTGTTGTTGTTTTCGTAACGCGAAACTGAATGAATTGTAATCGCTTAATTTGGGATACGTTCAATAAAGCGTGTCACGCAAAAGAGAAAAAAACAACGTGTAAATAAAAAACCAGCTACTCAAAGCTGTGATTTGACAATCGGTCAGAACCCAAAAATCCGCTGTAGGCAATCGGTTCGGGTAAAAAACCTTTTTTGAATGGAATGTTTTTGCTGACTGTTTATTTAGTACATTTATGACAATTAAAATGGCCAATCGCTTTTGTGTATCTAGTGCGGATTTGTCAAATCATCTGACGTTAATACGCAATGCAAGTTTCTGTCTAAAATCTTTCATTGTCACTGTTTGTAAATTATGAGTGTAGAGTGTGGGACCTTGAAGATAAGTCTTGATTATGCACATCAGGGAATAATTTTCAATTAAGTGAATCTTTTAATTACATTTACATAACTTGTTTGATCTCAGGACTAAGCTTAAGCTCTGGGAAGTTAATAGAAATTGGGTAAAAATTACATTCTGCTAATAGCTGTGCTTAGTTCATAAGATTATATATGTTATTAAAAAAACTACATTTAAATGTGTTTTTAATTTAATACACCACTTTTTGACATTAATGTGTTATTTATCAAAAGTTCTTAAAAATATGATGCAATAGTTAAGAATATTAAACTTTTTAAGGCTATTGAATATGAGAAAAATTTCAGAAATCTGAGCCTTATAAAAAAGTTTTAAATGTTTCAAAGAGAAAATTATCTTCTTATCTTTTCTTTTTTCTTATCTCATCTCTATCTACATCTCTATATCTATATCTATATCTATATCTATATCTATATCTATATCTATATCTATATCTATATCTATATCTATATCTATATCTATATCTATATCTATATCTATATCTATATCTATATCTATATCTATATCTATATCTATATCTATATCTATATCTATATCTATATCTATATCTATATCTATATCTATATCTATATCTATATCTATATCTATATCTATATCTATATCTATATCTATACATATATCTATACATATCTAGGTATATTTCTGACTATGCCAATATCTTTTTCCTGTTTCAAATTTATAGTCTGATTCTATATGTATGCAATATTAACACTTTCCTAAGACTTTAACCATATTTCGAGCTAAAATATAGATTTGAATGACATGCATGATGTACATAGTCATAAAAAATGTGCTCAAGTTCGTATTCAGTTCTCTATTTAATTCCCATCAGGCTTCAATGATTGAAAACAAAATTGTTTAATTTAATTTGAATTCCATAAATTAGATTTGCATTTAAACTGAAATTATTTTGCGCATTGTATCACAGATACTTGCACGTGACATATACAATTGTCGGGCATTATACAAACTGTCGTAAAGCTAAACATTCTCTATTGTTATTAGAATCATTTGATGGGTAACAATTTAATGCGACGACAACGCCCGCCAATCGTTGCGTGCGGGCGAGTACATTTTATTTACTGACAGAAAACAAAATAAAACTATCAAAAATCCCATGCCAGTAGCAATAATGCACTGCAGCATATAGTAAAAGATTACTTACTGTTCATCTCAAAGCATTGAACTGCCGCCAGGAGCACGCCACAGCTTACAATCAGCTTAAGCGGCCACATGTTGACGCCTCACAATCGCACAGTGCACTCTCAGTAACAATAACGACACCTACTTAATTGTTTTGGCTGCACTTTTAAATATTTATTTCTTGTTTTTGTTTTTTTTTTTGTTTTGTGATAAGCTCTTTAGACTTGCGACACCCGACAAAAAAATCTCTCGCCGCTGGGCAACTTAAATTTCATCAACGAAAACCTGAGCATTCAACAAAAGCCGCTTCAATGCCAACTGTTAGGAAATTGCGCTGCGCTTCCGATAGCTGTTCACGATGCGCTTTTCCACAGTGCAAGGGGAAATGCTGTTTAAACCAGCCCGTAACCGAACTGAACCATGCGCGGCAACGTGCGAGCCGAGAATGAAAATACGAAATTGATAAATTCAAATGAAAGGTGCGTGTGCGCCGTGATGTTTGGGATCGATTTGTTGAGCCCGGTTCGCCGCTGGGCAGCCAACCAGTTGGCCTGCTAGCTGGCCAGCATCATCATCGTCTGTAATATACGAATTTATTAACGTTTCAAAACTCTTCCGTTAAATTGCATTGGAACATGTTCGATGCGCCCACCATCAACTGAATTATAGAGTATGTGTCTGTCGCTAACTCGCTGAAACGAGTTTGAGCCCTTTACCATAGCTGATCGATCAATTTGCCGTATATGGAGCATGGCAGCTGGTTTCATCAAATGTTCTATTACCAAATAAGAAAAATAAATTATATCTACACAAGTTGCCAAAAAATTAGCATACATTTTTATGGCCCAAAATACGTATAGAAATTTACAAATAAGTGTAAAGAGTCGGAACAGGTTGTGCTTCAGCTGTTTTTATATGGTTTTAATGTCAAATATTAGTCAGAACAACAGAAATCTTATAATGACTATGCAGAATATCGGCTAAAGCATAACAAAAAAAAACAAAATTTGGCACATGGCGTTTTGCTATAATCATAATTAAAACAAACAAGAAGCAGAAGAGCCTCCAAGGCTAGAAAAGAAATAGGCAAAACGAAAGACTGAGGCAACGAACTTCTGTACTGTATACCAAACGAAAGACTTAGACAACGAACTTCTTGCCTCACCCAAAACGAAAGATTTAGGCAACGAACTATCTTTAATCTCATTTCATTTGCTTCAACTCTTTGCAGCCAGCTGCTCGGCTTGATAAGCCTTTCGCAGGCACGTGCCCGCCTGGATCTGTCCAGCGTTGTGACCCCGCTGCACGTGCGTGATGTGATCGCTGTGCTGACGGAGAGTATGGCGCAGACACGTCTCGCTACCGACGAAGCAGCTGCCCCAAGTAGTTCCGGCAAAAGTTCACAGCTTCAGAGTTTTGTACGCATGATGCAGTTGCGCTCGGCTGCGCTGGGTCGGCGCATCTTTGAGTTCGAGGAGCTGAAAGATATGGGCACGCGTGCGGGTATCATGACGGGCATCACAAAGTTAGTGGAGATTGCCAACATAGGCGGCTATTTGCTTAAGAAGGGCGCAAACATGTATGAAGTGGTGCCCGACTAAGCAAATGTCTATGTAAATATTGTAACAATGTTGTTGTTAAACTAATACATTAAGTTGGTTTTAAGTTTTGCGAAGTCAAGAATCATGTCTAGCTAAGTTCCTTATTTAATTTCAATCAGTTTAAATATTAACCTAATGTTCACTTACACAACATGCAATTTTGTTTTATTTCGCACTTGATTCATTATCCAAGTGCTTTAAATAAATTCAGGCAACATTATAGCTGCAAATATCTGCTCTTTAGGAAATTTCTAATCATTTTATTCTTAAGTCGTAAATTGTTGACATCGTTTTACTTTTTTTTTTGCCTTCTAAGAGACAAACAACTTTTGAGATGTTAATCAAAACTTTTGTATAATTAAAAGAAGAATCACAAATCATTAGATGTGAACTGCAAATCATACGCTTGAAATCCCAAATTGGTGTGGGCAGCGTTAGCGCCATCTTGCGTCATGTAGAGAAACTAAATTGCTTATAAACTTTAACATTGCATACTTTCGCGCTGCATTGGAGGCGTAAAGTGCAGAATTTGTGTTGCATACTTTTATGCTTAGTCATAAATCTACCAAGTAAAACAATTTTAACAAAAATCTAGCTCGAGCTTGTCCGAATCCTTGAAGATTTTTAAAGGATATGGTGCGTTGGAACTGGAACTGCATTCAAATAATTTGAGTTCCAAGCAAACAATGAGGAGTACAAGGTGATTCTGTTGGCCAAAGGACATACCGCCAGTCCTAAAAATGGTTAAGTTTTACCAAATTTTTGGGGTTTTGGCCAATTTTGCGACTAACCCCATAGGAAAAATTGAAGTGTAATTTGTGGAGGAATCCTGGAAATCATTGAATGCCAATCGATAGGGCTGCTTCCTACGTGCTCAAAAAGGTATATGACTCCGATATCCATAAGGATAAGACCGAGATATGAATACAAATATAGTCCTTTTGAGAAAAATACAACAAGGACGATCGCCTTGTCCTTTGGCCAATTTGTAGTCCTTACACTTACGAATTGTTTGATACAAGACTTGTCAGGTGTCGCAAGGATACAGCAAAGATAAGGCCTAGTTCCTCTACAAAACTAAGTCTATTTATTATGGCTGCTTGAAGGATTTTTGTTACTTATTTTATATTCAAAATCGTCAGGATAAGGTCTGTCTGCTGCCCAAAGAATATCAGGATTGTCCGTGAAATGACCGATTTTGTGATAAGTAGAAATTTAAATTTTATCAGATCTTTATAGTACGAGTTCCTTTAGGATTCCAAGTACACTCACTATAGATAGGACGTCTCAGGATCAGATATAAAATCAATGCTAGCTGGTGAACTACCAGGTTTATTAGCATGCTCCTTGAAAAGCGAAGCTTAACCATATTGCATTGGTTTCAATTAATACTTTATTCATTTTGAATTCATAAAATTACATTGAATTTGTCATGCTAATTTTTTCATATATATTATCAAATATAAATACATATATGTTTAAAATCCAACTCATTAAATGTCTGTCCTTGCTTAGCTTTCGTCTTTTTTCATTCAGTGTATTATCCTATGTATTTTCATAATATATATTTGCTTGGTTTGAATGCATTTTGTTTTCGGTACATGTGAGGCTTTACAATTGTAAATATTTTGTTTAGTTAGTAACTATGGTATATTTTGTATGTGTTTTATATCAAAGATTCGTTTACGTTTATAAAGTACAGCACTACAGGTAATGTGGCTTAGCCTAAATGGGTTAGTTTCGATTTTATTTTAGAGCTATCATTTACCGTGCCTTTTAGAACTATATACAAGATTAAAAAAAAGTTAAAGCGAACATAATTGTAGGGTATTGGGTATTTAATGTACTTCAATATTTGGCTTAACTCTTTTTTCCTTTTGTTTTGCTATCCAGCCGTCCGTTAAAATCTTACGCTAATTCCAAGTGTCTTTCTTTAATTGAGATATTTGCTAAATAAGCATTGATTAATTTTTGATTTATATTTTTCCTTTTTTATCTTTGTCTTGCGTATATTTTAAGCTAATCAGTCTAAATAAATTAAATAGAAGGCAACAAAAATTCAACATTTGTGGCTAAAACTGAACAAATTTTCGCTAATATGCGGTCTAAATATTTGCAGCTAAATATTTATATGCTCTAAGTATTATCTTTAAGCTCTACTAATTTCAACTAAGGCCAATCAGGCAAAAAAAATGTTTTAACGAATTTCAAGTTAGAATAAATTTAGATATTGCCTGTTAGCCTTAAGTTGGATAATTTATATATATAAAGAATTTGCATATTAGATCAAACAAAAATTGATTTTATCTAGTTAGAGAAGTTATATATAAGCAGCTTACAACCCAAAAGTAATGTATAATTATCTAAAAAAAAATATTAGAATAGTTTGAGACATTATTATGTATAAAATAGCAAATTATATTTCAGAAGTTTACAAAATAGAACGAAGATTTCACTTTGTCTAGTTTGTAGAACTTAAGAATTTGTAGGATTTAGCTAAAACATATTGCACAAAGTGTGGACCGCACAGTTAGAGTTATAGATTTTTATAGAGCTCGGATATGACAGTTGCTTAAACGGAATGCTGAAGGGCAGTAAAATGATCTATTGCATATACATTCACATAGATGATTTTGGTATATGATAACTATGCTCTGGGCTTTGTACTTTAAAATGTGTGAGACGCGGAGAAGAGTGTACGATGTGTTAATAAAGCTAAATAACATGCACTTGTCCGTACGTAAAAACTAAATATATAAGAACTTAACTCAACCATCGAATAAATACAATAAATATTTTTTCGCTTGTTACACATGAGATACAACGCAAACTTAGAAACTAAACAGACTGCTGTCCAGTTGCCTGGCGGAGCTTACAGTTCCCCACGGAAGGTAAGATTAAAGGTGCGCAGCTCCATGGGCTCCAGCGTGATCTGTGCCAGCGAGCGCAGGGTCTGCGGCTGCATATGCTTGGGCAAGCCCGTCAGGCTGGTCGCCTCGATGCTCAGCAGACGCAGATCGCCGAAGCGCACGGCGCCCAGACCGTTGCCCGTAAGCGGGCACAGGCTGCTCATGTCCAGATGCTGTGAGCTGATGCTGCAATCGTAGCCCTGACGATGCAACACCATTAGCGCCGAGGCGGACGGAAACAGCTGCAGCTGCGACTCGGAAAGCGTGCGCAGCGTGGTCAGATGAACATCGCAGGGCAGCGCGCCATGTGGGAGCAGGCGCACTAGCGGCTGTAGCGCCGCTTGCGGCTGCTCAAAATTGCTCAAAAAGTAGATATTCGGCGGGTAGCGCAGTCCATTGGCCAATTGTTGAGCCTGCAGGCTGAGCACCTTGTAGCTGGGCGGTTTGTCCACATGCTGACTCACCGGCACGTCCTCCACCAGCAGCCAGAACTTGTGACGCGTCAGGCGACTGTCGACCACGCCCTCGCCCATGCCGCGATAATCATCGTAGAGTGTGCGACGATCCAACATGACCTCCAGCTGGCCAGGCTCATAGCTGGCAGCGCCCTGGGCGTGCGTGGTGAGCAGTGTCAGCCGCAGGCGAGCATCCTGCAAAAATGCGGCCGAGGTAATGGGAAAATAGTTGCCCTCAATGCCAATCGCAGGCACCTTGATGCGTCTGTCGAGAGAGCACAGATTAAGATCTATATAATCCTTGATAAAGCAGCACTTACTGATGAAATTGGAAACCATTTTGATCGCTGTAGAAAACGGGCAATTCGGGAATGCTTGTCTCGGTGGGCTCCTTGAGCGGATCACGCTGCAGCGGCGCCGGCGCAATGTTGTCAATGTTCGTGATCAGCCGCATAAACAGCTCCGTTTCACGATTCTTTGGCGGCGGCTCAAAGTCAATGTCGTTCTCTATATAAATAGCCGCATCCAAATGCGTGCGCGTGTTGAAAATGCGTACAGTGTGTGCCAGGAAGGGTCCATAGATGACCGTCACATCGCTGGCAATGGGTCCCGAGGTGATTATGATGCGCACATCTTCATACTGTTCCAGCACATCCTTCTCGGCCTCGCTCTGCTCGGGATCCGTCTTAAAGAGATACGCGCCCGAATGGAACTGGGCACTGCGATAGGCGGAGAATTTAACAGCGCATTGCATCGGCTGCAGCAGCTGCTGCTGCTTGTTCTTTCTGGTGATGGTCTTGAGGAAGCCGCTCTTCTCATCGAACAGCAAACGCATGTGGGCATTCTCCAGCTGGATGTCACCTGGCAGTGTTCAAATAAATGGCTTAATTAATAAATCGATAGAAACTGAGCTTGAAAGAACAAAGCCCTCATAGACTAGCTTATTATATTGAATATGTGGTATATAAATAAATATTTGTCAAACAGTTTAGAGGTCAGAAATCCGATCGGGACGTAAATTCCGTGGGTATTGCGCAGATTCTGCAAAAAGCTTTAGAATGGGCGGAACGGTAAAGAGACACGTAATGGGTATTTTCATATAATTTTTCGAGAGGTTTGCTTATACGAAATCTAAATAAGTTTAAGAGTATTTGGCTGTAGGTTAAGCCCGACTTGTATTAACGCCTAATTAGTGCTGTGATTAGTATAATTATTAATCTATTTACTGTCTATGCTTACCCGCTGGCTTGGCCTTCGCCTCAAACTCCAAAACATTGACATTGCGCGGCGGGGCACTGCCTGTGGCCGACTGAGGCTGAGGCTCGACAACGGCCGCCTTCTCCGTGCAGTCATCGCAGTAGATGGTGGCGATGCTGCGCTTGTAGTTGAACTCGTCCACCTGGACGCGATAGGTGCTCAGTGATAGGGGCTCCAGTTCGGCGACGAACATGACCTCGAATTGGCGGATGGAGGTGCGTATGCGGCCGCTGTTCGCCAGTAGCCGTTCATTGAAGCCCTGCTCATAGACGTTGGTGATATTCCAGACGGGATTGATCTGGATGTGGTTGAGCTCCACGCCGTGCTCGTTGTAGATGCGCACATTGGGCTGCTGGACGCGCAAGGTGACAATTTCGATGCGCCGCTGGGTGAGCGCATTGAAGATCACAAAGCTGGCCTCGGCATTCTTGGCCAGCGGCACAGATGTCTCTTCATCGTCGACCGTGTTGGTGTCGCTGGCCTCGTCGCTGCCAGAAGAAGCACTCGGATTGGTCAGCTGTATGGGCATTTTGCGTGGCAATTTGCTAAAATTATCCCGCTCAAATTCGCTGAGCAGAAAGCCGTGCTGATGTGAGCTGGAGTTCTGAAGCAGCAGCTCCACACACGCCTCCTGCATCTTGACCATGTTCTGGGTGCTATCGAACAGGCGCATGGCATAATCACGCATCACCGCCCCCTTGGAGGTGCCCGTTATGGCATCGTGATGCTGGAACAGGCCCAGATTGCGCCGGGCGTGTATTATCTGCTCGTAGTTCTTCTCATAGATCTTGATGGCATCCTCGTGATGCGCTTGACGCGCCGTATTGTAGGCAATAGTAAAGAGTATCTCGGCGGCACGCAAATTATGCTCCAGCTCTGTGCTGAGCAGCTTGTAAAAGGGCCGGGTCGTAAAGTAGCCCGACCAGTAGGCGGGCCTGCCCTCCGAGAAGATGTCCGAGTAGACAAAGAAGTCGCCCTTGAAGCTGGGGAACGCCTTGTTGTCGCCCATGCGCTGACGTATGGCCGCAAAATAGTCGCTGGGTGTGCCAAATTTAATGTCCACATTGTACAGCCGCTTGTTGGCCATAATGTGGCTGATGAGCTTCTTGTAGTTGCTGTACTGTTGGTCCACCTCGCGTTCCCTGTTGTAGCGGAAATCATCGCCGACAGGAATCAGAGCGACATTGTGCGGAAATAGGGAGGCGGTGCGTGCATATTGCTCCAGCAGTAGCTGGGCCTTCTCCTCCACATTCTCATCGGTTATATATTGGGCCTTTAGAGAGTATTCCGTGTATTCGCCGGGTATTTTGCGAAAGTCAAAGTTCAGGCAAATAGAGGGATGTGGGCCACAGGAGCCCTTGATGGAGTATATGTCAAAGGGCATATTGTGTGTCAGCAGCTTGCCCTGATCCTTGGCCGAGCGCCAGTAGGGAGTCCATATGAAATCACCGCTTTGCTGGCGCGCGAACCACTCCTTCCAGGCGTAGTGGATGCGCTGTATAATCGCCCCCTCGAATTGGGCCCCGGATAGCAGATATGGCACCGTGCTTCCATGCCCAAAGGGATCAATCGACCAGCCCACCTTGGGCGTGACATTCAAATTGTTCTTCAGCCACTGATGACCCTCGATGAGTTGATCCAGCATGGGATAAATGTGCACATTGGCCTCATCCGTCATGACCCAGCCGCCGGTGGTGATTTCTATGCGTCCAGAGTTCACCAGACGCTTCAGAGCGCGTTGTTTGGTGGGATGTGCCTGATCCCACCAGAGCTGCAGGAAACTAATCTCCGACCAGATAAAGGTCATGTCCTTGTACTCTTGCATTTTGGTCACCAGCAGATTGAGTATCTGCCGCGAGTCCGATTGGAAATAGTTGAAGAAGGTCTTCAGCCAACCGGGATCATTGTGCGAATGCGGCACCACTATGACCTTTAAGGGTGGCCGCTGTTTATCCTTCTTCTGCGCCTCGTAGCGCTCCTCAAAGCCGCGGTCCCAATACTCCTTGGAGCGCATCCATTCGGGCTGTGGATGGAGATAAGAATTATGGGCTTGCATTTAGCAGAGGAGATATATATATATTGTCTCTAGATAGATGGAAAGGCGGGTGGACATGGCTAGGTCAACTAAGTTCGGAGTTCTGATAAATAATACATATGCATTATGCTTCCTTCTGCCTGTTATACCCCTTTTATCCATTGTCGGTGGCTTCGCGGCATAAGTACTTGACCCGGTTGTATCCGGGTATTAGCTGCATTTATATAAAGGCAATCCGTGAAAATACATACCTGAAAATCGAACCTGCTGTGCTCCTCCGAGGCAGTTATGTTTGTCTTGCTTTGGAGCAGCACGTAGCACTTGTCGCCCCAGTGCACATTCCGCACCATCTCGGCGTCTGCAGTCGAGTCCAGATTCTCGTGTTGCTGCGTGCTGGGATAATGCTTTTGCTGTCGCGGCAACTGTTGCTGCTGCTGTTGGTGTTGCTGCTGCTGCAACTGATGGACGGCACTTTTGCCGGCGTCGACATGGAAGCTGTTAAGCGACGACTCGTGGGCACGATTCATGCTCGCAGCCAGACTCAGTGCATTGGCATCCGTGCTGTGCGCCTGATTGGGCTGGCCAATTGAAATGTAGTACAGGCACAGCAAAATGGTCACAAACGCCGACAGAAGGCCAATGCAGCGCGCTGAGCCGCGTCGGAAGAGCTTAAAGGACATGTTGCGGATTAGTCCAGCTTTCGTTCTTGCTCCTTTGTTGCGCTGCTTGTGTATGTCCCGATGGATGTCCTTCAGAGCTGCTGCTTTGTGCGTGTATCTGCAACGGGCAAAAGAAGAATATCATTAAAATCATCGCAATGAAAGCCAAAGGATTAAAATGCGAACTTCAAAAGGATTTTACAATTGGCAACCAGACAGCAGCTGAGCTACTTGACTAGCAAATACCCAGTTAAAGGGCAAGAAATAAACCATATATATATATATATTTTTTTTAAATGAGGATATTCCGAAGGCAAAGTATTTAACACTTATTCATTTATTTAAAGGAGAGCCAACCCGAGATTTAATGCACCTTAATATTAAAATGAAAAGCTTAAGGACTAAGCAGAATACAAGAATCCTTAAGAATCCAAGTTGTGAATATGCTAATTGAGCGTCCGGCCAGCTTTGCCCCTATTCACAGCAAATTTGGTCAGGAACGTGTTAGCAAACGCTCAAACAATATGAATTCGAACACAATATGAATAAACCACAACAAAGACTTGAAACAGACAGGGGCAAGTGTGTGCACAGCAGAGCAGCAGAAGAGAAGTATACAAATTAATTAATTAATGAACTAACGATGCAAAACAGACAAACGATTCAATAAAGCAGAGCCATGCGGGATTCAACTCAAAACATTGAATGCTTTTGATTATAGGCATTATATTTGCTTGCAATGCAAGGCTTGAACACCTTAGCTCATTTTCTAAATAGCCTACCCAATCAAAGCTTAAATCCAGGGTATATACAGTTGTACGGAAGTCCTATACAATAAAAATTATTGCATAATCCTTGATTTCAGTTTCTGCTTGGTTCATAAATTGAAGATGTTGCCAGGCAACGCCCATTCCTTTCATCGATTCCGCTTTGTCTCGATTCGACATCATGGTGCTATAATATTTTACATCACATTGAATATTTCA
The DNA here is from genome assembly GCA_035045725.1 of Drosophila ezoana. Classification (NCBI taxonomy): domain Eukaryota; kingdom Metazoa; phylum Arthropoda; class Insecta; order Diptera; family Drosophilidae; genus Drosophila; species Drosophila ezoana. The sequence continues at coordinate 3,577,846 of JAWNOU010000051.1, forward strand.
TGCGTACAATACAAGCCAGGATAAGCTAAGGAGGTTGGCGGAAAGGGGCACGCGGAGCAGGGAGAAGCATGGAGAAGCAGCACACACGCTGCCTGCGAAAATTTAATTAAGGCACATCCCCAAAATGCTTCGCATGTCTGTCACGAATATTGCGCATACATGTGGAATAGTTCTCGGTTACGTTGAACAGACTGGGGTGGAGGGAGGGGGGCTGTTGTGGGTAGAACGTACTTTCAGGACCTGCGCGCTTGTGGCATAAGTAAATTTACCAATGTGTAAAGCGTTAAATTCGCAATTCCGCACACCAAATACTAAACGCAATTTGCATTTAATAAACTATAAATAGTTTGCGGGCAAATGCGGTTAATTGCCTAATTATTGAATTATTACAAATAACGTTCTATCAATTATGCTAATAACAGTCGCTGCAGATGAGGCCGCCTGTATTTCGGCTACCTAATCCAACATCTACTAAAATAATATAATATAATATAACACAATAATAAGAATACTTCAAGTAACAATTGCTCTCTTGAGAGAGCATTCAGAACTTTTCAGTTCCACTTTGTGTTGAATTCTTAAACGTTTTATGTATTTTGCTAGCTATGCAAATATCATTATTCTTATATCATCATTATTCTATACTCGTCTGCATGAATTGTTAAGATTCGTAGACAATTCCTGGACTACGCATGTCTTTCCTCCGTGCTCATTTACATATCATTAGTGAAATATATATATCATAAATTCATTCAACTACATTACTTTATTTTTCACATTTAATTTAAACTTAGTCCCTAATAAAATATATTTTATGCCGCAATTTTTGCACTTAGACAAAGCGCTGCAAAATGCAAGTTTGGCAAAGTCAAAAAGTCAAGGCAAGCAAATTACTTTACCCTCGACGATCTAACGAACCAGAAGTACCTAAAATAGAAGAAAAAAGTCGAATTTTCAAACTCAATCAAAAACTATTCACACACAAACGCTTGCATACTGGCACAAAGTTTTGTGAAAACTTTGCCTTGGCTGCCCACAAAATTGGTTGCTTGTGCGTTGGCCCACAGTGCGTATGTGTGATGGGAACAGGGAAATGCATTACGCATACGCCATGCTAAACAATTTTCAAATTATTATTTAATAGGCTCGCCGAGAGGGAGAGCGAGAGACATTTATGGAAGCTAAATTTGAATTGCATTAAATTTAATCTGAAGTAAAAAGCTTGACTAAACTACATAGTCAAGAGCTAAAGTGTCAGATGCTGTTTCGGGACCCCCCTTAACCAATATTTCAATTAGCCACACACACATCAAGCACACACACTCACACACACTCAGTCACACACAAGTAACACAGCCACAGTCAAAGCCCCTCGCATACTAATCAGCGGCCATTAAATGACGTTTGCTCTGAGCCCCCCTTCTCTCCGGAGAGCACCTGCCACTGGCAACATGCAAATATGTGTCTCCCTCTCGACACGTTCGGCAGTTAAGATAAACGTAGCACCCTTCCCCTGCGCACCTTACCAACAGCATGTCACAATGTGCCAAGCGTACAAAAAAAAAAAGTGTAAAACTCTTGCTTAAGCTCATTAGAAGTGCAGCGGGCGGTTGGCCGGGGGGGTAAACTGGAACTGGAACTAACATTGCGCGTGTTACACTTCAGTTGGGGATATTTTTCCCCCATTTTCTTTGCATGACATCTTAACGTTTAAAGACACGCTTCGTCTAGAGTCCCATTGGCGGAATAAAAAAAGAAATATATATACAAACATTTATCAAGTACCGCTCAAGTGCCTTTCAATTGACATTGAAAAATATCATTCGCATTGCTGTCATAACTTTTCTCAAGTTGCAGGAAAACTGAGAAATAATTCAAGTGGGCTTTCAGCTTAAGAAGAGGAGTTCATGCTTAAGTTGAAGCATGCAATTGACTGCGTTTCTGTTAGAATTTGCATTATAAGTGGGTTTTTTTTTGCCATCTGCCATCTGTCATTTTAATTTCTTCACTAAAAAGCTAAAAATACTATTTATTTTGATTTGAGTTAAAACCGGAAAACCTGTTGTTCTTACTTAAATTCATGAGAATCGCATAGTAGGGCTGTACGTCAAAAGACGTTTTATTTTAATTTGCTGCGCAGTTGGATGAAAACTTTGGTCCCCTATGGTCAAAGAGAACATATACACATTTATTTATTTATATTCACATTATTCACATTCGCACATATAAATTGTATACGCATTTAAAGAACACGCTTATCAATGTGAATAGCTGCGAAATATTTCCTTGTTTTACGCGCAGTTCCCAAAGCAAAGACTGGTATTTTATCAGACTAGAAAAGTATTTTTCGAAGCTTATTTCCATATGATTTATCCTAATCAGCAAGTTTGTGCTAAACTTTTGCGAAGTGATGAGATTTTAAATTTCTACATTTCCGTATATTTGGGAGATGCTTAAACGTAACTTCGTTTTAAGTCAACTGTCGGAATGTTTGCAAATCGAACCGTCTGCTGACACATTCCGACTTATTAGTTGCCCGAAAGGGCAAAAACTTTTTAGCCAAATTTGATTTCATCGTAAATTGCTCTGGCCATAGCCAAGGGACGGACAGTTGCTTTCAGTAGCTCGTCTGGTTGATGTCCTCTTTGACATGGTTGCCCGTTGCCGTTGCTTGGTTTTTGGTTTGTCGCCAGGCTTTCTGCGCAATATGCGAGCCATTCCAGCTCAAAAATGTTTTGGTTCGGTTTTGTATACCCTGTAGTGAAGAAGGCTTGAAATAGGCTACGCACAATCTGTGACAATGTTTGTAACAGGTAGAGGGAGACAGTTGCAGCTCTTATTACATTATATAATAAACATACATTTTAAGTCAAGTACATCTAAACTTGTTTGTCAATTTTTGGTAGCCTTTGGTCTGCACAATCTCAAGAACTGTAAGTTTTAAATAATCTATATTTCAAATATAGGCTTTCTTATTATCTTTTATCCTAATCTACTGAAATTAAATGTTATGCGACGAATTCATGAGCTTTCTAAAAATGTTGTATCCAGCGAAACGAAAAAGAATAAAAACCCGATATCAAATAAAGAAGCTATAATTTTGGAAGGGCATCGCATAGTCGAGCATGCTCTGCACAAACTGTCTTTTCTGTGATTTTTGTGCTGCAAACCGTTTTGCATGCACCCACAACAACAACAACCACAGCAACAACAAGAAACATAACAACCAACAATGACAACCTGATACCCAAGTCGAATCCCAAAAGTCCTGAAGTTTTTCCGCCTGCCCCTGGTGCTGAGTTTTCCCTTTGTTTTGCAGCCACAAAGTCAACGTATTGTAGTTCGAATTTCGCATATGTAGTTGTTTCTGCGTACAGCCAAACGCATTGATTGCTGCCGAACCGAAAAAAGTTACAATTTTGTTTTTAGTTTTGGCTTTTGTTCATTTTTTTGTTTTTTTTGGGCGGGTTTACTAAAACTTTCTGAAAGCACTCGAATTCAATTTTTAACTTTGTTTATCAGAGTTCACAGCGTGTTATGCACTCTAAATTGTTGTTGTTCTTTTTGCTATTTTGGTAATAATTTCAATTCAAATTGAATTTGGCTGGCAGGAAACTGCCAGAGTTGGTAAAATGCATGGAAAACGATGGCTTGCTCTTTTTGCTGTCAACATATAAACGGAAAAGCTTATAAACAAATAGGATTAAATGAAAACTTTATTTACATCGAAGGTATTTGGTAATACGTATTGGAATAGCTGAAAAGGAAATCGTAGTAATTAACTTCGACTCTATAAAGTCTGTATGGAAATCGTAAACTTAGCTTGGACTTTTTTGTCTATGTGTTTGTGTAGACAAACGCTCAACAGTATTATAAATGTATAAGGACATAATAGCTATCAGAACTGCAGATTTCATTATCATCACAAAAGTTGGCCAAACTTAAGAGAGAAACGTAGATAAGTTCTGTGCACGAAATATCTGCGACGCTCAAGTAAAGTTCATGTACGTCTTTTAGTGCTTAAATATTAGTTATACTTTGATCCAGCCCAAACTTTGAATACAAAGATAAATCACAATAGGAAAGTTAGCTCTGGAACCAGAGAAACTTGTTAAAGACAGAAAATGTTGTAAACAATAACAACACTTTGGCATTTATCAATTGCAACTGCAGTTGAGAGCCAAATTGAGAATTTCACAAAAGTTTCCGCCGGAAAATGCAGTGGCAAATACTGGAAAATAAGTGTGTGTGTGTGTGTGTTTGTGTTTGTGGCGATTATGTGAAGGGCTCTGCCGTTGACACCAGCACAAAAGCACTCAGGAACTCTGTAGAAAGTTCAAGATTTTAATTAAACAAAGCAGCCAAGCACTGAAAATCGACAGAGACAGACACAGAGTGAGAGGGCGAGATAGGCCCAGCGGGACCGGTAATAGAGCTTAAGACAGTTAGTCATCTTCCGTTCTCAACTACGATGAGCATGAGCTTGAAGGCAGGGCGGGGTCTTCTGGGTGAGCGTGTGGGCACGACATGTGCGCCAAAACATAACCGAAAATGGCCCATTAGCATAGGCAACGACCCAACAAACAAGGTAAAAACAACACGAACGGCTTCTATATATTGTAGGTATAAATATATATTTGTATTTATATATGTATTACTATAGTTATTAAAGTTGTTAAAAGAGTTTTTAATCTGTTCAGACACATGCCCGGAAAAATTAACTTTACTAGCTGCTGCATGCTCTAAATGATGTATGCAGGCTATTAAAGATAATCTCGGCCGACTCTTTGGCGCTCACCCACGACCAACAGTTGACTACAAAACAACAACAACAACAACAGCAACAACAATCATAGAAGCACAAATTGCTTTATGTCGATGTCAGTTGCAATTGAGCCAAAAGCAGTTTAAGCGAACTGAACAGCAACAGCGCCATTGGGACTTAAAAGCCGTTAGACGCGCACAAACAGATACAGATACGGCTACAGCTACAGATACAGATACAGATACAAATAAAAGTACATATACAGATACATATCGAAATATGCGTACAGCAATAACCAACATGGAGCAGTCACAACAGACCTGCGGACCAGTTAGTCATTTTTACAGCGTCGCTTTGTGATATATGAATAACAATAACAACAACAGCAACAACAAGAACAACAACAACAACAATAATAGTAACAATAACAAGCTCCAAAGGGTCGCCAACTGACCCATCTAAACTTATGCACAGCGAGAAAAGAAGGTTTGTCTTTTGGGGTTTACGTGCTTTTATACCCTGTACCCATTGAAAAGTAGAAAATAAAGGAGATGATGGATATTGTATATAACCTGATCCCTTAAGGAATATATATGCCTTATGCGCTGCAATAGCCGAGTCGATATATTCATGTTTGCCGGCGATCTGAGAGTCTATATGAACAAGACCCAAATTTAAGATACGAATTCGGGTATCATTTGGAAATAATTATTTGATAACAAGGGATATTTTACAAAATCTAATAATATAGATTTCAAGCGTTAATCAAGTGCACACACTTTTAAATATTTTTGCATTATAAAATTGATTTAATTTTAACACATTCCTATTCATATCGATTTCAGGCGCATAACATTAATTATACCCTGAACCCATTAAAAATGGGTAAAAGGGGTATTAAGTTTTTGTGCAAAATGCAAATGTATGATCTCAGAACCTATAAGAGCTAGAGCTAGAAATTTTAGATGTAGGTGCTCCTAGTTCCTACGCAGATCGAGTTTGTTTCCGATAATCGATAACTTGCCCCGTTTCCAAGTAATCGATAAAAATGTATATCGAAATCCCGTTTTTTAAGCAATTTTGGTAAATAATAAGAGCTAGAGTCACCAAAACTTGACATGTAGCTTCTAGAATAGTATATATATATATATCGAGTATCTTTCATTTTATACCTATCGCCACCTCCCCGCTACTCTCTATCTATTAGCGCGAGCTGCATTTGGTGTTGGAATATGAGGGTTCAGGGTATTCCCTAGTCGGGAGCTCCCGACTAGAATCTCTTACTTGTTTTATTTTGATCTTAGTCAATAAGAACAAAAGTTATTTACAGTATATATATTTAAATTTAAATTTATATTCTAAATCAGTGTCAAGACCTCAGTTGACATAGTCTCTCATTTTTAAAGCTATCGCTATTGCGCACAGTACTTATATCGGAGCCGGCTGGATCGGAGCACTATATCATAAAGCTGCCACAGGAACGATCGGTTTTTTCATTACCATAAATAAACCATATAAACCTTAACCCTTCTCGGTATTAACTATGCTTCTTATATACGAACACAACAATATGAGCATAATGAAAAGTTTCGGTCTGCAAGGGTATTGAATCTTCGCGTGCCGAAGATGGCTCTTCTTTCTCGTTTCATTTAGAGACTATCAAAAATCTTTGTTTATTTCGATGATGCAGACATGTCCAGCTGCAGTTGGTTTCTTTGAACTCCTTTTAACTCCTGGTTCATTGGCTTCTTTGCAGTTGCCTCAGCCTGAGGAGCTGACTCATTGATATACAATATTAATGTATCTGGAAATCCTTCCTAAAGTTGCAGCGTTAGTTTCTTCTGCGTCGCGAATTTCGCGTCATTTAGGAGCTTCTGCAGCTGTTTCACTTTTTATTCAATATTGAGCTTGGTTGTAGGAAATGTTATGTTCTCTTAATTGAAACTTATGATTATGGTTGTTGTCACCAGTTTAAATATTATACTCGTATCTTTGTAGCTACAAAAAGCACATTCAAGGCAATCATATCATAATGTGTGCTTCGAATTCCCAAATGGTTTAAGCGCAAACTTGATGAAATGATTTCATTTGAGAATTCTGTGCAAACTTTGCACAAGAAGGACATTTGTCTAGTTAACTGAAAGAAGAGCTTTTATAAATTGCGACACATAAAATGCCACAACAAATATAAATAAAATTACACAAGTAGAAAAACTGTTAAGACACGATGTTAGCGTATCAAATTTCTTGACAAAAATTCATGGAAGAAACCAGTGTATAACAATTTTTTTTCTTACCAATTGGGGTCGCAAGCCCATATTCAAAGGGGCAAAGTACTTGGGTTGGGCTTGGGTCACAAAACGATTGCCTAATGGGTCTGTGCTTTGTTTAGTATTGTGTGTGTGTTCTTATACCCTTGCAGAGGGTATTATAATATTGTCTCGAGATGTGTAACGCATACATGGATATATATATTCTTGATCAGTATCAACAGCCGAGTCGATATAGCCATATCCGTCTGTCCTTCTGTCTGTTTCTATGCAAACTAGTCTCTCAGTTTTAAAGCTGTCATCATGCACGGAAGTCGGTTGGATCGGACAACTATATCATATAGTTGCCATAGGAACGATCGATCGAAAATTAAGTTGGATGAAAAACTTTTTGTTTTTCAAGATATTATCTCTGTGCTTCTTAGATAGAAGCAAAGCATTATGCAAACGTTCGGTCTATAAGGGTATTAAATCTTTGGCGTTCCGAAGATAGCCCTTCGTTTTTTATTTTTTATTTTTTTTCAGTTTACAGAACCATAAAATCGACTCGTTTTCGTCTGGCCAGGGCGTTATGGCCGTAACCCGGTTCTGTCCAACGACATTAGCTAATGACTGTGAAATGGCCTGTGAAAGTGGCTCGCAGATATTTGCATAAAGACTTCCTTGGTGTACAACAAAGCAGAAATTAATTAATCATGCCATTTAATTATACAACATTTTGCAATTAAATTGCAGAAAACAGCGATTGATTAAATGGAAAGTCGTTGGCAACGGCTCTTTAGAGGAGATAATTTCAGGAGGAGATTGAAGACATTTTATTAAATGCATAAATCACGAACAGAGGACGATTAAGATATTATGTCTCTGAAGAGAAATCCAACTTAATCAGTACCCAAGAAAAAGTAAAATATAAATAATGTGAATTAAAAAATATTACTAAAAGATATAAAAACAAGTAAAATATTAGACTAAATATTTTGATTAAATAACAAACAAATATTGAAAAATATAAAATTGAGACATGGGAATTATGATTTCATATTTCAGGCACAGCTTTCTCTCGCTTATCACTTCATTGAGAACTTAACAACGACATATCTAAGTTAAATTCAATTTCGAACACTTAATGTACACAATGACCCTTTACAACACTAATCCCATTTAAGTGCTGTGTATTGTATGCAAATAACTGAACCCATTTCGCAGGCTTCTTGTAAGTTTGTAGTCTTAAACGACTGGCAATTAGTTTCCCATGAATTAGCCATCAAAGAAACAACAAAGTGAATTCCAGAAGCCGTTAAGGCACTCAAGTACTTGTATTTAAGCATTTGGCGAGAACTTTCGATGTACGTTTTAGCCTTAAAGCAGAGCAATAAGTGCTGGAAAGCGCTGATAAAGCACAAAAATGCCTGGTCATCAAATTTAAAACGTGAGAGTTTAACGTTGTGGAGCACTCCACAAAGGGGCGTGAAGAATATTTTTTGCGTTTTTCTATTTTTTTTGTCTGTGAAAAACATACGCAGAGGAAAAGAAATTTATTAGTGTGTTTTTATATACCCTAACAGTAGCAACGAGGCAATTGAATGGGGCATAACCGACAGCATAGAATAAATATACACTATATTTTAATATGTATATATGTATATGTTAATATTCCTGATGTGAGGTAAGTTTGGATATTACTTGATATTCAATTAACAAAATGTTGTCTTAAAAGTATTTCATAATTTAAATTTGATTCAAAGGGTATTTTAGCTTCGGCTAGCAGTAGTTAGTTCTTTTCTATTTATTCTGTTTTTCCTTGGGGCGTTAAAACAAAAACAAAAGCTATGAAAGCGACGAGCACAAACAATAGAGTCGTTTATTGCATTGATTATGAAATTTTTCATTTTATTATTATTATTTTTTTTCATTTTCATGCAGTTTAAATGCTGGGAAATAACACACACATTGTTGTGCTACAGATATACATATGTATGTATATGTATAACAGGTTTACAGTTACTTATCATGTAATTTCATACACATAAGTGTGCGTGTGTATGTAAACGTGTGTAAACCAAACGCAACTCTGTGGGAACTGGAAAGTTTTTTACTTAAATCAAATAGTTACTTAATTTTTGGTATCTGAAGTACTAAAGTACTTAAAGTACTCACTCGAAGTAATCTTTTGATTCATTTGAGCCGCTCAATGGACGCTCATTATGAATTGATTCATAGAATGGATGAGTGATATCACGGCTGAAATTGTTTCTAGTTCCACACCTGTTGGAGATGTTTTGCCAACGTGTATTAACTGTAGCAGTAGTCAGTTAACTGTAACTAAATGGGCATTTAAAGATCCGATAATGTCATCAAATCGTAACACATGGCATACGTGTACCAAACCCTTTTAGCCAACTCATGATCCCCACATACCACCATGCAGCAGCCCCCGCTGCTTTTGTAACGCATCATTAGCAACTGCCTGAATTGTAGGCCAAAAGAGTTGTTGTCAGCGGTACCATCGGCGTTTATTGCGAGAGCGCTACCGATGCCGTGACCAAAACTGAAGCCCAGGCCGTCGGCTGATATGTTGATTATATTGCGCGCCGCAGTTTATATGGTAAAACGATATGATTGCATGATGACATGACATATAATAAAGTCTATTGAAGAGGCACACAACCACAGGGACTCAGTCTGCAGACAATGCCCAAGCAACTAAAAGACAAAATTACAATTAGAGATGGGCGTGTACCAAACAACACCAAAGACAACGAAACTAGAAAAACAATAGACAAGAATAAATATTCTTATAAACAATATTTCATATTTAAATATATCGAGTATTTTTAGATATAAATGCTTTCAAATGATTTATATAAATGACAATTATATAGTTCATTTTAATAAATTGTATGTAAAAATACTTTATATGTCGTAAACATTTGATGATTATATTTATTATGATAGACAGAAAGACTTGTGTTAAGTATGCCTTAGGCCAGATACTGCTACTTTAATTTCGCCTCTAGACCCACATAGTTATGTATTGTTATGTTTAACATGATCATATGGGATTTCTGTAATATTTAATATTCCACTCACGACACGGGCCCATCCCTAATGTCAAGCTGGAAACGGCAACGCGACCGGAAAATTGACAGCACGCCAGCAACAATAACCGCATCGAATGGAAGCGAATCAAACGCGCGGGGGAGTTGTGAGAGGGCAACAATATCCAAGTATGAGAAGTAAATGGAACACAGCATGCAGCGAGTGCTCTTTGTGGGGGTCTAGTGGCTAATTTTAGTGACACAGGTTATTAGCTGCAAGCATGTGTAAGTGTGTGGATGTGTGTTAACGATAATATCTAGAGCCTTAACTAAATAAAGAGATATCGGTAATCGATAGGCTTCTATTGAGGCAACACAGAAAAGTTAACGAGCGAAATTAAAAGAAAAAGTTTGTAAATAGTTGAATGATAGAAATATAACATAAAACATATTTAATTTTGTGTAGATCCAAGAATTACACGCAAAAACCTCCATGCTGCAAGTTTTGGTAGCAAAATAATGTTTCTCATTATGAAACATCTAGAACTAAATTGAATATTATTGGAAAAACTTTGTATATTAACTTATATAGAAAATTTTAATATACGCAGAGCTTAGTAATAAAAACTAGAGAAGATTAAGTGAAGAACGAAATAAAACTTTTTTGCAAAAGGACCAAGCATAGTTATAGGAAGCTGCTGCAATGAGGAAGAAAACGAACAGAACAGGAAACAAATAATTGTGTGCAGGAAATTAAATAAACAAATTAAATAATATGTTATATGTTGTGAGAGCAGCAAACGGGAAGAACTTAATGAATAGCACATCATATCTCGGTTGTAGATCAGAATTTCTGTGGCAACACCCTCTCTAGAGGGTGCTCACAAACCCCCTTCTCCCACACCCACACCCACACCCAACAACATATTTAAATGCACATGTTAAAAATGCCAACTAACACACACAGAAAAATCAGAAAAGTTGTGCTGCAACTTTTAATGCCATGCCACCGAGTCCTGGCCACACCAAGGACAACAGAGGTGGCGAAAAAAAAAAACAACAAAAATAAATCAGAAACATAAATCAAGGCAAACGTACACAGAGTAAATGCTTGGTGTAGAAGGGAATTAAAGAACAATGCGGCACTTTAAATGGGTTGCGCGCTTCCAGGAACCAGATTCACGCAACTTAATGCTCCAGCAACTGGGCGATGAATTTTTTGTAGTAATTGCATTTACCGTACGAATAATTAAAAACACGGCACACAGCACTCAAAAGGTAAAGGCGTTAAAACATTTAGTTTACTTTAAATCTGGCACGTTCTAAATTTTCAACGTCCTGCGGACGGGACGCTCGTTAAGTTCCAGGTGCCAAGAGAAAAGAACAACAGATAATATACGACTATTCGGAATAATATACGACTTCTCGCGTTTGCCCAACCGTCGCCGATGCCGCACAAAACGCAACTGAGCGCAGCCAACGAGCGAACGACTTTAACAACTTCGACTGCGACTTTTACTTCGCTCGTTGACTCGGCTCCAGCAACAACAGCAACAAAAACAACAACAACAACAACAACAAGCAACAGCTGCTCTCCTTTTAGCTGGCGACCAATGCGGGGGCCCGACAGCATGCACTTTGCCTCGGCTAACAACAACAACAACAGCCATGCGTTTGTTGTTATCTTTATTGTTCGTGCGCTCGTTCGTGTATTTGCAACTGTAAATTTTGAAGTCTTGCATTCATTTAGGCAACTGAAAAACGAAGATTCGAATTCGAATCTCGGGCTATATGAATATAGTATTGTTTCAACTGAAGCTTAAAGTATATGCACTGATATTAAAAGTTAGTAAGACAGGTAATAACTACAGCCTATATTAATATTTGCAAGAAAACCGGTCTTTCATTAGTATTCCACGCCTCTGCTTTGTTAAAATTCTAATGTTAAATTCTTAAACTCATACTGCATAATACACTTTTCAAAACAGAAAAACACAGTCTTCTTAACATTAAAGCGATTTCTCAGATTTTTTTTAACTAAATGTATAATATACTATCTCAAAACACATTCTAAAATAGAAATTCTTAAAAAATGTATAAAATGATTATCTTTAGACATATATAGGCATATATCCGTCAAAGCTGAACCGATTTGACTAACTGTTCATTATTTCGAGTAAGTTATCATTTAAATATATGTATGTATGTATATACTATATAGGGAATTAAGGCCCTACTTACATATGTTGTAAAGTTCTTGAACCTTGTTGCCTACGAGCCATTTAACTTGTTAAGTACTCAAACGGCAACAACGTGGAAATCTTTACCATGGCATTAATCTGCGAACTGCTTAGTGCTGTGAGTTCAAGCCTTAGGGTAGATTGGCAAGACTCAAGGGTGCAACTTGTTCGCTTGAAAGGGACTTACCTGGGCTCAGTTGAGTGCAGCAATTAACTGTTAAGGAATGCCTGCAAATAAAACCGCAAGGGCGGCGAGCTGCAGCCATGTGCGGACTGAATGGGAGAGAGAGCACTAAACAGAAGGCTGCCGCTCGAGTGGCCCCAAAAGCGAAACGAGCGGAGAGCTTAAGAAACAAAGAATCAAGTAACTTTTAAGTGGAGAAGGTCGCCGTTTATTGATTGCGGGCGACGCAGACGAAGACGATGAGGATGACGCTAAAGCAGAAACCAAAACAGACAACAAGAAAAGCACCAGCAAGCCGGGAATTGGCACAGGCCCTTGAAAAAATCCGTTGAGCCCACGCAAAATGCGACGCGACACGACGTGAAGATGACGACCAAGTGCAAATGGCATTTACTGACAAACAGCAGCGGTCTAAATTCTCGCACAACGAATTTTCGCATGCCCTACACACAATAGAGGTTCTTTCGAAATGTACATCAGACAGAAAAACTTGAAATCGAAACGTTCAACTTTCAATTACTTTTTTAATAAGTATTTTTGTAATAAGTATTTTGTAGTTAGTTTTAGTGTTTTTGTTTTTTCTCATATTTGATTCATACAAAATTTCGGATTATTTAAAAATGGAATTTACTACTTGTTATTATACCATAATTTAACAGGTTTATTTTAACAGGTTCATTCATTCTTCTATATATGATATAACTATTTTAAACAGTTTTGGTTATTTTAAAGAAGTATTCTTATCCTGTGGGATTATGATTTTACAATAATATTATAAAAAGGGCCTTAACTCTAGGAATAATAAAGTTTATGTAGGAGATCTAAGCATCACTTGAGCCACATACATATATGTGTGCACACTGCAGTTTCTTCCTTGGAAAAATTGATGACGTAGTCTTTGTGTGTGCCACAAATCGGGCACGTCAATGGACGGCAAATTGCAACAGCTTCAGAGACGACAATCTTCTCAAGAGCTGTTGTTAATGTTGGGGCACAAATGCTTTCTGTGAGCAGCTAGCAACTTGGATGTGCCCCCAAATGCTGGCGACTCATTCAACCAAGTGGCACAAACACATAAGAAATGAAAGAAGTAAGCGATTTGCACTGCGATTGCAATCGACTGCACAATACTCTAAAATTATGTGCTATGTTCGAACAAGTTCGAGCCCGATGTTCCACTTAAAGTTGCAAAGAATATGATGAGCCGAGGTTCAAACCACAAACTGTGTTCGTTGATGTGGAAAACCCGCGTGCTGAACTTAATCTGAATACAAAATATTTGCCCCGACCGTAAAAAGAACCAGCCAGTTTTTGCTTTAGATTGCAACGATTTGTTACACAAAACTAATATACGCTCTTGCACCTTTTTGTACAGTGTATAATCATCGCCAACGATGCAGTCGGCAGGACATTTCTCTTGATTTGCAGGTCAATTGGGCTGCAGACAGCAGTCGGTCACTGTCCTCGTTCACGTCAACGTTCCCGTTCACAATTTCCCCCGAGTTGGCAATACGTTCTGGGCCAGGTCCGAAGTGCCCGTTGAGCTGCACTCAACTAAAACGTAACGGTAGAAAAGAGCCAATCAGTCAGTCACTCCGTCCGTCAGTCAGTCAGTTCGTCCGTCAGTCAGTCAGTTCGTCAGTGAGCACTCGAAGTGCGTGCAACGTTTGTCAAATTGCAAACTGCGACAACGACGACGACGACGACGGCGGCGGTTGCCACTTTCTGTTCCCATGCCCAACAAGGGAGCCCGCATGGCCCATACCGATCCCCACATAGCCGCAACCGGTAGCCGCATCGCCAGCAGTTGACAAACCTCAACCAAGCAACCAACAACAACAAAAACAACGAAAACAACAACATCATCAACCGCAGCATTTGTAATGGAAATGGAAATTCCTGCATTGAAATCTCGTTTTATATGCTTTCTTGTTGTTGCCGTTTATGACTGTTTCTATACCCTAACAATGAGTGAAATAATATTGAGACTAACTAAAGAATACATTGAAGGATACCACTTCAATCCTTTAAGCTTATGCTAAGCTAAATAGATATAGCCAAGTCTCGGTATCTATATTCTAGTTTATACGAACTGCTCTCCAGCGAATCTATATTGATTAGATATCCGATGTATATCGGATTCGAGTAACTCATCCATATGGTACTTCCATAGATCTTGCCATTCGATCTGTTGAAAATAGGGTTCATTTCATCTTTTCAACATCTACACTATAACCCTCAGATGATCCGATGCTCCTTATTATTAACATCGGATTAATATATCGTATAGTACACATAGGAACAATCGGCAATAATTCGAATGTCTGCATAGAAATATATATTTGCAAATGAGTTATATTTTTGTGAGGGTATTTTATCTTCGGCATACGAAAGTTTATAGGTTCCTTCTTGTCCGACTGCAAGTGATATTGCCCATCAGTCGTCGTCATTGTCATTTTTGTTGTTTTTATTGTTATTTTAACTGTTGCACTTTTGTCCACGTTGCATTCTCCACTCCAAGTTTTCGACTGAATTGTGTCCATTATATGGCTTTTCTCAATTCACGTCACGATAAACGAAATACCACCCAAAAAGCCAAGCTCAATTGCAATAAGGAAATGATATTTTAAACCTTTTTTTTTTTTTTTGAGACTCATTTTACCGGTTAACACAAAAATTGTATTTCTGTTGGGGATTTTGCTGTTAGAGAGTCTGCTGATTCATAGAAAAATCAGATAATTATAATTATAGTAATAGATGCGATAAAGTAGACACTAGTTTTTCTCATTTTTAATAAATGCTTTTTGTTTTTGATTACGTGTTCAATTCCGTCATTGAACCGACCTAATCGACTTTATCTTTCTTTTTTTTTGTCGTATTTTCAATGTTTTTAGCAACTTATCGATCTTACGAACATAAAACATTTTTTCTAATTGGATTTCTGCTAATTCAGAAGCAGCAAGAAATACCAATTCTTCTTATTTGTCAACTTGTCTACTTTAAACAATCAACAACAAATGTTTGTTTAAAGATAAAAAGAGAGAATAAATGAGAACAATAAAAGAAAATGAAAGTCATTTTGAACAGTTCTTTAATCTTCAAATTATTTCATAGGTTATCTTTATTATTTCCATATTGATTCGAGGTATTCTACGGTATTTTTTTTCATGCTCTTTATTTGTGTACTTAAAATAATTTGGTTTGTCTGATCGTTTTTTAATTTTCGAAAATTATATTTAACTTTTTGATCCAAACAAATCTCGCTTAGATACGAGTTTTTAAGTTAATTATACTTTAACATTGTTGCTCCAGGCCAAGTTTGCGTGTTGGAATGCAATTGTTCCAAATCGTTAATTCACATTTCGCTAATAGCAAAAAAAAAATATTTTACATGTATTTTTTTTTAGCATTTTTAGCGTGTCATTGGCAAAAGTTGCTAAATATAGCTCCAATATTTCAAGCTGTACCCGCTAAAAAAACATAAAATAGGGTACAATGGTAGGTATGTAACAAACAACCATTTTCAAAACGATTGTCAAATAAAAATGAATTTTATTTAACAATCAAAATAGTGTAAATAGGAAGAAAAAGAATCGCACTCAATGGTAGAAATGCCCAGTTAAATAAATGTCCATATAAATTGGTCTCGGAACAACATACAGGGTATCACATAGTCGTATAGTTGACATTTAATAATGAATTTGCGCTTTAGTTTCAATCTAAACTAAAACATTTGAAAATTCAAATACTTAACTTCAAATTAAATCATTTGACACAAATTAACTAAGGAACTTAGTTTCCGGAAACATGATAATTGTTTAAAATTGATAAGAGTTTTAGAATTTCCCACGCACGTTTCTTAACACTTTCGTTGTGAGTGATTTATTGATATTCATTGATTCCTAATATAAATTGAAACAGGGCGAACCTTTCTTTGATCACAAAAACGATTATCCATATACATACATATATATATATATGCGCATTACAAGAACATCAAACAAGCAAGCAGCAACAACAACGAATACCTAAGCCACAACGAGATTAGAAATGTTCAACGAAGTTCAAGAGCACAAGCAAGCGTGTAGTTGTTAATGGAGCCACGCGGGGGGCGGCGGCGGCAACGGCGGCGTTGCCAATAGTGTGTGAAAAAAGGTCAAAGAAAGCAAAGAAAAGGGAACGTATTCAACGTACATGCGACAAAGGGGAAAGCACAAGTCACAAAGCATTTGCAAAACAGTATAAAAGCTGAAGCAGCGGCTGAAAATCAATTTAAATTGAATATATACAATAAAAAAAAAATATAAACGATTATTGCATGCAAAGAATTGAGAAACGAGCTCAGCACCGAGCGAGAGCATTGAAGTAAAGCATAAGAAAACTGAATGAATGAATTTAATTCGAACGCGAATGAGTAAGTAAAAAGCTAAATAAAGACAAGCTGCGACGGCGGCGGCGGCGGCTGCATAAATTAAAG
Organism: Drosophila ezoana; assembly: GCA_035045725.1. Taxonomy (NCBI): domain Eukaryota; kingdom Metazoa; phylum Arthropoda; class Insecta; order Diptera; family Drosophilidae; genus Drosophila; species Drosophila ezoana. The sequence continues at coordinate 3,594,820 of JAWNOU010000051.1, forward strand.
ATGCCGCAATTTTGTAACAATTTGTAAATGCAGCAGCAGCAGCGGCGCAGGCAACAAAAAGGAGATGCAAATATTGTGGTGTGGCCAGACTGTCTGGGGCACATTTTTTTTTTTTCTTTGTATTTTTATTTTGGGCCAAACAAATTTCTGATAATGTTGCTGGTGGGGGGGGGGGAAGTGTTAGACAACCTTGACGCACAGCGTCAGGTGCGCTGTAACGGTAATTGAACGTGCATACATTCACGCAATCACACATACGCAAAATCAACAACGTGCAGCAATTTTGATCATTTGATTTAAGTCAAGCAAAATACAAATTTAGTTGTCTCGTCTGGTTGGTTTGTGCTGCCGCTCAACTAAACTTGAATCCGGTTTCTTATTTTTTTTTTGTCGGGATTATAAACAGAGGGTTGCATTTGAATGTGTGCGTGCTTGCGTGTGTGTGTGTGTGTGTGTGTGTGTTATTGTGGCTGTGTTGAAAGGATGAAAATACTATTGATTGTTGTGACCTGCACATTGTACTCACCTTTTTCTATAACGTCGCACTTGTTTAATTCACTGCTGTTGGCGCAGTTTTGGTTAATAAATACACTGCATTTTGTTAAATTGGACATACACACATGCACATACACACATAGCGTCGCGTAATCCTTACACCAACAATGCGCGCACACACCGTTACAAACACTCAACAGACTTGTTTCAATTATCAAATAATTTCAAGTTTTGTTAATAAGACCGTTAAATGAGCGGCTTAACAAGCGTTGTTTTTGTTAATTAAATGTAAACATAACGCTTAATCAATTAAAACGCGCAGCGAGTTCAGTTCGGCCGCTGTTGTTGAGCAAGACTAAGCGCGAGACTGCTGGACAGTGTGACCGTGCAACGCAAACGGCAAAAAAGCAAACAATTTGCAAATGATGTAAGAACTATCGATGCATCGCAATTACAAATATCGAACAGTTATCGAGTATTTTGACGGTTCAATTAGAATTTTCAAATTTTCGAATTTAATATTAACATTAATTTAATTTTAATTTTTTTAATTTTAAAGTTATAAAACTTTAAGACTTAATGACTTGAAGGAAAATACTTAAAACTAGGTTTGTTAGTGGTCTTATTCCTAATTACAAATATGTAGTTTAACCAAATTGTTTTAACCTGGGGGTAATTCCACTGCCGCTTAGAATAACCCAAAGGGAAGTTCATTGCCGCCGTTAATAAGCAAAAAATCACAAAAACCAAATCAAACCAACACACTTATTGACAATTGTTAATTATAGACAACGTTTGAATTCAGTTGAAACGAACTACATGAGCTGATAACAAAGAGTTTTGATAATGAAGACGTAAAGTGCAACTCGTCGAGACTGTTTGATCAAAATGTTTTTGCCCAGCAAAACTCCCAACAGCTGTCGTTCAGTTACGTTAAATCAGCGACGCGATGCGGAACATAGCTCCAGCTGTTGCTCTAATATTTGCACTCCTTTGGGCTGGCAGCGAGGCGGCTGCTCAGCGTCGCCCCGACGGACGCATTGTCAATGGCCGGGAGGCCAATGAGGGCGAGTTTCCCTATCAACTGTCGCTGCGTCGCCTCACCGTGCACATCTGCGGCGCTTCTGTGCTGGACGGCAGCTGGGCGATAACCGCCGCCCATTGCATTGACGGACACGAAAACCAGCCGCAGGAGTTCACCTTGCGGCTGGGCAGCGTCAAGCGTTCCAGCGGCGGCAGCCTGATGCCTGTGCGTACGATCTACAAGCATCCCTCATACGATTCCAGGGACATGAACTTTGATGTGGCACTGCTGCGCACCCAGCCTGGCGCCCTGACCATGGACCCAAATGTTTCGCCCATCGGCCTGCCCGAGTCGGGTGAACCGATTGACGAGAATCTGCATGCTGTGGTATCCGGCTGGGGCTATATGAGCAGCACCGAATCGGTGCTATCCTCTGTGCTAAAATACACAACAGTGCAGACGGTTAATCAGGAAAAATGTCACAACGACTTGAGATATCATGGCGGTGTCACCGAGGCGTGAGTAATGCGAGATACGTCTCTAAAATATCCAATTAATAATGTATCTGTATCTGTTTGTGTTAGCATGTTCTGTGCGTCAGCACGTAACACGGATGCCTGTCAGGGTGAGTAGCTCTTAAAGAAGTATTCAAATTATTATTAGTTACATTTCATTTTTTTTCTTTTTTAATTATAGGCGACAGCGGTGGCCCACTTACCGCTCAAGGCAGACTGATTGGCATTGTGTCCTGGGGCGTAGGCTGTGCAGGTGGGTTTTAGCTTTTTTTTTTATTCATCTTTGTATACCCTTTAATTTGCTTGCAGATCCCTACTATCCGGGTGTTTATACGCGCTTGTCACATCCATCTATCAGGCGTTGGGTGCGCTTGCTTACCAAATTGTAAATTTAATTGTGCTTTGACTGCTAATCAAACCTAATAAATACATTCAGACTTATTAAATTGTTTGCAACGGCTCTTACTCACAAAGTACTCACTTTCAAAATGCGAGCACAATGCGTTGCCTGTTATCGATAGTAACATGCTACGCTTGCTGGCAGTTGGCACATCTCTAAGACCACTTCTTATTGGAAAATTTACGCACACATCGCTTGGGCTGCGTTTTGTGATTGATTGACGGTTTAATTTAGAATTAATTTATAAACCTTTTTGCGATTAAAAGTGCATTTGAACGAAACGAATTGTGCGGACAAATAAAACACAAGCGCACAATACAACGAAAAACTGTCGGCACAAACGCAACGCAGCTGAGTGGGAGTGGCAACGGGCGTTAGTTGGCGGCGCGCATTTCTTATTGGGGTAAATGCAAATAAACCAACTAACAAAATAGATGTTTATAAATAAACCAAAACAACAATTTCTGTGTGTGTGTGTGTGTGTGTGTGTGTGTGTGTGGATTTAGCAGCAGTCTCGTGGTGAATGTGGTGGCGCTGGTGCTGGCTGTGCCTGAAAATGATCTATAAGCTATTCTGCTGTTCGATCAGCCTCATATTCTTCTGCTTCAACGTGCTGTGGTTCTTCTGCAATTTGGCCATACCCTGGTGCACTCTGACCCTGGTCATTATTTGTGTGGCTTCCAAGTTCGTCAAGCTGCAGCGCAGCCCGAACGAGAAGCGCTTGCTAAGTCTGCTCAATACGCCGGACGACTGGCCCAATTATTGGCCCATCGCGAATCGTGGCGCCGGCTACGATGCGCCCGAGAACTCGCAGGCAGCTGTGAAAAAGGTGCGTGAGCGTGTGACGTCAGCGAAAGCCTGTCGGTGGTTGGTTGCGGCAAATCAAAAATCAATAACATCCCCACTTTGATGTCTCTTATAGTGCCTTGCACGTGGCTACCGAAATGTCCTGCTGGACGCCAGCATAACGGCATGCAGCGAAATCGTGATTGCCAATCGCCTGACCGTGGAGCGTGCCGGGCTAACGGGTAGCCTATCGCACCACACGCTCCACGAACTGCAGCAGCTGAGCATCACGGAGCAGCATCCCATGGGGTACGTTTAATCAGCTCAAATTACAGCCACAAGCGAATGTACAAAATCTTGCATTTTAGCTCCCAGTACGACAGGGAATCCGTGGCCACAATCAAGCAATTGGCGGAATTTCTGGAGGAGCAGAACACATCGCTCACGTTATTCCTGCATCTGCAGGACACCAGCGCGAACATGATCGATCAGCTGCAGAAATTTATGGCTGCAAATGAGACATTTACAGAGCGCACAATTGTCGTCAGTCGCTCGCCTTTGGCCATTTATCAGGTATGCAGAACTTAGCTACAGTGCTCTATCGTTGTGGTGAACTTATCTAAAGCTTATTCATTTATATTGTTAAACTTTTTATCGTTGACAGCTGCGTAAATTGAGGCCCGAAATCATTTGCGGTCTATGGCATGAGAGCTATTTATCGCTGTCGATACTCAAATCCTCAACGCTTATTACCTCTATTTATGGCGCAATTTTGCGTAATATAATTGCACCTGTAATTGGTATAAGTGTTGTTTTTCTCAACAAGGAGGAGTTCAATTTGTAAGTTTCAAACGCAATTTATATAAGCTAACAAAAGAAACCAAAAACCTAATTTGATTTTGTAATGCAAGAAAAACGGTAAAAGTTGTTTTAAATTTTGGCAACGCCCCAAAAACTAAGTTGGCAATGCGGCTCGATACTTTTGTTAAACTCATATTTAGCTACCAATCGGAAGCTGTTGTTTTGTTTACAAGGTGGCAACACTGCAGCTGATTATATTTCATTTTAAGCATGCCAATTAGCCGTTATGTGAGAAAATCAAATCAAGTTTGGCCGAAAACTGACCCAATTTTATAACATCCGAATTCCTTGCAGGCACATTGGCGATCTCTGGCGTAATGTGGGCGTGCGTCCAATTGTTTACATGGTAAATTCGCCCAACGAGAAACGCTATTTTCAGAAAACAATGAAAACGCAATACCTCACGGACTCATTGCGCTCCGAGCCGCATCTCTTGATGAAAGCCTAAAAAAAACGAACAAACATAATTTCAAGATAAAAGCTAAACACACGCGAGCACAAACACACACACACACACAAATCATTTGCATTTAGATTTATTTGTATAGATTCTGTGCACAGTTTGCTTTTAAAGTTGTTTAATTTCACTTGAATTTGTTGTGTGCCCAAAGTGAGTTCTTGAATACTTAAAAGCTTTTGAAAGTATTACCCAGTAAAATTGAAGCTACTTTTATACTCTATGTTTTTTATACACAAACGTATTTATGTTTTATGCTAAGTTGATTATGCTTTATGAGGCGCAGGTGCTGCAATTTATATTTGCTATACAATTCCCACACGTCCTTTTATTTTTATTCAATATACACTATTTATTTATCGCTATTTCTTGTTATATATGTTTTTGATATTTTTTATATAGAACTTCACATGCTTTCATGAAACTTACAACAGAAAACTCTGCCACATTATGTTCTCAAGCCTTGTAAGCTAAGGTTATTAGCAGCTTATGTATTAAATATACATAAACAATATATATAAATATAAATACCTTTTATAGGCAGCTTTTATATGCGAACGTTTACTCTAATATACTAACATTTTGTAGTCCCTTGTTATTTAGAGCCCACAACCCAAATATAAATATATATAGTATATACATAACTAAGCTTGTATAGAAAGACACAATCCAAACTTTTAAGCAATAAATATTCTCTTGTATTTGGATGAGCACAAGCTAGAACGAATTAGTTATACGATTATACCAAAAAGCAAAAACCATTTTATAACGATACTGCGGATTTGCGTGAAGAATAATTATGAAAATCAAATAAACGAAAGTAAAGGCAATCGTAAGCCAAACATTGTTTTTATTCTTTAAACTTCAACCGTGCGAATTTTGCAATGCAAGTTGGGAAATTTTGGACTGACCTCTGGATTATCTTCATTCCGAAGGCAGTTGCGGTTTCCTTAGGTTATATTTGGAGGATCAACCAAAGCTAAAATGTTTATATGAAAAAATATATTCTGGAGAATATAAATATAATTTATTTTTTCTATTCCCGAGATAATCAAAGTATCATCCCCTGCCTGATAAGAACCTTTTCAACATTCAAAAATTTGCCATTTTCTTTAAGGTATTTTTTTAAATTTTCTTTATTAGTTATATGATCTTTCTGAGAATCCTTATAAGGTAAGTTATTTATGTATATCTATATATATATATGTATTCATATGCATTCTGTTATGTGTTATTATTATTACCCATTTATGTATGCTTGAGCGTGTGTCTTTTAACTTAAAAGTATAGCTCTCGCTCCACCTCTCATCTGTTTCCGGAATTTTTAAACTTAAAAATTAACAATACGTAGCTACATATATTACCATGCTGTAAACATTTTTTTTTTTGTACACAGGAGGCATAAACAATAAACAAAAACTTATGAACTTTAAACGGAATTGTAAATATGTAAAAATGTATATAATATATGTTGATTTATTTACGACGAGAGCGTGTGGCACGTTTGGGGGCTTCGGATAATTCTGGCTGGGCCGTTGCCTCTTCCGTCGTCTCAAAGTGCACCTTGCGACCGCGTCCGGCGCGTGTGGGTGCCGGCGTCTCCGACGCATCTTCCTGGACTTCCTGGACGGGCTTGGTAGTGCGTGCAGCACGTCCACGTGCAGCCGGTGCTCGCTTGGTGGCCGGCACCTCCGTTGAATCGATCTCTACATCGTTGGCCTTTGTTGGCTCCGCCGCAACGACTGGCGTCTTGGCGCGTGCACCGCCTCGGGCTTTTTTGGTAGCCGGCTGCTCGTCTGCCTCCGTCTCAGCTGCTTTGGCTTTGCGTGCGTTGGAGGCGCCGCGTGCATTTCGCTTCGCTGGCGTCTGCTTTGGCTCCACCTCATCCACATCGGCCTCTTCGTGTTGACTGGTGGCACTCTCCTTGCGACTGCGTGCAACGCGTTTAGCTGCTGCTGTCGGCGCTGCGGCTACAACTTCGGCCCCAACATCCACTTCAGGCGCCTTGCGCCGCGCACCGCCACGCGGTTTGGTTACCACAGGCGTGGCCTCATCCGCTGCAACCTTTTTCTCTGGCGGCTGTTCGGCTTCGTCTTCAGCGGCAGCTTTGCCCTTCCGCCGCTTGGGCGTAGCGGGACGTTGCGCAGCTGCATCCACCAAAAGCTCCAGCGCCTTGGCCGTCGGCTGACGGACACGACGACCCCGCGATGTGGCCGGCTTCTCGTCGTCGGACGTTTCATTGTAATTCTTGCGCGGCACATTGCGCCCCTCGCGTCGCTGTGAACTTGTTTGATCTGGCAGAACAATGGTCTGTCCCGTGGGCGTGTGCGGCGCGACAGGCTCCACAGGTAACTCCACGGTTGCTTTTTGCTTGGTGGGCAGCGGCGTGGTGGGCTTTGGTATGGGCGATGTCCCTGCACCCGGTGATTTGGCAGTTGCGGCTGTTTTGTTGGCTGCAGGTTTACGTGCTCGGCGAGCCGAGGAGCCCAACTTATCCTCATCCGATGTTTCGTCATAGTTCTTGCGTGGTAAGTTCCGTCCTTCGCGACGTCGTGGCGTTAGCTCATCCTCCGAGCTTGGCAGCTGTAGTTTCGGCGATGCAGCTACAACAACTATGGCTGGTTCCGGCAGCTGTGCGGCCAAATTCTGCACATCGAGGTTCTGTTCGAGCTCATCAACCGGTGCGGACAATGAGGCTTTGCGTCCACGGCGCGCGGTTGCCTTTTTCGCCTGCGGCGGCTCCTCTACGGAGGTTTCTATGTGAACTGAAGGTTTACGACCGCGTCGTGTGGGTTTTTTCTCGACTGGTGGCTCTGCTTCTGTGGCAGCCTTGTGCTCTACGTCAGCGCTGGGCTTGCGACCACGCCTAGCTTGTTTCTCTGGTGGCTCCTGCGACGTTTCATCCGAGTGCATTTCGTCCGATGCCTTGTGACCGCGTCGCTTTGGCTTAAGCTCTGTAGTCTCGGCTGGCGCATCTGTATTGGCTGTGGCCTTGCGTCCGCGTCGCGTTGCACTCTTCTCCCGTGAACCGGATGCAACGACCAGCTCCTGTGCTGGCGATGCTGCCTGCACAGATTCCGCAGAGACAGATGGCCGTCGGCCACGCTTTTTGACTGTGGACGACGTCGCCGCCACAGCTGGGTCTTCCACACGCATGCTCTTTACCGCTGGCTCGGCTGCTTCTTCAATTATAGCAAGATGCTCTTTGGATGCTGCTTGCTGCTCCACAGTTTCCGCTGAAGCTTTGCGTGCATTACGCGTGGGTTTATGCTCTGGCTGCTCCGCTGTTTCGGATGTTTCTGAAGCCTCTGCCGATGCCTTGCGACCGCGACGTTTGGGTTTCTCTTTGATTGGCTCCTCAATGTGCTTTACGGATGCAACGATTTCTGGCGCTTCAGCTTCAACCTCAGCGGAATGCTTGCGTCTCCGTCGCTTTGGCTTGTCTATATCGGTTGACTCCTCTTCCTTCTCCACTTGAGAATGCGTTTCGTCACTATCTGTGGTGGGTCTTCGTCCACGTTTTTTGAACTTGTCCGAGTCGTTTGTTTCTTCCACGAGTTTCTCCTTTGCCGGCGTCTCCCTTGGTTCAATTTCCGTTGTTGGCTTTCGGCCGCGTTTCGTCCTAGGCTTTTCCAAGTCCATTGGTTTTTCCACAATTGCTTCTTTCAACTTTTCTTCGTTAACCTCAACTGTAGCTTTTCTTCCACGACGTTTTGTTGAGGGCAGATCGTTTGCTTCTTCGGATTTCTCTTCATGCGATCCACTTTCTTCTTCGATACCTACTAACACTTTCTGCTCTGCAGGGGATTCCGTTTCAACTGCCTCAACCGTTGCTTTTCTTCCACGACGTTTTGTTTTGGTTAGATTGATCGCTTCGGCGGACATCTCTCCATGTGTAACAACTCCTGCTGCGATCGTCTCTTCAACTTCCCTCGCAGCTCCTTCAGTATCCACTGTTGGTTTCCTACCTCGGCGTTTCGGTTTGTGTTTTTCGCTTGAGTCTTCAGACTTATTTTTTAAATGCTTAGCGGTTTCTTCTGCGATTGTGTCTTTCTCATTCTTCTCGACCTCGACATCAACTGTTGATCTTCTTCCCCGCCGTTTCGTTTTGGTTGAATCGCTTGTTTCAGCGGACTTATTCTCTGTATTGATTTCGATTCCTTCTGCAATCTCTTCAGCTTCCTGCTTTTCAACGGATTCCAGACTTTCTTCAATTTCCAACGAAGATTTACGTCCACACCTTTTAGTCCTGTCGTCCGTTTTCCCTTCTACTTGGGTATCAACAATTTCAGCGGCAAGTTTTCTGCCTCGCCGCTTAGGCTTTTCCTGTTCAGTCGCTTCTTCCGGCATTTTTTCCGCAACCTCCGCCGTAGATTTACGTCTATGTCGCTTGGGCTTTTCCATCGGTTTATCATCAGCTTCTGGCGCCTTTTTCACATTCGTCACACTCACAACATCTTCCACGACATCCTCATTTTGCTGTACTACCGCTTTCTCAATAACTTCTTGATCTTGGGCAAACACATCTGCTGACAGTCGTCCGCTCAGCTTGAAACTTTCTTCCATCACAGTGGGTGTTGCGTTTCTGTTGCCACGTTTGGTAGACTTCGGTTCGGAAGGTTCGCCTTCTGTTTCCAAAAGAATTGATGGCCTGCGGCCACGTCGCACCCTCTTTGGCTCTTCCTCCATTTTTTTCTTCAAATTTTCAGCTTCGTTTACTTTCTGGGCTACAGTAGCTACTGCCTCTATTTCAACTTGTTTAGAGACTGCCGGCCGTTCGGACCCGTCGCCTGCTTGTTCATCAACTGTTACCTGATTTAAGTTGTCAGTGGTTGTGACATTTGCTGCTGCATCGGCATTTTCTATATTCGAAATCGAACTGCTATCTTCAGGCAATTCGATTGCGACTTGCATTGGTGGTGATTCAAGAGGAGATTCAGCTTTTGTGTCCTCACTTTGTTTATCCATCACAGAGTTGGTGTCAGTTGAGGAATCATTCAGTTCAATAACCGCTTCATCAAAAGGTGCAATAACTGTTCCATCAGCAACAGAGCTGGAATCTGCTGTAGTAGAATCATATAATTCAATCACAGTCGCAGCTACAGAGCTGGAGTCAACTGTGGATTCATCCAAGTCAATTACCGCCTCGTTTTCAACAGGTAAAACTTCTGCGGGCACCTTTTCAGTTTTCTCCATCTCATCCTCATCTTGTTTGTCTGGGCTTTCCACTTGAGACGGGCTTAAATTGATCTCTTCTGCTGCTTCCATTGAGATAAAATCTTCCGCTTGTTCGGATTGATCAGTTTCCGTTTCCTGTGCAACATTCGGTTGATCTGCCATTTTACCAACTTGTTTATCATCCTGTTCAGCCAATTCTTCTTTAGATAAAAGTTCTTCGACGCCAGTCAATGAATCTCTAGACTGCTCTTCTGTATCCATAGCTAAGCTTTCTTCAATTGGATTATCTGCTACAGATTCGGGATCATTCTTGAAACTAATTACTGCCTCAACGTTTTCTGGTTCTTCAGAAGACTCTTCCTCGGCAATCGTGGGCTTTTTCTGATCATTTTCAGCTAGTACAATTAGCTCCGACTGATCACAGCCCGCTTCAATTGGATTATCTGCTACAGATTCAGGATCATTCCCAGCCGTGCAGCTGGCATCCAAATCAATTTTTGCCTCAACGATTTCTGGTTCTTCAGAAGACTCTTCCTCGGCAATAGTGACCGTCTTCTGATCACTTTCAGCTACTTTATCTGCTACAGATTCAGGATCATTCTCAAACGCGCAGCTGACATCCAGATCAATGACTGCCTCAACTTTTTCTGGTTGTTTAGAAGACTCTTCCTCGGCAATCGTGACCTTTTTCTGATCATTTTCAGCTACTACATTTAGCTCCGACTGATCCGCGCTTGCAGCTTCAATTTGGTCAAGAACTTGATTACTTTCTTCTTGAAGTCCCAGTTCTTCGCCAGGCGCAGCTTCAGCTGTCTCAGTTTCACCCATTTTGACTACACTTGAGGCAGATTCATTCAAAATGGAATTTGAAGCCTCAACCTGTGGGTCCATGGACACTGCGACGGGACTTGATCTTGCTTTGTCATTGTCCTTTTCTGCTACATTTTTTGCCGTGTCATGTAAGTTTGTAGTTGACACTTCAGCCTGTGCTGATGATTCTGGAACTGGGCTTGATTTTGTCAGTAAGTTTACATTTTCTTCCTCGAAATCAGCTCCGGCTTCGCATGTAGCATCTGTATCGATTGTTTGGACTTGAGCTGACGTTTCATGGTCAAATTTGATATCTTCTGAGACCTCATCAGGTTTCTCAAGATCTGACTGGTTAGCTGTTGAAGCATCTAAAATAGTATCCACCGTTTCTTCTATCTCTTTGATTTGAGCTGAAGATTCTATAATAGGTGGTATTTCCTCTATCGGCTCATCTTGTTTGCCATTGTTCGTATTTTCTTCTTCCGTCTGGTTTTCGTTTATGGATATTTTAAGAGATTCCTGTCCTTCCGTCTCAGCATTCGCTTTAAACGAAGAATTATCTTTGTGCTTAGCTTCCTCATCCACTGACGCTTTTTTTGTAGATGAAATTGGAACTTCAGTTGCTGTTACAACTGAAGCATCCAATTCAACAACAGACTCACCCATAGCTTCATCAGTGACTTGCATTTCATGTGCGCCAGTAGCCTCATTCGAAGTTCTTTCATAAGATTCTTCCATCATTTCAGGAACTTCTCCACCAAGTTGTTTGTCTACATTATCCGTTTCACCCACAACTGATGTGTTCGGTTCAATCAACGACTCATTTACATTCGTGACTTCAGATACAAGCACCTGCTCTTTGGCTTCATCCAAAGTATTTTCAGCTTCTGCTACAACTGAAGCATTTAATTCGATGACAGACTCATCTACATTCGTGACTTCCTCATCAACTTGAGTTGTATTCTTATCCTTATCACTCGTTGATTTTACAGTTGTTTCGCTAGCCTGTTCCATGACTTTTTGCTCATTCTCGTCGCCTTCGACAGCAAAAGATGCATCTGGTTCAATAAGTGACGCATCTACATTGACAGAAGCCTCAATAGCAGGTGCTTCGTTTGTGTCTGCTGAGGATTCTTCGGAAGATCTGGGCAGTATATCATCAAACGACGCATTGAATTTATTTTTGTTTTCATCATCAAGCTGAACTATCGACTCATTCTCATTGGTTGTACTGCTTTCAAGGATACCTTGAGCAGCAGATTCCTCAGAGAGCACTTCAGCTTCGGCGGATTTTCTCTCGTGGGGTTGTATTTGTGCCTGCTTTTCCCCATTGTCAGATTCGCTGGATGCTTCAAAAGCAAGCAGCGATTCATTTTGATCGGTGGGATTCAATGGGTTTAACAATTCCTCGACAGGTCCTGGCATAGGTTCTTGGATATTTTCTTGAACAACTGATTTGCCTGCTGAGGCATTCATCTCCATTTCCGGCTCATCTTCGATAGAGGTAGCCTCGCCTTTGGATTCAGTTTCAGCTACCTTTGAGGCACTGATTTCCATTAACAACTCATTAAGTTGAATAGCCTCCACCTCAGCTTCATTTGAATCTAGTATCTCACTAGGCGATGTTATTACAATCTCTGGAATTTGGTGGTCTAATTGTTTAATTAGAATATCTGCTTCTTCTATGACAGATGCATCCAATTCAATTACGGACTCCTCTAGATCGACTGTAATCGTTACATTTTCAACAATTGCCTCCTCTTCAGCAGGTGTTTTTGTAATTTCCTCAGCTTGTACATCAGCAGTTTCCCTATTTGCGCTTGTGCTACTTGTTGGGGTTTCTTTGGACTCTATTATTTCAAGCTGAGCGGTCGCATCTTCCAGAATAGACTCTTGCTCATTTGTGGCTTCAAGTGGTCCCGGTATTTCGGCTCCATTCGTATCTTTTGCCAAGTCATTTTTAAGGGATCCTTTGGATACATTTGATTGAAGCTCTGGACTTTGCTCTTTTTGAAAGTCACCTTTTTCTTTGCTGGAGAGTTCACATACCAGAACTTCTTCTATTTCATTTGTGGCAATCGATAATTCTTCGACAGGTGTATCGACGGATTCCAGTTCTTTATCTTGTTGCTCAAGATCCTGAGATTTATTGAACTGCGTGTCTTTATTTTTGTCATTATCTGTTGATTTATTCATTTCAACACTAGACGTTGCTGCATTTGATGCATCCAGTTCTATTATGGACTCATCATCACACACGTCTGAAGTTTTATTTATATCTTTGCTCGAGGATTCTTCAGCTGCGTTTGAAGCATTCAGTTCAATTGTAGACTCTTCTTGCACTTTGCTTAAATCGTGTTCTAAAGATGCTTCTAAGCTCGTGTTAAGTTCATCCTGGCTAACATTAATAGTATAAATTGTAGATTTTCTTTTGATATCAATCTGAGCTAACGTTTCGTCTATGTTCGTTGCCTCCAAGTCAATCTGGGATTCGGTTTGATTTGATGTTTCAAGTTGAATTGATAATTCTTCGACAATTGAGACTTCAGTTTCCTGGCCATTCTCTTGAGAATTATCTAAGATAGCTGATATATTGTTAGTGGAGTCTTGCTCTTTGACTGATGAGTTCTCAGCTATATCAAATTCGCATTTATCTTGTTCCGGTTCTTTGATAGATACATGATGAGAATGCGCCTGTTCAAGTTGAGTTTTTTCTATTTGAACGACAGATTTGTTGGCATTTGGCTTCTCTAATTGCTCATTGCCATCTGGTATCACTGCCACCTCATCCTCATCGTCGCTAAGTACTAGAGGCTCAGTCAGACCCACCATCGAATCCGTATCAGAACCTTCTTCCAGCCTCTCCTTCCTGGGCGTACGCAATTTTACAAGACCCGTGGCCTTTGTTTCCTCCAATGTCACATCGCACGATTCCACGCCGGAAACAATTAGTTGCTCAGAGAACATGGAATCCGATGTTTGATCGAGTAGTTGTATGCCGCTCACTTCGCCAATTTCCAAAGATTTGGCTATATCCGAATAACGCTCATTGATCAGCGCACTCACATGAAGATCCCCTCCAGCGCCAGGCTTAAATGCGGTGCTTGTTAAGGGATCCCGATTACTGCCATCAATATTAGCAATTGTCATCAGCGCCTCGGAATTCATAGTGTCACTCGGTTCCACAGACTCGGCTCTTGCTACAGATGTGGACAACGGATCCGGAGCGGTAGTATTGGCTACGCTAACAGCAGTCACATTTATCTCGGCCTCCGAGTCCTCGACAGTGATGACGGGATTCGTTGCTTCCGCAGTTAGCACATCATCAAAGATTTTATCCAAGTGCAACGTTGTATTTGTTGCATTCAAATCGTATTCAGTGGTGGTGGCCAGCGAATTCTCACAAGTTTTCAGCACAGCGCTGGCGGGCTCGTTTGGTATCATTAGATTCTTGCCACGCGGCGTCTTGAAATACAAGTCCTGTGCATTGCCCGGCGCTTCGGAATGTGTCAGCTCCAATGTAACACGGTTTACAGTTTGTTGACGTTTGGGCGTGCCAGTTGCACCATTTGAATCAGCTTCCAGTAGCTCCTCAATGTTGCCCAGCATGGGCGAATTGGGCACCTTGGGTGTGCGCATCATTTCGCGGAGTCCCTTAAATCGTGGTGTGCTGCAGCTTTTGGGCGTCTTCAACAGCTCCCGCATGCCATGGTAGTCAATTTTATCTGGTTCATCCGCATCAGCTGTCAGTTCATTGCCGTAATCCTCATCCGCCGGCAATTTATCAGCTGTGAAAAAATTGTTCATTACTAAAAACCTTTTCACCGCATCTAGATACTCACCTTCTATCTGTAGCGCATCCTCCTCTTCTACTATGACGCCCATGTCGCCCACTGATTCATCCACCTCCGCTGCTGGCTTCGGTGTATGGGTTAGGAGGCGTAGCGATTTACGAATTGGCGTGGACAGCTCCTCCGTGAGGCGCCGCTTACGTTTGGGCGTGGCGGGGGTCATGACGTTTACTTGATTTTCCAGACTCGCCGAGCACGAGGCACGACGTGTGGGCTTGCTAAACTGCTCCAGCTTGTTGCTGGCCTCCATGGATGCGCGGCGAACGCTGCGTCTGGTCGTTAAACCGACTGCACTTTTTTCCACTGAAAAGCGCCGCATGCTGCGTCTTGGTGTTTTGCCTGACGGTGCAATCTGTTCCACACCTTCCTCTGGCGAATCTGTATTCATATAATAAAAATATACAAAATATCTTAGTGGATAATACTATACAAATTTGTTTAAAAAAATATGTTGTAAAATGGAAAGTTACTTTTTTCCATGATTTTTGATTGATAACTTATTAGGCTATGTTTTTTTATTCCAATATTCGATTAAAATTCTATGAAACTTTAGTTTGACATAAGGTTAATATGTAATTATTTAAAAGAAGCACCTTTTAGGGTTCTGTATACACTGTACCCTGTCCACACTGTCATAAAATAAATGTTACTAATACTTGATACCAGTTGCACATTTTAGACAGCGTCTGTGCTGCTTCCAACCTCAGTTGTGTTTATAACCATATCGTTATAAAATTTGTAGGGAATAAAAAGACCCTTGACTGTTGATGTAGCTCAGATAAATATGCTTTTGCCTATTTCATTTCATTTCACTACTTTGTTTTACCCTTTTTTTTCAACGAGTACAGGGTACGTAATCTGTTAATTGCATTTTATCAAATCCTGACTTACCACGGGCAGGATCTTGGGGAGCATTCTCTTCGGTGGTGGGCACCTCCTCGCAAATGGCGTCCTCAGCTAGGTCCAGGTCTATAATACCATCCTCAGCTGTGTGTCAAAATACATGTTAACTTTTGTGTAAGAAAAAAATCATGATATACCTTCTTACCTTCTTGATATGTTGTTGTGGCCACCTCTTCGCAGATGCTATCGTCAATAACATCAACTGTTGTCACATTGCAGACGCTTTCAGCGTGTGTATCCTCAACCAATTCCTGGTCTTGTGATTCAATAGATTTATCAACGCTGGCAACTTTCTGCTCAACATCTGTCGGTCGAAGATTCTCTTCCTGATCTAAGCTTTCACTGGTAGGCACAACTGTTGTCGAATGCTCCACAGCTGCCTTCAGGGGTTCGTTATTGGCTTCAATACAAATATCAGCAGGCAAATCCTGAGAAACATTCGCATCAAAGGTTCTGTCTAGTAAATGCTTTTCCTTGTCATCGTGGGTCTTCTTCCCGGCCTCACTGTTTTCGCTGTTTGTTCTGGAAATTTCTGTATCTTTGGTGCCTGCTGCAGACACAATTCTTGTGCTGCTCTCATTAAGCTCCATTTTTGCGGCATTGCCATTACTTTGACGTTCATTAAGAGAAGCCTCCAGCTGTTTGCTGTCATCTACACTCCTTTCCAGCAAACCAACCAGGAAAGGCTCTCCATTTTCTTCATCGTTTATCAAAGCAGCCACTGCCTCCAAAGCTGCTGCTGCCATGGGCTGCTCCACATTAACGCCATTATCATCTATGGTAAACGTGCGACTCAGCTCAGCCGAAGAATTCAGTTCAAGATCTGTTGTAAAGGTATCATTAGCTGCAAGATCTATTGCTTCTTTTGCCTGTGCCGCATCAACTTTGGGCGAGGCAATGCGCTGCGGTGAATTTTGCTTGGGCGAGTTAAGAGCACGACGTGCTTTGGCAACCAGCTTGTTGCTCATACCCATACCGGGACTCAGCTTGGCGGCGGCGGCCAGCGTTTTGCGCACCTGCGAGATTTTGTTGTCGCGCGGACTGCTTAAACATACCGACTGGCGTTTGCGTGGCGATGTCAGCGGTGCTTTAGCAGGCACTCCGGACTGCTGACGACGGCCCACTGTGCGCCATTGCGGCTGCGGGTGGAAGGGCAGGCGTCGTGGCGCTGTCAGGCATTGACGGCGTGCCTCGAGCAGCGACTGCCTGCCAGACGTTGCCGCCGGCGTGGTGCGTTTGCTGTTAGTTGTGGGCAATTGCTTCTTGGCGCTGGTGATTAGTGCACGTTTCATCAGCGACTGCGGCGTACGCTTCGGCGTGGAGCCGGCCGCCAGCAACTGCTCCTTGGGCGTTTTGGCTAACAGACGTGGCTGTTGTTTTGATGATGAGGGCGTGGACGAGTTGGTTATGTCTATGACCAGCGAAGCATCAGAGGATTCATCTGTGGAGTCGACACTGATGATGCCAGCACTGCCGGGCGTATGTTTGGGCGTCACGGCTAATGTGGGCCGCAGCCTTTGCGGCGTTGTCAAATCAATTAGAAACATGGATGACGCACGTTTGCCAGCCAGAGCCTTTTTCGATGTGGACGGTGTGCTGAACTCCATTAGATCGCGACTGCAGCTATCATCGTTCTGCTCGGAGAGCACACTCTTCGGCGTATTATAGACGCTTTTCGGCGTTGTAGCCGCCGACAGCAGTCCGATTGCTGTGCTGGGTTTCATGATGCGCGTGAAGGACTTTTCAATCTTGACGCCCGTTTCGCGTGGTGAAAAGGATGTGACTACCACATCCGAGCGGGCACACAACTGTAACATTAGCTTATTGCAGGCCGTGCTTGTGTTCTCCTTATTTTGTGTCGCCTCCAGCAGATCCACTTTGGGCATCGTATCGTCCACTTCTTTGGCTGGCGATGTTATACAGCGTCCCGGCTCTGCCGCAACTGTAGCCTCTGCTGCATTGCTGCTTGTGTTAAGCTCCAGTTCGCGCGATTCAACGGATGTGTTTCCCTCATCGTCCGAATTGATTGAATATCGAAAGCTGTAAGCAACCGCATATAAGTAAAGTACATACATGGTATTTACGGAGAATAACTTTCGCCAATATTCACTAAAATCACGTGAAATGTAAAATTGTCACAAAATTTCATAATGTCTTTAGACTTTTTTCAATAAGAGCTTTTGAACACATTTTTTTTAGCATTCAAGATCTGGTAAAAGCAATCAAGTTTTAACGTAAAGTACACTAATTATTACTCTAGAACTATTTATAAGACCATTTGCTAGACTATATACTAGTCCGCTTTATTAAAGTAAAATACGTCATATAACTTTTTGCCTGTATTAAAAACCTAATGAATATTATTTAAGGTAATATTTAAAGTAAAATAGAAGGAAACTTTGTTTGTTCATTCTGAGAATCATATTCAAAACAGTTTCTACATTTTCAGCGGTAATGGAAATTTTTCCTACTTAAGGACTTTTCAAAAATATTCCATATGGAAGACATCAAACATTCAACTAATCAAAGATGAAGTTAAATTTAACACATATACGCAAATTTAATGTATATATATCTAAAAAAAAAAAAACCATGATAACTAAAAAGTGAATTTCAATGTAAACAAATTTTTGTCGTTTTTATCAAATATACGTAATTTGTTTCTATATCACTACAAATATAATAAAATTTTGAATAAATATAGCTATTTATTTATGTTGCCTTGTGTATAAACGTGGTATTTCTAGACAACATATTATACTCCTGTTCTATATTTTTTGTTAAATATATATACATATTGTATTTGTAAAGCTCCTAAATAATAATTCTGTATGTGGGTATTTATACACATTTCTATGTGCTACCAAACAATATCACAATAAACTAACAAATGAAGTTTTCTAATCTTCTGCTGCGCCCAATATTTCTTGATTGTATTGCAATTTCTAGATTTGTTCTTGAGTTTTCTTGTCTTTCAGAGCATATGTTAGCGCATTTAGGGGTTAAATGTGTCTTTGTCCTTAGACATACTCTGACTACCTGGGTCGCCTGCTTCATGCTGCCTGCTGTTACTTACTTGTGGACGGTGAGGCGATTGTCGAATTGACGACGCTGTCGGTGAGCCTGTAAAATGCGCCAAAGCCAGCCAGATTAGCGTCCATAGCTGAACCAGCAATAAGACTGTACTCACTTTTAAGCTGGGCGAGGAATTTGGCGCCTGCTCCGGTGGCAGTCGATCCGGTGTGTTAGCCTCTTCGCTTTTGGGAAAATGCCAAGTATACGATTCATTCAGTATTTTGATGCGTGCGCCATGCAGCAGTGGACGCTTGGCCTTCACCTGCACAATCTGATCGTTAAGCAGGATCGGCTCGTTGCTAGAGTGATTGTAGATGGTTACCTAGATGGCAAATGTGAACAGATATGACAGTTATTAACATTCTTATTATTATTGATGCTACGGCAAATCGATACGCGCGCATTTTAATTACGCACAAACACACGCACACACACACACACGGCAGACGAATGCACACACTCTACTCACCCTGCCAAAGGCATCGCATTGTATCTCGCAGTGAATGCGCTCAGCGTCGGGCAGCACCAAATCGCAGCCCAAAAAGGAGCCCACATTGAAGTTACGTCCTTTCGCCGTGTATGCGACTGTAGTGCCAGCGGCATTTACATAGTTTAATTGGGCGCCATCCAGCGACATTATTCATTTAGCATTAAATTAATTACAATGCAGCTGCGAAAGAAAATTTGTGAGCTTGTGGGCGGTATGAGCGTCGGCGACGGTGGCGGCTGCAACTTTCGCTTGGTGCAGAAGAAAATGAAAAGAAAAAGGAAGCCGCAAGCGAAAAGTAAGCTAGACTTGTACAACGCAAATAAAAACACGTTTAACACTGTAATTGACAATCGCGCAACACTAATCTAACACTTTTTCAGTGGAATAAACGTTTATTACGCACTTTATTTTGTGTTTTTTTTTTAGCACAAACAGCCCGGTTTTCTGTACAGGAATTCTTTTTGCAAGGGACGCGCGGCTCGGACATGCCAATCTGACTAAAACTGCTGTTAAATTCAAATGCTCGAAATTGCTAGTTGTGTAAGTGCTGCCAACCTGCTTGCATGGCTTTGTTTATGATAATTGCTAAAATTACAAAATGTCCTATATTATGGCTAATTTACAAACGATATTTATAGGTTGTAAAAGGTTATTCCTAAAGCAATTTTTTATTCAAAATTTTTTAGTTATTTACCATTTTCTATACGCTTTATCGTCTACGATATATCGATAGCTCGTAGACATCTTCCCAGCCCTGGGTTTGACTGGCTGCCTGGCGCAGCAAGTTGTTATTATAATATAAGATTTTGTTATTCCTATATGGATCAGATTTAGGTATATTTATTAAATAAACACCATGTCAAAAATAACAATGAGTCAACTGACGCACCCACAGCGAGTGCGTTTGCTGTACAAAACCATATTGCGGCTGCATCGAGGTGAGTGCAACAGCCAAGTAAGCATAACCAGATCTTAATTCAAAACATTCCGAATTCAAGGTCTGCCCACAGAAATGCGCGCTTTGGGCGATAACTATGTGCGCGATGAGTTCAGGCGGCATCTCAAATGCAATCCCATGGAGGCACAACTTTTTATGACCGAGTGGGCTGTAAGATTTACGTAAGCGTGTTCAAGGCTTTCTGATTGCCACGCCTCTTCTTTTAGCGCTACGCCTCCACCATCACAAAGCAGCTGGGACTGCGCGGCAAGCCGAAGGGTGAACTGGGCGAGCCACTGGATCCCCAGTCGGTGGAAATGCTCAAGGATGACCAAGTAGTACAGCTATACGAGCTAATGCTGGCCACCAAGGCACTCAATGGAGATACAATAACGGCAGATGATGTGAGAGGCAGTAATCAATAAATTGTTGTTTTATTTTTAGTTATTGCTTTTCCAATATTTTGTATTCGTATTTAATACCGTTCTCCTCCTGCACACCGTGTGGCGTGTCCTCATCGAGCGGTACCTCATGAAAGCTAGCCGGTATGTTGGGAAAGAACGTGTCGCATTCGAATTGCTCTTGGATTTTGGTAATATACAGGCGATGACAACGCGGCGATGCCATCGCCTCCTCATACACTCCGCTGCCGCCCACAATCCAAATGTTCTCTATCTGATCGCACAAAGGCTCACTTTCCAACGTTCTCAACGCCTCCTCCAGACTGCGGCACAACAGCACATCATTTGGTAGCTCTGCCCTAGACATTGTCGTGCTGAGCAGAATGTTCAGACGGTCTGGGAGCGGTCGCTTACTGGGCGGTATACCAAAATAGGTCTTTCTGCCCATGATGACAACATTGCGCTTGGCGGGATCGCTAGTGCGTTTCGTCGTGCGACTAAAATACTTGAGTTCGGATCTGTCGATGTAAAAAGTTTAAAAAAAAAATTAAGCAAATCGGAATGCGCATGACTTTGAAACTTACTTGAGACGCCAGGGCAGATCGCCCTTGAGGCCAATGCCAAAGTTTTCGCAAACTGCAACAATTAAATTATACCTAAGCATCTGTCTGACTGTCTGAATCAACTAATTAAAATAATATGGAAGCTATCTTTATATCATAAAATTCAAACACTAAAGTTGCAAGGGAAGAAGCAGACCAGCTTTCGTTCTAACTTTTCATGACGTTGTGTGCCTGCTTATCTGCCGCCGATAATTGGAGGTGACGGTTATCGGTTTATCGGTTTACCACTTATCGCACATTTTAGTTATTCAAACTCGGCGTGTTTTCTTTATTAAAATACCAAATCTTTACATTAAGGTATTGTTTTTTACTACAAAGATAGATATATTGACTTGCACTTTTATATAGTAAGTTTATTATTCTGGTCCCCCGAGCAGCCAATAGGTTTCCATATCCCCCTTGCCCTTAACTTTCACAAAGCCGCGCGCCTCCACTTTGTAACCCACCTCCCGCACCTTCATGGCCGTGTAGTTGGACAATTGTATCTTCCAAGGATCGCAGCTGCTCTCCATGCGCGAGGCCGTATTCACAGTATCCCCAAAGAGGCAATACCGTGGCACCTTCATGCCAACCACACCAGCTACCACTGGACCAGAGTTGATGCCCACACGAATAGCCACATCCGGAAGATTGTGAGCCTTCACCTTCTTAATAACGCGCAACGCCAAGTCGCAGGCGTGTTCGGCATGCAGAGGATTGATATCCGGCGCTCCAGACACTGCCATATAGACCATGCCCACGGTTTCTACCTTATAGACAAATGGCGATATGATCTCTTCGTCCAGCGCAGAGAACACCTTGTTTAGGGTGTTGACAGCCTGCATGGCTTCTTGTACGTTGGTCGAGCCACTGTCGTAAATATTCATTACTTCAATGAAGATGACGGAGACCTCCTCAAAGCTTTGACAGACGTGCTCTTGTCCCATTCGCATACGCTCGGCAATGGGACGCGGTATCATTGAGTAGAGCAGTTCATCACCTTGGCGTTTCCAGGAATCGGCCAACTCCAAGGACTTTTCCAGCTCATCGGATCGCTGCTCCTCCTTCTCGAACATAATCTCTAGCTTAGAGCAATGCTGCCAGCCCGCCATGACCAGCTCACGGCTCAATCCATGTGGATTGAGGTCATTCAGGTACAATCCGATGCCATGCAACTCGTCCAGATTCTCTATCAAGGGGCTGCACAGAAAGATCAACGAGTCGACATCCTTGATATAGAACATCTGACCCTTGAGCAAAATAGAACGAAGACCTACTGAAGCTCTGCGCAGTCCCGTGGCTGGATCGATTTCCTTCGTTGCGGCTGCCGCTTGTTCTTCATCCTTTTCATGCTCCTTTTCAAACTCCTGGGCCTTAGCCACTGCCATGGTCTGTGCCTCGTTCAAGCTCCCGTCGTCGTAGTTCTCATAATCTATATTGAGAGCCGCATCATAGGCCGCTCGACTGTGCCCGGTGCGTATCAGCTCCATCTCGAATAGCACGGTTCGCATCTGTAAAATGGTATCCCATTCGATCTTGGTGTCTTTTGGCCTCCGGCACTTGAACACATCCATGACATGGGTGCCAATAAAGCTCTTTGGATTCACGCCCGGATTATGCAGTATCCAAGTCTCAATTATCTTCTCGCCAGCTAGCGTTATTTTCATGTCATGATTTAAAACAATTGTAAAGGGGAACAGCTCTAGAAACACATTCAGGTCCACCGAGGGCATCTTAAGTTGCGATGGATGGGCGACAACATTGACACGTTGGGCCATATAGTCGCGGTTGTCAAAGTCCAGGCGATACTTAACAATTACCGTTAAAGGACCGTCCGACAACTTAATGGGTCCCGCGGTGCCACCGCATATATCATTCTGACTCTCAATAACGTAAGCTGTCATTTCCAGGCCATAGAACTCCCTGGCCACCTCTGTCATCTGTCCGATGAGATATTTGGACATGCCTGTGCGCCCGCTGCGATATAATATAACCGCTCCATTATCATCCATATTGGTCAGCTGCATGCTGGGCGATTTCATCTTCGGGTATGTAAATCTCATCTGCAGATGTATATTATCGATGGACTGCAGGAAATCGCAAAAATAGCGACCCGTTGAGCGTATCATCTTGTCATAGCCAAAGTTACTAAAGAAGCGCACGAAACATTTGCCAAAGAAGTTCATGCAAAAGTCAAAGGACTCGCCCGTACAGGCAGAAAGCGCTGCGGCAATATCCGGCATCAGCTTGTCCGGATATATCTGATGCGTTTTAAAGCTATTGTGCTTGCAGTCGACTATCTGGCAGATCTTTCTCCACGTCTCCATGCCGTATTCCTCCTGTATATAGTGCTGCACGCTCTCGTATAGCATTCCGTACATGATGCCGGCTGTGGCTTGTTCAATTTACGTGGCACCCCTGCGGGGGCGGGGGAAGGCAGGATCCGACGGGTGGCTGGGCGGGCAGGTGTTTTTGTGCGCTTAAATTGTTTGCGTCAAGTTTATCTGTAACGAGAAAAAGTTTGTAAGCGCATAATTAGGGCAACCTATTACAAAGTTTTTCCATTATTCAGAGCGTTGGAAAAGAACTTAAGTCAATTTGTTAGGGATTACCGAAGGTCAAGTCTTTGATATTAGATAAGGCAATGACATTGAACGTACTTTAGCTACTTTAGCTATTTCTGAGATTTACTTTATGGAATTTTCTTTTTGATGGCTAACTATTAAAATAGCTTGAATACGTTTCGGCATAAAGTTTTAGTATACTATGGACAAGCTAATATTTTCTAGGTATTAATAAATTGTTAAGTAAGTGTTAGCCCATCAATCTCTCATCTAGAACATTTTAGAGCTGCTTTTATGGCAAGTGATTGACGGCTGATTTAGTTTATTTCTTTAAGATTATACGCATGAGTTGTTTACCCCTTAAAACACTGCTGTCAAGCATAAAATTGAGTTAAGGATTTGACAAATGTCACATGTGCATCCGCAACCGCACACATAAGGACACATAAGGACCCTGCCTGAAACAGAAACTCAGCCAAGTATATCTTTCGCGGCACATGCACAAAAAGTTAAGAGGCTTCGGCGCAAATATATCTTTTGATTTATGGCTCTGGCAGTTTAATTTGGTTTTACCGAGGCTGCCCCGGCTGCCGTTCCAGGAGTCGTGTCGTGTCCTTGCGCCTGTCACGTTCTCAAAATAGCAGCAGCTCGTTGTTCCTTAACTTATTTCAGTTGCTTTCGCTTTTGCTCTTGGTAATTCTTTTTGTTGTGCTCTTTTATATTTCAATTTGCCCTTGTTAAACATTTATCAAACTAATTGAGAACCCATAAATTTTGCGCGCATTTAATACGGCGGGCATTAAATAAATTTAAACGTTGCCAACTTAACGAAAACTCATCAAAAGTTGTATAAATTTAATATCTTGTTAATATTTAATTGGGTATATACAACATTTTAGAGAGTTTTTTAATATTTAATAGAAAGATAAGTTAAGCTGGAGCTTTTATTATTCCCGATTTATACCACTTTAATGCATTTAATATTTATTAATATCTTGGTCTTTAAATACGAAATTTACGCCATGTTTTTTAATGTTCTTAAATATCAAAGCCCATAAATAAATAATTTATTATTTAAAGCTCTTTCAACTAAGGTCCTTACACTAAAATTTAAATGTTCATTGATAATACAATTTCTAAAATATTGAATAGGCATATAATATTGTAATATTGTAATTGTCTTATGCAAAACAGAATAAGAAATAAGAACGAAAAAGTATCAAATCAAGCTTCAATTATGTTTAAAGCAAAGAACATAAAAACCTGAATGATAGATCCTAAATTTAAACTTAAAATAAAGCAAATTAAGTTTTAAAAATACCTGTATCTCTTGGATTATAAAAATGATCAAGCTATAAGCTGTTTTATAGTATGTAGTTAATGCTTCAGCGCTGTGCAGATATCATAATATCTCCAAAGTTCATAAAGTGTTTAAGTATTCAATATTTGTTTTATTAAGCCTCTGATAATACTGTTAGCTGCTTAACATTAACATTAGCATATTTATTGCCTGTTTATTACGAAGAAAATTAGCTTACATTGTGCGCCAAAATCCTCAAATAAATTCCATACATATATAATATACATATATTTTTATGCCTTGCAGCAGATCAAACATTTAAATTACTTCCGTGTTCACTTTAGTTTTAAATTTATCATCGTCGAGCTATGCGCATTGTTTATTTATAATTTACAGTTAGCTGAGACAAGCATATGCTCCACACACTCTCACTCACACGCACATCAATTTGCCCGGATTTGTCGCAGTTTCCCGTTGTTTAACACTGAGCTTTAGCTGTTGACGCACCGTCGCTCTCGGCTGCTGTTATTGTACTAATTTGTTGTTGTTGCCACTCCGCGATACTTCGACTTGTGCTCCATAGCGTCGGCAATCATTCGCAGCGCCTTGCCTTGAACTTCGTTCGAAATCGTCTCGTGTGATTTGCTTCGGACAGCGATTTGCAGCGTTCGCGCTGCGTCGTGCGAATGGCGCTTGTTTCGTTGGCGTCCAGGTCTTTTATAGCCGACTCCCGGATCTAACACTGCTCGCCATTTGCGCGCACTTTACGCCTTTTTTTTTCCTCCTTGCAGACACGCACTGCACGACTCGTCGCACCGCTCCCGCCCCCGTCATTATCGTTAGTGTTTCATTTCATGTCAATGTGCTCTGCCCCCCCTGACTAACTCCCCCTGTGGGTTTGATGCCAATTGACGCTCGCTTTTCGATAAAGCATCAAATGAAAGCGAGTTTATTCTTTGCTCCTTTTCCGTTACGTGCTTATGCGCTCTTGTCGTTTCCTACATATATTGTCCCTTGGCCCTTGTTCCGTTACATTAAAGTGTTACAATAGGGACGGACAGACACACACAGGCTGTGAGGCTTTAGTTCTTTGTGTTCAGGGAATCATATTATTGTAATGTAATAGTTAAGAAAGCAGGAAATTGATTTACGTTCTATGTTAAATACGTTAAGGACAAATAACATTTTAAACTAAATTAAACATTGCCTTAGCCTGGCGAGTTGTACAAAATACTACTAAACTATTCCCTGCTAGCAATTATTAAGTGAAGATACATAACTGCTTACCGCTGAAGATTAAGTAATTATTAAATTGTCAAAAACTTTCGCATTTCATAGGAAACAAGCTTCCCTTAGACTAGCCTTCTATATGAACTAGTTCCCTTAAACCAACTCCAGTTCCTTAAGCCCGTAGCCCTGTGCTATTTTCTCACAGTTCATGAAATGTATCATTTTTGAAGCCTTCGCCTTTGCCCTCCTGTGGGTTCGCTTTGGGTCCTGCTGCTGTGTTTAATACTCTGACATTTTCACGCATACCAATAAAATACAGAAGACATGCGTGTGTCTGTGTGGTGTGTGTGTGTAAGTATTTGTTGGGTCCTTACGCATTTCGAGTTGTGTTTTAAAGCAATTTAATGGGGATTTTTGTCATTGGGTAAACCAAAGCCTTGACAGCAAACGCATCTTTCACCCAAAAAGGATTTGAGGATAAACGCTTGACAATTTTATGGGTCAACATTTGAATAGTCCAACAGATGATGTTGATAAGTATGGATGGGCATTTAAGCGATTCGAGCTTCGATATATTCAGTTTAACAAAAAGGGTTGAGGGACCAGAGATGTCCATTTGCGAACGTTTAAAAGCTACTCAAAATGCTATTAATGAAAGACAACAATGAATTATGTACAGATAGAATTTTCTTGGAAAGATTATTTTGATATATATACACGCAAACAACTCAACTCGAGGTTTTCGAACCGAACTCGAACCGGCAACGGAAATTAATTGACTTAACAAAGCTTAAATAGTACGTGCAACTTTGGGGTCCCCCTTGGTCACGCAGAATGTCTTAATTTAATTGCAGTGGCACATCCCAAGGGCCTGGCAGGAGGGTGGGGTGGGTAACCCACAATTGCCACTTAAATTCGCCAGAAAGTATGCTATGCTCTTATGATGAGCTTCAGTGTCCGTGTCTACGAGCGCAGACCTTGACACGCGAACAGCTCATAAAAGTTATTAAAAATGATATTCGGATGGGAACAGCATGTCTGGGAGTACGGTTCAGCGACAGTACGTTGCGGCTACGTTACGAACACGGACGTCGAGCCATTACGTTTTATGGCACATAATGATAGCAATCGAGTTCATCAAAGCATCGTAAGCGGGCTGTTCGGAGGATGACAACCAGTTTGTAAAATCAGTAAAAAAAAAATGGAAATTTCCAAAAACTTATATTACGTACGTATTTCTTTAAAATGGTTGCAGTCTAATTTACCCTTTTTTTAACAGGAAAAAGAAGAGTCCAGTAGGGTACATAAATTTAGCTCAAAATAACCTTGAGATAGTTTTCCTTACAAAGAAAAAACTATAACATCAGTCTTCAAATAGTCAAAAGTCTCCGACAGATGAGTTACAAAGTTGTGGACGCAGGTTCAAATCCAGGTCTCGCACATAAATGTACTCTTATCCTACCCGAAGATCATACGAGACATCGCTGTTTAAAAGCTAGTTTGATAGTTTGTTGCTATTTTATGCTTTGAAAATAGACTTCACTCCCAACTAGATATCAAAAACCCAGCACAAAAGAAGAAGAACAATTAAATTTAATGCAATTTAGAAAACTCACGAGTGCCAAAGAAAAGTGTAGTGCAGTGTGCTGATTATATCATATCTTAGAAGACTACAAGTACACAGAGGATAATAGAGGATTACAATAGTATAATAATGAGCATATTTGAAATCTTCAATCGTCTGGGCCTCCAAGCAGCCAGTAGGTTTCCATTTCGCCTTTGCCTTTAACTTGAACTGTACCGCGTGACTCAACCTTATAGCCCACATCTCGCACTTTTTTGGCCGTATAGGTGGACAGTTGTATCTTCCACGGATCGCAGCTGCTCTCCATGCGCGAGGCCGTGTTCACAGTATCCCCAAAGAGGCAGTACCGCGGCACCTTTAGACCAACCACACCCGCCACGACTGGACCAGAGTTGATGCCCACACGAATAGCCACATCTGGCAAATGCTGCGACTTCACCTTCTTGATGACTCGCATGGCCAAGTCGCAGGCGTGTTCGGCATGCAGAGGATTGATATCCGGTGCTCCAGACACTGCCATATAGACCATGCCCACGGTCTCTACCTTATAGACAAATGGCGATATGATCTCCTCGTCCAGCGTAGAGAACACCTTGTTTAAGGCGTTGACAGCCTGCATGGCTTCCTGTACGTTGGTTGAGCCGCTGTCGTAGATATTCATGACCTCCATGAAAATGACGGAGACTTCTTCAAAGCTCTGGCAGACGTGCTCATAACCCATTCGCATACGTTCCGCAATGGGCCGCGGAATCATGGAATAAAGTAGATCATCTCCTTGGCGCTTCCAGGAATCGGCCAACTGCAAGGACTTTTCCAGCTCATCGGATCGCTGCTCCTCCTTCTCGAACATCATTTCTAGCTTTGAGCAATGCTGCCAGCCCGCCATGACCAGCTCACGGCTCAATCCATGTGGATTAAGGTCATTCAGGTACAAGCCGATGCCATGCAACTCGTCCAGATTCTCTATCAAGGGGCTGCACAGAAAGATCAACGAGTCGACATCCTTGATATAGAACATCTGCCCCTTGAGCAGAATGGAGCGTAGGCCCTGTGAGGCACGACGTTCGCCTGTTGCCGGGTCGATTTCCTCCTCGCTGGGCTCTTCATCCGGATTATCCGAATTCTTCTCAGTTAATTCCTTGGCCTTGGCCAACGCCACATTCTGGGCCTCGTTGAGCATCATGTCATCATAGTTCTCAAAGTCCATGTTGATCACAGCATCATAAGCAGCTCGATTGTGGCCAGTGCGTATGAGCTCGAACTCAAAGAGGACCGCGCGCATCTGTATCAAAGTGTCCCAGTTGATGGTGGTATCCTTGGGCCGACGACAGTAAAAGAGATCCAGGATGTGCGTGCCGATGAACCCCTTAGGGTTGGCGCCTGGATTATGCATGATCCAGGTCTCGACAATTTTCTCGCCCGCATGCGTTATTTTCATTTCATGGTTGAGCACAAAAGTGAAGGGGAACAGCTCCAGGAACACATTCAAATTGACCGTGGGCATCTTCAGCTGTGACGGATGTGCCACAGTGTTAACACGCTTCGCCATGTACTCGCGATTATCAAAGTCCAGCCGATATTTGACTATAACCGTGAGAGGACCATCTGTCAGCTTAATGGGTCCCGCGGTGCCGCCGGAAATGTCATTCTGGCTCTCGACCACATAGGCCTTGATCTCCAACCCATAGAACTCCCTGGCCACCTCCGTCATCTGCCCAATAAGGTACTTCGACATGCCCGTACGCCCACTACGATATAATATAACCGCTCCACTGTCGTCCATGCTGGTCAGCTGCATGCTCGGCGACTTCATCTTCGGGTACGTAAAGCGCATGATCAGATGAATGTTGTCGATGGACTGCAGGAAATCGCAAAAATAGCGACCCGTCGAGCGTATCATCTTGTCATAGCCAAAGTTACTGAAGAAGCGCACGAAACATTTGCCAAAGAAGTTCATGCAAAAGTCAAAGGACTCGCCCGTACAGGCAGAAAGCGCTGCGGCAATATCCGGCATCAGCTTGTCCGGATATATCTGATGGGTCTTAAAGGTATTGTGCTTGCAGTCGACAATGCGACAAACCTTCTTCCAAACCTCCATGCCGTACTCCTCCTGCACATAGTGCTGCACACTCTCATACAACATTCCGTACATGATTCAGCTGATTTTATTGTGCCTTAAAAAATGATTTTATTCATTAATCACTTTGAGAACACAAAGCGAAAGGGCTATAATTTAAGAGTATATTAATTGTATAATATTTTGTTAAACAATGCCAATGCTGGAAAAGCTTGCAAAGCAATTCGGTTATATCCGACTGTGCAATACCCAGTTTACATTTTAAAATCAAATTATATTAGTCGATAATTATTCCTGATTATTGATTTCGTGACTAAAAGACTACAAGAGGGACGAGCAATGCCCAATTTAATATACTCGCTTTCACTTTGTGAACAGTGTATAAGAATTTACTTCACTCCTTGCATAATATTAGTATGCCAAATTTTTGTGCAAATCGGACCAAGTCCGAAAAGAAAAATGTAAGAAAATTTATCCTTAAAACTGAAACATTTTGAAAGAATTAAATTAAAGATTGTTTCGTTTCAATGAACGTTTTTTTTCTACATCATCTCGATTGTTTAAGCTTAAGCTTACATTAATTTGCTATTTAATTTTCACACATTATCACTTACTTTATATTCTGTTCTGCTTTAAAGGA